>CM069134.1:51872747-52595509 GCA_035221665.1 Okamejei kenojei | reverse complement strand
CATAGAGAGATAGTATCAGCAGCATCTAAGGAGCGAAGGAGATAGGCGAACGTTTCGGGTCGAGACCCTTTCTACAGAACAGAGTAGTTCTCAAACTCCAACTCCAGCCAAAAATCGTAGTCTACCTTTTGATCTGGTATTTTGTTGGTTCACATGCTTGAACAATGGTGTTTTATCATTAATGTTTTATTATTATTAATGTTTAGTGTTTTCTGAGTCATTCGTAACTGTCACTGTATGACATGTTGTACTTGTGGGTGGAGCGCCAAGACAAATTCCTTGTATGTGAACACCGGAAGTGGCGGCGCTGCGTGGCAGCTGCAGCTCACCTGCAGTCCGTCTGTTTTTGTTTTTTTTTTTGTCTTTTTGTGTCTGTTTTAGTTAGAATTTTGGTTTATTAGGTTGTGTTTTGTGTGTGGGGGGGGGTGGGGGGGGGGGGGGCGGTAGAAACAAGGTTTTAGTCTCTCCCTTCGCGATTGCGACGCTTATTCTTGTCTTGTCCCCCGTTACCCGTCTCCGTCTGTGCTGAGGCCTAATGGCGGAGCTGGCGGCCTCGGAGCTGTGGCGAGCGTTCAGAGCTCCAGTGTTTCAGCGGCAGCAGCGGTCCGGCTTCAGAGCTCCGGCGCTCCAGCGGCGTTCCAGCGGTGCTCCAACGGCGGCCCCGGTTTCAGAGCTCCATTCACCAGCAGTTGCTCTCCACGGTGCTCGTAGCGGCGACCCTGCTTCAAGAAGCTCCAGCGCTCCAGCGGCGTTCCAGCGGTGCTCCAACGGCGGCCCGGTTTCAGAGCTCCGGTGCTCCAGCAGTTGCTCCAGCGGCGGCCCGGCTTCAGAGCTCCGGCGCTCCAAAAGGTCTGAATAACAATAAAGGAATCTAATCTAAAAAAAAACTTGGCCAATAAACTTACTTACTTACTAAATGAAGGCTTCACCGTGATCTGTTTTACACTACTGTTCAAACCAAATGTTTATTTTATTTCTTCTAATATTATCTGTTTATTTAAAGTTGTCGAGTTTAATTGCTCAATGCCACTCCTTGTGAGGATTACTGGAGATAAAATCATTCTATACTGGTTAATCACTGAGAATCTCACATCAGCAGCCAGATAATAAGAATAAATGAACACCTTTAATTTACAATTTGACTAAATTTAGTCTGTACCCAAATTAAATTGTCCTTATTGTCTCAACTAATAATTCCACTGGGACACTGTGATGTTGGCTGGTACAGGCATGTCAGGCTAATATTCTCCATATGCTAGTAATAAGGCCCATTGGCATAAGTTTATCAGAATTATTTTTTTTAAGAAAGTCTACTTCGATTTGAACATGACAAGATTGAGTCAAGATTTATGGCAGGAGAGGAACAAGTGATATTCTGTTAACTTGTTTCATTTGTTCTAGTGAGGTTTTATTGCATAAAATAATATGTTTATATGCTTGCCACAAATAATAATAAGAGGAAATCTGTCCAAGCATTGATACAGCACAAAGGAAAATTGATCTGCATCTGGGACCATCTTATTGTGTCAAAGCAAATCTACAGGCAGTTAGTTTTCTCACTTTTCCCACCACTTATGTAAACCACATTACCCAAATAAAAAATATATATGTAAAAACATATTTGGGCTGATTCTCTCTTTTTCGTGGATAATGGAGAAAACCTGATTGCTAATGTACATTGCCAAGAATTTACTGTTCATGAGGACAATCATCATTTAAAAACCTGGTTTGCCTCATTACATTTGCTTCCAAATATCAGCGTGGAAGTTAACTTTCTATATTGCCTTACCATAGTGGCAGCTCAGCACATGTTGTTCTGTATGTGCAATGCCTGTGATACCAACAGATGGCTCCTTCAGTTGTCAAATCAGCAGCAGGTTTGGAGCTGCCCAACAAGCAACTACCTGGATCTACGGCTCTGTCCCTGTTGGCTTAATGCAGTTACCTGAACACCGGGATCCCTATCATCAGGGATCCTGCATCAGGTTAACAGGCAATGGAAACTGGGTGATGGATGCCAAAGCAGCCAGGAAAGAACATGATGCGTTAATGCACAAAATGTGTTCATGCTGGTTGCAGCTTTGACCTCTTGGAGAACAAATGATTTCTAAACACTGAACAAGAAAGATAAGCATGTGTGAGACAAATATATTTTATAACCTTAGTTTATTGGTCAATCCTATTGTAGTTTAAATGTTAAATGAGGAAATCCATTTGGCATTTCAGCAACCCAAATAAATGTCAAATGCTTTACAAGGACATTCTCTGTTTTGGACCTCGTATGAAGTGTTCATAGATACATAGAAAATAGGTGCAGGAGTAGGCCATTCGACCCTTGGAGCCAGCACTGCCATTCAATGTGATTATGGCTGATCATCCACAATCAGTATCCCGTTCCTGCCTTTTCCCCATATCCCTTGATTCCGCTAGCCCTAAAAGCTCTATCTAACTCTCTTTTGAATGCATCCAGTGAATCGGCCTCCACTAACTTCTGAGGCAGAGAGTTCCACAAATTCACAACTCTCTGGGTGAAACATTTTTTCCTTATCTCAGTTCTAAATGGCCTACCCCTTATTCTTAAACTGGTTCTGGACTACCCCAACCTCGGGAACATGTTTTCTACATCTAGCGTGTCCATTCCCTCAATAATTTTATTCCATAGTATCCACTCTCACCCTTCTAAATTAGAGTGTATACAAATCCCATTCATTTCATTTCTTTCATCTTATGACAGTCCTGCCATCCTGGGATTTAACCTCGTGAACCTACGTTTGCACTCCCTCAATAGCAAGAATGTCCTTAAATAAGGTGACCAAAATTGCACACAATATTCCAGGTGTGGTCGCACCAGGGCCCTGTACAACTGCAGAAGGACCTCTTTGCTCCTAAACTCAATTCTTCTCATTATGAAGGCCAACATGCCATTAGCTTTCTTCACAGCCTGCTGTACCTGCATGCTTACTTTCAGTGACTGATGTACAAGGTCACCAGGTCTCGTTGCACTTCCCCTTTTCCTAATCTGACACTGCCGCCAAAGTGGATAACCTCACATTTATCCACATTTTGCTGCATCTGCCATGCATCTGCCCACTCACCCACCTCCAGTTTAAATTCCATTTGGGATATTTTAGCGGTCCAGGAAACCAAACCCAAACCAAAACCTATCCAAGTCATGCTGCATCTTCACAGTTTGCATTATCACCCAGCTTTGTGTCATCTGCAAATTTACTAATGTTCCTTTTAATCCCTTCATCTAAATCAATAATATATATTGGAAATAGCTGCGGTCCCAGCACTGAGCCTTGCGACACCCCACTAGTCACTACCTGCCTTTCTGAACCTATTAATTCATACACTTTGTTTCCTGTCTGACAACCAATTTTCTATCCAATGTCACACCCTACCCCTCAATACAATTCGCGCAAAATTACACCACTAATCTCCATAGGTGTGGGACTTTATCAAAGGCTTTCTGAAAAGTTCCACATATACTACATCCACTAGCTCCCCTTATCCATTTTATTTGTTACATCCTCAAAAAATTCCACAAGATTAGTCAAGCAAGATTTCCCCTTCGTAAATCCATGTTGACTTGGACCGATCCTGTTACTGCTATCCAAATGTACCACTATTACATCTTTAATAATTGACTCCAGCAGCTTCCCCAACACTGATGTCAGGCTAACTGGTCTATAATTCCCTGCTTTCTCTCTCCCTCCTTTCTTAAAAAGTGGGATAACATTAGCTATCCTCAACCTACAGGAAATGATTCAGTATCTCCTATAGAGGCATGGAAAATGATCACCAAGCATCCACAATTTCAAGAGCCATTTCCTTAAGTACCCTGGGATGCAGACCATAAGGCCCTGGGTATTTATCAGCCTTCAGTCCCATCAGTCCACCCAACACCATTTCCTTACTAATGTGAATTTTCTTCAGTTTCTCTGTCACCCTAGATCCTCTGTCCCCTAGTACATCTGGAAGATTATTTGTGTCTTTCTTAGTGAAGACAGAACCAAAGTACCTGTTCAACTTCTCTGCCATTTCATTGTTTCCCATAAATAAATTCACCTGTTTCATTCTTCAAGGGACCCACGTTTGTTTTAACAAATCTTTTTCTTTTCACATACCTAAAGAAGCTTTTATTATCCTCTTGGCTAGCTTACCTTCATACTTCATATTTTCTCCCAGTATTGCCTTTTAGTATCTATCTATCTATCCTACTATCTATCTATCTATCATCTATCTATCTATCTATCTATCTATCTATCATCTATCTATCATCTATCTATCAATCTATCTATCTATCTATCTATCTATCTATCTATCTATCTATCTACTATCTAATCAATCTATCTAACTATCTATCTATCTATCTATCTATCTATCCATTCTATCTATCTATCTATCATTATTATCTTATCTATCTATCTATCCTATTAACTAAAAGTCTCATAGTGATCCACTTTCCTGTCTACGTTGTTAAATACATTTTAGAAAAAATGCTACCCTATATCGTTATGATTTTTTCGCCATCTTACTCACCGTCCTCCTCCCCTCCAACCGTCCCAAGGTTTTATCCGATTGGTGAAATAATTAAAAAGTTATGAATATTTAAAAAATCGTGAGATCAGCAGATTGGTCTTCTCGCCTGTGGGTCACCATGATGAAGGTAATGCCCCTTCAGGGGGGCCAGGAGAATAAAGCCCCGGAGGCCGGACGTGAGTCAGTCATCCCAGAAGAACGTGAGTGAGAGTCTGCACTGTGATGCTTGAAGTGAATTGAAAGCTTGGTCTGCACTGTGCTGCTTGAACTGAACTGCAGTGTTGGTCTGCACTGTGCTGCTTGAATTGAATTGAAGGCTTGGTCTGCACTGTGCTGCTTGAACTGAATTGAAGGGTTGGTCTGCACTGTGATGCTTGAACTGAATTGAAGGGTTGGTCTGCACTGTGCTGCTTGAACTGATTGAAAGGGTTGGTCCTGCACTGTATGCCTTGAACGTTAATTGAAGTGTGTGGTCTGTACTGTGCGCTTGAATTGGAATTGAAGGCTTGGTCTGCACTGTGCTTGCTTGAACTGAATTGTAGGCTGGTCACAGCACTGTGCTGCTTGAACTGAATGAAGGGTTGGCCTGCACTGCTCTGCTTGAACTGAATTGAAGGGTTGATCTGCACTGTGCTCCCTATGCCTACCCCACCCCCCACCACCTCAAACGACCCCCCCCCAACACCCTCTCCTTACACCCTACACCCCTCCCCTACACCCCCCCTACAACACACCCCTCTGCTACACCCATCCCTCCCTACACCCCCCCAACTACCCCCTCTTCCTAAAAAACTGGCATACACAGCGCCTCCACCCACTACACTACCCCTCCCCTACACTACCCTCTCCCCTACACCCCCCGTCCCCTACACCCCCCCTCCCCCACCCATCTCCTCACCACCCCCCTCCCCCCCACACTCCGCCCTAGCACACACACCCTCCTCCCCTACAACACCCCTCCCCCAGACTCTGCCACACTCTCTCCCCCCTACCACACACACACCCCTCCCCTACCACATATGACCCCTCCCCCCACCAACCACCCCTCCCCCTTACCACGCGAACCCCTCCCCTGTCCCCACAACCCCCCCTCTACCCCCACACCCCCCATACCCCCACAAACACATCGCCCCACACAACCCTCCCTAAAACGACTTGGAAAGAGACCATTGAAATGTTTATATAATTCCAAGAACTCGATTCAAGTCTAGGAATAATACAAAGTAAATGAGCGCATTTTCAACATTTACAACACACCAATGAGAACATCAGCAATAATTTAGGACTGTCCCTTGAAACTATGTTTTGCTTTGCTTGCCATTTCAATAGAGCTGGCAAATGAACAAGGCACGAGAACTCTGGAGTCACAAGTAAACTAGATCTGGCAAAAAGGTTTGGTGAAGGGTTAAAGGCAGCATGGTGCCGCAGCGCAGTAAGTATTGCTGCCATCACAGTGCCAGAGATCCGGGTTTGATCATGATCATGCGGGTGATATCTGTACAGAGTTTGTACATTCTCCCCATGACCGAGTGCTCTGGTTTCCTCCCACAATCTAAAGACATCCAAGTTCGTAGGTTAATTGGCTTTGGTAAAAATTGTAAATTGTCCTTAGTGTGTAGCATAGTGCTAGTGTACGGGGATCGCTTGTTGGCACGGACTCAGTGGGCCGAAGGGCCTGTTTCCACGCTGTATTTCTAAACTAAACCAGACACTTTTTTATAACAAACTACGATTTTTGTGGTTACCAATACCAACACTAGATTCTAAATTAAAGACTTAACTAATTATTTAAAACTTAAGTATCCCAGTCCCTGTGGCATCGTTTGAGTTCATCGTCTCCATATTAGTAATCTCTGGCAGACAGACTTAATGAATATACAGTCATATCAGTTGTTGAACTCCAGCCCTGAATCTTCTTAGCTTTGCTTTATATTAATATCCTTTTGAGTTCTCAGCTATAAGCAATTACTGTACATTATAGTTTTTCCATGTGGTTGACATCTGGATTACCTTGACATGGTAATTTACCTTAGCACAACATTCTAGACCCTGGATCTGTGCCACTTTAAGTACTTTTCAAAGGCTCCCTTCACAGAGAAAGGCTGAAACAAATTCAACTTGAATTTAACATATGAATGTCCCCTGATCTGTTGCAAGAAACGTTTCTTGCCTCATTTGTTTACTCTGCCCTTGATGGATATCCCAATATATTGGTCCCCATTAAATGAATACAATATCTTACAGCCTTGTCTTTCCCGTTTCTATTTCCATCGTAGGGGGTTGGATGAGTCCATAATATCCTTGCAGCATTTAAATAAATAAGATAAGAAATACAGCTGATCCAAGGCTAGATAGGTGTATTTCCGATATATTGATCTCATTTAAGGGCCCATCCCAATTAGGTGATTTTTTTGGCGATTACAGGCGACTGGGCTGTCTCCACATGGTCGCAGGGTGACGTATGTATGATCGTGACTTGTCTCCTCAAGTCGCCTAAAGAGTCGTCACTTTTTTCTTGTCGCTGCTGGATTTTCAAATGTTCAAAACCTCTTCGCCGACTGTGGGCTTGACGTAAGCTTGACTTTCTCTTGCCTAGTTGCTGATCGTAGGTTGACACAGGTTGTCGCCAGGTGACATAGGTTGTCGCCGGGTGATTACTTCATTGAATGCCATTGGCAACTACCTGCGTCAGCCTAATGTCAACAGGCGACGAGGTACACGGTAATCAATAGAATTTTCTCAGTTATCACCGACAGGTCGTAGCTTGTCACCGGTTGGGACCGTAGGTTGACTTCCGGATTGTCACGTTAGTTCATTATTGACTGTGTGGCCCCTAGGTAAACTACACACACACACTCTCACAAATGTGGAACATCATGAGAAATGTGGATCAGCGCGTCATATTCGCGCGCGCGAGCGATGCACAATAGACAAATAGACAATTAAGGTGCCGGAGCTTATGCGCAACTAACAAATAGCGCTCGCGAGCGTGTGTGCACAGAGATTTAGGAGGCCATTCGGGTCGGCCCTTCAAGCAGCACCGCCATTCAATTGATCATGGCTGATCATCCCCAATCAGTACCCCGTTCCTGCCTTCTCCCCATAACCCCTGACTCCGCTATCTTTAAGAGCACTATCTAGCTCTCTCTTGAAAGTATCCAGAGAACCAGCCTCCGCCGGCCTCCACTGCCCTCTGAGGCAGAGAATGCCACTGACTCACGAATTTCTGTGTGATTCTCATCCGTTCTAAATTGTTTACGCCTTATTCTTAAACTGTGGCCCCTGGTTCTGGACTCCCCCAACATCGGGAACATGTTTCCTGCCTCTAGCGTATCCAAACCCTTAATAAACGTATAGGCTTCAATAAGATCCCCTTTCATCCTTCTCAATTCCAGAGTATACAAGCCCAGCCGCTCTATTCTCTCAGCATATGACAGTCCAGCCTCCCAGGAATTAACCTTGTAAACCTATGCTGCACTCCCTCAATAGCAAGAATGACCTTCCTCAAATTTGGAGACCCAAACCTGCACACAATACGCCAGGTGTGTTCTCACTAGGACCCTGTGCAACTGCAGCAGGACCTCTTTGCTCCAAAACTCAACTCCTCTTGTTATGAAGGCCATCATGCCATTCCCATTAATTCTGAAGTCTTTTGTAACTTTTCCTGTACTAACTTCCCGTTTAACTCCATCTATATACTCCCAATTTGTTAATTCCCACCCCACCCCCCCCGGGTGTCTATTAAACTAAACCCTTGCTCCCTGCACCAGCCCCTCAGCCACACGTTCAGATCCACTATCTCCTTGTTCCTGTCCTCACTAGCATGAGGTACTGGAAGCAATCCAGAGATAACCACCCTAGAAGTCCTGTTTTTCAGTCTTCTTCCTAACTCTCTAAATTCACGTTGCAGAACCTCCTTCCTCTTCTTCCCGATGTCGATTGTGCCTACGTGCACAACTACTGCCGGCTGTACACCTTCCCTTTCGAGGATGTTCAGAATTTGGTTTGTGACATCTTGAACCCTGGCATCAGGGAGGCAACAGACCATCCCGCGTCTTGCCTGCCACCACAGAATCTCAAGTCCGCACCTTAGTCAATGGAGTCACCCACCATTATGGCTCTGCCCGACGTCGATCTCGCCGGTCTCATCTCTAGGTTTGGGGCCACCGACCTGTCCGCCACCCTGACTGAAAACAACGTCTCCCCGGACAGCTCCCAAGAGGGCATACCTGTTTTCATTAGGCACAGCCGCCTGGGTCTCCTGCACTCCACGGTTACTGTCACACACCTTCGTTCTTCCTGTATCCTTGGCGTGACAATCTCACTGTAGGTCCTGCCAACGAAACTCTCATTATCCCAGGACCTCATGGCCCTGAGATCATCCAGCTGCTTCTCCAATGCCCCAACATGGTCCTTCAGGAGATGAACCTGGACACACTTACCACTGTTGTAGCAGCCAGAGGCTCCATCGGGGTCGCTGGCCTCTCACATCCTGCAAGCATCACACTGCCTCATCTTACCCGTCATGTGTTCACTGCGTCCCGTCATCTCCAGCTTTTTGCGTAGTCTCCTCTCCTCAGCTTCCTCGCCGAAGACTCTTGAGCCAAAGCCTCGCACTTTGCTCACAAGGCACTTCCCTCGACAAGGCACTCCCCAACTGGTCGCTCCCCGACAGCAAACCTTGCTTATATTGACTGATAAATTGCCCAATTTCTCACTTAACCAATTAATCAATTTTGCGAATTGAATTCCTCAGCCAATCACCGAACTCCCTCCTGCCGCTCCAGAGCTTGAAGGAAATGTCGACTAGGTGGTAGGTTGTTGTAGACATTGTCGTAGGGGGGGTCCAGTCGCCGGTTTTGTTGGCGACATGCTACGACTGTCGCCAGCAGTTGCCGATAAAATCACCTAAGTGGGACAGGCTCTTAAGCAGCAGGGGCTTAGAAGTGTGTTCCTTTTTTGCTTGCGTATTAAAAACAAAGATTAGGCTAAACATTTTGTTCATTTTGGTGAAGAACAATGTATCGTACCATCTTGTTGTGGTCTTGTTATAAGCCAAAGTATCCATTACTTAGTTTAATATGCCTACGACAGTGCAAACCAGGACCATAACACAAATAAGTTTTGCAGAAGCAAAATATTGCAATTTAATTCAAAAATAAATAGAAGAATTAATATCCGAAATGCTGAAATGTCAGATATTCTTGCATTTACACTTGCATGTATTATTATTAATATTATTAATTATTATTATTATTATTGCACTATCAATGAATTCCAGTGCTTTCCTTGCTTTTTCCATGACCTTAATAAACCATGGCTATTTTCAGTGATATCTGTTGCTCTTCCATCAATCCATCATTTTCTCTACCTCATAGTGATACTTATTTTCCAGAGTAGATAATCTCTTTACTTTTTGATTATCCCTTTCATTTATTTAAAGCAAATAAATACAATTGACTAAATCTCCCTTGTTATTCATTAATCTTTTTTTTTGTTCTCTTGACCTCGAAGATAAGCTGTATTCATCGTAATCATTTATTTAAAGTTCCCATCTTTATTTTGATATGGCAATGCAGTGAATCTTCTACATTTCATATCACAGTGCTACTTCAAGATCCTTTGCATGGCACTGGTGAGCTGGATCTCAAAAGTACAGAATTCATGCTAAAAGAAAACCTGCTGAGACTCACTAAAATCAGCAATTCAGAAGACTCACTAAATATGATTTCAGCATCAGCTGGATTTAGGCATCGACACGGCTCCACATTTGGTACATTACAGGCTGCATTCCAACAGAGGCCTGTATTAAGCTTGTCCTGCACGACGTAAAAAACAATCTTTTACCAGTTTATTCTTCATTTTATACCCCAGACGACATTTCATGTAACAGCTGTTATTAACATTACTTGTGACTTACAACAGTTTATGATAGTGGAGCTATATCAAACACACTGTTGGGATTCAATCCATTTACCAGAATGCTCAGCTTTCACAGGAAGAATAACCATGAATTTAAAACTGCACCAATGATTATACATATTTTGTTCCAGAAACACAGAGAGAAGAAGGAACCAGCTGTTGCTGCAATATTTACTGCAACACCAACAGAATTGTGTTAAAGGTGACACAACCTCAAAGTGCAACGATGTCAGCAAACTTCACCCAATAAAAATTACTTTCAATGTAGGAACAGTGCCAACATGCCTGAATGTCAATGTACTTCATTGATGCAAATCAGTACTACATGACACACTGAAAAGATGTTTCACGTTCTATTTGATAACCATCTGTACAAGTTAGAGAGGCTGGATTAATGATCCTCAACAAAATACTCCATTTATTTTTCAATGTGTTATATTAAAAATCAACATACATAAGATGATTAAGGATCATGAGCTAATGATCTTTGCCCTTCAACCACATTCTGGCAATGAAGAAAAAAAAGAAAAACATGCAATTTAATTTAATTCATCTTTTTCATTGCTTTGGAATGAAAATACCACCAATTAAGCTCCGAACCACATAACTGGGGGACATTTGTTCTGTATTTTTGCATTATTATTGTTTGTTTGTTTCTTATGTGTACGTATGTGTATATATAGATATAGATATATATACTGAACAAGAGTAGAACTGCAGAGTCTTCCATAAATGGGGTTGGAGTGCCTCATGAGTTAGGCGAGTACACTGTTTGTAAGGTGATGCGTTCCTTCCACAGTTTATGTTTTGATGTGTTCCTAATGCATGGATTTCATTTTGATCGGTAAGTCGGGTTTCTTGGTATATACCATATCATGGTGAGATACATGTACAATGAAAAACCTTGCTTGCAGCAGTATCACAGTCACATTATTACATTGTCATAGAACTATACATTACAGAAGTAATGTCTTCTGGCCCAATTCGTCTGGGCTGGCCAAAGTGCCCATCTGAGCTAGTCCCATTTACCTGATTTTGACCAATATCCCTCCAAGCCTTTTCTGTCCACAAACCTGTTCAAATGTCTCATAAACATTGTAAATGTACCCACCTCTACACTTTCTCTTGTAGTTCATTGTACATACCCACCACCCTCTCAGTGAAAAACATGTCCCTCAAGACTATTTTAAAGTCTTTCCCCCTCACTCTAATCTATGCCCTTTAGTTTTAGATACCCTTATTCTGCGGAAAAGATTGTGCCCATCTATCTTATCTCTGCCCACCTTGATATTATAAAACACTAAAACCTTCAGGGACAATAATCAGATTCTATCCAGTCTCTCCATATAACTGGTGATACAAAAGTGGGTGGTTTTGCAGATAGTAAGATGGCTGTGAAACATTGCAGCAGGATCTTGATCGATTGGCCAAGTGGGTTGAGGAATGGTTGATGGTTTTAATACAATGTGAGATGTTGCATTTTGGGAAATCTAACATGGGCAGGACCTACACAGTGAATGGTAGAGCTCTGAGAAGTGTTGTAGAGCAGAGGGATCTAGGAGTGCAGGTGCATGGTTCCTTGAAGGTGGAGTCATAGGTAGGGTGGTCAAAAAGGGTTTTGGCACATTGGCCTTCATCAGTGAGAGTACTGAGTATAGAAGTTGGGAGGTCATGTTGCAGTTGTATAAGATGTTGGTGAAGCCACATTTAGAATATTGTGTTTGGTTCTGGGCACCATGTCATAGGAAAGATGTTGTCAAGCTGGAATGGTTACAGAGAAGATTTCCGAGGACATTGCCAGGACTAGAGCGTGCGAGCTATAGGGAGAGGTTGAGGAGACTGCGACTCTGTTCATTGGAACACAGGATGAGGGGTGATCTTACATAGGTGTATAAAGTCATGAGAGGAATAGATCAGGTAGTTGCATAGAGCAGGTGAATCGAGGACCAGAGGACATAGGTTTAAGGTGAAGGGGAAAAGATTTAATAGGAATCTGAGGGATACCTTTTTCACACAAAGGGTGGTGGGTGTATGGAACAAGCTGCCAGATGAGGTAGTTGATGAGGCTGGGACAATCCCAACATTTAAAAATCAGCTAGACAGGTACATGGATAGCACAGGTTTGGAGGGATATTGACCAAATTCGGGCAAGTGGGACGTGTAGCTGGGACATGTTAGCCAGAGTGGGCAAGTTGGGCCAAAGGGCCTGTTTCCACACTGTATTACTCTATGACTACGACTCTAACTCAAGGCCTCTGATCCCACCAATGTCCATGTGAATCTTTTCTGTGCCCTCTCTAGCTTACTCGCATTCTTCCTATGGACTGGTGACCAGAACTACACAGTACTTCAAGTGCAGTCTCCACATCCTATAGTGCCTTCAACCAAGGCCAGGATCTTCACGTGAATGGTTGAGCCCTGGCTTGTGTTGCAGAGCAAGAGGGATCTAGGAGCATAAGTACATAGTTATCTGGAAGTGGTGTCACAGGTAAATAGGGTGGTGAAGGCTTTTGACACATTGCCCTTCATCAGTCAGAATTAAATATGGAATATCGGGTGTTATGTTATAATTATGCAGGACATTGATGACATCATGTTTGGAGTATCGTGTTCGGTTTTAGTCACCCTGTTATGTGAAAGATACCATTAGGCTAGAAAAGGTGCAGAGAGATTTATGACCTCAGGGCCTAAGCTAGAGGGAGAGATTGGGTAGGCCTCAACTATATTCATAAGTTCATAAATCAAAGGAGCAGAATTATGCCATTCGGCCCATCAAGTCTACACCATTCAATCATGGCTGATCAACCCCATTCTCCTGCTTTCTCTCCATAACCTTTGCCATCCTCAAGGATCTGTCCATCTCCACTTTAAAAAAAACCCAAAACTTGATCGCAGGAGGCTGAGCGGTAATCTTGTAGCAGTGTATGCAATTATGAGAGGAATAAATAGGGTGAAGGCACAATGTCTTTTTCCCAGGGTATGGAAATCAAGATTAAGAATCAAAGAATAGGTTTAAGGTAAGGGGGATAAATTTAATAGGAACCTGAAGGGCATCTTTTTCACACTTACATATGGAATAAGCTCCCAGATGAAGTTCTTGAGGTAGCTACAAAAACAATATTTCAAAGACATTTGGACAGGTATATGGACAGGAAAGGTTTTGAGGTTTAAAAGTTTAAAAGTTTAGAAAAGGTCTATGAGCCAAACATGGGTAAATGGGACGTGCTTACATTGAGCACTTTGGTCAGTGTGGACATGTTGGGCTGAAGGGCCTGTTGCCCTGCTTTATGACTCTATGACATTAATGTGTTCTCTCCAGAAAATATTTGCAGCCAACCTAATTCTGGCTCAGGTTTGTGTACACACAGAACAGTGACCTTCAGCGCAGTCATCTCAGGAGCCAAACGTCTGTAAAAAAAAATCTAGTTCCACATCACTACCATCTCTCAACTTCTCTGCTTTCTCTGAAATGTCAAAATGTTTACCCAACTTCCAGAACCAACTGAGCAAATATTTCCTCAAGCGATATATTAGGAAGACTGAAGCCATCATGCTTTATGTATAGAGGCCAAATGTGTATAGATAATGTCAGCAACTTGTTATATACTTGCCTTGCAGTCAATAGTATTATAATTTCAGACATGGAGTACAATGAGCAGTTGCTTCCCTCTGCTTAGTTTTAGTTTAGTTTTAGTTTTAGAAATGCAAAGTGGAGACAGACCCTTTAGCCCACCGAGTCCACGTTGACCATCCTATGTTATTCCACTGTTGCATTCTATGTACTCGGGGCTATTTACAGAAGCCAATCAACTTACAATCCTGCAAGCCTTTGGAGGAAACCAGAGCACTAAGGGTGAAACAGACTATGTGAGCTAAAATGGAGTTGTCAGCTAAATTAGCAGTGCCGCATTTCAAAAGCTGCTTTGGAAAACAAGTAGATGTTTTCGAAGAATGCTTGGGCTAATTCAAAGGGACCAGCATATCATGAAGATACCTGCAAGGTAATTAAGATAAGCTTTGCTTTCCCAGAAACATCCAAGACTGGCTTGGTGTCTGATAGGACACATAACTCACACCATTATGGTACCAAGGAGGATAGCTAGTTTGACACATAAGCACCTGTGTTCTTAAAGGTAAAAACTATTATATAAATTATTATATAAATACAAGCTTCTACCACAAGAGCATGAGCTTCATCTTCAGGGAGAGGAAAGAGCTTCACCAAGGAGGGGGGGGTCATCAAGGAGGGGGGGGGGGGGGGGGGGGGAAGAGAGAGAGAGAGAGAGAGAGAGAGAGAGAGAGAGCGAGCTTGAACCGTGATGTGTGCAGGCAGGGAACTCGAATACACAGAGGGGCGTGAGAGTTATTTTGTATTGTTTCTTTATTGATAGTCGATAGTTTTTCTGTGTGTTACTTCTATTTTGCTTGAATAAATAGTTATTTGTGATCTTCACCACGTGCTTCCTCCATTCATTGATCCGAATCCTTGAATCCTGCATATATTTCATTACAAGCACCCGGTGAAAACCCACATGATCACAGGGCGAATGTACAAACTCAGCACAGCCAGCACCCGTAGTTAGGATCAAACTTGGATCTCTGGCGCTGTGAAGCAGCAGCTCTACTGCTGCACCACTATGCCACCCTTCAAAATGACAATCATGAGTGAGCCAGTCCACAAATGCATTGTACCTCTCCTGAAAATACTGCAGGGGTGAAGCAAACTCTATTAATGCCAGAGTTGTTGGTGCATGCAGTGTTCTGGAGTTGGAAAGAATCCATACATTGATCATGCTTTTGGGATACTATTAGTCTGTGGAATCCCAATGCTGCAACTGGAGTGGAATCTGTATGTGTTGCTGGAGAGTTGCCAGTCTGCACAGTACTATAGCAGACTGTACTGTTGGGATTGTAAAAACAGATCAAGTGTTTGTATTGCCTGAGCTACAAGAAAAAAATAGGCGCAAGTTAATCCTTGCAATGTTGGTGTGAGGAGGGGAAGCTAAACCATGTCTGGTGAATGAGGTTTCTCCATGCAAGATTGAATTAGAGAACAAAACAGAATGCATGACCTGCCAGTATACTTAGAATTGAATGAGGCTTATGCAATTCTGAACAAATGTATTAGAGATTAGATATACATTGTCAATGTTGTAATACATAGATAAAATCTCTGCAATGCTGGTGTAAGGATAGAGCCTATTTATGTAAAACTGATGCTATGTTGAATACTGTAAGTCCATGTAGTGGTGAGTACAAAGCAGAACTTGTTCATGCAAGGCCAGTGTTAGGGGCAGGGTTAGGCCAATGGGTGCATCAAATCTACTCTGCCATTCAATCATGGCTGATCTATCTCTCCTTCCTAACCCCATTCTTTTGCCTTCTCCCCATAACCTTTGACACCCGTACTAATCAAGAATCTATGTGTCTCTGCCTTAAATACACCCACTGACTTTGCCTCCACAGCCTTCTGTGGCAAAGAATTCCACAGATTCACCACCCTCTGACAACATTTTGTTTTCCTCATCTTCTTTGCAAAGGAACATCCTTTAATTCAGAGGCTATGACCTCCAGTCCTAGACTCTCCCACTAGTTGAAACATCCTCTCGACATCCAATCTATCCAAGCCTTTCACTATTCTGTATGTTTCAATTAGGTCAATAAACAATAGGTGCAGGAGTAGGCCATACAGCCCTTCAAGCCAGCACCACCATTCATTGTGATCATGCTGATTACCCACAATCAGTACCACGTTCCTGCCTTCTCCCCTTATCCCCTGACTCCACTATCTTCAAGAGCCCTAGCTCTCTCTTGACATTTTCCAGAGAACCGGCCTCCACCACCCACTGAGGCAGAGAATTCCACAGACTCACAACTGTGTGAAAAAGTGTTACCTCGTCTCCATTCTAAATGGCTTACCCCTTATTCTTAAACTGTGGCCCCTGGTTCTGGACTTCCCCAACATCAGGAACATGTTTCAGGGCTGCCAACATTGGTTGAGAGTTGGGAGTGAGAAATTGCGAGAGACCAAGCCAGAGGGTGTGCAGCGACCGAGGTTGCGGGGGGGGGGGAGGGGGGAGGGGGGGCGTGTGGGAGGGGGGTGCCCCCCTCCCATTGGAATGGAGCTTTAGTATTTTTCAGCTTGAAATTGTGCAATTTGGTGCATACTGTAGCAAGTATTTTACATTGGAATGCAATATTTATGCTTTAAATTGGATTAGCTAAGAATAAGGTTAGGCAAAATTACATTCCTAATTACATTCCACATTAGAGCCAGGCTCTGATCAACAGGTGCAGCACATGAATGATCTTAGTATCTTCATGCATGGAAATCAGATTATAATCAAACACTTGGCCCATGTTGACCAACCTGGGTCTCACTGCACACCTGGTACTACTCCTAACCCTGACTCCAGTTGCATGCCTCCTCTCATTCCTGACCCTGAGTCCAGCCTTACACCTGGCCCCCTATTCTACCCTGATCATTGCTGCTTACCTGCTTAGGTTCCCAGTGCTGAACACTCCCATTACTTTGACTGCACACCTAGTACTATTCCAGACCTTGACTCTGGATGCACACTTGGCCTTGCTCCTAGCCCCGCTGCACTGACATTATATCTGGCCCACACATAAAGCCCCATATCTGACCCCCTGATCTTAACCTATTACGTTCAAGTCCACAGGTGCTTATCTAATGCAGTAATCTTTTATGGGGCACTTCAGGGATCAAATTTTGAATAACAAAATTTGCTACATCCATTGGCTTCCTTGTTATCTAACATGCTTGTTACTTTGTCAAAGAAATCAATTGGCTGAACACAATTTCTCATCCATAAAATTAAACTCACTCAGCTATATAAGTATTTTGTTACCATTTCCTTAATTGTCCTAAGAAACTGTCCTGAAGTCATTTTCACCCCCAATATTTTCAGTATTTTGCTGTCTTCCTCTCAGCTGGGACTTTTCCAAAATGCAAAGTCCAATAATTATACATTTAAGCAATATTATTCCATTAAATGTGATCTTGAGAGCACATAATATTTTCTGTGGTATTCATAACACAACAATGATAAAAATATCTTTGATTTCATTGCACCAACCAACATGCATACATCATTATATTACAGCTAATATGTACCAAGGGCGATTTCTTGTTACAATGCTCCCCATTCCCAATTACTTTTACATTGAAGTGATTGAAATCCAAGTGAAGTTTAAATGGCAGCAGAAAAACAAAACCAACGGAATGGATGATATTCATTACGTGGTTGGTTGAAGTCAGTATCAGCACAATTACTGTATTAAACTTTGAATCTACAGATGTCCTGGTTCAAGCTAAAACTAAAGACAAATGATAACCTCCTCACACATTCCCCTACAAGTATCTCTGTCACTCCTTTAAAATATGCCCCTTCTTTGAACAAGCTCGTAAACATCACATCTGAATCAGTTTCCATCTGATTACACTCCTTGAGGATGTTCATCTACGTGTTCAATTAATACGACAATAGTGCTGCATTCCGAATATTTAACTGAAGGAGATAATGGGTTATCGGGACTGTATGTTGTGACTGACACCTTGCATGTTATTTTAATATTACACTTATCCCATCCCCCTGGATATTCCGGATTAATAAATTAAGGTTTTGTCAACTAATTACAAATCAGGCTAATTACAAATCAATAACATTAGCCAACTCCGAAACACGAAGCGCTGAGCACTGGAATCCAGACATCACGGACAACTGGCCTCAGTTCCCCGCTCACATCTGGCAGTGCTCGCTGTCTGAACCAGGGGCCATGGAGCATTTTTTAAAGTGGGGGGCTGAGCGATCACTGATCACTCGCCTTGGGGGTACCTGGTGAGGGAGTGGAGCAACCGAGTAGGGGGAGGGTATGGGAGGGGGGCTTTTTGAAATTTGATATATTAAAATCATGTTTTAGTGCATTGTAGAAGTATGATTTCAATGTTTTCTGTTTGAAGTAATTTCAAGGTAACTTTTTAAGGGGTAACTTTTTCCACACAAAGGGTGGTGGGTGTATGGAACAAGCTGCCAGAGGAGGTAGTTGAGGCAGGGACTATCCCAACATTGAAGAAACAGACTGATACATGGAGAGGACAGGTTTGGAGGGATATGGACCAAAAGCAGGCAGTGTAGCTGGGTTATGTTGGCGGGTGTGGGCAAGTTGGACCGAAGGGCCTGTTTCAACATTGTATCACTCTGTGACTACATTATATATTATATCTCCACCATGCGTGAATGCTTCAAAATCAAGTGGTCGAGTTTTATTGCCATATACTCAAGCATAGAAACATAGAAAATACGTGCAGGAATAGGCCATTCGGCCCTTCGAGCCAGCACTGCCATTCAATATGATCATGGCCGTTCATCTAAAATCAGTACCTTTTTCCTGTTTTTTCCCCATATCCCTTGATTTCGTGAGCCCCAAGAACTAAATGTAACTCTCTTGAAAACATCCAGTGAATTGGCTTCCACTGCCTTCTGTAGCAGAGAATTCCACAGATTCACAACTCTCTGGGTGAAGAAAGTTTGTCCTCATCTCAGTCCTAACTGGCCTTTATTCTTAAACTGTGCCCCCCGGTTCTCCTAACTCCCGAACATCGGGAACATTTTTCCTGCAGTTACAGCAAGTGAAAATCTAGCAGGCAAGCAGGATGCTTTCTCCAACCACCCCCATTTGAAGGCCACTATCTTCCACCATTTCTACCCAATGCTTGGTACCTACTTCCAGCAGCCACTGGTTGTCCTCCAGGATGCACCGAGCAGCAGCCAGAAGGGCCTGTCACACTTAGGCAATCTTTTGGGCGACTACAAGTGACAGTGGCAACAATTTTTGCTGTCGGAGGTTATGGTAGGTTGTCGGGAGGTGTCGTAGGTGAGTGCTAGTAAAACTAGTCCCTGACAATCGCCTAAAGAGTTGCCTCAGTGGGACAGGTCCATAAGTGCGTGGGAATAACGTAGATCAGGGGAGCTATGACCAGCTGCGTCACTCGTTGTCCAGCGCACTCTCCAAGTCACTGATAGACACAAAAAGCCGGAGTAACATCCAATTTCCTCTCTGTGTCTGTGGACCGACTCCAAGCACCAGAGGCCCATTGATCTGCGGCGCTGCATGATACGTGTTTGGCTTTGTGGAGATCAGACCCAGATGTCACCGTGTCCCGGCACTCCGCCCTATACAGCCCTGCCAGCCGGACAGGGTTCAGTTTAGAGATACAGCGCCGAAACAGGCCCTTCGGCCCACCGAGTCTCCACTGACCAGCGATCCCCACACATTAACACTATCCTGCACACACACTAGGGACAATTTACACACATACCAAGCCAATTAACCAGACCTTCAGTCTGGAGAAGGGTCTTGACCCGAAACGTCACCCGTTCCTTCCCTCCAGAGATGCTGCCTGACCCGCTGAGTTACTCCAGCACTTTGTGTCTATCGGTTTAAACCAGCATCTGCAGTTCCTTCCTACACTTGTACCTGTCCAAATGCCGTTTAAATGTCATTGTAGTAATTTCAAGTGTAGAATGAAGACAAGAGTGTTCATGCAGCGACATCAGAACAATGACATTCTCAGTTGCTGCACCTTAAAGGCTGGTTAAAGCAACAACGCACAGATTCATGTAAATAGATTGATTTAGTTTACTATTGCCACCTGTAGAGAGGTACAAGGAAAAGTGTTTGTTGCGTGCTATCCGGTAAATGCAAGCAAGCCTCTCACAATGTGCAGATAAAGGAGAACGGGCGCAACATATATATATTCGATAATACAATGGATTAATATTCAGTAATATTGGGTAATCATCCCGGCATATCAGTGGAGGCCCAAGTATTAGCATTAAAATTAATGCCCCACAGCGCTGGAGACCCGGGTTCGATCCTGGTCTCGGGTGCTGTCTGTGTTGAGTTTGCACGTTCTCCCTGTGACCGCGTGGGTTTCCTCCGGGTGCTCTGGTTTCCTCTCACATCCCAAAGACCTGCTGGTTTGTTGGTTAATTGGCCCTCTGTAAATTGCCCCCAAGTGTTTAGAGAGTGGATGAGAAAGTGGGATAACATAGAACCAGTGTGAACGGGTGATCGATGGTCAGCATGGACCCGAGGGGCCGAAGGGCCTGTTGCCACGCTGTATCTTTGAACTAATTATAATATTGAACAAATCAAGACTTACCTATCGGATTTGAACATGAACAATATTATCCCATGGTCGCAGAGTATTTGAATGGCATTTACTGCATAATCCCCGAGGTTATTCTTTGTAAAGTTAAGGGCAAAGTTCATCTCTACAAGTTTCATTTTCTGAAGTTAATTTGTAGTTCATATTTACCATCTTGCCTTTGCTTATTTGTTCCCGCAGTACATTAATCCAATATTTACATTTGAAGATGAACAAAATATCAATTTAAAGACATATATCAACTAATTTCCCTGCTTGAGTATGAATATCGATTTCTTTAACATCGCCTCTCTCTCCGTCCCTCCCCCGCCCGAGTGGTACTTGCTTCAAAGTCGTCTTGTTGGGTCTCATTGTGTGAGAAGGAACTGCAGATGCTGGTTTAAACCGAAGAGAGACACAAAATGCTGGAGCAACTCAGCGGGACAGGCAGCATCTCTGGAGAGAAGGAATGGGTGACGTTTCGGGTTGAGAACCTTTTAAAGGTTTCGGGTCGAGACCCTTAGAAGGGTCACGACCAGAAACATCACCCATTCCTTCTCTCCAGAGACGCAGCCTGATCCATGCCGGTAGGCGGTAACCTGGGTGAATTCGGCACAGAGACTCTCATGCTTTCCGACGCCCCGGGACTCTTGCACTGAGACTGCTCCATGGCCAGAGCTGCAGCGAGCGACTCGCCAGCCCGGAAAACACTCACCAGCCCCGGCTCCCCTTCCGCATCTGCACCCGCCGCTACATCCCTCTAACCGCCCCGGCTCTCCAACACCCACGGCCCATGCACTTGATATGTTTTGAAATTATCGTTGATCACAGAATTTCTCACAACAGAGCGTGAGACATTTGTGATTAGCGTGAGAGCGTGAGAATTTGTCCAAATGCGTGATTCTTGCGCTCAATGCGTGAAAGTTGGCAGCCCTGATGTTTCCTGCCTCTCATTCTTCTAAACAACACTAGTAAGTATAGGCCCAGTGCCTTCAAATGCTCACCATATATTAAACTACTAATTTCTGGGATAATTCTTGTAAAGCTCCTCTGGGCCCTCTCCAGAACCGGCACATCCTTCCTCAGATATGGTGCCCAAAATTGCTCACAATATTTCAAATGCGGCCTGACCAGCACCTCCAGTGTATTCAATCAGTGGCAGTAGGATCTTGACCCTAAACGTCACCCATTCCTTCTCTCCAGAGATGCTGGCTGTCCCGTTGAGTTACTCTAGCGTTTTGTGTCTATCTTTAGTTTAAACCAGCATCTGCAGTTCCTTCTTATGCAGTACATTGAAACTTTAATCGGTCTGCACAATGCCGAGATAGAGCTGGGGCTTATGAATAGTGTCAGTTTTGCTGAGAGCAGAGTTGGCCAGTGCAATACCAGGAAAGGGGCAGACTTCATTCAGGTTACACAAGTATTACCAAGAAGGCATTTGGCACATTGGCCTTCAACTGTTGTGAGTATTGCAATTGGGATGTTATGTTACAGCTGTACAAGATGTTGGTGAGCAGGTCGCTGGATGGAAGAGAAGAGGTGTAGGGACAGTCCCTGGATTTGGAAGGGAGAGGGGAGGTGTAGGGAACATCACTGGGTTGAAGTGAGAGGTGGCGGGAGAGATTTGAGTATAGGAGCATTTTTGACACAGAGAGTGGTGAATCTGTGGAATTCTCTGCCACAGAAGGTAGTTGAGGCCAGTTCATTGGCTATATTTAAGGGAGTTAGATGTGGCCCTTGTGGCTAAATATTGAATGGCAGTGCAAGCTCGAAGGGCCGAATGGCCTACTCCTGCACCTATTTTCTATGTTTCTATGAGAGGTTGCAGGATGGAAGTTTGAGAGGAGGTATAGAGACAGGTCCCTGCATTGAAGTGATTGACGAGGTGTTGGGACAGGTCTCTGGGTAGAAGTGAGGGCAGAGAGGGGATGTATAGGGACAGGATGCAAGTGAGCAAGGGGGTGTCGGACAGGTCTTTGGATGGAAGTGAGAGGGGAGCTTGAGGAACAGGTTGCAGGATGGAAGTGAGTGTCGGGACAGGGACTTAGATGCAAGTGAAGGGTCAGCTCGCTGGATGGGAATGAGAGGAGAGGGACAAGCTCACCGGATGGAAGTTTTAGAGAGGTGTTGCAGAGACAGGTGACAACAACCGTGCACAACCCAGCCATGCAGCGAAGCAGAGGGGGAGGGGGGGGGGGGAGGCGGGGCGGGTGCGCGCGGGCCCGGGCAGCGCCGGGTAAAGGGGGCGGAGCTCCGGTCGGCGTCACGTGACGCAGTGTTTACATCCTCAGCTGTTCGCGAGCGGCCTGGTCCGGTGAGCGCGAGCGGGGAGTGCGGCGAGAGAGAGCCGGAGCCGGAGCCGAGAGAGAGAGTGAGTGAGGGGGGAGCGACGCGACTGCGAGCTGCATCAGCGGGCACGATGCGCTGTGTTTTCACTCCCGGGCTCCGGTTTCCCCTGCCTCCCCCCTCCTCCTCCTCCTCCCTTGCGACGGTGATCGCCAGCTTCCCGTTTCGTCGTCGTCTCCCCCATCTCTCTCACCCCCCCCCCCCCCCCCCTCCACCATCAGGGCGCTGCGCAGTTGCCTCGCATCGGAGGCGACGGCGGCCGCGGCCAGTGGCCTCGGACCGGAAAAGACAGCGTTCTCCCCTCCCCCTCCATTGCCCGAAGGATGGCGCCGGTGTGGGGGTGACTGAGACGGTGGCAGTGGCGGCCCGCGACCCGCCGTTACCGCCGCCTCCTCCTCCTTTTGTCTGGAGTCGCTGCAGGACGCCTCGGATCCAGCCAGCAACAGCGCTTCCTCTTTTGTCCTGTCTCTCCTCGACCAGCTGTTTTGTGCGGTTTGATCCTGTCTGTGTCTGCCGAGCTGCGTGAGTGCTACTTTCAACACTTCACCCGCGATGGACATGCTTAACATTCTCATAACGAAGTAGAAACCCCTTCGTAACGTTTGCTGCGCCCCCCACCCCCAAATCTCTCCGCACCTTTCTGTAAAACGATGACCATGGCAGGCAGGGATCACAGACGTGGCGCCCTTTAAACTTTAAAGGGACTTGTTTGCTCGTTTTACCAATCACGCATTCGAACTGAAGTTGGGCAGACTACGTTCTGTTGCTAGGCACAAGAGTGGGGAGAAAGTGGTTGTAGAAAGACGTGACATAATTGTTTCTGCCTTCCCTACCGACATTTTATTTCCAATTTGAATTTCCACTGCTTGTACATATTTAAGACTATTATACTATTGACCGCGAATCTTTTTTATATAGTTTTGTTTTACATCCTTTATTTCTAAAGATTAAATGCAAAAGGTTTTCTTCCGTCCACACTTGTGGACGACGTGTTTACATGTTGAAAATGTGTGACATGGCAGTTCGACTATTTTGTTTAATATTACAGGCAGTAGAACGCCAAAACACTATCATCTGACCTGTTAACTTGAGGTGTCACCTGCTATGGAAAAAAAAAACTTGTTTTGTGTGCTACCTCTGAAGTGCCAATGAGGACTGTTTTGTGCTAGGAATTTCGTTTGTTATCCAGTGACCATGCCGGTAATTGTGTATTGTATTTGATTACAAAGTTGCTCGTTCAGTCAAACAGTTTGTTAATAAATCATTGTTGACATTTCCACGAAGAATGGTTGCTTTGGACTAATCTGCCCAAAGTCCTGAGTTATGGCCATCTAGTGGCAAGAGAAGAAAGCAAATATGTATTTTTATGTGATTTATTGTTTGTTTCTGTAGATCTTGCAGATGACTGCAATCTAATCACTGTGCCTTGAGTCGTATTGAAAGAGTAAACTTTCTAAGTTTGCACACCAGTCACTTTCTTTGGTCAAATTGTAGAAGTACACTATTCAATGTTTTACTTTTAATTTGTCCTCTTTAACATCTCAAGGAGTCTTGTACGATATTTATGTATAATGTGTACATAAGCAATCTATAATAACTATAATAACAATCTATAATGTATAAGCAATCTATAATAACTCAAGCACCCAAACCTATACCGGCATGCAGTTATTTGTTAAAAATCTGGATAATATCCATCATGGCAGAAATTGGCAAAATTAGCACACAACTTCCTGTGAAGACTGAAATCTTTCCCCATCTGAAGGATTTCAACCTGAAATGGCACCTATTAATTTTTTTCCAGAATTGCTGCCCGAGGGGATGAGTTATCGGGGGAGGATGAGCAGCCAGATGTTGTGTACATTGGCATCAATTTTACTTCAGAGTCACGTGAGTGACTTCGTGAAGACCCCGCCAGCACGCATGCGCGGCATATCGTCGCGCGCACTCGCACCGGCAGGCTGGGGGGGAGTGCGCTCTCTCCTCCGGCTCCTTCACAAGACCGGCAGGTAAGTATTACCTTTTCTTCACAGCATGGACAAGGGCCGGAGGACGACGCTGTCGAGGAGCTGAGCTGCGGCCAGCCAACGGCCCTTGTCCCCGGAGCTGCCAGGAACGTCGGCAGCTTTAACGCATGGTGGGGGCAGGAATGCGGAAGTCGGGCGCTCCCGCTGATTCAGGGGCCGACTCACCCGAATGGGTTACCGCTCCGGAGCTGGAAGCAACGGGTCCAGACTCCAAGCCCCCGTCCCCCAAGAGAATAAGGGGGGATACAGGTACGTGGCAAGGGGTCTTGTTCTTCACAGGCAAACTCTCCCCGAGCTCCAGAAGACCCGAGGGGGCTGGGCCGGGGGACAGCCGCACGACAGGGGAGCCCTGCAAAGTGCAATACGTACCACAGCCAGGGATATCTGCCATCGTGCAGCCCGGGCATAACACTGCTGCGTCGTGTAGGCCTGCTGGAGCAGATACCGCCGACAACACACCCCGTCAGGCTGCGGTCAAGGGCAGAGGTGGCAGCAGGAAGCGGTCGGTCAGCTCAGCTCTGCGAGCGGCCGACCATGCGCCTCCACGCTAAAAGATGGGCAAAAGTGGAGGTAAGCCTGCACGGACTCCGGGGAGCCAGGTTCCGGGGGCCGGCGCCGATTCAACTCACCTGCCTTCTTATCAGCCAGGTGGGCCGCCACAGTCTGGGAGAAGACAGGCTAGCGGAGAGTCCGTGCGGGAGTCGTATGATCCTACTTGAGCTGTAGGTCATGACGGCCTGCCATTGGACCCTAGACAGCACCCTAAGGGGGTGAGGTCCGATGGTGGAAGCCCCAGTGAATTCGCAGGGCCTGGGGAAGTCGGCTTGTCCGCTGCGTATAGCAGGGACGGTCGCATAGAGTGGTTGGAGCTCTTAGTGGTGCAACACCTCCAGCGGGACCGGGAACGAGAAGAGTGGGATTCGCGGGCATCCACTAGCCGTGCAAGGACACCACTCAGCTCCTCATCGTCTCCAGCCAGAAGCATTAATGATTGCCAAGCTGCTGAGTTTGACGACGACCAGGGACAGCCAGTGACCGCTGAACCAGAGCATGAGGAGGATATGCTGGATGTGGTGAGTGAAGTTTGCCGTTTCCACCCAGACAGGTG
The DNA here is from genome assembly GCA_035221665.1 of Okamejei kenojei. Classification (NCBI taxonomy): domain Eukaryota; kingdom Metazoa; phylum Chordata; class Chondrichthyes; order Rajiformes; family Rajidae; genus Okamejei; species Okamejei kenojei. The sequence goes on along the minus strand of CM069134.1, from coordinate 52,569,387 downwards.
AACCCTGCACCACGAATTGGCGGGCACCATTGATTGCCTAATTACGCACCAACTCTGGAGTCAGATTCTCAATAATACCTTGGAGAAAGGTTCTCCACGGGCATAACGGTGTTTGCTAAACCCTGGTCGGGGATAATGTGTCCAGTAAATAGCATGATGCACTGGCACTCCTATGCAACGCCCAGTATGAGATAAATTGCCTGCGTAAGAGCTCCATATAGCCCACACTAAACCCCAAATTCGCGGGGTTGTGCCGACCATTACCGCTCCACCGCCGCATCAGTTGTTTGGAGACCTGTCCAAACAGGTGAAGGGACTGGACAAAGGAGGCCAAAACAGTGGGCCTCGTGAAACTCCATCGGCCAGAATTCACCCATATCACCGGCAACAGCCTAATACAACCAGTGAACCAAGGCTGCCGGATAGGGCACAAAGATCCTACCTACCTCCATCTCAACAAATACAACGACCTTTTAGGGCAAGGCCAACAGCGGCCTGCATGGGAAATGTGGCCGCCGGCCCATCAACCTCCATAACGTCCACCCGAAGCACGGTATGTATGGAACCGCCGTTCACTATGGAGGTAAGGGGGTCTGGCTCCTCTCACGCCGTAGTATCCCTCCTGCACGAATAGGTGGGCGATTGCGGGCGGCCTTGGACATATGGGAAAACTGTCACCACAGATGAGTTTATTTTACAAAGTGTTCAAGGGTATATAATTAGTTGGAGGTATAGATTCCCATACCCAGCATTCGCCTCGTAGGAATTTACTCTGTCCCAAAAAGAGGTGGAGGCAGGGCATGCTGAAATTATATGGCGAGCAGGGAAAAGTGGTAATTGGCATAACCAAGCATGGACCTATTGAGTTTGAGTCTAATATGTTCACCAGCAGTAAAAAAAAAAAAAAAAAAAAAAAAAGGGGGATGTCGGATTATAATCGATTTAGCTGAGTTGAACACTTTTGTACAATATACCCATGTCAAAATCGATACTTTTGGAACAGCTAGGTGGATGCTTTACTCGGGGTACTTTATGGCATGTATCGATTTGAAAGAAGCATGCTATACGGTGCCCATCGCTGAGGCTCACAGGGAATTCTGAAGTTGTCTGGAAGGGTGCATTGCCTAATGGAACCATCACAGCCCTAGGCTGTTTACCAAATTGGTATTTACCTGTATTGGCTCTTCTCCGACAACAAGATTATAGTGATGGCATATTGGATGAAATCCTTATAGTGGGGCAGACCCTCCAATTGGCAATTCAAGGAGTGGCTGCAACCAAGGCTCTGCTTGAGAAGCTGGGGTTGTAATCCATCCAGACAAATCAAAACTGCATCCGGTTTGGGTTATGGATTTGGTGTTCACCTTAGACACTAATTTAATGAAGTTTATCATCCCCACTAATAAAGCTACTGCTATATTAGAAGAGTGCCACAATCTTGCTTGCGCCAGGGTATCGACCATGCGGCAAACAGCAAAAGTTATTGGTATTGGTAACTCTAAATTGGTAACTACATTCCCAGCTGCACGATTCGGACCGCTACACTACCGAAATTCACAAAGGTCACAAATCACAGCATTAAAAAAACAAATGCTGGCTGCTTTGATCGGCCACTTCGGTTACCACCGGAAGCTAGAAATGAGCTATAATGGTGGGTAGATAATATTAAAGAATGTCATTGACCTATTATAGGGACAACCCTGATGTTGTGCTACTAACTGACGCAAGTGCACCAGGCTGGGGAGCAACTGGTACAATGTCCAGTTGTGGTGGCAGATGGAACTCTCATGAGTCTACATTCCTGGAGTCACATGGGATAAACTATATAGAAATGCTGGGGGCATTTCATGGACTGCGGGCTTACTGTACTAATTCATGGGATTACATGTCCGCTTTCGAATAGATAATGCTACAATAGTGGCTTACATCAATCATATGGGTAGTATCAGGTCGCTAGTTTGCAATGAATTGTCTAATACAATTTGGCACTGGTGCATTGAAAGAAATATTTGGATTACTGCGACCTATTTGCCTGGGAAGCTTAATTCAGTGGCGGACACCAGGTCACGTGTCTTCAATGACAACATTGAGTGGATGTTGAACCCCCAAATTTTGGAGATATTATAGCTCAATTTGGGGACACCAGATATTGACCTATTTGCGTCCAGGCTGAACCATCGAATACCAACGTATGTGTTGTGGGAACCAGACCCTGGGGTAATAGCATTGGATGCGTTTTATCCATTGGGGGAAATGGGTTGCTACGCGTTTCCCCCATGCTGCCTCACCAGTCGGGTATTGCAGAAAATTGAACTAGACTCTGCAACTGGCATATTGATCATTCCCGACTGGCCTACACAACCATGGTACCCGATGGTTGTAGAAATTTAAAACAACCATGGATGGCGATTGGGAAACATCCCAAATTGATTACGGGGGGGTCAGTCATCCTTGCCATGGTCATTTAAACTTGTTGGCTTGCAGGTTCTGAAAAGACCGCTCATCCGGGCAGGCATCTCGTCAAGAGCCATGAACTTTATTGGCTTTATTGGCACTCAAATCAGAAAGTGGGAGGTTTTCTGTGCCCGGAACAACAAGTCCTCCAACTCGGCAACAATACCGGATGTGTTGGAGTTTCTAGCAGGCCTCCATTTTGATGCTGGCCTCAGCTACAGTGCCATCAACAGCGACAGGAGTACGCTGTATTCATACCTGGATATAGGTATCAGCTCCCACCACCTGGTGTCTAAACTAATGAGGGGAGTATTCAATACCAACCCTCCACGACCCAGATATACAGTAACGTGGGATGTGGGGATCGTGCTGACCCTACTGAGGAGCTGGGCTCCAATAGATGAGCTACCATTGAAACAGCTCACCCTTAAGGTGGTGATGCTCATGGCACTGACGACAGCCCAACGAGTCCAGACGTTACAAAAACTGCGACTGGACAGCATGGTGGCCAACCCTGGTCAAATAAAATTCTTTGTTAAAGAATTATTAAAACAGCACAGGCCTGGGGCGCATGGGCTGCAGCTGGAATTTCGGGCGTACCCTGTAGATGCCACACTCTGCATAGTCACCCATCTCCACCACTACATCCGAGTTACTGGAGTTATCAGGATGAAGGAACAGGAGCTCCTCATCAGTCATAAAACCTCCGCATCATCGGGTGACTACACAGACGATCGCCAGGTGGCTCAGGGTGGTGCTGGATGCAGCAGGAGTTGCTACTAACATTTTTAAGTCTCATTCCACCAGGGCTGCAGCGAGAGCCATGGAGGTGCCCATGGACCACATTCTCGCCACCGCGGGCTGGGCCAGTGGGGAACAACCTTTCAACGGTTCTATAACAAGCCTCTGGCCGCCCCTGCGACATTCGCAGAAGCTATCCTGGGTACCGCTCAGTAAATGTCTGGCCCCGATTTAGGGGTTTGTTGTTTATTTGATTAATAAATTGTGTTGATTTTTCAGCCAGTTTCGACTGAACTCCATTAACAGCCTCCCTCCATCAGACTGGCGGCAGTGTGATAAGCATGGACGTTTTCCAGGGCGTGAAATCACAGAGCTTTGAAATCTTCACGAAGTCACTCACGTGACTCCGAAGTAAAATAGTAAGATTAAACGAGAACTTACCAAGTTTGAAGGTTGATCTGTATTTTACGAGGAGTCGAGGTGAGGGATTTCGTGCCCACCGCTCCCACCCTCTATCATAAGGTCAACCAGGTAGTTCTACGTTTTCATCTTACTATTTTTTAGTCATGGTTTGGTTCTGTGATTCCACACCGCTGCTTTGAAGGATGCCGCGCATGCGTGCTGGCGGGGTCTTCACGAAATCCCTCACCGCGACTCCTCGTAAAATACAGATCAACCTTCAAACTTGGTAAGTTCTCGTTTAATCTTACTATTATATAGCGAGGTAAGAGAATGAGGTCTTGCAGAGTGACTGCAAGTAGGAATAGAAAGATCGGACAGACTATCATGTTGAGGAGTAGTTTCGTTTTTTAGACCATTGTGAGGGGCAGATACAATCTATGCAAAAGAGAGTGGGTTACACCTGAACTGGATTGGGACTAGTATCCTGGCTGGCAGGTTTTCTGGTGTTACTTAGGAGGAATTAAACTAGAGTGGCAGGGAGACAAAATCTAATCCGTTATTGAGGGAGGTGTGAGGCTGTAAATTGATACAGAAATCAATGACATCAAGTTCAGTAGACAAGATAGGTTGGAGCATGGCAGGGACTGAGGAAAGACAGTTGGATTCAAGAGAGTCAAGGGTGTTTTAGGGTCATGTGTCCCAGATAGAAAAATTAAATTCTTACTTGATGCAGCACAACAGAATATGTGAACATACTACACTATAAACAATATGATAAATGAGAGAGAAAAAAAAGTTCAGTGTGTGTGTGTGTATATATACACATACCCACAAGTGCACACACGTATATGTATATGTATTTGTGTGTGTATATATATGTATGTATGTATATATATATATATATGTGTGTGTGTGTGTGTGTGTGTATATATATTTATATATATAAATATATTTATTTATACACACATACCCACAAGTGCACACACATATGTATGATTGTATATGTATGTGTATATGTATATGTATATATACATATTATTATAGTGTATATATATAGTGTGTGTATGTATATGTGTATATGTATATGTATATGTATATATATATATATATACACACACATACTCAAAAAACAAACGATAGTAGTATAATAATAATAATAACAATAATAATAGTCTATTGAAGTTCAGAACTTATTTGAGATTGTAGTGTTTAATAGCCTGATGGCTGAAGGGAAAAAGCTGTTCCTGAACCTGGACATTAGAGTTTTCAGGCTCCTGTACCTTTTTTCCAACGGCAGGGGTGAAATGAGTGAGTGGCCAGGATGGTGTGGGTCTCTGATGATGCTGGCTGTTTTTTTTGAGGCAGTAACTGATAAATCCCTTTGATGGAGGGGAGGTCAGAGCCAATGATGGACTGTGCAGTGTTCACAACCTTTTGCAGTCTTTTCCACCACCGGGCGTTCAAGCTGCCGAACCAGGCCATGAGTCAATGTGCTCTCTACTGTACACCTGTAGAAGTTCAAGAGAATATGTTCTGCTCTGACATCCCGAATCTCTGTAATCTTCTCAGGAAGTAAAGGCATTGATGTGCTTTATTTATAATTGCATCAGTGTGCTGGGTCCAGGAAAGATTTTCGGAAATATGTACGTCCAGAAATTTGAAGTTTTTGACTCTCTCCACCATCGTCCCATTGATATAAACAGGATTGTGGGTCCTCATCCTTCCTCTTCCAAAGTCCACAATCAGTTCATTGGTTTTACTGATATTGAAAGCCAGGTTGTTGGGCTGGCACCATTTGATCAATCGGTCCATCTCACTTCTATACTCTGACTCAACACCATCTGTAATTAGTACTACAACGTCAGTGATCTTGAAGATGGACTTTGCACTATGTCCGGCTACAGAGTCATGAGTATAGAGCAGGGGGCTGAGTATGCAGCCTTGAGGTGCTCCCATACTGATTGTTAATGAGGAAGAAGCACTTCTGCCAATTCGAACAGACTGTAGTCTGTGGATGAGGAAGTCCAGGATCCAATGGCAGAGGGATGCGCAGAGACCCAGTTCCGTGAACTTGGTAACTATCTTTTTTTCGTAATTGAAAAATGTGTTCAATTATTAAAAATAATATTTACAATACAATAAAACAAAACAGAACCCACTACCATAATACAAGACAAACAAATATAGTAAATGACTACTATACAAGTATGTTACATTTCTTGTTAAAGATGAATTCAACCCCCAGCCGTGCCCAGCAGTTCCGGAAATCCCCCAGGATGCCCGTCGACAGCACGTAGACCCTCTCTAAAACCACTCGGGCATGAATGTAACCCCTGAAAAGGGACAGGCAGTTGGCTCTGGCAGAGCCCATTGTACCTAATTTGGAGGGGATGTTGGTATTGATTGCCGAGCTATAGTCTATAAACAATAGTCTATAAACAACAGCCTGGCGTACGGATTTTTATTGTCCAAGTGGTCCCGTGAGATCGCATCCTCCGTTGACCTGTTGTGACGGTAGGCGGACTGTAATGGGTCGAGGGTCTTGTTGAGGTAGGAGTTGATATGCACCATAACCAACCTCTCAAAGCACTTCATCACCATGGATGTTAGTGCCACTGGTCGATTGTCTTTGAGGCACGTCACCTTACTCTTCTTAGGCACCGGTATTATTGATGCCCTCTTAAAGCAGGTGGGAATGTCAGACCTCAATAATGAGAGGTTGAAAATGCCTGCAAAAAAAAAAACTCCAGCCAGTTGGTCTGCACAGGTTTTGAGAACTTGACTGGGTATACTATCAGGTCCAGGCGCTTTCCGAGGGTTCACCCCCCTGAAAGATCTTCTGACATTGGCCTCTGTGACTGTGACTATAATACCATCAGGGCGTGTGGAGGCTCGGGAAGGCAGTGTTCTCCGTAAAAACGTGTGCGTAGAACGCATTGAGGTCAGGGAGTTATGCTTCGCTGTCGCTTGAGCTGCCTCCTGATTTCGCCTTGTAGGAGGTGATGGCAAACAAGCCCTGCCACAGTTGCCAAACATCTGCCCTGCTTACAGCTTTGAGTGGAAGTCCCTTTTGGCCTTTTTGATGGCCACTTGCATTTATTTCAAATATAGCAGCCATAGAAGTATGGCTGATGTACTTGCAGAGTGTTTAAGGACATTATAGCTATAGCAGAAACCTGGCTAAGGGAGGGGCAGGGCTGGTAACTTAATGTATTTTAGTATTAAATATACATAACTATAAAGAAAAGCCATTGGTATTATTATAGCTAGCATATTCTACCTGAACTATCCATGAATACCATCTGGCATTGTGCCTGTATTCTACGTTGTTAATGCTTTACAATTTAGTTGTCAAACATCGACTCTAGAAATACGTTCAATTTAAACTTTTCATGCTTACTTTTAAATCCCTTTTGGGCAATCTACATTTCTATTTCGGAAACCCTATGAATCTTTTTGCAGGTGTTCCCTTGACCTTTAACATTAACCCGTGAAAGTTGATAACCATGCTCTTCAATATCCTTTGAGTCTTATTTGCTTGAATTGTCTCCCAAACTCCTCCAGATCTTCTTCTCATTGAAAATACTTCTGAAAACTCACCACTTTTACCATATATTTGTCACTTCTGCCGACATCATTATGTAGCATGGTGTAAAATGTTGATACTGCAAACCATGTACTGTTTTTAAGATGTTGTATAATTACAAGTTGTTGCGTATTAGGACTCCTTCTAACATAGTTACTGTTAAACTTCAATGTACCAGTACCTCTTTGTGCAGATAAAAGTTATTTTGCTTCAAAATAGGCTGATTTTTAAAAAAAAATCATGAATAGTTTTTCAGATCTGCCATATCCTGATCCCCAATTTCTTGAAAGGAAAAATCTACTTTCTAAATGAATGGAAATTAAGTTTATGAAAAAAAATATGAATTGATTGCAGAAGTAAGCCACTGAACTCTTCTAACCTCCTCTGCTATTTAATAAAATAATGAACATTCTGAAACCCTTACAAATCAAGAATCTGTCACTCTCTGCCATAAAAATATCAATTGACTTGGCCTCCACATCATCTTTGGCAATGAATTCCACAGATTCACCACCCTCCGTTAAAATAAATTCCTCCTCATCTTTTTAAAGGCATGTCCTTTTATTCTGTGGCCATTGCCACTGGTCCTAGACTCTCCCACTAATGGAAACAACCTCCATATTCACTCTATCCACGCCTTTTAATGTGCAATAAGCATCAGCGAGGTTTCAATGAGTTTAGCACTTCTTATTTTTAAATAGCAGCCCCTAATTCTTGATTCTCCCAGAAGAGGAAACAACCTCTCAAAATCCATGTTGAGAAGAAAATTCAGGATAATGTATCTTTCAATCAAGTTCCCACCAGCTCTTCTAAACAGCAGATACAAGCCTAGCCTGTTCAAACTTGTTTCATAAGACAACCTGCCTACTGGAGGTATTAGTCTAGTTTACCTAACTTTTTCTTGTAATTTATCCCTTCTATTATTTATTTCTGAATTGTATTATTTTAGTGTGTCGGAACTTTATCTCCAATAAGACTGAGGTTCAGTATCGCTGTTGGTTTTTGTCGTCGTCCAACTTGTTGACAGAATTGGTCGCCCGACGCATCACAGAGTGCATCATGTCATTGTTTCCAGGGATCGCCACGAGGAGGCTTCTATCATGATCCCTGATTCTTGACTGAAAAACCAATATTCCATTTGAGAGTTATGTCAGATGTAGCAAATTTTACAGCCCTGTTTGTGCATAGGGGATTGGGGTGGTGGTGCAGGGGAGCTGAAAGAAGAGAAATGTTGGGAATGATAAACCTGGCACTTGCAGATCAGTGAGCTTAATGTTTGTGAAGGGGGAACTTAGGACAATGACTCAATCCAGAATTTAGTTGTCATTTAATTGAGGCAACATATGTGGAAAAAGTTGATAGGCGATGTTTTGTTAAGATGCTTATTCAACAACGTGTATTCCTCTACTAATTTTGCATTCGGCACAGAATAATGCTGAGCAGCCATTTTACAAAATCAAGGAAAGCATAAATGGATGTTTCCTGAAACCAGGCATAAAAGTAACTTCCTTTTAATGATATGACTTGGGTTTATGGAGCATAGTTTCCACTAAGATCAGAAATCTTGGATTCAGTTCTGATCTCCATTGTTGTCTGTGTGGTGTTGCATGTTGATGTGGGTTTTCTTCAGTTACTCAATTTCTGTCCTACTTTCCAAAGGTGTGCAGATTGGTAGGTTTGTTGGACATTGCTTTAAACATAAAATTGCTCCAGTTTACCGTGGCTGGTATAATTGATGGGAATTTAAAATAAATGGCTATTGGGAAATTGGATTGGTGAGTGAGCCAGCATAGTCTCTGGGCTAAATGGCTTCTTCCTATGTCATGACGAAACCAAGCATTGTAGAAAATTGTAAACCCTGAGTAGGATATTAGATTTCAAGAGGATGTCAACCAGTGAAGTGGGCTGACAAGTGACAGATTAAGCCACATCCAAGTATACTATAATAATTTTGAGAGGAAGAAGTACATTTAATGATATTGTCATATCAGAATGACACAAAGTGCAGGAATAGATGGATTTGATCTGGTCTAAATGTAGAAATGTTTGAAGACAGTAAACATTTTGTTTTTAAATGGACACCATCCCTTTATTAATAGAGATACAGAGTGGGAATAGTGAATGACATTAATAATAGACCGGGTGCAGACCAGTTGGGCTCGTCCCCCAAGGCAAGTCACGGCAAACCTCCCCCAACTGCGCAGGCGCCACCGGCAAGTGTGTGCGCGACTACGACATTTTTTAAGTTCAAAATGACAATAACCTGTAAAATATAAGATCAATGTGAACGCATCACACTCTCCCTCTTCCTCGTCTCCACTATCCTCCCTCTCCCCACCCTCTACCAACCCTTCTCTGCTTCCTCCCCTCCCCTCCTCCCTCTTCCCCCTCCCCATCTCCATTACATTGCCATCCCTCTTCTTAACATTTCCTCCTCCATTTCCCCTCATCCCCCCAGAACTCCCTCCCCCTCCTCTTCACCCTACCTCTTCTTTTCCCTCTCCTCCCCTCCCCAACTCCCTCCCTCACCTCTCCCTCTCCTTTCCTCTACCCTCAGTCACTCCCTCCCTCCATAACCTCTCTCCCATCCCTACCCTCTCCTCTCCCTCTATCCCCCTGCTCCTCCACTGCTCACCTCCCCCTATCCCACCCCCACCTCTCCCACTGCCCTCCCCTCCCTCTATCCACCACTCCCTACCTCCCCGATTCCCCCTCTATTTCCCCTACTCTCCCCCCTCGCTTTCCCCTCCCTACCCCCCTCCTCGCCCTATGATTCTCAATGAAAATCTTGTTTTTCTTTAAAATAACCTAAACACAATGTTAGCGGTTGATGAAAATGAATTTGATTAAAACTGAGTTTTTTTGAAAATCACAATTTTTTAAATGTAAATGAGATTCGGGATCCCATTGTGGGGAAACTGCTAGAGTCAGTTATTAAAGATGGGATAGCAGCGCATTTGAAAAGTGGTGAAATCATTGGACAAAGTCAGCATGGATTTATGAAGGGTAAATCATGTCTGACGAATCTTATTGAATTTTTTGAGGATGTAACTAGTAGAGTGGATAACGGAGAAGCAGTGGATGTGTTATATCTGGACTTTCAGAAGGCTTTCGACAAGGTCCCACACAAGAGATTGGTATACAAACTTAAAGCACACGGTATTGGTGGTTCAATATTGATGTGGATAGAGAACTGGCTGGCAGACAGGAAGCAAAGAGTAGGAGTGAACGGGTCCTTTTCAGGATGGCAGGCAGTGACCAGTGGGGTGCCGCAAGGCTCAGTGCTGGGACCCCAGCTATTTACAATATACATTAATGATTTGGACGAGGGAATTAAATGCAACATCTCCAAGTTTGTGGATGACACGAAGCTGGGGGGCAGTGTTAGCTGTGAGGAGGATGCTAGGAGGCTGCAGGATGACTTGGATAGACTGGGTGAGTGGGCAAATGCATGCCAGATGCAGTATAATGTGGATAAATGTGAGTTATCCACTTTGGTGGCAAAAACAGGAAGATAGACTATTATTTGAATGGTGACCGATTAGGAAAAGGGGAGATGCAGCGAGACCTGGGTGTCATGGTACACCAGTCATTGAAAGTAGGCATGCAGGTGCAGCAGGCTGTGAAGAAAGCGAATGGTATGTTGGCATTCATAGCAAAAGCATTCGAGTACAAGAGCAGGGAGGTTCTACTGCAGTTGTACAGGGTCTTGGTGAGGCCACACCTGGAGTATTGCGTACAGTTTTGGTCTCCTAATCTGAGGAAAGACATTCTTGCCATAGAGGGAGTACAGAGAAGGTTCACCAGACTGATTCCTGGGATGGCACGACTTCCATATGAAGAAAGACTGGATAGACTCGGCTTGTACTTGGTGGAATTTAGAAGATTGAGGGGTGATCTCATAGAGACTTACAAAATTCTTCAGGGGTTGGACAGGCTAGATGCAGGAAGATTGTTCCCGATGTTGGGGAAGTCCAGAACAAGGGGTCACAGTTTAAGGATAAGGGGGAAGTCTTTTAGATCCGAGGTGAGAAGATCGTTTTTCACACAGATAGCGGTGAATCTGTGGAATTCTCTGCCATATTTAAGAGGGAGTTGGATGTGGCCCTTGTGGCTGAAGGGATCAGGGGGTATGGAGAGAAGGCAGGTACAGGATACTGAGTTGGATGATCAGCCATGATCATATTGAATGGTGGTGCAGGCTCGAAGGGCCGAATGGCCTGCTCCTGCACCTAATTTCTATGTTTCTATGACATTGCACACGCATACAAACAAGCAAACGAATATGTTTACATATTCCGGTAGAGATTTATCCCGTGAAATCAAAAATCCCCTTATCTGAAAATATCAGGCAATATTTCTCGAGTTGTTTATGAAAATGTTCACAAATCTCAAATACCTTAGAAAATAAACAAGATGTTCTCGCTGATGATGTCACAATGGATCTGACTTCCTGCCTCTGCTCGCGCTGTGAGTGGCGTCACCCCTGTTATGTCTTCTGTAATTCTTGGCTAAGTAACATTTACTTCTTTGAATTTGTCACTTAGCATTTTTAAACTGCTGAACAGGTTGTGGTCCGCAGGGCTCCTTGAAGTTCTAGAACATGGCGGCGGCCGTTATTGCCGCACGGGTGCGGGTGAGGTTGCGGGGCAGCGCGATGGGAAGGTGGCAGCAGGGCCGCCCGCCGCAAATCGGAAACCCCAGTAAGCTCCCCCTGCCTCTGTGTCCGTCTCTATGTGTGCGTGTGTGTTGATGTGTGAGAGAGAGGTTGTTTAGCATGTACGTGCCGCCGCAGGCTGGTCCCTCCCCTCGCAACTGCGCGTTGATGGGACGGGACCACTTGGTCTGGAGAATAAAAATACATTTTGGACTCAAACTGAAAAGCTTCAAGAAAGAAATGCAGTAAGGTCTGACAGTTGTTCTTAAAGCGGAGCTCTGTTTAGTGTTAAAAATTGGAGTTGTGATCGTTCTTGGTTATTTACTCTGATGACAGAAAAGTCAGCCAGTGGACATAGATTAAAGGCTATTGGCATTAGAATTAGGGACAACATCAGGGGGCTTTTTAAAATGCAGTTAGTTGTTGCAGACATACATAATCTGATATAGAGTGTTAGAACCATCCAATTGATTGAAACTTTTAAAAAGGGAATTGAATAAATAATTGCGAGAAAAATGATGTTGTGAACAGTAAAGAGTGATGTGTAAAACTAATCTGACATTTCGGCCAAAGGGCTAACATGGGCAAGATGCACCAAATGACTTTTGTTTTGGGGCAGTATTCAATTATTCTGTCCATTAAATTTTAGTAATATGTATGCATGGTCACCCAGTTGCTTCTGTTCTTTTGTTATGCGTCTTGTGCTATTAACAAAATATTTTGGTTTGTCACTCTCCATACCCAGAGTGGATTTCACAACTTATTAGATGGAATCTAATATTAATATCTTGCTCCCTTGGGGAAAAAAAATATAAAGAATTGATTCCACAAGTCTGTCGCTACTTTTTGTAATTCATTCTGATTCTGTTTACATCTACTCATTTATATAATCCTCAATCTTCTTTCCTAATCTGTCTCTTAATGTATTTCTTGAAACTTTTGCTATTTCAATTTTTGTAGTGCATCACTTATTCTACAGATCGTTTTGATATATTAATGTGTTTTTTAAAATCTTTCTAGCTAAAAATGTTCCTTAATTTGTCTCTGATTCCTAAATTTCATGGACAATGCCAGGATGCTTGGGGAGATGAAGAAAGAGTGTAATGGGAGTCATGAAAAGCATCTAAAGCAGTCATGAAAAATATGTTCCTGGGATATGGTGGTGTGTTGAAGAAAGCTTTAAGCATATTGTTGAATCTTTTTCTTTGTTTATTGAATAATCTCCCTCATGACTGAGGTTGGAATAATGTAACTGTTTCAGGGTCTGATGTCAGGCCGGTTAGGTGAGTGATCTGCGTTTTTAAAAATATATATCATTTACTGCAGAGGGGTCTTCCCCAGGTTCTAGCAGGGTTCCATCCCTGAGCACTGTCCCTTACCTGAATACTGTAGTTTGCAAGTCAGAAATCAGGGCCTCCAATCTCGCACTTTGAGCGTGAGAATCGCGCATTTTTACAAATTCTCATGCTGATCAGAAATTTCTCATGCTCTGGTGAGAAATTCTGTGATCAACGAAAAATTCAAAACTTAGATAAACTGCATGGTCCACGGGTGTTGGAGAGCCGGGGCTCAGGGAGGGATGGAAGCACAAGTAGCAGCGGAGACAGATGCGGACGGGGATCCGGGGCTGGCGAGTGTTTGCGGGGCTGGCGTGTGTTTGCCGGGGACAGATGCCGGGAACGGGGCTGGCCAGTGTTTGCGGGGCTGGCGAGTGTTTGCCGGGGACAGATGCGGGTGGCCAGCGCTGGCGAGTGTTTGCCGGGCTGGCGAATGTTTGCGGGGCTGGCGAGTCGCTCGCTGCAGCTCCGGCCATGGACTCTCAAAGGGAGGCAGAGAGAGAGAGAGAGGGAGAGGGAGAGAGGGAGAGGGAGGGAGAGAGAGAGGGAGAGAGAGGGAGAGAGGGAGAGAGAGAGTGTTGCCGGGCCTGGCGCGATTTTCGAGCCACGCCACGCCCGGACCAGAGCACCGGGCGGCGCCGGCCCGCGGGATCAGCGGCACTTTCTTGCCGCCAGCCGGCCGCTCGCGGCAGCCCCATCACCGGGCCTCCCACCCAGTGCGCAGGCGCAGACCCGCCGGCAACCATGCCAAGTGCGCATGTGCCGCACCCGCCCGCCGGCAGCCCGCTGATCTGTACCAGTGCGCAGGCGCATAGCCGCCGGCAACAACCCCAGGTGAGTGTTACGGAGAGAAATGCATTTAACCCCATTTAACAGACAGAAAGGGCAGATTTTAAAGGAGCGACAGAGATACTTGCAGGGGAATGTGTGAGGAGATTATTATTTGTCTTTAATTTTAGCTTGAACCAGGACATCTAAAGATTCAAAGTTTAATATAGTAATTGTGCTGATACTGACCCCAACCAACCATGCAATGAATTTCATCCATTCTGGAGGTTTTACTTTTATGATGCCATTTAAACTTGGATTTCAATCACTTCAATGTAAAAGTAATTGGGAATGGGGAGCATTGGAACAAAAATTTGCTCGCGGTACATATTAACTGTAATGTAATCATGTATGCATGTTGGTAGGTGCAATCAAAGCAAAGATCTTTTTATCATTGTTGTGTTATGAATATTATGTATCTCAAGATCACAGTTAATAGAATAATATTGCTTAAATATTATTCTCCAAAATGCATTTTGGAAAAGTCCCAGCTGAGAGAAAGACAGCAACATACTGAAAATATTGGGAATGAAAATGACTTCAGGACAGTTTGTTACGAAAATGAAAGAAATTGTATCAGAATACCTATATAGCTGAGTGAATTTAATTTTATGGATGGGAATTGTGTTCAACCAATTGATGACTTCTTTGACAAAGTAACTAGCATGTTAGATAACAATGAATGTAGCAAATTTTGTTATCCATAATTTGGTCTGTGAAGTGCCCCATAAAGGATTACTGCATTAGATAAGCACCTATGGACTTGAACGTAATAGGTTAAGTCCAGGGGGTCAAATATGGGGCTTTATGTGTGGGCCAGATATGTTTTCAGTGCAAAGGGGCTAGGAGCAAGGCCAAGTTTGCATCCAGAGTCAAGGTCTGAATAGTACTAGGTGTGCAGTCAAAGCTGGGACCAGGGATGTGTTCAGCACTGGGAACCTAAGCAGGTAAGCAGCTATGATCAGGGTAGAATAGGGGGCCAGGTGTAAGGCTGGACTCGGGGACAGGAATGAGAGAAGGTATGCAACTGGAGTCAGGGCCAGGAGTAGTACCAGGTGTGCACCCACATCCCCCCCCCCCCCCCCTCCTCCGGGTCGCTAGGCTCCCACGTGCTTGGTCTCTCGCAATTTCTCACTCCCTACTCTCACCTAATGTTGGCAGCCCTGGAAATGCAGCTGCAAAGCAGGTTCATAGAAGACAGAAGATGGCTGCAGTAAGTAGGACATTCATAACCTGGAGCAGACCTTCACACAGAAATTACATTTATTAAAAGGTGCATACACATGTTTGGTGCTTAGACACAATTAAAAATTACTGTACTCGGTGCACTGCTTGTTGTTTAATTCACTGATTGAATGGTGAAACTGGGTACCAAATGGAAACATTTATAGTATAATTCTCACAGGGAGAATAAAGGTGAGCTATAATATTAGAGAAACAAATGTTTCCACTTATACTATAATTCTTACTCAAATTTGTCATGGTTGTTAATGACAACCTGAGCTTTCAGTGCTCAAAAATTTAGATTAATCTCACATTTTCATTTTTTACATCAAGCTGCAGTTGAAATTATTAATTAGAATTTTTTTTTTCCATGAAACTTTATAGCTATTCCAATTATTTGACTAAAATCTATCTTGATTCTGGTAATGAGAAAGCTTTGATGTTATTCAGTGTTTTATTTACTTTTGCTTTCCTCTCTTTGCTTTCATCAAGAGGCTTGTTGGTTGTTTTCTGAATTAATGAAGGTTATCTATGTGCAAGGCAAATCTGACAAATGACAAATGCTAGTAGATGTGCTAGGTTATCCACTTTCGTGGCAAACAATTATTATCTCAATGGGGTTGGGTAAGGTAAGGAGGAGGTGCAGCATAGGTTCATGAGATTGATCCCTGGGATGGTGGGACTGTCACACAAGGAAAGATTGAAAAGACTAGGCTTGTATTCACTGGTAGTTTAGAAGGATGAGGGGGATCTGATAGAAACATATAAAATTATAAAAGGACTGGACAAGCTAGATGCAGGAAAAATGTTCCCAATGTTGGGCGAGTCCAGAATCAGGGGCCAATGTCTTTGAATAAAAGGGAGGTCATTTAAGACTGAGGTGAGAAAAAAAGTTTTTCACCCAGAGTTGTGAATTTATGGAATTCCCTGCCACAGAGGGCAGTGGAGGCCAAATCACTGGATGGTATTAAGAGAGAGTTAGATAGAGCTCTAGGGGCTAGTGGAGTCAAGGGATATGAGGAGAAGGCAGGCACGGGTTATTGATAAGGGACGATCAGCCATGATCACAATGAATGGTGGTGCTGGCTCGAAGGGCCAAATGGCCTCCTCCTGCCCCTGTTTTCTATGTTTCTATAAGATGAGAAAAAAAATGTTCACTCTTTGTGTGGTGAATCTGTGGAATTCTCTGTCACAGAAGGTAGTTGAGGCCAGTTCATTGGCTATATTTAAGAGGGAGTTAGATGTGGCCCTTGTGGTAAAGGGATCAGGGGATATAGAGAGAAGGCAGGTACAGGATACTGAGTTGGATGATCAGCCATGATCATATTAAATGGCAGTGCAGGCTCAAAGGGCCGAATGGCCTACTCCTGCACCTATTTTCTATGTTTCTGTGCTTTTATTTGAGAATTCTAAAGATTTAGACACTTTCTATGTGGTTCAGATTCAATCAGTTTCCACTTAATCCAAATTTACTTTTGTGGGGGTGGACATGTACTAACTTCAAGAAAATGAAAAAAAATGTTGATTCTAAAGTTAACTAACCTTTTAATGACTTTGTGACTGCTTTTTGTGGGAAAGCATTTGAATCTTTGATTGCAACATGGAGGTACGCAGTTTGAGCTGATCTTCTAGATGGGTATCCGTCATTTGTGACCTTAAGGGCGTCTTGATTTGGGTTAGGTCGGAGTATGTAGATTTTCAGCAATAAGTGGTTGAAAAGCAAGAAAGCATTTTCCGTGCATGTTGACGATGACGTGAATATTCTATTGCATTTTTCCATGTTTCAATCAGATCTTTCTTATCATCAAATAAGGACTTTAAAATGTAATCTTCTGAGAGCTCAATCAATTCCATCTGTAGTTCTTTAGGAGCCTTGGAGATATCAACTAGGTGAGGTTGAAATGTTAATTTGAGTGTGATGTCATGATTCTCAAAATCGGTGAACCTTTCATTGTATTATTTAATTAATAAGTCTATAACAGCTGCGTATTCTTCAAATAATTCGCAAGAATCCTCCTGCTCATCAACAACCTTCACTAACTGGGGAAACATCATTTTGAAGAATAGTTTTGAAAAAATATCGTTTTTTTTAAATACTTGGATTTTTTGCCAAGCATATATAGTTTTACCTTGCACAGAAACATTCAAGTCATTTTGCTTTGATATGATATCACACAGAAATGCAGTATTTCTGTAGAAATCTTCTTTCAATAATTCACATTGCTGATTATGTTCTTCGTGAAATTTAACTATCTGTTCTCGCAGATTAAAAAAAATTCCGAACACCTGTCTATGCGCTGGCCAACGCACTTTACAAAGATGCGCCAAATCCACACTGATGCCTCATCTTCCAACTTTAGCATATTGCGAAACCGACGATGCCGTGTTGCATTTGCACAAATATAGTTAACAATACATAACTTGATGCAAAATGTCACTTAAAATAGTAGATTCAACACAGATATTTTGCTGATGGAAGATACACTGAAAATAAATGAGAGCATCTGGGTCTGATAATATATTTTTTTATCTGAAATAAACCCTTCACGTTTTCCTGTCATGGAAGGTGCACCGTCTGTACACACACTCTCTAAATTAACCAAATCCAGTCCAACTTCACGACATTTATCTTGAAAGTTGTTGAAAACATCTATTCCTCGTGTTCTACCCGTTACAGCCCTGTCCCACGGTAGGAGTTCATTCCAAGAGCTCTCCCGAGTTTAAAAAAAAATCAAACTCGTGGTAAGCACAGAGAATGAATGTAGTGGGTACGTCGCAGCTCGGTGACGTCTCTTAGCGGTAACAGCAGATACTCGGGAAGACTCGCTAATGGCAGGTAAGCACGGGAAGACGCGTGAAGATTTTTCAACATGATGAAAAATTTCCACGAGAGCCACGAGTACTGACGAGTGGCCATTACCGTAAATCTTCGAGTTCGAATCGGGGCAAACTCGGGAGAACTCTTGGAATGAACTCGTACCGTGGGCCAGAGTGCCCAAAACGAGTAACTCTTCGTAGCAAAGAAAATCTTCTGTTATGGCCCAAATGAAGATTAAACCTGTGCCCAGTCAGTTGTATCAGTTGATTTATCCAAGGCGATTTTTACGATTTTCTTTTACGATTTCTACATCGCTAACTGGCATGTATCATGTTGTGGGAATTACTGAGACATGGCTGCAAGAGGGCCAGGGCTGGGAACTGAATATTCAAGGGTATACCTCCAATCGAAAAGACAGACAGGTGGGCACTCTGTCTATCTCCTATCAAAAAGGCAGACAGGTGGGCAGAGGGGGTGGGGTTGCCCTGTTGGGGAGGAATTAAATTTAGTCCCTTGCAAAGGGTGACATTGAAACGGGAGATGTGGAGTGTATGGATAGAATTAAGGAATTGTAAGGGTAAAAAGACCATAATGGCTGCATGGGGAACAAGGACATGGCAGACCAATTGAATAACTACTTTGGTTCTGTCTTCACTAATGAAAAAATAAATAATCTGCCGGAAATAGCAGGGGACCGGGGGTCAAATAAGGTGGAGGAACTGAGTGAAATCCAGGTTATCTGGGAAGTGGTGTTGGGTAAATTGAATGGATTAAAGGCCGATAAATCCCCAGGGCCAGATAGGCTGCATCCCAGAGTACTCAAGGAAGTAGCCACAGAAATAGTGGATGCATTAGTGATAATTTTTCAAAACTCTTTAGATTCTGGAGTAGTTCCTGAGGATTGGAGGATAGCTAATGTAACCCCACTTTTTAAAAAAGGAGGGAGAGAGAAAACGGGGAATTACAGACCAGTTAGTCTAACATAGGTAGTGGCGAAACTGCTAGAGTCAGTTATTAAAGATGTGATAGCAGTACATTTGGAAAGTGGTGAAATCATTAGACAAAGTCAGCATGGATTTACGAAAGGTAAATCATGTCTGACGAATCTTATAGAATTTTTTGAGGATGTAACTAGCAGAGTGGATAAGGAAGAACCAGTGGATGTGTTATATGTAGACTTTCAGAAGGCTTTCGACAAGGTCCCACATAAGAGATTAGTATACAAACTTAAAGCACACAGTATTGGGGGTTCAGTATTGATGTGGATAGAGAACTGGCTGGCAGACAGGAAGCAAAGGATAGGAGTAAACGGGTCCTATTCAGAATGGCAGGCAGTGATTAGTGGGGTGCCGCAAGGCTCAGTGCTGGGACCCCAGCTATTTACAATATATATATTAATGATTTGGACGAGGGAATTAAATGCAACATCTCCAAGTTTGCGGATGACACGAAGCTGGGGGGTAGTGTTAGGTGTGAGGAGGGTGCTAGGAGGCTGCAAGGTGACTTGGATAGGCTGGGTGAGTAGGCAAATGCATTGCAGATGCAGTATAATGTGGATAAATGTGAGGTTATCCACTTTGGTGGCAGAAACAGGAAGGTAGACTATTATCTGAATGGTGGCAAATTAGGAAAAGGGGAGATGCAACAAAACCTGGGTGTCATGGTACACCAATCATTGAAAGTAGGCATGCAGTTGCAGCAGGCAATGAAGAAAGCAAATGGTACGTTAGCATTCATAGCGAAAGGATTTGAGTATAGGAGCAGGGAGGTTCTACTGCAGTTGTACAGGGTTTTGGTGAGACCACGCCTGGAGTATTGTATAGTTTTGGTGTCCAAATCTGAGAAAAGACATTCTTGCCATAGAGGGGGTACAGAGAAGGTTCACCAAACTGATTCCTGGGATGTCAGGACTTTCATATGAGGAAAGACTGGATAGACTTGGCTTGTACTCACTAGAATTTAGAAGACTGAGGGGGGATCTTATAGAAACTTACAAAATTCTTAAGTGGTTGGATAGGCTAGATGCAGGAAGATTGTTCCCAATGTTGGGGAGGTCCAGAACAAGGGGTCACAGTCTAATGATAAGGGGGAATTCCTTTAGGACCGAGATGAGGAAAACATTTTTCACACAGAGTGGTGAGTCTCTGGAATTCTTTGCCACAGAAGGTAGTTGAGGCCAGTTCATTGGCTATATTTAAGAGGGAGTTAGATGTGGCCTTTGTGGCTAAAGGGATCAGGGGGTATGGAGAGAACGCAGGTACAGGATACTGTGTTGGATAATCAGCCATTATCATATTGAATGGCGGTGCAGGCTCGAAGGGCCGAATGGCCTACTCCTGCACCTATTTTCTATGTTTCTAATGGGCCTAATCTACAGGCCCCAAACAGTAGGCTGGACATAGGCGCAGGATGAATCAGGAGTTAAAATTGGCATGTAGTAAAAGTAATGCTGTAGTTGTTATGTGAGATTTCGTCATGCAGGTAGACTGGGAAAATCAGGTTGGTACTGGACCCAAAGAAAGGGACTTTGTAGAGTGCCTCCGTGATGGATTCTTTGAACAGCTTGTATTGGAGCCTACCAGCGAGAAGGCAATTCTGGATTTAGTGTTATGTAATGAACCGGATTTGATAAAGGACCTTGAGGTTAATGAGCCATTAGGAGGCAGTGACCATAACATGGTCAGGTTTAATCTACAATTGGAGAGGGAGAATAGTGGATCGGAGGTGTCAGTGTTGCAGTTCAATAAAGGGGACTAAGGGGCCATGAGGGAGGAGCTGGCGAAAGTTACACTAGCAGGGATGACAGTGGAACAAAAATAGCAGGCGTTTCTAGGAATAATACAGAAGGTGCAGGATCAGTTCATTCCTGGGAGGAAGAAAGATTCCAAGGGGAGAAAGGGACGACCATGGCTGACAAGGGACGTCGGGGACAGTATAAAAATTAAAGCGAAGAAGTACAACGTAGCAAAGATGAGCGGGAAGCAAGAGGATTGGGTAATGTTTAAAGAAAACAGAAGATAACCAAAAAGACAATACGGGGAGAAAAGATGAGGTACGAAGGTAAGGTAGCCAAGAATATAAACCAGGATAGTAAAAACTTCTTTAGGTATGTGAAGAGGAAAACAAGGAAATGGCAGATAAGTTGAACAGTTAATTTGGATCTGTCTTCACAAAGGAGGACACAAACAATCTTCCTGATATAGTAGTGGCCAGAGGAACTGGGGTGACGGAGGAACTGAAGGAAATCCAAATTATGCAGGAAATGGTGTTGGATAGACTGATGGGACTGAAGGCTGATAAATCCCCAGGGCCTGATGGTCTGCATCCCAGGGTACTTAAGGAAGTGGATCTAGAAATTGTGGCTGCATTGGTGATAATTTTCCAATGTTCTATAGACTCGGGATCAGTTCCTGTGGATTGGAGGGTAGCTAATGTTATCCCACTTTTTAAGAAAGGCGGGAGAGAGAAAACAGGGAATTATAGACCAGTTAGCCTGACATCGGTGGTGGGGAAGATGCTGGAGTCAATTATAAAAGATGAGAAAGCCGCACATTTGGATAGCAGTAACAGGATCGGTCTGAGTCAGCATGGATTTACGAAGGACAAATCATGCTTGACTAATCTTCTGGAATTTTTTGATGTAACTAGGAAAATGGACAAGGTCCCACGTAGGAGATTAGTGGGCAAAATTAGGGCACTTGGTATTGGGGGTAGAGTGCTGACATGGATAGAGAAGTGGTTGGCAGACAGGAAACAAAGCGTAGGGATTTACGGGTCCCTTTCAGAATGGCAGGCAGTGACTAGTGGGGTACCGCAAGGCTCGGTGCTGGGACCGCAATTAATTACAATATACATCAATTATTTGGATGTAGGGATTCAAAGTAACATTAGCAAATTTGCAGATGACACAAAGTGTGAACTGTGAGGAGGATGCTATGAGAATGCAGGGTGACTTGGACAGGTTGGGGGAGTGGGCAGATGCATGGCAGATGAGGTTTAATGCCGATAAATGTGAGGTTATCCACTTTGGTAGCAAAAACAGGAAGGCAGGTTACTATCTAAATGGCGTCAAGTTGGGAAAAGGGAAAGTGCAACGGGATCTGGGGGTCCTTGTACATCAGTCTATGAAAGTAAGCATGCAGGTACAGCAGGCAGTGAAGAAAGCGAATGGCATGTTGGCCTTTATAACAAAAGGACTCAAATATAGGAGCAAAGAGGTCCTTCTGCAGTTGTACAGAGCGCTAGTGAGGCCACACCTGGAGTATTGTGTGCAGTTTTGGTCCCCTAATTTGAGGAAGGACATTCTTGCTATTGAGGGAGTGCAGCGTAGGTTTACAAGGTTAATTCCCGGCATGGCGGGACTATCATATGCTGAAACATGTTCCCGATATTGGGGCCACACTTTAAGAATAAGGAGTAAGCCATTTAGAACGGAGACAAGGAAACACTTTTTCTCACAGAGAGTGGTGAGTCTGTGGAATTCTCTGCCTCAGGCGGCGGTGGAGGCAGGTTTTCTGGATGCTTTCAAGAGAGAGCTAATGGGGCTCTTAAAAATAGTGGAGTTAGGGGATATGGGGAGAAGGCATCAACGGGATACTGATTGGGGATGATCAGCCATGATCACATTGAATGGCGGTGCTGGCTCGAAGGGCCAAATGGCCTACTCCTGCACCTATTGTCTATTGTCTACATTTTCTATTGTCTAAATGGCTTGCCTTTTTTCCCCAGAGTATATAAGCTACTTCAGTAGCATTATTTCCGGGTCTCACTGCTGCTTGAAATAACTGCCTTTACCTTTGTTTTTCATCTTTTAATTTCTGCAGTGCAACCTTTTGCTCTCTAATTTGAAATATTTGTGGTCCTTATGAGTGGCATAATGCTGATGAGCATTGAATTTCTTCAATGTTGAGATTGCAGTATCGTAAAGCAAGCAAATCATCTTATCTTTAGCAGAAACAAGATAATATTGCAGTTCCGAATCCTCATTAAAAACTTTTTTCTTCCCTCAGCGTTCTCTTGGTTTTCTTTGACATGATGGGCTGTTAAGCAGACAGAATTTTAAAAAAATACAGTCGAACAAATATGCTGTTCAACCATTCTCAAATTCAACTTCAAACGGAAAGCCACGTGCACCGCTATCAAAAGTTGATAATACTGTCGGCTGGACGGCCACCGGACACTCCCCGACATTTTCTCTCTCATCAACCAGCCTCAGGCGGTGGTGGCGCCAGTCAGGCAGGGAGGTTAATATACATTCTAGAGTCACATTAGAACCAGATATTGAGCATTACTAGTGTTAAAATAGCCCTCATTACTACTAATGTTTTAATTGTGGCCGTCAGTCGGGGAGGATTATTTTGTTGAATCTTCTTTTACTTTGGTATTTTAAATACGTTCATTTTAAGATTAAAATAAAGACGAACAAAAACATATTAACAAAAATTTGGATTCATTCAAAAGGCCTCACTTAATGGCCTAGAATGCCGCATGCAGCCTTAAGGCCCCCACCCCTGCTCTAGAGGTTCAATTTGACTATTTGTCCTACCTCTGTACTGGCTGTCGAGTTTGGTGGTGAACAATGATGTTCCATAGAGAGGAGTCTATGTGCACTACACATTCTTTCCTTCAGCTTTATACGGGAGGTGGTGGGTATATGAAAATTAGTCCCATCAATTGGTATAGGTGACCAACATTATGATAATTTTCTGCTTATTTTACTTACATTTTAAACATTTTATTTGTTTACATTTTGTGATTTAATCACATTTATTTGTTAATGAGTTTTTACAAACTTGTATTGTTTTTAAATGGCTCTCCCTATAAGAAACAATTTAAAGTATTTATCATCCAGCAGGCTGTTAAATGATGCCAGTACATTTTAGTAGTGGCTCAGGCTGCAAAGCTTGGGGCCTGTGTCGCAAGATTCTGCCAGGCCATCTAATTTGGTTCTCTGTGGGTTATGCTGTTTCCAGGATATTGCAGTCTTTTAAAGCATATTGTTCTCTGGTTGTGGATATACAGTGGCTTGAAAAAGTTTTCATACCCCTTGAACTTTCATACCTCTTGAACTTTTCCACATTTTGTCACATTACAACCACAAACGTAAATGTATTTTATTGGGATTTTGTGTGA
Organism: Okamejei kenojei; assembly: GCA_035221665.1. Lineage (NCBI taxonomy): Eukaryota > Metazoa > Chordata > Chondrichthyes > Rajiformes > Rajidae > Okamejei > Okamejei kenojei. Next base: position 52,545,208 of record CM069134.1, on the reverse strand, counting down.
TAGACCAACACAAAGTGGTGCTTAATTGTGAAGTGGAAGGAAAATGATACATGGTTTCCAAATTTTATTACAAGTAAAAAACTGAAAAGTGTGGCGTGCAAAAGTATTCTGCCCCCCTGAGTCAATACTTTGTCGAACCACCTTTCGCTGCAATTACAGCTGCAAGTCTTTTGGGGTATGTCTCTACCAGCTTTGCACATCTAGAGACTGAAATTTTTGCCCATTCTTCTTTGCAAAATAGCTCAAGCTCAGTCAGATTGGATGGAGAGCGTCTGTGAACAGCAATTTTCAAGTCTTGCCAGAAATTCTCAATTGGATCTTTGACTGGGCCATTCTAACACATGAATATGCTTTGATCTAAACCATTCCATTGTAGCTCTGGCTGTATGTTTAGGGTCGTTGTCCTGCTGGAAGGTGAACCTCTGCCCCAGTCTCAAGTCTTTTGCAGACTCTAACAGGTTTTCTTCCAAGATTGCCCTGTATTTGGCTCCATCTTCCCACCAACTCTGACCAGCTTCCCTGTCCCTGCTGAAGAAAATCATCCCCACAGCATGATGCTGCCACCACCATGTTTCACAGTGGGGATGGCGTGTTCAGGGTGATGTGCAGTGTTAGTTTTCCACCACACATAGCGTTTTGCATTTATGCCAAAACATCAATTTTGGTCTCATCAGACCAGAGCACCTTCCTCCACATGTTTGCTGTCCCCCCCACATGGCTTGTGGCAAACTGTAAACAGGACTTCTTATGGCTTTGTTTCAACAATGGCTTTCTTCTTGCCACTCTTCCATAAAGGCCCGATTTGTGGAGTGCATGACTAATAGTTGTCCTGTGGACAGATTCTCCCACCTGAGTTGTGGATCTTTGCAGCTCCTCCAGAGTTACCATGGGCATCTTGACTGCTTCTCTGATCAATGCTCTCCTTGCCCGGCCTGTCAGTTTAGGTGGACGGCCATGTCTTGGTAAGTTTGCAGTTGTGCCATACTCTTTCCATTTTCGGATGATGGATTGAACAGTGCTCCATGAGATGTCAAAGCTTGGGATATTTTTTTATAACCTAACCCTGCTTTAAACTTCTCCACAACTTTATCCCTGACCTGTCCGGTGTGTTCCTTGGGCTTCATGATGCTGTTTGTTCACTAATGTTCTCTAACAAACCTCTGAGGCCTTCACAGAACAGCTGTATTTATACTGAGATTAGATTACACACAAGTGGACTCTATTTACTAATTAGGTGACTTCTGAAGGCAATTGGTTGCACTGGATTTTATTTAGGGGTATCAGAGTAAAGGGGGCTGAATACTTTTGCACGCCACACTTTTCAGTTTTTAATTTGTAAAAGAATTTGAAAACCATGTATCATTTTCCTTCCACTTCACAATTATGCGCCACTTTGTGTTGGTCTATCACATAAAATCCCAATAAAATACATTTACGTTTGTGGTTGTAACGTGACAAAATGTGGAAAAGTTCAAGGGGTATGAAAACTTTTGAAGGCACTGTAAGTACTCTGGCATGGTCTTTAGCTGTTTTTTTTATGTTTGAATGTTCACTTGCTGGCTGGAAGTTGCACTTCAGCTGAGCAATTAAGGTAGTGGACGCAGCAAAGACATGGGTTTGAAAGAATACTAGTCTTGGTACAGTAACCAGGAAGTGCATGAGCTGTCATTGGAAACCTATCTAGTGCACTAATCTCCTGCAGGAAAGGAAATCATCCTCGTCTACTCTAAACAGGACTACAGGTTTGCAGCAATGTAGTTCACTGCCTCATTATTTGAGGGAAAATAATGATGGGCAAAAGCTACGAACATTGCCCATGATGTCTAAATCTGGTGAATGGTTTAAAAAAAAAACCTTGAAAGGTATGTACCTTTTTTAGTGGTGCCATTTAAGATTTTAGCAGAACAAAATGTATGACTTTTTAATATGCTGTCATAGCCTTGAACTGACTTTTAAAATGCAATTCAATCATTCACTGTCTGAATTTCTGCACAAATTAAAGTACCAGGGGCGCCGTACGATTGGCAGCCCTGCAACTGTTTTTTCATCTATTTTATTTTTAGTGCGTTTTAAAAGTCTGTGTAAATGTCCTCCGGTTTGTTTTATGTAGGGCTTCTTGCCTTGCCGGAGATGCGATTGTTTTCCGGGTCTCATCTCATCTTGTGGCCTACCTTTGATGGAGCTGGAGGCCTTCTCGAACTGACTTTGAGCGCCACTGCAGGGCATGGACTTAACATCGGAGTCGATCCCTTGCCTGGGATCGCTCCAAACGTAGACTGTGGACTTTACATCGAGAGCTCGCAGTCACGGGAAAGGCTAGTCGGGAGCTCCAATGACGCAGAGGCTCGACCAGCCCCGACCTGGGGATCGATTGCCCGGCGCAGAGGAGCTGACATCTCCCCGCTGCAGGTGCTGATCGCTTCGATGCGGAAGGCCAAAGCGCCGCCGGCTACAGGAGTCAAGATTGTCCTCTCGAAGGAGGGCTCGCGGCCCCCAACCATGGGAGAGCAAAGAAGGGAAGAGATTTGAACTTTTATTTTGCCTTCCATCACAGTGAGGAATGTGATGGAAGATTCCCTGTGGTGGATGTTTATGTTAAAATGTATTTTGTGTGTTCCTTTGCTTTTTATTTGTATGACGGACTTGGCAAATGAATTCCTCATATGTTGCAAAACATACTTGGCTAATAAAGTATTATTGTGATTGATTGTGAAGTGTGCTTATTTCAGGAATTGTGTGTTTCAGATAAATGTTTTCAAACTCATGGTGTTAGTCAAAGTTGTTAGCATGTGCAATCCTTGTTAAATCAATCTGAAAGGAAAACTGGCTAAGATATCTAGGATTTTGATTTCTGTTTGTAAAATAAATCTTGGGATCAAAGTTTGCTTTGATGATAATGCTGAGTTTTATTTTTCCACTAGCTTTCTTGAACCCTTTGCTGCTTCTATGTTTTCATGTTACAAGATGAACAAATTCTACTTGATAAACTGCACTTTCTTACTGCCACGCATTGCAAAGTGAAATTATTATTGGCTCTAATTGGAAACTCTAATGTGTGCTCTACCTGTTCACTGTTACAGATTGTTCTCTATTTGAGTCCGATTTAACTATGCAGTTAATCCATATCCTTTTCATCATAAAGAACAATATTCTTTGCCATCACTTGATTGCCTTCCTTTCATGTAGTCTGCCACTGAAGCCCATATGCATGGTTTTGAAATGAATGCATCCCTTGGTCAATCTCTTCCTCGTGCTAAAAGACATTCAACTCATGATAAATGTTGCTAGATATCCTCCTGTACCAGACCTTTTGATGCAAATCTTTGGCTTTTAGACTCTCAACACCACCACTCCTGCATCGCCAATATTTCCCTTCTCCTCAAAGCCCCCCCATTGTCTCCAACGACATAATTTTCTTTACCCTCATTTATCCGCCATTCTTTATTTGTCATGGCCAGCAATGTAAGAGGTTTAAAAAAAAAAGATCTTAGGTGGTGTTTTGATTGAATTTAGGTCTTGTGCACATCTCTTATATGTGTCCTTTACTGTAAAGTAATGTGTTTAATTGCATTATTCATTTTCACGTACTGCAATTGTCTTTTGCAGGTATCCACGTAATACACTGTTATGCTACTGCAATGCTGTACTAAGGCCCCAATATCCACACTGGTGAAGTGATATACTGTTGCCACCATCTGCTCATGCATTATCCATTGCGCACCGCTTTCTAACATCTCGTGGGTCTGATCTGATTTCCTGATACAAGATACCATGGGAGGAGCTGTCAGTGCTGGTGAAGACAATGATGATTTAATTGACAACTTAAAGGAGGCCCAGTATATACGTACTGAGAGAGTGGAACAAGCCTTCAGGGCCATCGATCGTGCAGATTATTACTTGGAGGGATATAGGGACAATGCTTATAAGGATTTGGCTTGGAAGCATGGCAACATTCATCTATCAGCACCTTGTATCTACTCTGAAGTGATGGAAGCACTAAAACTTCACCCAGGATTGTCTTTCCTGAACCTTGGCAGTGGAACTGGCTATTTGAGTACAATGGTGGGCTTAATTTTAGGTAATTCAATTTTATATTTTGAGGTTCCATTTTTAAATTTGAATTCCAGTTATAAGACTATGCTGTGATCTTAGTGAACATTAATATTGTAAAATCTGGTGGGGTTTTTCAAAACAAAAAGTCACTTCTGTCCACGTTGGCTATCTTGTAGCTTAAGCAGGGGGGGCTTGCATTGTGTTCTGCTGGTGTAATGGATGGAATTCTCAATGGTATCTTTGAATGCTAGCATCACTTTAGCTATAAATCTGCCTCTGAAGCACCCACTTGGATTCTGGGATTGATGAATGTAATTTATTTTTTTTTATCAGAAAATGGTTGTACCTGAAAACATAATAGTGTGTTGCAATTAGGAGTGCAAAATTGAAAATTGTCAGTTAAAAGCAATTATTTGGTAAGAAAGTAGTAAATCTGTGAGACTTGGGCCTTGGAAAAATTCGTATGGATTATTTCAGAAGTAAATTTATGTTTGGCGTTTAACAGGAAATTTAAAAAAAAAGGTAAGCATTGAATAATTTGACATGCAATATCTAATAACTGCAGTGTACTCAGAGAAACAGGTGTCCGGAATTTTTGTTCTCAGAGATGCTGTAACCCTGTGTTTGAATTTGGTGTTGATCAATTGATCAAGCTTGATTCTTGAGTATAGACAGCGACTTGTATCTTGCAGCCATTGGAGCAGTAGAAGGTGACCTTTTGTCTAATAGTTTGTTCAGCGGTTCTCGTGTTAGAACCAGGGGCCACCACTTAAGAATAAGGAGGAAGCCATTTAGAACAGAGACGAGGTAACACCTTTTCTCACAGAGAGTGGTAGATGGGTAGAATTCTCTGCCTCAGAGGGTGGTGGAGGCAGGTTCTCTGGATGCTTTCAAGAGAGAGCTAGATAGGGCTCTTAAAAATAGCGGAGTCGGGAAGTGGGGAGAAGGCAGGAAAGGGGTACTGATTGGGGATGATCAGCCATGATCCCATTGAATGGCGCTGCTGGCTTGAAGGGCCGAATGGCCTACACCTGCACCTATTGTCTATTGTTAGCATTTAATGGAAGACCTTACTGCTGTTCATTATGGAGTATGGAATAATCACATTTGTTTCCTGTAGTAATAAACACTAAATGCTGGGAACACTTGGCAAGTCAGTTAGCATCTATGGGAGAGAAATTGTTAATATTTAGGTTTGGATCCTTCATCAAAAGTGAGAAAACAAATTGGTGTTAAGTACTACAATAGGTGAAGGTAGATGGGTAGAAAAAAGTGAATGACAGATGAAATGCAGCAATTTAAAGTGGCAGACAGAAATCATTTATAATTGTTTTATTGTACTGAGTTGCTGGTTGCAAGGCAGTGGAACGTGTAGCAAAAGAATGAGAAAAAAACAGAACCAAATGGATCGAGTTCTGATCGAGATGAAAGAAAGAGAACAAGAAAGAGAAAGATGGAGAATTCTATGTTAACTCTGGAACACTAGCGTACCCCAGCAGAAAATGTAATGTTGTTTCTCAACCTTCTATTGAGCCTCATCGTAACTGTTTGGAGTGGCTGGGAAAGATTGAACTGTGTGAGATGAGAAGTTAAAATAGCAGGCAACCAAAAGCTTGCGTAGTCCTACAAGCTGAATGCAGATGGTCACAATCTGTTTAATATCTCCAATATAGAAGAGACCACACTGTAAATACTGGATATAGCATGCTAGGATTGGAAGAAATGAAAGTGAGTCTCTGCTCCAAGTGGAGAGACCTTGTCCCTGTGTGATGGAATGGGGTGAAAGGATATTTTGTATCTCTTGCAGTTGTACGGGGGTATGCCTTATGGTGGGAAGTAGTCTCGGGAGACAGAAAAGAAGGAAAGGGAATTTCAAAAGAAGGGAACCCTTTGAAATGCTGAAACTTATGGACAGGAAATCTGCATCTGGTGGTAGGTTACTGGTGGAACTGGCAGATATCACAAATTATGATCCATTGTATACAGGGATAGGTAGGGTAGTTGAGGATTAGGTAAATGCTGGGGTTTATTCTGCCCAAGAGTAGGTCATGTAAGCAGAGGTGTGGGATATGGGAAAGATGTAGATCAAAGATCTGTTCACTATGATAGAAGGGAACCTATGGTTTAAGAACCACAGTCTTGTTATTAACAGTATTTATAATTAACATTGTGTTTTTCCATATTATGTCAGTTGGTCTCGATCTATCAGAAACATTCCCTTTGTTTTAGCGATCCCTCCACTCCTTCTCTGCTACTGAAAACTAACTTGCCAGTTCTGACAAAATATCTAGGAGGTGAAATATTCCAGCATCATCTGTTTCGATTACAGATGTGTTTTGGTTTTGTGTTAATTTTAATTTACTGTTGTGTAAGTTGATTTTTTTTAATTTCCTCAGCCTAAAACATTAATTGCATAGTGATGTTATCATTTCATTTTTTTGCATTTTTGACGATGGGCCAAATTGTGCCAATTGTGAAATTTATTGGGCTCTTCCTATCTTGATTCCCTACCTGCACGATGACATCATCCCTCATGCAGTGATCCTTTTGGACCATTGCGGGGAACTTCGGAACACCCATTGACCTTGTGATATTCCCAGGAAACATGATCGTATTTCTACACGACTGGAATGGCAGACATGCAAGTAAGTCATTCTCCTCCCGATTCATCACAATATTCTGATACTTCTACTGGGATTACTCAGCAACTGATACATATGTCCATTTTAATTATAGAGTTTTGTTGAGGTGAAGATGCTATTTGGCATCTTTGATGTTTCATATGTTCAAGATCTGCAGATGCTGGAAAAATCGAAGGTAGACAAAAAAGCTGGAGAAAGTCAGCAGGTGAGTTTCTCCAGCTTTTTTGTCTACCTTTGGTGTTTCATATAGTTAGTTATTGTTTACTAGTTGATTACTGTTTTTGTTTACTAAGATAAATAGGGTATAACTTGTATTTCACGTTAAGTAAGAGTTTGCTTTTAACCTCACAATTTTTTAATGTATTAATTTGCAATTTAATCCTATTAGAAAAAAGTACATTGAACAGGAATAACATTTTTCTGGTATAAGTTTCATTCACATGATTCTAACCCTAAGATATATCCTAATGGATATCATAACGATGGGCTGTTTGGTCTATATTTTTTTTTATTGTGCAAAAAATATTTCCAATCATTTTTTTTCCATGAATCATTGTCCGTGTCAATAATTACAAATACAGTTGTATTTTGTAAGGCTGGGATTGTTTGCTGAAATGCATTGATGGAAATGTTACTGTTTTACGAAAGGGTCAAAAGTGGCCCAGCTAGAAATCTACAGTGCCTCCATTCCTTACTGTTTTGCTGCACTTGCAAATTATTTTGAATTTAAATCCTATTTAATGAGACTTTAAAATTAGAAAACTCAAAAAGGGCATGATTCTTATATCGACAAAAAGGAGGCCGAGTGCAAATGCATTATCATAAAATCTATTAAATTATTTTTATCTGCTCATATGGTGAATTGAATTATGTTTGCTTAGAAAATTAACATTTGGAGCTGATCAGTCTTCACCTGCTCACTCATTCACTGAATAATTTCTGTTTTTTAATTTCTTTGATATTAAAATTTGTGATATGACAGATTACTCACAGATCAGTGCAAGGTGCAGAGTAAAATGCATTCAGTATAGTTAGTAATTTTTAACTATATTATGATAAATTTGATTATAAATAACCTTCTTCAATGTTAATGTTCACTCATATGGCTGCTTCCTGTGATCTCTTGAATAGCTATTTATTTCAAGAAAGAATTCACTACATGTAACAAAAGGTCTAGGTTTAGCACCTATGTTTTAATCCCTGCATGAGATTTTAACAGGTGCTATGATTTTAATAGTGAAGGTTATTAATCCTTGAACCTTGTGCTGCTTTGATAATTTGTTGATGGTGAATGTCAACATTTAGATTGAAACCATTAAAATGCTTGACATGCCATGTTCAGTAGCATCTGAAAAGATTAAGGAATTAACGTAATCAGGCTGACCATTGATCAGAACTTGGAAAGAATGACAATCGGTTTTAAGGTATGTTGTGGTGGGGTGTTATGGGTGAGGAGTGTGTGATGAAAATGAAGTGAAGATGAAGGAAGCTTTATGAAAACAAAAACTAAGAAACAAAAGAATGACAATGGGATACATGGATACAAAGTGGGCTGCAGGGCATGTGGATTTGAGAAATTATTTTAAAAGAAAAATATAATAAATGCTGAAAATAATGAAATAAAATTGCTTGAAATGCTAATTATCTGAATCTGTTGAACTCAAATGTTGACTGAAGGCTTTAATATGCCTAGTATTGAAAATCTTAGTATTGCGTGAATATTCTGCCTATATTGGTATTGTTTCTGCTCAAATGTATTCACCTAACATCTATCTTACTATTCTATACTATTACTAAAACTCTCATCTTGGCCACTTCCGGTCTGCATTGTATTTAAATTTGCGCAAAAAACGCTACCCTATATCACCACCTTACTCACCGTTCTCCTCTGGTATAAGTCACCAAGTTTTGTTCCGATCAGTGAAAGATTACAAAAGTTATGAAGGTTTACAAAATCATGAGATCAGTAGATTGGTCTTCTGACCTGTCAGCCACCACAAAGGTAACACCCCTTCCGGCAGCCTCTGGAGAATAAAGCCCCGGATGCAGGGCTGAGTCCGTGAGAACGTCCAGAAGCTGCCTGCCCAGAAGCCATGCTGAGAATAAACCTGAAGCAGCGGAGTGTGTGCTGTGTTCCACGGGTGGGGGCAGTCTTTGTTCGCAGATGGGGGATGTGAGCGCGACAGGCGCTTGAAAAGGGAGCAGCTGAGTGAGTCCGGAACCGGGTCCTGGAGCCAGGAGTGTGGTCGGAGCCGGGGCCAGGAACAGTTGAGCCCACATCTCCCCCACGCAACCCCCCCCCCCCCTCCCCACACACACCCCCACCAGAAGCCGTCCCCCTCCCCGGCTGCAGGACGCTTCCCACCTGAAGCCGTCCCTGTCCCCCGACTACAGAACGACCCGCCGCTGGTTGGGGGAACAAGTGAGTGGTGGAATATTGCAATGGGTTGCGTTGGGGGACCAGGCCTCCCGGGTGACTGGGACCTAACGGGTCCCACTTAGTCTAGTCCTTTCTATATATTCTGGTGCCGTGCATAATGAACCTGGTCAGGCAGAAATATTAGTCACAGCCTTTTGTCCTCTTATTTATCGTACCAAATGCGGGTTTGCATCATTATTTTATTTGGCATTTTTGCCACAAACTCAAAGATTCATTGGGTCAGCAATTACAATTATAAAAATCTTTTTTTTTTTACCATAAAACTGCATTATACTATAAAATAGCAATGCATGAAATGATGCATTGCCAGGTCAGCTCTACCATAAGGTTTAAGGAGACTGCACATTCTCAAATCTGGAGAGATTAAAAAAAAAACTGCTGGAGAAAATCAGGGGGTCAGGCAGCAGCTGTGGTCAGAAATGGACAGTTGACATTTCCGTTTCAGACACTTCCTCTGGAATGAATGTGGAGGGGAGTTGAAGTGGGGGTGGGGGGGGTTGCTGATCGAGAGCTGACACTCGATATGTGGTTTCAAATGAGAAGGGTTGTATTGGTGAATGGAGTCAGATGGGTGAGGGAGGGGTGGAGCTGACAACAGAAGTTGGGATGTGATTGGTGGAGGTAACTAGGAACTGCAAATAATGGAATCTGATGGGAATGGAAGGTAATGCATGACACCAGCAAAGGAAGGTGTGATGTTCAGATGGTAATACTGGGAGGGTTGATGGATAGATGGAGGGGTGGGAAATATATTTTGTCAGGGATTAGGTGCTCTTGATGTGGTCTGCTCTACATCAGTGAGTGAGGCCAAGTGCAGGTAACGCGACTGCTTTGCCGAGCATCTGCGCTTTATCCACAGTTAGCAACCTGAGCTAACTATTTCAACTGCCAGGGTGAAGCCAAATGCAAACTAGAGCAACAACATCTCATAATGCTTCGGTAGTCTACAACCCAATGGCATGAACATTGAATTCTTTAATTTTAGGCTCCCATCAGTCTTTCCATCTTCGTATCCACAGATCTTCTCATTCATGCGCTTCTTTCACACTATACCTCGCCGGACTCCCAATATACTGCTCCTCATTTGGAACTTTCTATTGTGTGACAGGCTTTGCTTCCTCCATCTTCCCACTTCCCCTTCTCACCTTATTATACTGGCCTTTTCTCTATTCTTTTCAAAGTGTCGCGACAAAGCATTGACTGTCCATTTCCCTCCATAGATGTTGCCAGGTCTGTAGAGCTTCTCCAGCACTCGCTATTGATTTCAATGAGGATTACTGGACAAAGGATTAAGAGACAAAGGCAGAGATAATTTAAATTATTGTATTGTATATCTTTATTATCATTTTTCTGAGTACTTGCATACCCTGAGGAAAACGAAAAAACGTTTCTCAACCAGTGTGTGGTAAAAAATAAATAGAAATAAAGAATAAAAGTACATATATCACGAGTTTAGATCGGCAGTGGCACGACAATGACTCTGCTTCAGTGTGTCTAGGTTGGTGTTTGGTGTGCGATACTTTGGTAGGGGGCAAAGTCCGTTCATCAGTCTTATAGACTGCGGGCAGAAGCTGAGGAGTATCCTGCAGGTTTTGCAGCTGATGCTCCTGTACCTCTTCCCAGATGGCAGGATGGAGAATATGTGATGCGGTGGGTGGTAGGGGTCTTTGATGATGGAGATGGCTCTGCTAATACATCTCTTCCTGTATATGTCCAGCAATAAAGGGAATGGAGCACCAATAATCCTGATGGCGGTCTTCACAATCCTGTCCAGTTGGTGCCGTTCATACACCTTGCAGCTCCCAAACCAGGAGGTGATGCCGTAGGTTAATGTGCTCTCGATTGTCCCCCTATAAAAAGTTTGTAGGTGTGCAGTGGGGAGACCTGCTTTCCGTAGTCTTCGGAAAGGGTGTAGTCGCTGCTGGGCTCTCTTGACCAGTGCTGTGGTGTTGGTCGTGGACGTCAGGTCATCTGACAGGTGGTCCTAGGAACTTCTGACCCTTTCTACATCAGCTCCATCGATGTGCAGAGGTGTATGCGTTGTTTTCCCACCCTCCTGAAGTCAACCACCATCTCCTTCGTTTTTCCCACGTTGAGAATGAGGTTGTGGGATTTGCACCATCCTGTGAGCAGCTCCACCTCCATCCTGTACGTCGACTTATCATTGTCACTGATGAGACCCACCACTGTTGTGTCATCAGCGAACTTGTTGATGAGGTTGTGTTGAGTCTAGCAGTACAGTCGTGTGTAAGCAGATTAAACAGCAGGGGGCTTAGGACACAGCCTTGGGGCGAGCCAGTGCTCACTGCTATGGTTTTTGATGTCCTACTGCCCACCCTGACTGTCTGCTGCCGTTGTGATAGAAAGTTCAGGACCCAGTTACATGTGCCAGCATCAACTCCCAATAACTCCAACTTTTCCACCAGCTGCTGCGGAATGATTGTGTTAAAAGCAGAGCTTTTGTGTTCAAAGTCCATGAAGAGGATCCTGGCATAAGTATTTTTCCGATCAAGGTGTGGCAGTACGAGGTTCAGTGTTGTTGAGACTGCATCCTCTGTGGATCGGTTGGCTCTGTAGGGGAACTGCAGTGGGTCTAGGTTGGCTGGTAGGCTATTTTTGATATGCTGCATAACCAGTCGCTCAAAACACTTCATTACTATCAGTGTTAGAGCCACTGGTCGAAAGTCATTATGGCAGGTTGGGTTTGGTTTCTTCAGGACAGGAATGATGATTGCACTCTTAAGACAGTTGGGCACTACTGCCTGGCTGAGCGAGGTGTTAAAAATATCTGTGAAGACATCTTTCAGTTGCTCGGCGCAGTCTCTTAGCACGCACCCAGGAATGTTGTCCGGCCCTGTGACTTTGCGTGGGTTGATGCTGGCAAAGGCCCTTTTTACTCCGGCTGCGGACAGTCTGAGCGACTGGGAGATGGCAGTAGTGCACGTGTCTGGGTGCTGTTTTTAACCTCAAACCGTGCGTAGAACTCGTTCAGTTCATCCGAACTGATGAAATTATCTTTTAAAAATAAGTTTGCTTTTTTTTATTATAAGCATTTTTAAAGAAGTTCATCTTATTTTTATATTTCATACATTTTTTTAAAAGGAACTTCATTACCTCTGAATGCCAGACTTAAAAAAATAAATAAAATCATTAACAGGCTGATGGTGGGATCCCGATGGAGGTGGCAAAAATGTTGGAGGATTATGTGCTGTATGCGACGGCTGATGGGGTGAATGGTGAGTTCTAGAGGACTCTGTCCCTGTTAAGACTGGGGGGAGGGGGAGCAAGAGCGGAGCTGCGGGATATCGAGGAGACCCTAGTGAGGGCCTCATCTATGATGCAACAAGGGAACCCCCATTCCTTAAAGAATGAGGACATTGTGGCGGGGACTGGCAGGAGTCCAGCCAAAAACTAGTTGGACACAAGTGTGTGCTCTAGATGTGTTTATTCTTCTGCATACAGCTCCCTACTCCTCAGCTGACACGGGCTATGCCTGGCCTTAAATAACAACTCGGATAACGACCCTGTGACTTGCGCCTTCTCCACCGAGACGCCGCCCTCTAGAGCCAATGGTTCGTTGTGACCTTCGGTTGCTATCAGGTGCTGCCACATGACCCCCCCCCCCCCCCCAGAACCAGAGGCAACGAACCGCACTGGACATCGCACAAGGCGACCCAAACGCGTAGATACAATACCGTGCCCCGGGGGCTTGCTCCGCGACGGGGAGGTTGAGCCACATGGACTGGCTCGCTCAGGTCCAAGTGGGCCGGTTTCAAATGAGCCACAGACACCGTTTCACACCGGCCTCCCATGTCCAAATCGAATGTCGTAGGCCTGTGCCGCAGCATGCGAAAGGGACCTTCATAAGGGCAACCTGTGGGAGTCACGGTGAAGAAAAACGTAAGGGCAGCCCATCAACGGCAGTGGCACATGGGAAGGGGCCACACCAGGACGTTGAAAGATCCTCCTTGGGGGCTGTCTGGATCCCCACAGGACCCACGGCAACTCGTCCATCCACCCAGGGTCTGTGAGACGAGCCTTCAGGGTGGCCTTCAGACAGCGGTGGAACCGCTCCACCAACCCATTTGATTGGGGATGGTACGCTGTTGTGTGGTGGAGCTGCGTTCCCAACTGGCGGGCCATGGTGGGCTACAGTTCAGATGTAAACTGGGCGCCCCAGTTGGATGTGATGTACAGTGGAACCCTGAAGCCAGGCTGCTACGAATGCACGAGCACACAACTGCGTTGAAGTGTCTGTGAGCGGGATGGCCTCCGGCCACCGCGTAAAACGGTCAACCACCGTAAGCAGGTGCGAAACCCCTTGGGATGGAGGCAGCGGCCCCACGATGTCCACATGTATGTGATCGAACCGCCGGCGTGGCACTGCGCAGTCTTGGATGGACCACCTTTGATGTCTGGCACGGGATGCACGCCAAGGCACAGCGAGCGACCTGCTTCCGAAGTCCGTGCCACATAAACCTTGCAGCCACCATAGTGATGGATGGGTGGGCCAGCCCATTGATCACCTCAAACACGCGACGGCACCAGGCCGCCGGAACGATAGGCCTCGGCTGACCCGTGGATACGTCACAGAGGATGGAACTTGAGGGACCCAACAGCTCGAGCACCAAGCCAAAGATCGCGATGCGGTACGCCGGCATCTCATCGTATGCCAGCTGGGCCACCGCCACTCCCTCTTGCTTTACACTTCATCCCTCTTCTTTCCTTATCGGACAACCTTTAACCTCGTTTTCACCTCGAGCCTCTATCATTTACTTCACTCATTTGCAATCACACCCACCTCGCAAGAGGGAGTGCAATGTAGAATAGAACAGGGGAGAGTGGAAAGATGGGGATTCAAAAGGAAATATGGGATCATATGCAAGGTAGAAGAACAACATCTGATATTTCATGTGGGGAGCTTACAAACCCATGGTATGAATATTGAACTTGCCAATTTCAAGTTATAAATCAATGATTTGGATGAAGGGATTCAAAGTAACATTAGCAAATTTGCAGATACAAAGCTGGGTGGCAGTGTGAACTGTGAGGAGGTTGCTATGAGAATGCAGGGTGACTTGGACAGGTTGGGGGAGTGGGCAGATGCATGGCAGATGAAGTTTAATGTGGATAAATGTGAGGTTATCCACTTTGGTAGCAAAAACAGGAAGGCAGATTACTATCTAAATAGCATCAAGTTGGGAAAAGGGGAAGTACAACGGGATCTGGGAGTCCTTGTACATCAGTCTATGAAAGTAAGCACGCAGGTACAGCAAGCAGTAAAGAAAGCAAATGGCATGGCCTTTATAACAAGAGGAATCAAACATAGGAGCAAAGAGGTCCTTCTGCAGTTGTACAGAGCGCTAGTGAGACCACACCTGGGGTATTGTGTGCAGTTTTGGTCCCCTAATTTGAGGAAGGACATTCTTGCTATTGAGGGAGTGCAGCGTAGGTTTACAAGGTTAATTCCCGGGATGGGGGGACTGTCATATGCTGAGAGAATGGAGCAGCTGGGCTTGTACACTCTGAAGTTTAGAAGGATGAGAGGAGATCTCATTGAAACATATAAGATTGTTAAGGGATGGGACACACTAGAGGCTGGAAACGTGTTCCCGATGTTGGGGGAGTCCAGAACCAGGGGCCACAGTTTAAGAATAAGGAGTAAGCCATTTAGAACAGAGACAAGGAAACACTTTTTCTCACAGAGTGGTGAGTCTGTGGCATTCTCTGCCTCAGAGGGCGGTGGAGGCAGGTTCTCTGGATGCTTTCATGAGAAAGCTAGATAGGGCTCTTAAAAAAAAAAATAGCAGTGTCGGGATATGGGGAGAAGGCAGGAACGGGGTACTGATTGGGGATGATCAGCCATGATCATATTGAATGGCGGTGCTGGCTCGAAGGGCCAAATGGCCTACTCCTGCACCTATTGTCTATTGTCTATTCTCTCACTGTACCCACCTATCACTCTCCAAGCTTTCCCCCATCCTCAAATCCATTTTCCTCTAGTCCATCAGAATCTCAACCTGAAACATTGTCAGTCCGTTCCCTTTGTAGATGCTGCCTGACCTGAGTTCCTTCTTCATTTTTGTTTGCTCAAAATTCCAGAATCAAGTTTCTTGCATCTGTAAACCTACTGGTAAGAAAGGTACTGCAGGCGATTTTGCAGGATAAAATGTACAGGAATTTGGAAAGGCAGTAGTTGATTATGGATTATGGATAGTCGGCCTGTGTGAGAGTTATCATCTCTCTAATTTGATTGCGTTTTTTGAAGAAGTAAGATGGTTGATGGAGGGCAGAGTCATATATATCATCTACGTGGCCTTTAGCAAGGCCTTTGATAAGTTCCAAATGGTAGGCTACTTTGGCAGATAAACTCGTATGGGATCCCAGGAGAGCGAGCCGACTGGATCGACCATTAATTTCATGGAAGATGGTGGAAGGTTGTTTTTTGGACTGGAAGCCTGTTACTAGTGGTGTGCTTCAGGGTTTGGTGTAGGGCCCATTGTTGTGTGTCATCTATTTCAATGATTTAGATGAGAATGTACAACTACTGTAAGTTTGCAGATAAGACTAAAGTGGGTGGTATTGTAGATAGCAAGGATGGTTGCCAAAAATTGCAGCAACATTTTGATCCAGTGGCTGAGTAGTGCAAGGTGTTAGATTTTGGGAAGTCTAACCAGGACAAGACCGATACATTGAATGTTAGAGGAGCAGAGGTACATGGTTCCATGAAGGTGGTGTCACTTGCAGATAGAATGGTCAAGAAGGCTTTTGGCACATTGGCTTTCATCAGTCAGAGTAGTGACTTCAGAAATTGGGAGGTTATGTTACTGTTGTTTAAGACATTGGTGAGGCCACATTTTGAGTATTTTGTTCAGTCTTGGTCACCCTATTATAGGAAAATTTGTTGTTAGGCAGGAATGGGTGCAGAGATGATTTACAGCAATGTTGCCAGGGCTCAATGGCGTGAGCTATAGGGAAAGGTTGAGCAACCAAGGATGTTATTCCTTGGAGTGCAGGAGGATGAGCGGTGATCTTACAGAGGCATATAACATCATGAGGGGAATAAATAGGGTGAAAGCACAGTATTTTACCCAGGGGAAGGGAATCAAAAACAAGAAGACATTTAAGATGAAGGAGAAAAGATTTAATAGGAGCCTGAGGGGCAACCTTTTTTACACAAAAGTTGGTGGGTATATAGAACGAGTTGCCAGAGGAAGTAGTTGAAGGTGGTACTATCACAACATTTAAGAGGCATTTGGACAGGTACATAAATAGGATAGGCTTAGAATGATAATGGCCAAATGCAGCCAGGAAGGAATAGTGTAGGGCATAGGGCATGCCGGTTGGCATGGGCAAGTTAGGCCGAAGGGCCTGTTTTACCATGCTTTATGATTCTCTGATACCAAAATGGTGAAGATGGTTATCCTTAATTACAGCAGGATCTTGATCACTTAGGCAAGTGGGATGAGGAATGGCTAATTGAGTTTTATTAAGATGAATGTGAAGTGTTGCAATTTGGGAAGTCTAACTATGCCTAGACCTTTTCAGTGAATAGGACCCTAAGGAGTGTGATAGAGACAAAGGGTCTACATGCCAACTGGAAGAACAACACCTCAAATCCCGTTTGGGTTGTCTGCAACCCAAGGGTATGAACATAGAATTCTCCAATTTCAAGTAATACCCTCCTTCCCTTCTTTCCCTCCCCTCACCCCAATGCACACATTTCTTCCACCTTTTCTCCCAAACTGATCATCCTGTTCCCTTCCCCTCCTCCATACACTCATCTCTCCCCCCTCATTACTCAGAATCCCCCTTTTCCCTCTTAACCTAATACCACCCCGTTTAATCTCTTTGGCTTTACAATTCAGTCCTCTTACCTGGCTTTTTCTCCTTTTCACTTGTAAAACCTTTGTCACTATCTTCAACCATCTTCAAATCATTTCCCCCGCCCCCAACTATATCAATCATTTGCCACGCTTTGCCCCGCCAAACTTCTCGTTTCCAGCCTTTCCACTCAACTCCCATCAGTCTTAAGGAGATTTGCAAACTAAAACAGTGGTTGTCCATATCCTCTATAGATGCTGATCTGCTGGGTTCCTCTTGCACTTTAAATTTTGCTCAAGTTTTCAGCATTTGAAGTTTCTAGTGCCCCGCAATAGTACACGCTGCTGCGCTAGCCTGCACTAAACCTGCATGGTATTTACAGGATAGCTGCTTAATATAAGACATTGACCACAATTTTTAGTTGAACCTAGTGATTTTGTGAGATGATTTAATAAACAATAAATGTAGGAGTAGGCCATTCGGCCCTTTGAGCTAGCACCGCCGTTCAATGTGATCATGGTTGATCATCCACAATCATTACCATGTTCCTGCCTTGTCGCCATATCCCCTGACTCCGCTATCTTTAAGAGTTCTATCTAACACACTCTTGAAATTAGAGTGGCCAAGGAATTGGCTCCCGCTGCCTTCTGAGGCAGCGAATTCCACAGATTCACAACTCTCTGGGTTTGTCCTCATCTCCATCCTAAATGGCCTAACCCTAATCCTTATACCGTGGCCCCTGATTCTGGATTCCCCCAACATCGGGAACATGTTTCCTGCCTCTGGCGTGTCCAATCTCTTAATAATCTTATATGTTTCAATAAGATATCATCTCATCCTTCTAAATTCCAGAGTATACGAGCCCAGCCGCTCCATTCTATCAACATATGACAGTCCCGCCATCCCGGGAATTAACCTTGTGAACCTACGCTGCACGCCCTCAATAGCAAGAATGTCCTTCCTCAAATTTGGAGCCCAAAACTGCCCACAATACTCCAGGTGTGGTCTCACTAGGGCCCTGTACAACTGCAGAAGGACCTCTTTGCTCCTAAACTCAACTCCTCTTGTTATGATGAACAACACTGCCTGCTGTATCTACATGCTTACTTTGACTGATGAACAAGGACCCCAGATCTCATTGTACTTTCCCTTTTCCCAACTTTTTTGTTGCAATCTGGACCTTACTTTGTAATTAAATATATTTAACAAGAAATCCTCTCTTGTACAAAATGTAAGCAATCTGTAGACATTGCTCCAAACTAATAATGTTATGCCTCTAAACCATTTGGTAGCATATTTATGTTAATATTTCAATTTAATTAGAATATATTCAAGGTAATTATTGATAATCAAAATAACCAGATGTTAGACATTTGAAATAAAATAGAAAATGCTGAAGAAAATCAAGGTCAGGTTGCATCCATCGAATGAGTTAATGTTTCAGGTCAAAGACCGTTATAATTTATGGATAGTACTTAAAAGTAATCTTCATTTAGATTTTGCTCGCAAAATTAATATCTTTAATAAAAAAAAATAGTGGGTCATCTTGAACTATGGCAATCCTAGTGATGCTGATTGCATAATATAGCAAGACAGTTTTAATGGTGTGTGACCAGAGTCGCCAATAGGCCAGAATGGGTAAGGACAACAGATTTTTCTAATCTCTCAAAGGCACAATGAACCACCTGGAGTTTATGATCTGACAACTTTATGATTCTTTTTTAAAGAGATACCAGTTTTATATTTTCAGATTTTAAAAATCATTCTCCAGCTGACATGGTGATCTTGAACTCGTGATTTCTAGTTTTTTTTCCTTTAAGTATAGTAATGTAATGAATATATCAGTGTGCCAGCTTTAGCTTCTAATTATTTCAGGCATATCAAATGAATCTCCTTAATATCTGGGATTCTCCCATTTCTCAGTTTTGCAGGCATTGGAGATCTTGGAGTTGTAAGTTGTGTTTGTTTTACAAGATTCCCTTTGCATCAATATCTTCAATTTTATTTTATATTCCTGACTTTATATCATGTTATGGTTTGTTGTGTTCAGGGCACACAACAAATGCTTGATGGGTAAGAGTGCAACTTTAGCCACAAAATTAAAAAAATCTTAACTTTCTGCCTTTGCAATCCTGGATTTTGGGCAATAAGCAAAATACAGTTCTAATAAAATTCACCTTTCCTCCACCCAAGAGTTGCCGCAAAGTTTATACCAATGTAGCTAGTTCCCACAATATCATTCCTGTTTATCTGAAGTGTATGACCTGGTGACTGCAAACATACCATTGACCTTATCCACAAAACTTAATATAATGTAATAATATAATGTATGCTGACTAAAATCTCAATTTGCTCTGTCATTCAGTTATTTCATGGTTGATTGTGTGCCTCATCCACTTTACATGTCTGATCCTCACTTCCACTGATTCCCTTACCATAAAAAAATCTATGGATCTTTGTCATCAATGTACTCAATGACCTGAGCAACACAAATACATCACTCCTCATGTTCTAAATGGTCATCCCCTTGTAACTTTAGCCTATAGCTCTGGAATTTTGAGCAATGGAAAATTCCTTTTGCCATAACCGTTTGTTGATCCTTACATTTCTGTATTCCGACAGATTAACTGTTGACAAAGACAAAAATATATATCTGTTGGTAATTGCCAATGACTTGTATTTCTAGAGTACCTTTACTGTTGCAAACATTTCCCAAGTGCCCCACAGGACAAAATTGAACTTCTAATTTGAGTCTGCTTTGGCTATATAAATGTACTCCAATTTACTCCAATTTACTCCAATTATGTTTATAATGGTTGGTTGTTTTGTGAGGTGTTTGACAATTAATTGAAATTGAGCAGCAATTGCCCATTATCTTCAAGAATACTTAATGAAGTGAACACATTAGCAAGTTTAAATTAGTTATGGTAATTAGATGGAAGCACAGAACTGCAGATGCTGGTTTCTGCCAAAGATGGACAAAACATGCTGGAATACCTCAGCAGGTCAGGCAGCATCTCTGGAGAAAAAGGATGGATGATGTTTTGGGTCCTGACCCTTCTTCAGAAGATAACTTGGACCCTGTTGAGAGAAAAAAAAGTTGTTCTCATCGAGCTGTATCTTCTCTATCAAAGACTCTCAGGAAAGAAAACATAAGATATTCACAAATATGTATATACAGTTAGGTGGACTTTTTAAATTATTTTTTTCATTCAGACATTTGAGTTCTGACAGGTGAATATTATTTCCACATCCATATTTTCAATGCATTTTATTTGATGGACAATGAAAAACAAGTTATAAATACATAACTTGATCATATCGACTGAATCCCAGTAACAAAAGCAATTAATTGCTTGAGAAGTTGCAAGGATGGCACAGAGGCACAGCTGGTAGAGATACTACATATTGGCAGCAGAGACCTGGGTTCAATCTTGACCTCGGGTGCTGTCTCTGTGGAGTTTGCACATTCTCCCTATGACCGCGTGAGTTTCCTCCATATGCATGGTTACTTACCACATGCCAGAGACATAGGGGTTTGTAGGGTGATTGGCGTCTTTAAAATTGCCCCTGCTATGTAGGAAATGGATGAGAAAGTGGGATAACAGAGCTAGTGTGAATGGGTAATCAATGGTTGGCGAGGACTCGGTGGGTGAAAGGATTTGTGGCAGGACCAAGCGTAGATTAGTCAACTGTTTCATTCAATACTTGCACTTTTTTGGCCAAGGTCTGCTGGATCTCCTCATTGCTAACTATTTAACTTCCCCTCCCATTCTCATATCGACCTTTCTCTCCTTGGTACCTCCATTACCATAGTGAGTACACACACAAACGTGAGGAACAGCTTGGAGAATTTACAACACAATGGTATGAACTTTGAATTCTCCAATTCCCCTGCACTCACCACCTTTTTTTCCTTTGTCCCCAACCCAAACCCTGTCTGTGGGTGCCCAGATCTGGATATCTTAACTTTTCCATAGGGTCCTCAGCCATCCCTGAATTTTAGAAGAATACTTTAAAGGTAGTTGTTAGCATTCTTCAATATGCATACATTTTGTGAGTTATTGTTATCAATGTTTTGTTTCCAATCTAAATAAACATATGCTACCACACGATTGAATAATAGGTGATTACATATAACACTGACCACCCACCCATGATGTGATCATCTCTCTGTAAGTAAAACAAAAGGAAATGTTGTCTCTGGAAGCTAAATTTAACTTCTTATTTTGCATATAATTGGGTGGGGGGTGGGGATGAAAAACATAAAAAGACAGGGGGTACACAAAAAGCTGGAGAAACTCAGCGGGTGCAGCAGCATCTAAGGAGCGAAGGAGATAGGCGACGTTTCGGGTCGAGACCCTTCTCGACCCGAAACGTCGCCTATCTCCTTCGAAGAAGGGTCTCGACCCGAAACGTCGCCTATCTCCTTAGGAAGAAGGGTCTCGACCCGAAACGTCGCCTATCTCCTTCGCTCCTTAGATGCTGCTGCACCCGCTGAGTTTCTCCAGCTTTTTGTGTACCCTCGATTCTCCAGCATCTGCAGTTCCTTCTTTAAAAAAATGGAATGTTAAGTACACTTTTAAATCAATATCCAGTATTCCTTATTCTGTTGATTTACTGCTCTTATCACATTCTGGTTCATGTTGCAAACATCTCTTCCTCATGAATTCGTTTTGAAGCTGATCTAATTGGTTAAACCCAGTAATTAGATCAACCCTACTACCAAATGTTATCCTTATATTTCCACAAATGTCTGGTAGTTTTTTGTGTTGTTTTGTTAGTGTCAAATGGGTCGAAATGCTTGGCAAGCCAGTCCAAATGTCTATGCAACTGATAGTTGAAATGTCAGCAGCATTGATTTCTAATCACATCTGGTGATAGAGTGCAGGTTTCCTGCAATTTTCTAGAATTTCCATGGGAAATCTGCCTCTTGAGTCAATCCCAGGTTAAAAGAAGAAACAAGTAATTGATAATTTACATTTTTTCTATTTGACTTGATTTTAATATATTTACTACTGTAAAGTTGTTTCTATTTGTGTTTGTCTTCATTTTTTAATTTGTTTAGTGCATTAACATTTAGTTTTTGAATATTTTAATACGAGACATTTATGGTTTGATTGTTTTGAAAATCAGTTCAGCTTGCGTGTGTGACTTCACTGAAGATATTTCTGTGGGACTTATATTTGAAAATCCTCTCTTTACGGGTTAGATCCTGCTTCAGTGAGGAGTTAAGGGCAGGTTTAATGAACAGGCAAGCGATTTGGGAAGGTCCCGGGGCTTTGTGTTAAGGTACTTCCCACTTGGGCGTCATTTACGCAACATCATTTATGCTACATCATTTACGCGACATGCATTACGCGCACATGACACGTGGTGGCGTAGGCAGTGTCCCAGGATTTTGGGATTCACAAAATCTTTGCGCGCTACCTGCATGACGCGCAAATGACGCCCAAGTGGGACAGGCCCTTTAGGGTTTTTGTGTCTTAAGAATGTTGCTAGCATTGCAAATTGATAGCAATGGAATCCTGATCCCCTCTTTAACACCACCCATAAAAGGGTCCTTCAATAATGCTGTCTTTAATAATAGTGTGCCAGTTATCTTTGTAGAATCTTTATTAAAGTCTTTCAAACAAAAACACACATTTTTTTGTGAGTGGATTCTCATAAATGAGTCGATGAATTTCTGAAAAGGTTTAAAAAAAACCCAAATACAATTAGAGAATTATGGATTTGACCTGAATTGATGTGCTAAAGTAGATTATTTAGCATTTAACGTCCAGAGCTATATTGGAAGGTTGTTAAAATAGAATCTTGTGTTATGATGGTTATTTTTAATTCTTTTACTTTATAGGTCCTTTTGGGATAAACCATGGAGTTGAAATTCATGCAGATGTGGTAGATTATGCCAGAGAAAAGTTGGATAACTTTATTAAAAAAAGTGACAGCTTTGATAAGTAAGTATAGTGTGCTTTGAACTTGTTTTCAATAGCTTTTTCCAAAGGCTTAATATTAAAATTTCTATTTCATTTATTTTTCTAACGCCTGGGTACACATGTAACACAAATAACTTTTCTGCTAAATTTGATATTAATTCATATAAACATTGATGGCAATTAAAATATTGAACAGTGCATTATTCAGTTTTCTTATTGTCTCATTAAGACCCATCAAATACAATTATTCTATGAATTTTGTCTTGAAGTACAGAATTAAACCACTATAGAGCCATCAGAAGCACTAGAATAATAGTGATGGCACTGAACAAACCATTTGGGTACTACTGTAGCAACTCGTAAAAGTTTATTTCATAAGTTTATTTCATGAATATCGAGAGGAATGTACAGCAACCACAAATGGACCATGAGGAATGGAAAATGTCGGCCATTTGTAGCATGATTTGACTTTGGTTTCATTCTCTACTGGATGTCAATTAAACCATTTGATGGCTTCTATTATCAATATCATACAACAATTGTGGCCCCAAGAGCTTAATCACAACAACCTTGCAGCAATAAAATATGATGTGAGAGTTGCTAACTGTTTGCAGAATGCAGGTGACTGATTGGCGAGTCTGATTTCTGCTTTATCATTTTATAAAGTTGTAAAATATAAGGAATGGCAGTGCAACTTGGCCAAATGAAATGTGTATCCTCTACCTTAGTTAATCTGTAACCAAGACAACCATGTGCACAGCAACTTAAACTCTGGGTTTTGTAGCTCGAATAGTGACTGGCATTAGTGTGTCACATTGGCAAGACTGTTGGTAACATGTTTTGAGTGCTGGTTACACTGACCTGGAATGTTCAGCCAGATTTAGTATGGGTGTCTGCCAAGCAGACATGAAGTATAAGTGCCTGCCGACTCCATCTCTCTCACAAACTGGTTTTCTCTTTTTGGGACATGGTAGAGTAATGGTTCCTTTGGGGAGTGCAATCAGAGCCACAAGTGTAGCATTGTTTGCAGCTCAGCTGCACAGGAGGGGAAGCAGAGTGAGAGACAATAGTGATAGGTAATCCATTTGTAGGGAGATTTTTGTAGCGAACGAAATCTTTGCCTGTCGCGGAATTGATGGCCAAAGTGGGACAGGCCCAAGACCCTGGCCCGACGCGACGTCTCACTTGCAGTAGAAGCAGGCAAACGATTGCCGAGCTCGGCCTGGGGCTCACGGCCGTTGCGGTCCGGATCCGCCCCCACTGCTACTCCCAGAGCGGGGCCAAGAAAATTAAAGATGTACACAAAATGCAGGAGTAACTCAGCGGGACCAGCAGCATCTCTGGAGAGAAGGAATGGGTGACGTTTTGGGTCAAGACCCTTTTCAGACTGAAGAAGAGTCTCGACACGAAACATCACCCATTCCTTCTCTCCGGAGATGCTGCCGGTCCCGCTGAGTTACTCCAGCTTTGCGTCCAGCTTCAAATGACGTCACGCGCTCCAGACGGCTATGCATACGCGTGAAATCGCGCGCGACCTTCGCGGGTCGGTCACGACTCAATGCGACCACGAGGCCACGTAATTTGTGTGCCAAGGACACGTAAGTGGGACAGGCTCTTTAGTCCTAGAGATAGTGTGTTGCTTCTCTGGTGCCAGGGTCAGTACGTGACTGAATGGTACGAAATATCTTGAAGCAAGGTGAATAAATGGCCAGTGGGATATGGTCTACATTGGAACCAGTGACGTTGGTAGAATAAGGGAAAAGGAAGGAAGGAACTTTAAAAAGACGGATCTTGCAGGGAGTTATCCATGGGCTAAAAAATATGATAGACCAGGCAAAAGATTGTGGTGGAAATATGTTCTTCTGATTGGGATTGGTTTTGGGACTTGTTATTGTGAGATGTATCAAGGATTTGAATTTTCAGACTAGCAATTAGTAACTACTGGGTAGCCAAGAATCAGTGTCTGACCTATGACTAGTCATAACCCAAATAGATAATTTAGATGAGGGGATAGAGTCTATTGATTGTGAACAAGGCACAAAGACCTTTCAAAGGGATATAGATAGCTCCAGTGAGGGCAAGAAGTTGACAATTTGGTGTAATGTGAGAAC
Organism: Okamejei kenojei; assembly: GCA_035221665.1. NCBI lineage: Eukaryota > Metazoa > Chordata > Chondrichthyes > Rajiformes > Rajidae > Okamejei > Okamejei kenojei. Next base: position 52,520,202 of record CM069134.1, on the reverse strand, counting down.
TTGTGAAGATTGCTCTTCAGATGAAATGATGTTTTTTAAATAGTAAGACATAAAAATGTTGCTCTATAAAATAAACTTGGAAGTACAGCATGTAATTAGGGAGGTTAGTAGATTGGCAATGGAATATAAATACAGCAAAGTTTTATTGCAATTTTACACTTTGGGCGAGATACCACATGGAGAACCGCTTACCAATTTGATTGCCATATTTAAGGAAGGGGATTATTTGCATTGGAAGCAATGAAGAAAACGTTCACTAGCTCGATTCTTGTGGTGAAGTGTTTAACATTAGGAGGTTTAAAGAGGTTAGGCCTACATTAATTGGAGAAAAGAGTGAGAATCTCTTTGAAACATATAAAATTCTGAGAAGATTAAAAGAGTGGACACTGAAGTAATGCTTCTGAGAAGGTATTTAGAACTAGGAACCATAGATTCATAATAAGGATTGCCTATTTCAGATAGTGACGAGAAATTTCTTGGAATTCTATAGCCCAAAGAGCTGTCGAGGCAAAGTCATTGTCACTCTCTCCCTTTTAATAGGGGAGTATGGGAAGAGTGCAGGAAAGTGTTGTTGCAGCCAAAGTTGTGTCAGCCATTCTTTTATTAAATGGTGAGACATGTCAAGGAGCTGATTGCACCTGTTTATGTTTTAAATTATTGGTGTGAGCGTGCTGACTGGTGGCTGGAGGTTCTGAAGGGAACATTAGTGCCTCATTACATTTTGGACTTTCATGAGCATGAGTGAAAGGACAGATATGAAGAGCTAGAGGTCAGACACAGATGAGTTTGATTATTTGCACCATTGCTGGCCTTGCTATTGTGTCCAATGGCTGAGCAGTGATATACTGAGTAGAAGGTATGGATGCACATGCCATATGGCCACCATCATTATGCTAAGGAGGACTGGTTAATGAATTACAATGGACAGTGTTCCTGGTCTTGCATCACAAGATAAATGCCTTGTTTATTTTATTACAAAGCTTTAAATCACCTATTTTAAAAAATATATAAAAAGCCTTTGACATCTGGCCTCTTCATCACAAAGCCTGCTCTGCCTTGCCAGATCCCTTCTGGGTATTGTAGGTCAACATCTCTATGCCTCCGAATCCTGACGAGGTAAGTGTTTGTGGTGGTAAGTTCAAGCAGGGGGTGGATAAAATGGCCTGACCTATTGACGTGTTGTTCAAATTAGGTGTGATCAAAATGTGGCTATATTTCTTTTAACTGTAATTATATTTGCAAAGTTTATAAAATTCATTCCTTCTGTTTTAATTTAAAGTATTGAAAATGTAACACTAACATTTCACATTGTATAAATTGGACGAAAATAAGTACTGTCATTGCCATGGGTTTTTCCTTTTCAATTTTAGTGAACTTTGTGAGTGAGAATGACACCTGTTTGACAAAACAGTAAAAAAAAATCAGACAAATTATTGCACTTTTTACTTGGCTCAACTAAATGTTTCCAGCAATTGTTATGTTTTATGAATTATTTTCTTGAACTATAGCATATCATAAAGTAGAATTTGCCATGTAACTCTGAAAGAATTTATGTCCAGAATGTAGTTATACATATTTTATATAAATTAATATATTATATGCTTGAGAATAATTTCCCATATAACCAGTTAACATGTTTTAAATTGATCAGTGTTTTAGAAATTAACATACAAACCTACAATTTGCATAGCTATGGGCACGCGCATGAGTCCCAGCTATGCCTACCTCTCTGTAGGGTACTTTGAACAATCCTTGTTTGAGCCGTACCCTAGCCCTATCCCCAAATTCTACCTTGTAAATGCTTGTGAATTGCCATAACAATATCAATGGGGTATTATCACAGAGAATCCCAAGACAAATGAAGTATTTTCAAGCATGAAAGTCGCAAATGATTCATCTCCGTTTTCTTACGCAGTCCTTGATGGACAATTCTATTCATCTCACAACAGATCAGGATCATAACATACAAGTTATGGATTTAACAATCTGCTCCTGGAACTTTATTTCAGCAGTAGTTAAAATCCCAGCATTTGCTTGATTGAGCACAAATTGCACAGGTATATGTAATGACAGATTTTTATATTGTTTCAAGGATATAGTCCTTTAGTCACTAATTGAAGACGGGGTATCAGAAGATAATCGATACGCACCCACGAGCTCTCCACTAGGCATTCAAAGCTGTCAAAAGATAAATCTTTCAAACACAGTCTCTTTATTAATAGTTTATTTATTGTAGTTGTATAAATAGTAAGATATTCATCAAAACTTCTTCTTGTATAAGTACATTTTAATCTTACTCGTGCACGGTCAAAATCTGTGACCGTTCCCCAATGCTTCTTCAAACTAAACTAACTACTAGGGAGTCTGCGTGAGAATCCCAGCCGCAAACACGCCTCTGACTACTTATAAATCCCACCCACATAAAGGCAGATAAAATTTAAAGGTAACTGGTTGTAGTTATAACATACTGAGTTAAGCTAAATGGCTACTACATACCGGCCCCTAATTGTTCTGATTATATAACGAGGCAATTACTAACAGACATTTTTTTAAAAGGAGCTATAAAAGCTTCACATATATCAAGAAACAAAAAATAACATGCATTATATATCAGCATTCAGACTTCTTTAGCGATTCTTGCATCTTCATCTCACCTTCTAGAAGCAAGCATAATTTGGTTATTGGTCATTAAAACATTGTTCTTAGTCTGAAGTCATACTGTGCGCACCAAACGCTTAACGTCAGGCATGATCTCCAGTATATAGTCCAAAACGCAAAAGTCCAAAGTTTTGAAGCAATAACTTCTTCCTCCATGTCCGATCAATTAATTGAAATGTGAACATTATTGATAAAAATCCTATTATCCTCTTGAAGGAGAATAATAGGATTTTTAGCAATGACGTTCGCTGTGATGTTTTAATTTACGGATCATTCGCAGTGATTTCAAATTCCAGCTCAAGCTTTGGCCATTCTCTGTCTGGCTTACAGAGAAATTCCGGTCCATTGATCCATCTCTTGATGCTTAAGAAGCGGTCTGTTGTTAGTCCTCTAGAAGCTTTTCCTTTGTGTTAACATAATTCCATTGTGAAACGGTAGTAGCCCCCAATACAAAAGAGATTCTGTTTGTGACAAATGTCAAAAAACGTTTGTTCTCATTGTTGAAGCATTAAAGCACTGTAGTTCAATTCAATTCAATCTTTAATTGTCATTGTGCAGTGTACAATACAGAGACAACAAAATGCAGTTGGTATCTCCGAAGGGCGAACTTACGAATAAACAAGTAATTGCGCAGTAGTATGAGTATATACATCTATACATATACAGTACTATCAGTCTAGAAGATAGATTCTTCCAATTGAAGCTGTAGTTCTTTTTGCAGCATTATGTCAACTTTAACAGCTAAGACTGTGGCAGTAAGTTCCATTCTGGGAATTGTCATTTGTTTCAATGGTGTCACTCTGGCCTTTCCCATTAAGAATGCAACATATACCTCTTTGTCATCATTTTCCAGTCTTGGATATGAAACAGTACCGTAGCTGCTTTCACTGGCATCTGAGAAATGATGCAGCTGTGCACTTCTGATCTTACCAAAGCTTGTTGGCTTCATGCACCGGTCCACTTTGAATTCCGAGATCTTGTGAGATCTGCTAACCATTCAGTCCATCGGTGAGAGGATGTTTGCGTTATACTCTCATCCCATCCAAATTTTTCCATGCAAACATCTTGCAAAATCAACTTGGCTGGCAGTGTAAATGGTGCAAGAAATCCAAAAGGGTCGTAAACGGAACCAATCACGGATAGGATATCCCTACCAGTACATGGTTGCTCTTGAATCGAGATTCTGAACATGAACACATCTGTTTCAACGTACCAGTGCAGTCCCAATGCTCTTTCCATTGGCAGATTGTCTTTGGCCAAATCCAACTCCCTGGTCTTCTTGGCTCTATCAAATACTCATGTATGGGTGTATATTCTGATGATAAACAGGCAGACTATTATTTAAATGGTGGCCGATTAGGAAAAGGGGAGATGCAGCGAGACCTGGGTGTCATGGTACACCAGTCATTGAAAGTAGGCATGCAGGTGCAGCAGGCAGTGAAAAAAGCGAATGGTATGTTAGCTTTCATAGCAAAAGGATTTGAGTACAGGAGCAGGGAGGTTCTACTTCAGTTGTACAGGGTCTTGGTGAGACCACACCTGGAGTATTGCGTACAGTTTTGGTCTCCAAATCTGAGGAAGGACATTATTGCCATAGAGGGAGTGCAGAGAAGGTTCACCAGACTGATTCCTGGGATGTCAGGACTGTCTTATGAAGAAAGACTGGATAGACTCGGTTTATACTCTCTGGAATTTAGGAGATTGAGAGGGGATCTTATAGAAACTTACAAAATTCTTAAGGGGTTGGACAGGCTAGATGCAGGAAGATTGTTCCCGATGTTGGGGAAGTCCAGGACAAGGGGTCACAGCTTAAGGATAAGGGGGAAATCCTTTAAGACCGAGATGAGAAAGACTTTTTTCACACAGAGAGTGGTGAGTCTCTGGAACTCTCTGCCACAGAGGGTAGTTGAGGCCAGTTCATTGGCTATATTTAAGAGTGAGTTGGATTTGGCCCTTGTGGCTAAGGGGATCAGAGGGTATGGTGAGAAGGCAGGTACGGGATACTGAGTTGGATGATCAGCCATGATCATATTGAATGGCGGTGCAGGCTCGAAGGGCTGAATGGCCTACTCCTGCACCTAATTTCTATGTTTCTATGGTCTCATGTGTAAACACCTCAGATATTGGTGTAAAATTGTCTTCATGCAGACTAGATATTTCCATACTTGTAATGTGATGATTAACGCATTCCTTCTCATCATTCATGGTACGCAATAGAATCTTAACCTCTTCTCTTATGTCCAGCCTTCTCATGAAGCTTTCTGTGCAAAAGATAGCCAAACTTCCATGATCCAAAAAAGCATATGTTTGCAACACTGTATTCCCCTTGCTATTCCTTACCTGTACTGGTAAGATAGAGAAGATACAGGTTTCTACCCCGGCCCCAATATGGACAGTTTCCTGAGGTGAGGTGACAGCATCACTAGTAGCTGGCTTCTCATTCTGTACTATTTGCTCAAGCTTCTTCTGCTCAGTGTGAAGTGCTTCAGGATGATCTTGCTTGCACTTATCACAGGTTTATAGGACTCTTAGTCTTTAACCATGTGTCCTTTTTTTCAAACATCCATAACAGATTTCCTTCTCCTTTAAGAAATCCATCTTTTCTATATATTCCTCCTTCTTGAATTTCCGACATCACCTTATGTGTAGATGATATGTGTATACACCTTTAATTGATAGTGATGATGTTCATGCTAACCAACCCCCCCCCCCCCCCCCCCCACCAGTTAGTATAATTGTAACCCACACGCCCCTAGCTCTCTCTCTAGTGATCATGACAGACCACGTACAGCTATGGCTATATATGATGTATGATTAATAAAGTAGTGAAGACCTTAAGGTGTCTGTGTACCTTCTCTACATTATGGTGTGACCAACTTCGCTACATGATAAGCAGAACCATCTTAGCTTAACTGTAGATGTATCTCCTTCCTTTTCGCCTTTTGTATTACAGCGGTAGCAAAACTACTTCCCTTAGGTCCTGATCTTCCTTTTGTTTTAGTAAAGATAGAACCTTTGACAGTCGCAATTGGTTTGGAATCTTGAATACTCCCATAGCGTAAATTTGACATTAACCGTACTTGGGTGATTCTTCAGAAAGTGTCTACTTTGAAGTTTCTGGAAACCTGAAAATGCAACTTAATTTTTTGCAACTTTGAATGTTGTTTCACTACTCTACCATCTCTACTATGGGGAAAAATGTTTGGCAATCTTTTAATTTAACTTATTTTTTCCTCCTCTTTTTCCAGGTTGCCCATTGCATTCAGTCATATCCGTCGTATTTTTATGATGAATAACACTGTAAAATATAACCGATTTAAGAATATAAAATCAAATTTTTGTCGCAGTCTTTCTAGTTATAGAGTATCTTCCTCAAATAAACCACCAAAAAAATTTGTAACAATTTACTATCGAAAAAAGTGGTGATTTTCAGCAAGAATGGTAACCGTCAAGTCAAAGTCAAAAGAGTTTATTGTCATGTGTCCCTGACAGGACAATGAAATTATTTCTTTGCATAGCACAACAGATCATAGTAGGCATTGACTACAAGTATATACGTAAATACACGCATGAATGAATAAATTGATAAAGTGCAAATAACAGATGGAGGGGTATCAATGTGCAGAGTTTTGTCCGAGCCAAGTTTAATATCCTGATGGCTGTGGGGAAGTAGATATTCCTGAACCGGGTCGTTGCAGTCCTCAGGCTCCTGTACCTTCTACCCGAAGGTAGCAGGGAGATGAGTGTGTGGCCAGGGTGGTGTGGGTCCTTGATGATGCTGCCAGCCTTTTTGAGGCAGCGACTGTGGTAGATCCCCTCGATGGAAGGAAGGTCAGAGCCGATGATGGACTGGGCAGTGTTTACTACTTTTTGTAGTCTTTTCCTCTTCAGGGCGCTCAAGTTGCCGAACACATAACTTTTCACCAACTTCCCCTAAAACTACATTAACTTCAGATGAATAGGCTGAAGCATACTGTTCATTTATCAATTCAATTGATAATTATAGTAATTGTTGTATTATTTTTCACTTTACGAGCATAGAATGCTCGTGTGATGGCTCATCAAGTCATCTCCATCATGCTGGGTGCTATAGGCCGCATGACGGAGATGATTAAAACAATCTTAAGGCTCGAACAGTTGCTAAATGTTGAGAACAGGAAGCAACATAATGAACAGGAATTAGTGTTTCCTTAATACTGGTGTTTCATTCATTTTTATCATTTTCTTCATATGAAAATACAGGCAGCTACTGTGGATAGAATCTTGTTTACTCAGGTGAATTTTCAATACACTGTATAACAATTTTGAACAGTTATCAAAGCAAATACAATACGTGTATAACAATTCTTAAATAACAGTTTTTAAAAGTTTAACAGTGTACAGTATGAATGTGACAATGTTTAATCAACATTGTCAAGAAGTACAAGAATTCCTTTCCAGAAATCTACAGCAACCCAGTTGGTCACTTTCTCAGGTGGTAGTATCCAAGTTATGACACTACCATAATTATACCATAGCTTGTCTTCCCTCGCTGGCCCAAAAGCTGTGGGCTGGGGATCTGGTGCTGGGGATCTTGGGATCTGGGGCTGAGGGCTGGGAGCAGGGGATCTGGGGCAGGGGATCTGGGGGCTGGGGAAGTGGATCTGGGGCTCGGGATCCCACTGTGGCTGGGGGTCTGGAGATCTGGAGCTGGGGGGCTGAGGGCTGGGGATCGGGGGCTGGGGATGTGGATCTGAGGCTGGGAATCCCCCTGTGTCTGGGGATCTGGGGCTGGGGGTCTGGGAGCTGGGGATGTGGATCTAGGGGTGGGGGATCTGGAGCTGGGGCTGAGGGCTGGGAGCTGGGGATCTGGATCTAGGGGTGGGGATCTGGGGGGGTGGGGATGTGGATCGGGGGCTGGGGCTAGCGTTAGCGCTGGGGTTAGCGGCTAGTGTTAGGGAAGAAAAGATAAGCTGGAGATGGAGCTAGATGGAGATCGGCGGTTACGTGACGGAGGTGGCGTGACGTAAATGGTGGCCCAAGCCTTTAGCCCAGCATGGCTTTGCCGGAAGGCCATGCCTGGCCATATCGTTTGGACGAACGGCGCAAGGCAGGAACACATCTCCAAGTTCACATCAAAAAAGAAAGAATTATTTTTCTTTCTATGCCTTCAACACCACTCGGAGATGACGGTGATTAAAGGTACTTACCTCGCCATGGAACAAAAAGCAGAGTTTTCACATGCTTCTCGTGCCGCGAATCAGGAGAAATTCACAAGGTAGGTAACTATCGAAATCCACAGTCTTTTGAGGTTGGATGTTTGCACCTATTCTATTTATGGCCATGTGGGACGGCTCAACAAAGGTGCGTGACGGAAAATTACCCCAATCATCGGGACAAGGAATTTTTTTTAAAAAGGTAAGATTTTAAATTTTATCAAGAATACAGTAATATTTTTAAGGGTGATAAATATTTTAATTATTACCTACCGTTTAAAAGTATTTTCGTTTCAGACGGGTCCCCCATTAAATAAATATGTCGACTTGAAATTTCACAAGTTACCATCGGGACGTGCGGTTTCCGGGGGGGGGCATTGAACATCGGTGGAAAAATTAAAAAATATCACTATTCATTTGGGGTTTAATCATTATTTACGAGGTTTATTGTCAATATAGAAAAAGAAGAAATGGAATAGAATTACGGATTTTCCTTATATAGCATCAAAGTAGCAGGACTTACTGAAGAATCACCCACTTCCTTTTCCATGAAATTCACCAGGCTGCATGGCCTCTTGATTCTCATTTTCCTCTATCAGACCTGTTTTATCCGTCCACTTTTCCTTGTCTCTAGGGACGTTTTAGAGTGATAGTTTTCATATTGCTAACAACATTCATTTCTTGCATGTGGTTGGGATGTTTAATCGAGCTACAACAACTTCTAAGAAATATCGTGAACTCCCGCAATGCTTTCGCGTCTTCTGGCTTGATAGCTGTCCAAGCATAGGCCTTCTTCATGTCTGCATTGGCGACCTGGTGCTCGTTACCAAACTGTTCTCTAAGCAATTTTCTTGCCGTTCGATATCCCTCACTGGCATCAACTTCTGACAACTTCCAACAAGCTCCTTTGGATATCCGCTTGTGTAATGTTCCAGAATTCGTAAGTGATCTTTTTCATTAGTAGTTTTGTTTCCACTCCACCCTCGAACTGGTCTATGAAAGTTTCATACTGCAAAGGATCACCGTCGAACTTAGGAATTTCCATTGGAGGTAAAGTGGAAGAGATATTATGTCAAGCTAGATACTCGCTAATTCTCATTTGATTCCACATCAAATCACAGACTTCTTCTCTAAATCCCTCCTTGGACTCAGAGGAACGGTAAACAGGCCTCTGAGAAGAGTGCTGGTCTGGATAAGTTTTGTCACAAGTCCCTTGGCTAGTTGTTCTTCCCAGGCTAGGCCTCAATGTATCAAACAGGCATCGGCCAATTTGGCTTGCTTGAGCCTGTGTATTAGGCCTCTGAAAAGAGTACTGAGTTGCGTAGGTTGTATCACGAGCCTTAACGGATGGTCCAAAGGTTATTTGCTTTGGTTTAACTACCTGTGGTTGAGATGGAGTTTTATCGACCATACACTTACTCAGTGCTAGATTTGAATGGCGAGACCAGTCTTCCTCTAGTAGCTGTAGATTTAATTCAGCTGCTGTTTCCCTTTGAGCAGTTATTTTTCTTAAATAAGAGCTCATCCCATCAGATACTTTAGAGCCGCTTCTTGAACCTTGGCCCTCCAGTATCTCAATCTTTGTCCTGGCTTATTCCAACTTCATATCCAGTTCCAACTGTTCCTTCTCGGTCTTTAACAGCATTGTTTGTTCCTCAACCACTCTCTTCATCTGTTCCGCACGTGCCTCGGCCTCTCTCCTCGTCTTTTCCAATTGTGCTTCCTGTGCTTCAATCTCATGATTTCTCGTCAGGGCGGCAACTCATAGCGAAAGAGCAGCCATAGTTACTTCAGCTTCCATACGAGCAGAGGCTCTTGAAATTAAACTGGCTTCTGAACCAGACATTTCTTGATCTGCACGTTGAAATGTTTGAGATACCATGTTGAGGCACTATTTCTTGCCCGATTTCGACACCTTGTTGCGTAGCATCTCCTCCTATAGCACATGCTTTGTTCAACCAGCTATCTATTTCTCTACATTGCCAAAGAAGCACTTAAGATATTCCATTGCTTCTTGAAACCACTGATTTGGCTCTTTGCTTTCCTGCTCAGGCAGTGATAGACTCAATAATAAGTTGTGGTTTTGTGCAAACTCAAGGTGAAGGTTCACTAGTCAGCCATGATTAGATTTTACTTTTTCAGCATTCTCATCAAGGCACATGAGTTCATCCTGGATCGCTATTATATCGATAACCAGCTTCCATAGCTTGTTTCTCTCCTTCTGGCATTTCTCCAGAAATGCAACTCTGGCCTTTTTGGTGGGCTTCTTTGTTCATTGCTAGATTATCTCTGTTCCGGCTCTTCTTCACTTGTTGGCTTGCTTGTTGAAGATTCCAAGGCTCTCTCTGGTGGCGTTCCTCCTTCTTCTTGCTCCATTAATTAAACACGTCTTGGCAGACTGCCAAATCTGTTAATAAAAGAAACAGGACTTCAGTCTGCTTCTGTCTTTACTGATGAACATTCCATAGTTATGGCATTACTTCTTGTTCGTTCTACTGCAGTGTTCCATAAACACCTGAAAGAATCCAAAACAAAACTGGACTTTCAGAAAACATCCAATTATTTTCAAAGTATGGAAGTGACGTCAGTTCAGAAAGAATGTGTCATATCTCAACTTCAAAACATACCAAGGCCGAGCACTTGGTAGTCCAGTATTACTAGTTTCTTGGCTGCTTTCCAAAACTAAGCAGAACTTGAACTTCTAATAAATCACTAGACTCTTTATCAGAGACTGTAATTTCACTTTAAATGCAACAAATCAGTCAAACCTTCCACAGCATCTCGTTAAGAAGCTGTTCTAATTAAAGTGTTCCAGTATTTAAATTGACAGCATAATACAATAGCTGTTCTACTCACGCTTTCGATCAGTGAAGTTTTCAATCCTCAGATCAGTCGCGTGGCTTGTCGATTAACCTACAGGCAGGCAGGTTCTAAACCAGTCAGGCTATAATCTCTGGCCGAGATCTAGCCCCTTCAGTTCCTCTTCTATGGAACCAATCTTCACTTCCACTTCTATGAAACCAGTTCTTCTGGCAATAACCTCTCACAGTGATTCAGCCCAATCTTTTGCCCCTCTTCTATGGGACCAATCTTCTACCTCCTCGTAGTAAGGTAGCTTTCCACTCTAATGTAATGACAATTTTTTATATTGTTTCAAGGAATTAGAAATTTAGTCTCTAATTGAAGACGAGATCAAAAGACAATCGATACGCACCCACAAGCTCTCCACGAGACATTCAAAGCCATCGAAAGAATCTTCCAAACACTGTATCTTGATTAATACTTTCTTTATTGTAGTAGTAAAAACAGTAAGATATTCATCCAAACATCTTGTATAAGTACATTTTAATCTTACTCGTGGTCATACTTGTGCATGGTCTAAAGCTGTGACCTTTCCCCTTTGCTGCTTCAAACTAAACTAACTATTAGGGAGTCTGCGCGAGAATCCCAGTCGCAAACATGTCTCAGACTACGTATAAATCCCACCCACATAATTACAGGCAGATAAAATTTAAAGGTAACTGGTTATAGTTATAACGTACTGAGTTAAGCTAAATATCCACTACAGTATATTCTTTCCAAGAAGTGCAGGAGAAGTACAATGCAGCCATCCATTTACCGCTTTTTACTCAGATATTAATGATGTGGTGGAAGTTATAGGCCATGCAAGTTTGTGCCATCTGTTTACTGGTGCTGGTTTGGATTTCCCCGAGCTATCATATCCAATAAATAAGTGATTCCGTTTTAGAGAGTTTCCAGCAAATGGTTAGTGAAGGAAATATATGATGAAGAGTAATATCAAACATTCTAACATTGGAGAAAAATTTAATGTCAGTACTTTTTATCCAGGAAAAAGAACAGAAGAAACTAATGTTACAAAGGATCAAGAGGATCTAATGTGGGGAAGTTTTCTTTTCACATTTCTTGATTCCCTTTGTGTCCCACATAAATTAAATCTACAGGAATTATAAGTATAGTGAACTGTCATTTTAACAAACCTCTTTACAACTGATTTTGGTTACAGCAGATGGACCTACCGACAGCTGCCCATGCCATCTTTGGATCACTCTGCCTCCCCACCTACAACCCCAGCTGCCCATGTCATTCCCAGTTCGCACCACCCCTCATGCCAATTACAGCCCCAGCTGCTCACATCATCCCCGGCTCTCATCCCCTCCCCTGCTGCTTGCAGCCCCGGATGCCCACACCATTCTCGGGTCCTGCTTCTCCCCGGTCACAGTCCAAATGTCAATATAGTCAAGAAGTCGGTTAAAAACCCAGACTAATTTGCAATTTGTAAAACCCAAAAAGCCAGCATCAAAAATGAATTAAACAGCACATCTTGTAAAGACCTGAACCCGATGGCTCTTCTTGGAGCCACTCCACATCTCTCAGAAAATAGCAATTCCGGGACTCAAGCAATCCGGGACCAGGCAGTGTCAGGAGGATATTATTTCCATCTCTGGGGATCATTTGTAACTAATGGAGTTACACACCCTGTCCCAGTGTCTGATACAAACTATTTTACAGAGAATAAGCTGTGTGGAAGTGTTAGGCTTCAGGCTCAGTTCAAGGCCATTTCCTTCTCTGGGAGATGGTAATTCCATTGAAAATACTTACACAATGATAATACCTTACTCAGTTATAGTGGACAATCGGCAGTAACGGACACCATTCCTCCACCCGTGGTCTGTTATAATGAGGGTTTACTGTATGTATCTAGAAAAGTATAAAAGAGATTTTACAATTAGACTAAACAGCCTTTCAGCAAATATTTCTAATTATATTTATCCATCATTTTCCCATATTCCTAATGTTGACAACTTGAGTCTCAACCTCTGACCTTGAAAGTTAATTCACCAATCACAATTATGTGAAACTAGTGCCATCCATTCTTGATTTTTTTTTTTTACTCTTAATCTGTTTTTTGACCTGTTATTCTTGAAATATAACTCCTGGAAACTGCCTTTTACGCTCTATAATTTTAGCATAACTTCTTAGGCATAATTTTAAGCATATGTTATGCTTAAAATTATAGAGAATAAAAGGCAGTTTCCAGGAGTGCTCTAATGTAATGTTCTCGGCCAAGGATGAATTTGTATTTGTTTTCATTTGAATGTAATGAATCTGAAAATATTCTCCAATATCTAAACAAAAACATTAGAAAAACAATTCCTAATGCCAATTAATTTTTGATACTGTACATGTTGAAGTGTAGGATCTAAACTTCATATTGTTGAAAAAAGAATCCAAAGACTGCTTATCCTAGTATTGCATAGGTTATACTGCTCAAAGACCAAATTGAATAATATCTTCCCAACTGTTTCCCTCTCTGTGATAAATGTCACCTCCAAGAAGCTACCCTAACCCATTCTTTTGTATTCTGTATAAAAATACAGAATTTCTGGATGGGAATATTCGATACCATTTCTAAAACGCTCAAAATTCAATTGGAGTCAGATTCAAAATTAATAATATTCACAATGTCAGAGGGCTGCCCTAAGTTAACGATATTCCAAAGATGTTTCCTTGACTATGGTTTAATAACTGCAAAAAAAATGTATACTTAAATTCTGGAAAAAGATAACTGTTCCCGCAGTGAAGATGTGGATCACAGAAATGACCGAGACACTACATTTAGAAAAAATAAAGTTTGTTTTGTCTAACAAATCAGACCAATTTTCCAAAATATGGTCTCCTTTCAATGAATTTCTTCAACAACAGAATGGTTTGAACACACATTCAAAACTGACACGAGGGTCGGGTGAGCGGGCGTAGGGAAGGGTGGTGGGATATATCTCTGCTTTTTTTTTAAATTCACTTCTTTGTTAGTTCAGGGATTTTTGCTTCTTTCTTTTTCGTATCTTCTTCCTTTTCATTCTTTCCTTATTTTTTTCCGATTCACTTATCAGTTTATAAAATGTTAAAACTGAAACTGTACGAAAATTGGATAATTGTTATGTCGATTACTTTCTCCTTGTACAATTGCTTCTAATAAAATAAATATATGAAAATAAAAAGACTGCTTATCCTGATTTTCTTAACCCTCATCCAACCATATTGAATTCCATGGACAGCAGCAGTTTTGCTTAAATTCCAGTGATATCACAATCAAGAACCATCATTCTTCTGTTATTTTAATTGCAATATGTGATAAAAGTTATTAATTTAGTAATTGTATTTACTTTAAGTTTATGCATTATGTTATAGATGTTAGCTTGTTGACCAATTGATTCATCTAAAAAGCCAGGAGAAATTGCATACAGTTTACAGTAGCTAATCCCAATTAAATGTTTGTACCAAGAAAGAGTTATTTAATGTTTGTTTTTATTACAGGTTTGAGTTCTGTGAACCAGTCTTTGTAGTTGGGAATTGCATAGATGTCTTGTCAGATAATCTTCAATATGATCGTGTTTATTGCGGAGCTGGAGTCCAAAAGGATCATGAGAATTACATGAAAATCTTTCTGAAAGTCGGTGGAGTTCTTGTTATGCCTATGGAAGATCAGGTACTACCAGGCTTTTAAATCCTGTTATATATACTTCAGGATTCCCATAAATCAGTCCGTTTTTTTGTCTGTGGGTACTAAATTCAATTCTAATCCACTCACAGTATGAAGACTGCTTCTGCAAGGGTCTAATCTACACCAATGTTATCAATCCCGGGCTAATTTCCAGTGGAAAAGGCGGCAATGGAAAATATTAATTTTGATACTCAAGTTGAAGGACATAATTGTAAAAAATTGAAGACAAACTATTGCAAACAGTATCTCCTTGCTATTATCTATCAGGAAAAAAACTAAAAGATTATATTTTAATATTAATAATTTACTGATTGAAGCTGCATGCCATGTATTTTTTTTAGAATTGCCATATTTTGTGGATGACATTTTCATTGCAATGGTACACTTTTCTGATTTATCAATTTCTTTTGATTCTCTGCTCATTAACTGAATATTAATAATATTAATGTTAACTGAATATTTAGTTTTGGATATCTACCACAGATAATCTTTACCAACAGATTCAAATATATATTAAAATACAAATCTGAATAATCCAGTACTAATCTATTTTTCAGATTGTTTTAATCTCAGCTCCACAGTCTTGGCAATATGGTGATTTTTGTTTTTGTTTTCATTTTTGGTGAAATTTAGGAATCACTAGCAAAGCCATTATTTATTGATTGTCTCATTATTATCGAAGACATCACTTTTGACTGCTGTATGTATTCTGGCAATGCTGTTGAATAGATAGTTCTACAATTTAGTAACAGTGAGAATGAAGGAACATGGCATGTTTCCACATCAAGATGGTGTATGATTTAGAAAAGATTTTGCAGTTAGTGGTGGCAGACTGGATCATCTGCTGTTTTTACCTCCATTAATGAATAGCGCTTGCAGTTTTGGGAGGTGCTGTTGATCTAGACAAATAACTGCAGGGAATGTTCTGAGGCTAAGGGAATAAATGTTTGGAGTATCACTCTAATGGGCTACTTTGTCTTGGATACTGTTAAGCTTCTTGACTGTTTGAGTTTCACGTATCCAGCCAAGTAGAGGTATTCCATCATGAGTTATTCTGTGTCTTGTACACCGTTGAATAATTTTGGATATGGTACGGTATTTATATAGCTGGTCCAGTTTGATTTCTGGTCGTGATTACCTCACAGATGCTGATGACTTGGTTATACAGTTGAATGCCAAGGAGTGGTAGTTAGATTTCCTTTTACTGGAGATGGCCATGTTTGGTATTTTGCCATTTATCAGCCAATACCGCCAGCATTTTGTGTCTTTCTTCAAGGTTTCAAGGTCAGTTTATTGTCACGTACCAATTAAGATACCGTGAAATTTGAGTTACCATACAGCCATACTAGTGAAAAGCAACAAGACACACAACCACATGAAAGTTAAGATAAACATCCATCACAGTGGATTACACATTCCTCACTGTGATGGAAGGCAATAAAGTTCAATCTCTTGTTCTCCCACGGTCGGGGCAGTCAAACCATCTGCAGTCGGGGTGATCGAAGCCCCAGTCGGGGTGATCGAAACTCCCACGTCAGGGCGGTTGAAACTCTCTCTGCGGCATGGAGCTCCCGAGTCGGCCTCTTCTCACCAGAAACTGCCGGCTTCACGATGTTAAAGTCCATAGGCCCAGCCACGGTTGGAGCTTCCATCCCCGGCAAAGGGATCGCAAGCTCCGCAATGTTAAAATCCCACAGACTTCCGCGGCTTGGAGCGCCCGTCGGTCTCCAGGAAAGGCCGTCAACTCCACGATGTTAGGCCGCAGTAGGTACAGATATACGATATGGAAAAAATCGTATCTCCGACAAGGTAAGAGATTGGAAAAATAGTTCCCCACCACCCCACCACCTCCCACATAAAACAAACCAAGGAACATAAAACATAGATTTTAACACATACTAAAAATAACAAAAAGAAGAAAGGACAGGCAGACTGTTGGTGAGGCAGCCAGTGCTGGTGATGCCACCTGGTGACGTTCTTTGGTGTAAACCAGCATCTGCAGTTCCCTCCTACATATGTTATGTAGGTCATGCTGCTTTTAGACATGCACTGCTTCATTGAAAATAAATGCATACAATCATCAACAAACCTCAGGAGAGTCAGCTGAAGATGGTTGGGCATAGGACTGCCCTGAGGAATTCCAACAAAATTCTGGGGCTGGCATGATTTATTTACGACCACGGCTAACTTCCTTTGTGCAAAGTGTAACTCTAATCTCGGAATGATTTCCCCTTCCATGCCTGGTGATTTCAATTTTGCCAGTGCTCACAATGTTAAAGACAGTTGAACTCACAACTGGTATTCAGTTCTTTAGTCCATGTTTAGATTATGACTCTGCTGGTTTTGGGAGCCAAATAATCCTGGTGAAATACAAGCTGGGCATTGCGCAAGTTATTAGCAAATAATGCCACTTGATTATATTGTTGATGGTCCCATTATCCTAGGTTATATCCAGTCTTCCCTTCGATCATTTCTTGATATTCTATGTAGTGAAATGGAATTGGTTGAAGGGGGGCTTTTATGATGGTAGGGGTCTTGAGAGGAAGCCAATATAGATTATCTGCTTGGCAGTTATAGTTGAATGTGGTCATAAATGTTTGAGTTTTATAGTGAGCTCTGACATACTGAACACAGCCAATGTAGAGAATAACAACTCAGTAGAATATAAAGTACAAAGGCATGGTCTTGTACCCCTTATTAATTTTACCAGATACAGATGATACATTGTGTAGTTGGGGGGAGGGGGGATTGGTTGTTATCAAGAATACTGAGCCAATCAACTCTTCCCACTATATTAAGATTTGCATGATAATAGCATCAACATTTCTTTTTCTTCTAATGGTTCTGCACAATTTTTGGCAGATACTGATATGATATAGAAATGAAATTCCCCTTTTAACTGGCAATGGTTCTTTTAATGACTTTGTAATTATACTTTTCAAATAATAACATAAATAATGCAATGCTCATTTCTGAAGACCCTGGAAAATAATTCCTCCATTTAATTGGTTGAAGAAGTACTTTGTATCTTGGAGTATCCAGAGTGCCTTTCATAAATTGGGAGAAATATGAAAAGCATGTGTAGGAAAGAACAGCAGATGCTGGTTTGCACCGAAGATAGACACACAATGCTGGAGTAACTCAACAGGACAGGCAGCATCTCTGCATAGCAGGAATGGGTGATGTTTCGGGTCAAGACCCTTCTTCAGACTAAGAGTCAGGGGAGAGGAAGACACTGAGATAAGAAGGGGTAAGGTGATAAAACACGGCCTTTGAAAGAGATGCTGTTGAAAGAAAATGTAGAATATGTAATTTTCAGCTTGGAGAAGGTGACAATAAAGCAAACAAAGTTAAAATGTAATTGGGGGACAGTCAGACTGGTCGGAGAACTTGGAAGTGGGAGGAATGGAAGGAGAGGGAACGCAAGGTTTACTTGAAGTCATATAAGTCAATATTCATACCTCTGGGGTGTAAGCTGCCCAAACGAAATATGAGATGCTGTTCCTCAGCACAGCCCAGCACAAATTGGAAGAACAGCACCACATATTTTACTTGGGCAGCGTACACCCCATCGTCTTGTGTATGCTTCAGATTCAAAAATCTCCCTTGCTTAAAGTGTTTAATGGTAAAACATTAATGGCCAACTGAGATACAAAGAAGCTGGAGATCACTGATAGGCACTACACAACAGTAGTTGACAAAACACTTGTGTTCTTTGCATCTGGAATGAGAATAGGATTAGTCTTCTAGTTATAAATCACTACTGTGGAGAGTGTATATTGTAATTTATTTAACATTCCATGGAAAATACTGCCTCATTTATCTAATGTCCTCTTTTTTCACAGCTTACCCAGATAATACGCACAGGACAAAACACATGGGAAACTAAAAACATATTGGCAGTGTCATTTGCTCCTCTTATCCAACCAAACCGTTCTGACTGTTTCAAGTCAGAGAATGTAAAACTGCGTAAGTACTCGATGGCATTTTAAAATTTAAATTACAGGAGAATAAAATGAAATGAGCTTGGCGAATATGTCATTGGTTTAGTGCAAGTGAAAATAAAAAGCCATGCTATTTCTGCGAATAATTAACTTAATTATCTGGACTCATTTGTTTTCTGTAACTACTAAATATTAAAATATTGTATCAAGAAAGTCTGGGTTTCACGATATGCACTCAAAAGGACCAGATTATCCTGGACCCAGCTTACCATCTTTAGTCCCTGTATATGCAAGTTTGCCTGGATTGGATCCAAAGAGCTGATCTAATTGGTTTAAGCTTTTTGTCATCATTAAACCTGAATATATTCAACTTAATCCCCAAACTAGATGACTAATACAGGTTTTGCATAAATGACTCGAACATGATGCTTTCAATATTCCCATATCTCCACCTTGCCAGGCCACAATCCATTTGATTGTGCTCTGTTTTCTGTTCATTTGGCAATGATGAACCTCAGCTAATATTTTGTTGTAATTCCATAACCCTTTAGTGACACCTCATCTAGTGTCTTCTAAAAAATCAAATGTATTCCATAACCATTCCTTTCTTTGTCTTGAATAGATGCATGTCTACATTTACCAATCTTGCTTCTTAGCTTTTACTGTCTTCTAGCAAGCCGTCCATGGTCTCCATTGACCTATGTGCTTTTAAGCATTTTCTCACCTTGTGCAAATATTCCATAATTGGTTCCTCTTCATTGATTGTGTACCACGTGTAAATGCTGCGGAATTGAAGCAAATTTGCCGTCCATTGCTGATTCCTGGAATTGATGGTACTAATCAATGCAATGTACCACCCTTGATTATTATAGTTTGATTGGTTATGATTTTATTGTTTTTCCAGTGGAGTTTTTATTTCTCTAAATATCTCTGCATATCCAAAGACAATCATTAAGTACTACTTTGCATATTTATCATTGCCTAAATTTGCATGTACCTTGGACAAATTAAACCAGTGAACTTTAGTGGGCAAAATTAGGGCACATGGTATTGGGGTAGAGTGCTGACATGGCTAGAGCAGTGGTTGGCAGACACGAAACAAAGAGTAGGGATTAACGGATCCCTTTCAGAATGGCAGGCGGTGATTAGAGGGGTACCGCAAGGCTCGATGCTGGGACCGCAGCTATTTACAATGAATCGCGGTGCTGGCTCGAAGGGCCAAATGGCCTACTCCTGCACCTATTGTCTATTGAACACTGAATGATAGGAACCCTGGGCAATGTTACTGAGCAAAAGGATTGAAGAGACAGAGTATTTAGTTCCCTAAAAGTGCTGTCAAATGTGGATATGGTAGTGAAGAAAGCTTTTGACATACTGCCCTTCATCAGTCAGGCCATTATAGAAATTGGAATGCAGATTACTTTGAATGCAGATTACACAAGGAATTGCAGATGCTGGTTTACCAAAAAAAGAGAAAAAGTGCTTGAGTGACTCGGCAGGCCAAGCAGCATCTTTAGAGAACATGGATAAGCGAATGTTTTGGGTCAATGCCCTTAAGACTGATTGAAGAAGAGTGGAGAAAACTGGAAGAGAGGTTGCACCAGGCCAAACCCCACTCCTCCTCCTTCTCCCACCCTTCTCTGTTTCCCCCTCTCCTCTCTCTTCTGTGCCC
Source organism: Okamejei kenojei (assembly GCA_035221665.1). Lineage (NCBI taxonomy): Eukaryota > Metazoa > Chordata > Chondrichthyes > Rajiformes > Rajidae > Okamejei > Okamejei kenojei. The sequence goes on along the minus strand of CM069134.1, from coordinate 52,500,210 downwards.
CACCTGGAACTGCACATACTTACCCACTCCCCCTCTGCTTCCACCTACAATTATTCTTCCAGCTTCACAATTTGCAACTCTTACCCAAAGATACTAGAGCAGCTCTTCAAAGATACTAAAAGATACTAAAGATAGTATCAAATATACTAATGCACCTTCTCTCTCACTTCCATTCACTGATCCCAGTAGCCCTTTCAGGTGAGTGAGATTTCTGTGCACCTCTTTAAAGCTCTCTACTGCAGTCGGTGTTCTCGATGGGGTCTCCTTTATCGGTGGGACCAACTGTAAACTAGGCAACTGTTTTGGATAATACTTGCATTCTTTCTGCCAAGGTCTGCTGGTTTTCCCAGATGCTCCCATTCCCATACTCACCTTTCTGTCCTTGGCCTCCTCTATTCCAAGAGTGAGGCCACATGCAACTGGAAGATTAGCATGTTCTATTCTGCTTGGATCATTTACAACCCAACAGTATGAGCATTGAAGTCTCCAATTTCAAGTACTATTCTCTTATTGACTGTCTTTTCCATGCCTGTCCAACCGATGCATGCTCTTTTGACCCACCCATCCCAGTCACCCTGCTCTTTTCCCTCTCTTGTATACTCCTCTCCCATCCTCGAATTCCCGATTCAATTTCTATCCCCCTCTTTTCCTCCCTCCATTCTCTTCCACCCATTTCCCTTCCTCTGAGTTTACATTTCACTTCTTTCATTATCTTACTCTTTTTTTTGTCTCCTTTAACACTAGCATGTTAGTTACTCTCTGCATCTGCCAATCAAACACCCCCCCCCACCTGTATCCATCTATCATTTGCCATGCCCCACCTCTCTTATCCAGCCTCCTTCTTCTCCTCCCCCCTCCACCCGTCCCCCCTCCACTCCGATCAGTCTGAAGAAGGGCCTGACCCGAAACATTCTGTCCATTCCCTCCACAGATGCTGCATGATCCATTGAGTTTCAGCAGCTCTTTGTGTTTTGCTTTTAAATGTCTAATTCCTTGTCTTTAAGTTTTGTTACTTTGAGTTCTATTTGTCTTTGTTGAGAAATGTATTTTTAAACCATTTTAAATAATTATATAGATATCAGCCATGAAATCTCTGTTTTATCTAAGAAACCTGAATCACTCAAGACAAAATGCTAAAATTGAAAATAGCTGCATAGATACATGCCATGGAGAGAAATCTGCATGTTTGTAAAGATCACATTGATCAATATTAAGTGCTGTACTGAATTCCCAAACATTGGAACCAAAACTACCTCACACCCGCTAATTTTATCAGAGCCTGGGCAAGATTAAACAACCATCCTCAAATGTGTCTAATGGGTTAATAATATGTGCTATTACCTCAATAATCAATCTTTTATTTTACTTGAATCGTTTGGGTTTCCAATCGTTTGGGTTTTTGAACAAGATTGAGTTCATGGGAAATTCTCCACACTTGTGATAAGTGTTTGCTCAATCTTGTTGAGTTATAATTTCACCCACTTGTGAATATCACTACTCACAGAATGGTTCAGTATGACAGGCCATTTTTCATTTTTATACTGAAGATATATATGGAAAGATGGAAAAAATACTTTAAAATAGGTTCTAATTGCTTACATATGGCTGGGACATACATATATTTCTCGCTCGCGAATCCCACCTCAACTGAAGAGTAAATGCATAATCTAGATCTGTTTTCTGCAATGTGTTCAAATAGCAATTTGTAAATTCAACGAGTATGTTTTGTTGTCAATAGCACCAGTAACTGTAAGATGTCTGCAGGACTTGGCAAGAATTTACATTCGTCGCAATCTGAGAAACTTGATAAATCAAGAGTCACAGGCCAAAAACGGTCCCCAGAAAGTTGCACCTAAGCGGAAACGAAAGAAGCTCCGCAGACGTAAAATTGATACCTATGTGTTTGTAGGCAATCAGTTGATACCTCAGCCATTTGACAGTGATGAAGAAGACAAAATGGAAGAGAATGGAGAGGAAGAAGAAAAAGAGTTAAATGAAAGCTTCAAACAGGAAGAACCTCCTCCAAATTTGCTTCGGGAGAGAATTCTGAGTTTGCCACTACCAGAATCTTTGAAAGCTTACCTGACGTTTTATAGACAAAAGTAGCACTGAACAAAAATAATGTTTTGTCCACTGATATGTCTGATTTCTCAAATGTAGCATTTTCCCATATATTCACTCCAAAAAGCGCAGTTGTGTGAATATAAAGAAGATTTCAACGTTAAATATATGATAAAATTGATTTCATGATTACTTTTAATTCATTGACTAAAGGCAAGTTAATTTCTTCACTGGCAAGGGAAATGTTAAAATACTCTATACAAATTTAGAAATTCAAGCAGAATACTTCAGATTTTAGACATTTGTCTGAGAATAATAAGAGCATTTTGAAAAGACCAAGAGTTTCATATTTTCTAAGATGAAATGAAATATGTTATTTTTTAAATTAAATAAGATTTTAAATGGTATAATTCAATGTAATTAGATTGATCAGATTTGCAGGTTTACTTACTATATTATCACTTCCCCTTGTTAGTCATGCAACATTGCATAGATAACATACCTAAAGCAATGTATTTGTTTAACTTCAAAATCTCTCAATCTAAGGAGCAATTTTCTATTGTACTGCAAAAAAAACTGTCCTCTTAGAGCAGATCAGTTCTGATACATGGATTTAGCTATACCAGCAGTTGTTGGTAGTTGTATAACTACTAAACAATATTTATTGCCCCAAATTAATATCTGGCATGTCCTGTAGGTGGACATTAATTACTGGTATGTTTAGATGTAAAACCTTGTATAATGTGCTTATATAGCAATGCACTTTAGAACTTTCAAAAATTTAAGTTTGCCAAGACTTTTAAACTTTTTGACAAAAACTTGCTTTGTGACTTACTATTTTTTAATTCTGTTCTTCCAGTGTTAGACCAATAAAATGCTGTTACCTTTGTTGCTTCGAAATTATTTCGGGATAGTAAATACCCTTAAACAATATTCTGGGATATTAGGGATTATGTAGCAAATTTGCAAAAAATGTTAAGTAAAGCAAATACCTTAGCCACTGAGTTGCTTACTGTAATATTTGCTCATTTGCACCTCTCCTGATTCCTTGGATGGTGTACAGCTCAGGAAGAGGACAACTGAGGGATATTTTCTTTATACCATGTACAGTAGGTTATTATGGTATACCAAGATGATTAATCCATGGTGGATTGTGAACTTGGTAATGATAATACTTGGAGTGATTTCAGGTAAATATTAGACTTTTTGTACAGACATTGAAAATTCTTTTTTTTTCCTGCACTGTCATTTGATCTATTATGCAGTAGTTTAAGATGATAGATGTATTTTCATAGTTATGTAATTTTCTGTAACTTTTTGATCAAGACATATAAATTTGTGCTTAAGTGTTGCTTTTGGTGTTGGAAGTATGGTTTGTTTCATTTCATACAATTAGTAATTCTAAGCTGAATAGCAGTTCTATGAAAACTGAATTTAAATTAATAGGTTGCTTCTGTAAACTTTGATTTGGGAAAATTTTGCAATAAAATTGATATTCTTGTGTTTTGGTTGTGATAACATTATAATAATTGTTTTTTTAATGTCCAGATGAGATTTAAAGTGTATCACCATCTTAAGAAGTGCCAATAGAATGACACCAATAACATTATGAACACTCATTGGGGCATTTTACAGCAAATTAGATTTGAACCTTACATGGATGGGTACTCATTGTTTAAAACGTTTCCATGTCCTATGAACGTCTAGCTCCAAGTTTAAAAACAATTATTTTCCTAAATTCCCCTCTAATTTAACCACCGCTTATATTCAGCTGATTAACTCCTAATTATTTCAGCAATGTTATCCTTTTGAAAGCAATGGTATCCAGTGCCATATATGGGGGGAGAAAGGTCAGAGCTGTTTCTATTTTCTTCTGTTTTAAACATTCTTACTGCATTTCATCAGAGCATGGTCATTTGTTCAGATACCAAATCTCTAATATTAATTTTGCTTCTCAGCCAATATATCACACTCTGAGTGATAACATCTCTATTACATCACTTTTATCTAGTGTCTGAAATTAATCATTTAATGAAATAATCATGGCCCCCAACTTCAGGCTGCACAACACTGGTTACCTTGATATTGTCTAATATGGCCTATGGATTTGTTTCTAAAATAGGTATATCCCAGGATAGCTTTCCTATTTGGTACACATGGCGTGTGGATAATGAAGCAATCATGGGTATGGTGAAACTTTATTTTGCATAGGTTTTGATCAGATGGAAGGTCATGCCTAATGTGTGGGTGGACAAATACATACTATTTATTTGGTGATCAGATCTTTGGCCACTAGCAAGAAGTAATTGAAGAGGCATCTGGCACTGTCTTTTTTTATGGTGGACTGCAGGGAGGTGTCTCTCGTTACCAGAACTTATTTTTGACTATTTTCTTGAAGATGGCCACTATTACAGATTTGGTGATGTCACTTAGAGTCCTCCTCTTCCCAGATATGGAAATTAGACTGTATTTGTGACTGTGCTTCCCGTTGCTGAATGTTAGGATTTCCCAGGGACACCATTTGCTCCTGAGCCTTAATATAGTCAGTTGTACAGTATTGAAAGGAGTTCTTTGGCCCAATACATGTATGTGTTTGGTGACGCCTATCTGTGCTAATTCTACTTGTCCACATTAGTCTTTATGCTTCTTTCAACATTATTTAATGTTTTAAATACTATTATTAAATATTCCTATTGCGTTAGGCTTTCTTTGACACTACTTTCTGACAACTGCTCAAGAATAAGATTTTTTTTCTTCAGCCATAAAGAATGCTTGTCCAATTGTACACTGAGTTTTTGTTGAGATCTAGGCAAATGTCTCTGTCCTTGTGAAGCTGCTGTAAAAACCTACAAGCAAAACAGCTACAAAATTGCACCATTAAGGTTGGTCGGGATGGCAGCTGACTTACATTAAAAGCTATTTGAATGTGTTAACCTTCACCATCTCAGTTGTGCAGCAAATCTGAACTCCTGAACATAGGCTGAAGACCATCTGGAGGTTGTCATCTTTGACAAAAATGTGGCTGGACCCTATGGCTCCATGAGTACGAAAGCTATGAGAATAAACTAAACACTAGTGAATACAATAAACACCTCACTTCTAAAGTCCTTTCACTGCCTGCGAAGTGCAAATTAGGAATAATGTATACTCTCCAATTACTGCCGTATGCCATCCAGAATGAAGCAACTCTTTTGATATACCATCCTAATTATTTACACCTACCTGCTGTGGCTCATTCTGCATCATGTAACATCTATATGAAACAATGACAGCAATTCACCATATTTAGTTCAGTTTAGCGATGCAGCATACAAACAGGCCCTCCAGCCACTGTGTCCAAACTGATCAGCGATCACCTGTTCTATTTCATTTTATCCCACTTTCGCATCCACACCTTATACATGAGGGGCAATATTACAGAAGACAATTAATCCACAAACCTGCACGTCTGTTGGAAGCAAGAGGAAAACCATGCGATCTCAGAGAGAACATGCAAACTACACACTGACAGCATCCAAGATCAGGATGGAAGTCATCTGTAAGGCAGCAGCTGTGCCACATCTTTGATATATTCTCAAAATAACAGCCATGTGAACAAAAAAGGTAATGGCATAATTTCCAATTTCTCTACTGCCTCACACATCACCCTGACTTGCAAACAAATATCTAATCCTGTATTGCCAGTTCAATGTCCTGAATCCCTGCCCATGGCAGTGCAGCCAGAATCTTCTTGTAAAAGGTTAAGGCCATAATTCAGGGGTTCCCATCCTTTTTTGTCCCATTTTCCCCTGGCAACTTTAATAACACATAACAAGGTTATTTCACTTATTTAACAAAACAACTAATGATGAATAGACCCCTGTACACCAGAGCCAAATACAGTCAGTCAACGAGAAAAAATATGTACAAATCCAGAATCAACAAATTTACTCCCTGTGTAGGTGAAATTTACCCCCTAGGTTAAATACTTATGAGAGTTAAAATGTTTCCATGTAATGATTCAAAATACAGATAAATAACAGCTCCTCGACTTTCGAGCCCCTACAAAATCAGATGGTTTGCAGAACATCTGTTTCACTCTGCAGTGGTGATCCTGAGCTACCCATTAGATGCCATTTTAATTTCCTCCCTATTGCCATTCTGACATGTCACTCTTTGGCTTCCCATACTGTCACACTGAAGCCCAATACAGGCTTGATAAACTGCACCTTATTCGCCACTTGGCCGTGGCAGCCGTTTGGGCTCAGTATTGAATTCTGCAAATTCATAGAACAGTACAGCATGTGAACATGATCCATATCCGTGTATTCCCTGAACTTCCATGTGTCTATCTAAAAGCCACTTAAACACCATTATCGTATCTGCCTCCTTCCAGGGCCCCACAGCCCTTTGTATAAAAATCTTGCTCGCACATCTCCATTAAACTTTCCCCCTCAGGTAACTTTCTACCTCAACTTCAGGTAACAGGTCATTTCTTATCAGTCATCCATCAGTAATGTTTTGTTGTCCTCCTTTTTGTACATTTCACTTTTTCTCTCTGAGAGTGAAGCACATGCTCAGCCTAACCTGTTGGGCCTGTCCTCTTAGAAACATAGAAACATAGAAATTAGGTGCAGGAGCAGGCCATTCGGCCCTTCGAGCCTGCACCGCCATTCAATATGATCATGGCTGATCATCCAACTGAGTATCCTGTACCTGCCTTCTCTCCATACCCCCTGATCCCTTCAGCCACAAGGGCCACATCCAACTCCCTCTTAAATATGGCCAACGAACTGGCCTCAACTACCTTCTGTGGCAGAGAATTCCACAGATTCACCACTCTCTGTGTGAAAAACGATTTTTCTCATCTCGGTCCTAAAAGACTTCCCCCTTATCCTTAAACTGTGACCCCTTGTCCTGGACTTCCCCAACATCGGGAACAATCTTCCTGCATCTAGCCTGTCCAACCCCTTAAGAATTTTGTAAGTCTCTATGAGATCACCCCCCAATGTTCTAAATTCCAGCGAGTACAAGCCAAGTCTATCCAGTCTTTCTTCATATGGAAGTCATGCCATCCCAGGAATCAGTCTGGTGAACCTTCTGTGTACTCCTTCTATGGCAAAAATGCCTTTCCTCAGATAAGGAGACCAAAACTGGACACAATACTCCAGGTGTGGCCTCACCAAGACCCTGTACAACTGCAGTAGAACCTCCCTGCTCTTGAACTCAAATCCTTTTGCTATGAATGCCAACATACCATTCGCTTTCTTCACAGCCTGCTGCACCTGCATGCCTACTTTCAATGACTGGTGTACCATGACACCCAGGTCTCACTGCATCTCCCCTTTTCCTAATCGGTCACCATTCAAATAATAGTCTACCTTCCTGTTTTTGCCACCAAAGTAGATAACCTCACATTTATCCACATTATACTGCATCTGGCATGCATTTGCCCACTCACCGGGTCTATCCAAGTCATCCTGCAGCCTCCTAGCATCCTCCTCACAACTAACACTGCCCGCCAGCTTCGTGTCATCCGCAAACTTCGAGATGTTGCATTTAATTCCCTCGTCCAAATCATTAATGTATATTGTAAATAGCTGGGGTCCCAGCACTGAGCCTTGCGGCACCCCACTAGTTACTGTCTGCCATCCTGAAAAGGACCCGTTCACTCCTACTCTTTGCTTCCTGTCTGCCAGCCAGTTCTCTATCCACATAAATACTGAACCACCAATACCGTGTGCTTTAAGTTTGTATACCAATCTCTTGTGTGGGACCTTGTCGAAAGCCTTCTGAAAGTCCAGATACAACACATCCACTGCTTCTCCCTTATCCACTCTACTAGTTACATCCTCAAAAAATTCAATAAGATTCGTCAGACATGATTTACCCTTTGTAAATCTATGCTGACTTTGTCCAATGATTTCACCACTTTCCAAATGCGCTGCTATCCCATCTTTAATAATTGACTCTAGCAGTTTCCCCACTACCGATGTTAGACTAACTGGTCTGTAATTCCCCGTTTTCTCTCTCCCTCCCTTTTTAAAAAGTGGGGTTACATTAGCTACCCTCCAATCCTCAGGAACTACTCCAGAATCTAAAGAGTTTTGAAAAATTATCACTAAGGCATCTGCTATTTCTGGGGCTACTTCCTTAAGTACCCTGGGATGCAGCCTATCGGCCCTGGGGATTTATCGGCCTTTAATCCATTCAATTTACCCAACACCACTTTCCGGCTAACCTGGATTTCACTCATTTCCTCCATCTCATTTGACCTGCGATCCCCTGCTATTTCCGGCAAATTATTTATGTCTTCCTTAGTGAAGACAGAACCAAAGTAGTTATTCAATTGATCTGCCATGTCCTTGTTCCCCATGATCAATTCACCCGTTTCTGACTGCAAGGGACCTACATTTGTTTTAACTAATCTTTTGCGCTTCACATATTGATAAAAACTTTTGCAGTCAGTTTTTATGTTTCCTGCCAGTTTTCTTTCATACTCCATTTTCCCTTTCCTAATTAAGCCCTTTGTCCTCCTCTGTTGGTCTCTGAATTTCTCCCAGTCCCCTGGTAGGCTGCTTTTTCTGGCTAATTTGTACACTTCATCTTTTTCTTTGATACTATCCCTGATTTCCCTCGTTATCCACAGATGCGCCACCTTCCCTGATTTATTCTTTTGCCATACTGGGATGAACAATTGTTGTAGTTCATCCATGCAGTCTTTAAATGCCTTCCATTGCATATCCACCGTCAACCCTTCAAGAATCAATTGCCAGTCCATCTTGGCCAATTCACGTCTCATACCTCAAAGTTACCTTTCTTTTTCAGGACCCGTGTTTCTGAATTAACAATGTCACTCTCCATCCTAATGAAGAACTCAACCATATTATGGTCACTCTTGCCCAAGGGGCCACGTACAACAAGGCTGCTAACTAACCCTTCCTCATTACTCAATATCCAGTCTAGAATAGCCTGCTCTCTCGTTGGTTCCTCCACATGTTGGTGTAGAAAACTATCCCGCATACATTCCAAGAAATCCTCTTCCTCAGCACCCCTGCCAATTTGATTCACCTAATCTATATGTAGATTGAAGTCACCCATTATAACGGTTTTACCTTCGTTGCACGCATTTCTAATTTCCTGTTTGATGCCATCCCCAACTCCACTACTACTGTTAGGTGGCCTGTACACAACACCTACTAGCGTTTTCTGCCCCTTAGTGTTTCGTAGCTCCACCCATATCGATTCCACATCCTCCAAGCTAATGTTATTCCTTTCTATTGCGCTAATCTCCTCTCTAACCAGCAACGCTACCCCACCTCCTTTTCCTCTCTGTCTATCCTTCCTGAATATTGAATATGCCTGGATGTTCAGCTCCCAGCCTTGGTCTTGCTCTGACTACCTGCACATTTCCAAGCTTTTTTTGTCTGTCTCTCCAAGCTACTAGTGGAGCAAGAGCCAGGATGCCTACTGTGATGTTTGGTGGACTGTGGTGCACAGGACAAAGGGAAATGTTTTTGTATATAGTTTATCCTGTCTGTAGTGTGTGAGGGTGCAGCCATTTTGAGTAGTCTTGCTACCAGCATTGAGCAAAGCATTAAAGACTTCTGTCGTAAATTAAAGACTCAAGTTTTGTGCAGGCCTAGAAAATGAACACGAAAGTGGGGTCAGAAGTGGGATAGCGCAATCAAACTAACATGTCTCGGCAATTCAATCATTTCGATCCCGAGCGAGAAAGGTGGTCATCGTATTTAATGCGAGCTGAGTTTTAATTTGAAAGTATGGCAATTACTACTGACCTGAAGAAGAAGGTTTTCTTGCGTTCATCATTGTCTCCAAAAACTTTTGCACTGCTTCAAAAAATGCACTTACAGAAGAAGTAACTGAAGTTTCAGATGCTGAAATCACAACGGCTTTGCAGCTGCATTTCGAAGAAAGTCAAAATTTCTTAGCAGCTTGCCTCGATTTCTACTGGACAGTGCAACAGGAAGTGCAATCGATCACCGAATTTCTTGCCGAACTTAGCATCAAGACAAAGGCATGTGATTTTAAAACTCAATGCTGCGAAAAGTGCCAAGACAATGCGTTGCGGGATAGACTGGTCATGGGCTGCAGGCATGCATTCATCCAGCAGGCGATTCTCAAGGAGTCGGCCACCTCAGAAATCCGGAGAAGATGGGACAGTTTCAGAAGAACTGTTCCCCCGTGGGGTGAAGATCGGAACCCTGCTACCGGTGCGGCGACTGCTCATCATCACTGTGAGTGGCCGTATATCAAGTCCGTTTGTTATGCCTGTTACCGAAAAGGTCAACTCCAGGCAGTGCGTCAATCCGTAGGACAGCGGAGAAAGGGCATTAAAAGCACAAAACACAGTCGACCAAATTGCGGAGACCATTTCTATTGAAGTGCTCGAGGTGTCTACAATCACCGACAAGCCGAGGACTTTGCTGCGGGTCTCGAACGTCGATCTACAGTTCCAGGTGGACACTGGTGCAGCTGTATCGCTAGTGGGTCAGGACATCTGGGAGAAGATCAGATTGCTGAAACTGAAACTGGCCAACATCCGTCTTTTCGGATACGGACCACAGCCCATTCCCACGAAAGGCAAATGCACTGTCGCCATTTCCTGTAATGGTATGACACAGATGTTACCGCTGATCGTCGTTGGTACACCTTGATCTACGTTGGATGAACTATGGCATTGTCATCTACCACGGATTGCAACTTGGTCAGCAAGTGCAAGAACAACCTGCAGAAGGTCCTTGACCCACTTCTGGCCGTTTTCGCACCTGGACTTGGACATTACACACAGTATACAGAGAACCGGCCCCCACCGCCCTCTGAGGCACAGAATTCCACAGACCCACAACTCTCTGTGTGAATAAGTGTTTCTGCATCTCCATTCTAAATGGCTTACCCCTTATTCTTAAACTGTGGCCCCTGGTACTGGACTCCCCCAACATCGGAAGCATGTTTCCTGTCTCTACCGTGTCCAAACCCTTAATAATCTTATATGTTTCAATAAGATCCTCTCGTCCTTCTAAATTCCAGAGTATACAAGCCCAGCTGCTTCATTCTATCAGCATATGACAGTCCCGCCATCCCGGGAATTAACTTTAAGAATCTACGTTGCACTCCCTCAATAGCAAGAATGTCCTTCCTCAAATTTGGAGAACAAAACTGCACACAATACTCCATGTGCGGTCTCACTTGGGCCCCGTACAACAGCAGAAGGACCTCTTTGCTCCTATACTCAACTCCTCTTGTTATGAAGGCCAACATGCCATTCGCTTTCTTCACTGCCTGCTGTACTTGCAAGCTTACTTTCATTGACTGATGAACAAGGACCCCCAGATCCCATTGTACTTCCCCTTTTCCCAACTTGACACCATTTAGATAATAATCTTCCTTCCTGTTTTTACTACCAAAGTGCATAACCTCACATTTACCCACGTTAAACTGCATCTGCCCACTCACCCAACCTGTCCAAGTCACCCTGCATTCTCATAGCATCCTCCACCAAGGTCACACAGCCATCCAGCTTTGTGTCATCTGCAAATTTGCTAGTGTTACTTGGAATCCCGTCATCTAAATCATTAATATATATTGTAAATAGCTGCGGTCCCAGCACCGAGCCTTACAGTACCCCACTAGTCACTGCCTGCTATTCTGAAAGGGACCCGTTAATCCCTACTCTTTGTTTCCTGTCTGCCAACCAATTTTCTATCCATGTCTGCACTCTACCCCCAATACCATGTGCCCTAATTTTGCCCACTATTCTCCTATGTGGCACCTTATCAAATGCTTTCTGAATGTCCAGGTACACTACATTCACTGGCTCTCCCTTGTCCATTTTCCTAGTTACATCCTCAAAAAATTCCAGAAGATTTCCCCTGCTGATTCGATCCTGTTACTGCTATCCAAATGTGCCGCTATATCATCTTTTATGATTGACTCCAGCATCATCCCCACCACCGATGTCAGGATATCTGGTCTATAATTCCCTGTTTTTTCTCTCCTGCCTTTCTTAAAAAGTGGGATTACATTAGCTACCCTCCAATCCACAGGAACTGATCCAGAATCAAAAGAACATTGGAAAATGATCACCAATGCGTCCACGATTTCTAGAGTACCCTGGGATACAGACCATCAGGCCCTGGGGGTTTATCAGCCTTCAGTCCCATCAGACTACCCAACACCTAACACCATTTCCTGCCTAATATGGATTTCCTTCAGTTCCTCCGTCACCCCAGATCATCTGGCCACTAGTACATCAGGATAATTGTTTGTGTCCTCCTTAGTGAAGACAGATCCAAAGTACCTGTTCAATTTGTCTGCCATTTCCTTGTTCCCCATAATAAATTCACTCTTTTCAGTCTTCAAGGGTCCACTTTGGTCTTAATAATTTTTTCCTCTTCACATACCTAAAGAGGGTTTTACTATCCTCCTTTATATTCTTGGTTAGCTTACCTTCGTACATCATCTTTTCTCCCCGTATTGCCTTTTTAGTTATCATCTGTTGCTCTTCAAATGTTACCCAATCCTCTGGCTTCCCATTCATCTTTGCTATGTTGTACTTCTCTTTTATTTTTCTACTGTGCCTGACTTCCCTTGTCAGGCACGGTCGCCCCTTACTCCCCTTGGAATCTTTCTTCCTCTTTAGAATGAACTGATCCTGCACCTTCTGTATTATTCCCAGAAATACCTGCCATTGTTGTTCCACTGTCATCCCAGCAAGGGTATCTTTCCAGTCAACTTTGGCCAACTCCTCCCTCATTGCTCCATAGTCGACTGTTCAACTGGAATACTGACACCTCCGATTTACCCTTCTTCCTCTCAAATTGTAGATTAAAACTTATCATATTATGGTCACTACCTCCTAATGACTCCTAAACCTCAAGTTCCCTTATCAAATCTGGTTCATTACACAACACTAAATCCAGAATGGCCTTCTCCCTGGTAGGCTCCAGTACAAGCAGCTCTTAGAATCCATCATGGAGGCACTCCACAAACTCCCTTTCTTGGGGTCCAGTACCAACCTGATTTTCCCAGTCTACCTGCATGTTGAAATCTCCCATAACAACCGTAACATTACCTTTACGACATGCCAATGTTAACTCTAGATTCAATTGTCACCCTATATCCAGGCTATTGTTTGAGGGGGCCTGTAGATAAGTCCCAGTAGGGTATTTTTACCCTTACAATTCCTTAGCTTTATCCATACTGACTCCACATCTCCTGTTTCAATGTCACCCCTTGCAAGGGACTGAATTTCATTCCTCACCAACAGTTACCCCACCCCCTCTGCCCACTTTCTGTCTTTTTGATGGGAGGTATATCATTGAATATTCAGTTCCAGCCCTGGCCCTCTTGTAGCCATGTATCTGTAATTCCCACAACATCATACTTGCCCATTTCAAACTGAGCATCAAGCACATCCACTTTATTTCTTTACCCCTAAAACTTTTCCATTTACCTGTCGTTTTTTAAATGTTATTATAATACCTCCTTCAACTTCCACCTCTCTCAGCTTGTTCCATCTACCCTCCACCTGTGTGAAAAAATTTGCTGCTCAATTTTCTATTAAATCTTTCCTCTGTCACCTTCAACTGATACCCTTTTGTTTTTGATCCCCATACTCTGGGTAAAATACTCTGTGCATCTCCCCTATCTATTCCCTTCATGATCTTATACACCTCTATAAGATAACCCTCATCCTCATAACCCAAGGAATAAAGTCCAAGTCTGCACAAGCTCCCCCTTTAGCTCAGATCCTCAAGTCCTGGCAACATTCTCATAAATCTCTGCACTCATTGCAGCTTAACAACATCTTTCCTATAACAGGGTGACCAAAACTGAACACAATGCTCCAAATGTAGCCTCACCAATGTGGTGTTTAACTGTAACATAACATTCCAACTTCTATACTCATTACCCTGATTCACAAAGGCCAATATGCCAAAAGCCTTCTTGACTACCTTACAAAGGATACAAAGGACATTTATTATCACATACACCAATTGGCGTCGTGATATTTGACTTGCCATTGCAGCACACAAATAAAGATAAGACACAACATTAAAGAATTTAACAATAAACGTAAAAACATCCCCCCACAATGATTCCCACCATGGGGGAAGGCATCAAACGTCCAGTCCCGTCCCCTGTTCACCCATAATCGGGCCTATTGAGGCCTCCGCAGTTGCCGCTACGGCAGCCCGATGCTTCAGGCCCTCTCGCCGGATGATGAAGCTCTGGCGTCGGGTGAACACTCTCAGCGGCTCGGAGTGTCTGGAGCGGCCGCTTCCTCCCCGGAGACCGCGGCTCCCAAAGTCCACGGGCCGCGCTGGTCGGAACTCCGACACTGGCGACCTCAGCTTGAGATCCCAGGCTCCGCGGTGTTTAAAGCTCAGCGCTGCCCACGGCTGGAAGCTCCACAGACCACAGCTACTACGAGTCGGTGGTCACAGCACTCCGGAGCTTATCGCACGGTGAACCCGGGTAAGGCATCGCCCGCTCCACAATGGTGCCTCAGCGCTGTGCCGCCGCCGAAGCTGAGGTCCTGGCCAGACCCAGCAGAAAACGCCGCTCCAGACTGCCGGTAGGCCGTGAGGAGGGGGCGAAAACACGGCTCGGAGAAAAGCCGCATCCCCGACCAGGTAGGGACTGAGAAAAATAGTTTCCCCCCCCCTTCACCCTCCCCCCACATAAAAAGACAAGAAGACCTCCAAATCAAACACTTTTAACTCAATTTTTTAAAAAATGGTGAAAGGACTAAAAGGCTACTAAAAGGACTACCTTATGTACCTGTGATGCCTTTTGTCTCCTTTTAAGTTCTAATGAAGGGTCTTCGACCTGAAACATTTTACTCTTTCTCTCCCCAAAGATGAAGCCCGATTTGCTGAGTATAACCAGCATTTTGTCTATTTGATTTTGCTCTTGTGAAATCACTCAGGACTGCAGAATCAGTTGATATAGAATTCTATCAGAAGAGGGCAGCATTGGCTTTGGAACAAGGTGTAGCAATATTGCTAACCCTTGTTTTCATATTTCCTTTATTTTGCAGTGTGTGCCATGACTATATTGAGTTTTATATATACACTCAAATATTATTTATCATGTGCAGATGTAGCTATATTATGCATCATCATTGTTTAATTTTGTTTAGTTCAGAGATATAGCGCAGAAACAAGCCGTTCCGGCCACCAAGTATGTGCCAACTGGCAATCCATGCACATTAACAATCCTCTGGATTATTTACACTAGGGACAATTTACAACTTTACCAAAGGCAATTAACTAGCAAACCTGTAAGTTTTGGGAGTGTGTGAAGAAACATGAGAACCTGGAAAAAAGCCACGGGAAGAACGTACAAGCTCTGCACAGACAGCACCCATCGTCAGGATCGAAACCAGGTGTCTGGCACAGTAAGGTAGCACCTCCACCACTACACTAACTGTGCAGTTGTGATAAGATTTACCACTACACTGCTGTATTGTTGTGATAAGATTTTATATTGAAAGGTTTTATATTGAATTAAAGCATGATGCCCTTGAGCAGAATAAAAATGATGGGTTTCAAAAAATCTCCAATTCTGTTGATCCTACAGATTCACAAATAACCTGGTTCAGATCAGTGATCCCAAGTCTGAAATCCAAGCAGGGATGTGGTGAGTTTAAATGCCATGTGTGATGTTTTTAGATCAGCAAAACTTTGATGGTCAGTTGTACCCTTCTTGGAAACTTCATGCTACAAAAACATGCCGCTCAAAAAACATTTTATTCCATCAGAATCTTTCTCACAAACCATAATATTGTGTTGCTAATACCAAACTGCTGGAGGAACTTGATGGGTCAGGAAGCAGCTGTAGAGGTAGAGGGAAGGTCAACATTTTTGATCAAGGCCCTGCATCTGGACCCCTAAGTCGTGGTCTAGACCCTAAATATCCACCATTATTCTGCCACCAAAGATGCTCTCTGACCAACTGAGTTCCTCCAGGAGTTTAATTTTTAATTCAGATTATAGCATCTGCAGTCTTTAGTATTTGCATGATACTTTGTTCCTATTTGCATGTGTTTTTTTTTTCAATTTATGGAATTAACATTAATAGTCTTAATTTAGATAGGTGTTTTGCAAATGTAAACAATGGATTTACTACTTAAGATATTCGTATATTAACATTACTAGCTACTGGTGTAGAATGGTACCCCAGCGTGAGTCGATAGAATATATGTATATCATTTATATTTTTTGTCACTTTGCAGATGAAGCAAATAAAAATATGGGGTTTTGGAAGGCGAGGCATGGATTAATTTTACTTGAATTTAGTCTGTTTTGTGGTATATAAAAAGGTAGACTTGATGAGCCCTTGTGTAAGAACTCTATTTTTTTTTACAACTATTGCAAAGCATGTTGGTGAACAAGCAGTTTCTCAAGACGAGCACAAAGTGCTGAGGTAACTCAGCAGGACAGGCAGCATCTGTGGAGGGAACGGATTTCAACCAGCAAACTATTTTTAAAACAATCACATCCACATTCTTAGTCCTCAGCTTGATAGCACATTATACTACTGACTAGACCTTCCATTGAAAAATAAGAAAATTATTCATTATCAGATTTTCCACAAAGGGTAATTTAACCAATGGACAAGGCCTTTTTTTGTGATATCCTAGGTGCAGTGTATCAGTATTACTGATGATGAATAATCTCAGGTATATTTTAGGAATTCTTTATACATATTATTTGGAAGAAATAAGAAAGGTTTGTGATAGGCAGTATTGTAGTAATTATAATTTGATTGTGTAGTGATTCAAGCTCACTGTCATGATGAGATTGAGTGTTAAATTTGTTTTTTAAGAAAGTGGGAAATGTAGTTTGGCTGAGTGAATACGAAAAGAATGGAATTTAATGTTGGAAATATGAAATTGGTTATTTTGGCAGGAATGATAAAGTAGAGACAAATTTTCTAAACAGTGATAGATTGAAAAACCCTGTGATACAAAGGTTAAGTTTACGTCATTTTGGGCATTAGTGGTACCACATCTAGATTAATGGGTACAATATCGGCATCCTTATTTAAAGGCGGCTGTAAGTACATTAACAGTAATTCAGAGTAAGATCTGCTCAAATAATACCTTGAATGGGTGGACTGTCTTATGAGTAAAGGATGGATGCACCAGGTTTGCACTTACTTGAGTTTAGAAGGGTGAGTTATTGAAGTATGTGAGGTCCTAACAGGTCTTTTGAGGGTGGACAAGGAGAAGATGATATTATTTAAAAATAAGAGTCCAGTCATTTAAGACAGAGGGTCCTGAATCTTTCAAAATCTCTTCCTCGATGGGCAGTGGAAGCAGAGTCATTGAATATTTTAAGACAGAGGTGAATAGAGTCTTGACAATGAAAGCAACAAAAAATTAACCCAGGATTGATGTGAATGTAGGATTGTGGATACAAGCAGATTAGTTGGGATTTTATTAAATGAGGCTTGGTGGGCTGAGTGATCTTTGCTTGCTGCAGATTTATAATTCATACATTCATATGCACCCATATGCTGTAACTGTGCAAGTGTGACTGTGCAGAATGGTACAGGGAATTATCAAGGTTAATGACAGTCTCCTAAAGCTAAGAAACGCCAACATTATTATCACATTTTTGACCCTCTCTGTTGACATTTATAACCACTCTGAATCAAAAATGATATGCTGGTCATGGTGGAAATGGGCAGTGCCTGAATAGTAATTCCCTTAGGCATGATCCTGATGCCAGGAAATGTCAGACATGCAAGTGAATTGACCTCGCAAACTCATGGCCAAATTTACCAATAACTGTGATTCCACCCGGAAATGATCACCATCACGATTAACTATATGTTCAAACGCTTTAATGCGTGATTATTAATCAAACTAGTTACAACGCTGATAATGTCTTTTCAAAAAGCAGAGAAAGCATAACTTGTATAAAACACAACTCATTTGACTATACAATCAATTAGTATTTTCATAGTTTTGAACAAATTCTTTAAGTCAGTTCACTCATTTAATTAATTCATATAACTATTGTTCTTGAAGGTAGACAAAATGCTGGAGTAACTCCGTTTTTGAAGTAACAGGCAGCATCTCTGGAGAGAAGGAATGGATGACTTTTCGGGTCGAGACCCTTCTTCAGACTTACCATTTTTTTGTTACTTTATATTTATATCAATTTTTGAAACCAAGAACATAAAAAGTCATATTAATAGCAGAAATTAAATCCTCATATAACTGAAGTCTTGTTTTTTTCTTATCTTCACACTCTGACGGCAAAATAGAATATATGATGACGTGTGCTTTCTTATATCCCATGTAACAATAACAAGAGAGTTGCAGGTATATTTATTCCTATATTTTAGATAAGGAAACTGAAAATAAGGAAAACATACTAGTATCTGAACATCACACACAGACATTGGGTAGAAAGCTTTGATTAACGTCCGTATTTGTAATCTATTAACCAATGCAGGGGCAAGGGCAGTGGCTTGTCTTGTTTAAACTCGAACTAATTGCATGTTTATCAATAAGTCTTAGTAGGTAAATGTACATGGAATTATTTACAAACAGAATAAAAGTAACAATTAATCTTAATGTAAAAGACATACCACGGTAACTATCTACTTCTATTTCCAAGCTGTGGCAGATTCTCAATAACCACTCGCTCAGTTCCCAGACTAACAGATGGATCAGTAACTTCCTTCTACCTTGGGATTTTCTTCTAATCTTTTCTCACAGCACATTTAAGAAGACCAATGTTCCAGTCTTGTCTGACCCTTTATTGTTTCACATTTTCCAGATGACCATTTCAAAGCTGTGTTTTTCACGTGGACACTGAAATCATTGCCTTTAGTTGCAGCAAACTTGCTTCCAAATGCAACTTCCCCCTTCAATTTCCGGCTCACTGAATAGATTATACGATCTTTATTTAGGATTGATTGCCTGATTTCCAAGTTCAGCTGGGTTTGTGGACCTACAGCAGTTCGACTATAAGTTAATAATTAACAGTCCTGCCCTGTTTGGCTCTGGGCTTCCCAATTAAGTACATTTAAATTTACTTGGTTATCTGGGCTGGATAATTAGAGTCATAGTCATACAGTGTGGAAACAGGCCCTACAGCCCAACTTGCTCATGCTGACTAAACATGCCCCATCTAAACTAGTCCCACCTGCCTGCATTTGGCCCATATTCTTCCAAACCTATTCTATCCATGTACCTGTCCATGCCTTTGAAGCCTCATCCCCTGAATCATAGGATATTATTCCTAATGGATGTCCTAAATCCAAATAGACCCAGACTTTCATTGCTTCTGATATAAAAAAAGTGTAGAGATGAATTTATTTTCATATTTTCAGGGCTCCTAATGCAAGAGCAAAAGTCCTGCGTTTTCTGGTTTCTCCATCAGTGGAGAGTGAAGGTGCTGTTGTATTCCAGGAGGAATCGTGAGCTATTTGCAAGAAGAGTCGTGAGAGTAAATGCAAAAGGATTTACATTTTTCTAAATGAATTATATCTGGTTATGTGCTTTAATTTGTTAAAACTATTTTAAAATGTCTTATATTAAATATATTTATTTATCATTCTTTTATTGATAAATAATGTCAGGAATATTCAGCATCCTTGGCATATTTGACTGATGGCTAAACTTGGCATGATTTGCTGTTTTATGTAACTTGCTCATGTAATGGAACAATATTGCCCAGGCCCGCAATACCTTGGGTCACCGGTCAACTTTGGCTAGTCAGGAAGGACCATGCTAATCACATAGATTTCATAGAGTGCAGGCAGCTCGCCATTGGCATCTAGTTCTGCCTTTTATTTGCAGAATTTCTAAAATTTTATATTACTGAGATCTACACTGTTTCTTTGCATCTTAGAGTGTGTTTATTTAGCTTCAAATATGTCATATTCAACAATTGAAAAGGTTTCATGTTTATATTTTCCTTGCATGTTGCACTTAAAATACAAAAATAGTGGTTTCAGAGTCTTAACTTGAAAAAAACTGAACTAATTATGCCCTCCACTCAGGCCTTGTTTGCTCATACAGGCATCTGTTTGTTTATGGTGCGTTTTAAATTCTGTCATATTTATAGGAAACTTGTGTTTGATTATCTGCCAGCATTATTGGCATGAGATGTGACATGAATTCGGGCGTGACGTGCTAGTTACACAAGCTCACAAGAAATTTCAGAGAATTTTGATGTAGCTCAATCTAGCATGTAAAATACTGTATTCTTGCTCTGGTTATATTTCCTTTTTTCTACCTGTTGTACTTGTCTACAACTTGATTGTACTCAAGTATGGTATGATTTGACGATAGCATGCAAACATAGTCTTTCCACTGTATCAGCGGAATAGAAAATACTTGCAAAAATATTTTGCAATAGAAAATATACTGATTGTAAATTCTAAAGTTGGAATAAACTAAGTATAATTGGAAATAAAGCACACAAATAAATGAACATATATCTTGTTAATGCAACAAAAACAAATATAATTAACAATGGTTCATGATGGTTTAGTGGGTCAATGGTCTAATCCAGTGAAGTAATATACAGATTTGCATTGCTCTGATTAATCTCAGGCCAGATTCAAATTTATACCTTTCAAATTAATTCACATGCAGTTGTCCAGCTATTGTCCTTGTCGAAAGGTTTCGCAGGGGGAAATTCAGGTTGGATTTCCATTGCTATCCTAGGCACAATATAACCTGCAAATCCACATGTGTGAACATGGAGAAAGGATCAGATTTAATTGCTGCCATAAAATAATCTGCTATCCAACAGTATTAAACCTCAGCAACGGAGAATGATCCTTTGAGCACAGTGACAGAGGATGATCAGTGCCTTGAGATATAAGTTTCAGCAGGTCAGCCAAAGACTAGGCATGATGGTTTATAGGTTAAATAAACAGACCATTTTAATCACGAAGGACAAAGGAGCTAGAATGCATTGACATTTCAACGTTAATCTAAGCAAAAGTGAACCTATTATGAATCCTTATGCAAATTATATTTAATTTAATTTACCGTTCATTAATAGTCATTGGTATTAAATCTCCCATGTTATTAATGAAAACCTCATCATGTAGTGAATGGACATTGAATGTATCGCATTTACAATATATTCAAGCATAGCCAAACTTTATGAAGGATATCTTGCCCTGATGCTTCCACTGTATCACAGGTCAGTACTCTAAAGGGGAGGGAGAGGAGCTTCTTTAGAAGGAAAAGATCATCAGATTTGGATATCAAGTTAAATTAAAGTTTGGTGTTGTCTGTAATGCAGGTGATTCTATGTTGTAGTGTACAAATTATTACTTGTATGAAGGGTTTTAGTTTACAAATGGTTTCCCACTAAAAATTGCCCAGGCTCTTTTGTTGTTTTGTGGAAGTGGTAGGTAAATGTGTGTCTTTAAATCCCAGCGTTAGGGCTACCCCTAATCTTGGCAGTGCTTTGTGGATAAAGCTGTTGGATTCTTTCTACTCCCCGTGCTGTAATTTGATCCTGGTTGTGGTCTGATTGGATGTTCAAGCTGAGTTAAACTTGCCCAGACCCCACTGTTTCAGTTTAGATTCTGCAGCTCCAGGCACTGCCACTGATCTCATCTCTCCCAGGATGGTTCTCAAATGTTTCCTTCTCGTAACTATTTTCTTTCTCCTCTTCCCTGAACTCTCCTCCTGCCCAAGCCGATGCCTCTGCTTCAGAACCACTGTCCGCTGTATGCATTTGATGTTGGATCACATCCCCAAAGTAGCACCGCAGACTGTTATCCTGTAAGTACATAACTTTATTCTGCAACTGTTTGAACGTTTGTTTCACATTGTGAGTTCAGTTAACTGCTAGCTGTTTGTGGTGGTGATCACAAAGTTCGCGGAACAATTAACTTGAGAGTGCAATTATGTTTATGATATGGGCCAAATTTGAAATCAAAGTTTAAAATTGTTCTGTGCTTCTGAGAAGTTTTAGTTTTAACTTCTGCTTTTGGAAACCAACAGCTGTAGCTTCAGTGTTTTTTTTTGTTATAGAGCTGTTGTTAAAATATTGCCTTTGCATTGAATAGGAAATTATTTGAAGGATGGGAGCAAGAACACAATGCGTGTTTATTGGCATCTGCTGAGAGTTTTATTTTCATATGCTCTGCCAAGTTTAATATTATATATGACTAAAAATACAGGATTAAGTTGATATGAATTTGGATGAGGTGGAGGTTGATAAAGGGTGTGGCAGGGAGATAGGTTATTATGGACTGAATAAGAAAAATAAAATGATTGCATGAATCCTGCTGGCACCAGTCATTATCAGCTTGGCAAAAGAAAAACTCTTAGAACTTAATGGGTGTAGAATGGCATGGCCATTGTCTGGAAGTTGTCAACCACTTTCTGAAAACTGGAGAAACAATGTTTTCTTTTGCAATTACTTAAATAACAATACCCTCTGGACATACTTAAATCAATTTGTAATGCTGTCAGGCTGGGAAAGACTGCTTTCTGGTGATTATGAGTTCTGTACAATAATGCCATTAAATGCCAGAGATATTCTGGAATTGTGGCCTGAAATCACATGTCTCCCCAGTGAAATTTTAATCAGTCTCTCATGTGATCTTAGACAACCCTCTTCCTATCTCTTAGAAAGAAAATCATAGCCACAGTTGTTTGAGAATCATGTTTGTTAACAACTGTAAAAATATAATGCGAGTATATTGGGAGTTAACCAAGGCTGACATGATTGAGATGTACTACCCTTCCACAATAATAATGTATGTAGCAAAGTGTATGCTGGCAGAAATCCAGTGGGGACTCCACCCCACTGAGAAATGGATCTTGTGGTTCGTGAGTTTTCAGTTTAACATTAGTCCAGTGGATGAACCTCAATCTATCACATCTCTTTGAATGGCTATGCTGTAAGTTTAGTGTTCTCCTGGTCAAGTAAGGAATCGAGCCTTGGATGTACTCTATATTCCAAAAAACATAGGCATTTTTTGTGACATTTAGTGCTTTAATGCTCTTGCCCTTCCTTTGCCCTAACATGGCATGCTTGAAAATCTTTCAATGGAGTAATCTTCAGTGGAGTAAAGTGCAACTAATTTCATATCCCATTTATTTCATATTCTTGGATCAAGTAGCTCATAATAATTAATCATATGGCAGATCTGTCTCCTGTCTGCTACACTGCTGGCTGGAAGATGTTTGGCTGCCTATCTTAAGAAGCCAATTATGGTAGCAAAGTTAACTCATTGTCATTGTTGCCACTTGCTCCACAGATCACGATTCTACTTGATGTCATTTAACATTTCAACCATCCACCGATATGACTTTTCATATCTTAAGAAGAGAATAGGAAAAAGAATTGAACATGGCTTTAACCTGACTTTTCAAAACTTTGGTCTGAGCCTGGTGGAAAGTAACATTCACTGTCATGTCGCTATATTATAGCTTCACATATATTTCAAAAAAGAATTTCACTAATTTTAATGCCTTTGGAAAGTGTGACATTGTGGAAAGGACAGTTTAAATGCAAATCTATTTCTTGCAAAGAATATACTACATGGTGTATGTTTTGCCACTGAGGTTACATGAACTGTTCTATGATTAAACATTTAGGCTTCTAACTTCTCACTGAGGCAGTGAGACTACAGAATAAGGTGGCAGAAGCATGAGTTTCTGACTGTTGGATTAAATGACAACAGAATTATAATTACTAACACATGTAATGGGGAAAAAATAGGAAACTTGCTGTTACCTGGTGTGTTTGAAGTACATAACCATTTAACAGGAAATATGACAGGTACATTAAAAAGGAGTTACTTGACGAAATGGCACGCCTAAAGGTGGGTAAATCTATGGGCAAGGGAGGCGATTGCTAGGATCCTGACAGAAATGTACAGATCTTTGTTTGCCATAGTCGAGGTATCAAATAATTGAAGGACACCAAATGTGGAACCTTTAATCTAGAAGGACAACAAGGAGCAGATGGGTAATTACGTGCCTGTGAATGTAAAGTCATTGTTGGGAAGGTTATTGGAAAAAACCCTCAGGGGAAAAACAATCCATATTTGGAAAGATAGGAATTGTTCTGGGATGACAAAAATGCTGGAGAAACTCAGCGGGTGAGGCAGCATCTATGGAGTGAAAGAAATAGGTGACGTTTTGGGTCGAGACCCTTCTTCAGACCCTTGTTTAGGGACGATCAGCTTGGCTTTGTCAGGGAAAGATCCTACATGACCGGTTTGACTGAAATTATTTTGACGAGCTAACACAATGTATTGATAAGGGAAGTGTGATTGATGTAGTTTACATGGACATCAGTAAATTATTTGAAAAAATCCCACGTATGTATATAGAAGGGCAGTTTGTGATTAAGGAGGAAGAGGTGTTGGGGCTCTTGAGGAGCATTAAGGTAGATAAATCTCCAGGGCCTGATGTGATCTATTCTGGGTTATTGAGAGAGGCAAGAGGGGAGATTGCAGGAGCCTTGACAAATATCTTTGTGTCTTCCCTAGCCACAGGAGAGGTACCAGAGCACTGGAGAATAGCTAATGTTGTTCCTTTAGGAAGGGATTTAGAGATAATCTATGGAATTATAGGTTGGTGAGCTTCACGTCAGTGATAGGGAGGTTTTTGGAGAGGAATCTTTGGGGTAGGATTTTTTCCCTTGGAAGAGAATTTGTTAATTTGGGACAGTCAGCATGGAGTTGCATGCGGGAGATTGTGCCTTACTAACTTGATCGTGTTTTTTGAAGAAGTGGTGAAGGTTATCAATGAGGGTAGGGCGGTGGATGTTGTCTACATGGATTTTAGTAAGGCAATTGACAAAGCCACCCATGGTGGGCTGTCCAGAAGATTAAGATTAACAGTGACTTGGTCATTTGGATTCAGAACAGCCTTACTTGTTTAGCCTTTTTGATGGCCTCATTGAGGTTGTGTCTGAACCTCTTGTATGAATCACCAGACTTGAATGCCAGAGATCTGGCCCTCATCAAGAATATTACCATTTTAGATTTTTTTCCATTTCAGTCTGTGTGGAAATTTGGATTATTTTCATCTTGTAAACTGGAAATAGTATAGAGAAAAACATAGAAACATAGAAATTAGGTGCAGGAGTAGGCCATTCAGCCCTTCGAGCCTGCACCGCCATTCAATATGATCATGGCTGATCATCCAACTCAGTATCCCGTACCTGCCTTCTCTCCATACCCTCTGATCCCCTTAGCCACAAGGGCCACATCCAACTCACTCTTAAATATAGCCAATGAACTGGCCTCAACTACCCTCTGTGGCAGAGAGTTCCAGAGACTCACCACTCTCTGTGTGAAAAAAGTCTTTCTCATCTCGGTCTTAAAGGATTTCCCCCTTATCCTTAAGCTGTGACCCCTTGTCCTGGACTTCCCCAACATCGGGAACAATCTTCCTGCATCTAGCCTGTCCAACCCCTTAAGAATTTTGTAAGTTTCTATAAGATCCCCTCTCAATCTCCTAAATTCCAGAGAGTATAAACCGAGTCTATTCAGTCTTTCTTCATAAGACAGTCCTGACATCCCAGGAATCAGTCTGGTGAACCTTCTCTGCACTCCCTCTATGGCAAGAATGTCCTTCCTCAGATTTGGAGACCAAAACTGTACGCAATACTCCAGGTGTGGTCTCACCAAGACCCTGTACAACTGAAGTAGAACCTCCCTGCTCCTGTACTCAAATCCTTTTGCTATGAAAGCTAACATACCATTCGCTTTTTTCACTGCCTGCTGCACCTGCATGCCTACTTTCAATGACTGGTGTACCATGACACCCAGGTCTCGCTGCATCTCCCCTTTTCCTAATCGGCCACCATTTAAATAATAGTCTGCTTTCCTGTTTTTGCCACCAAAGTGGATAACCTCACATTTATCCACATTATACTGCATCTGCCAAACATTTGCCCACTCACCCAGCCTATCCAAGTCACCTTGCAGTCTCCTAGCATCCTCCTCACAGCTAACACTGCCCCCCAGCTTAGTGTCATCCGCAAACTTGGAGATATTGCCTTCAATTCCCTCATCCAGATCATTAATATATATTGTAAAAAGCTGGGGTCCCAGCACTGAGCCCTGCGGTACCCCACTAGTCACTGCCTGCCATTGTGAAAAGGACCCGTTTACTCCTACACTTTGCTTCCTGTTTGCCAGCCAGTTCTCTATCCACATCAATACTGAACCCCTAATACCGTATGCTTTAAGTTTGTATACTAATCTCTTATGTGGGACCTTGTCGAAAGCCTTCTGGAAGTCCAGATATACCACATCCACTGGTTCTCCCTTATCCACGCTACTAGTTACATCCTCAAAAAATTCCACAAGATTCGTCAGACATGATTTACCTTTCGTAAATCCATGCTGACTTTGTCCAATGATTTCACCACTTTCCAAATGTGCTGCTATCCCATCTTTAATAACTGACTCTAGCAGTTTCCCCACTACCGATGTTAGACTAACTGGTCTGTAATTCCCCGTTTCTCTCTCCCTCCCTTCTTAAAAAGAGGGGTTACATTTGCTAGAGATTTGCAAGAATGTAGCCAGGACTCAAGGGCCTGAGCTCCAGGAAAAGGGTGGGCAGACAAGGACATTTTTCCTTGGTGCACAGGAGGCTAACAGGTGTATAAAATCATGAGGGGGAAAAGGCAGCATAAATGCACAGTGTTTTTTATCCAGAGTAGGGGAATCAATAACCAGAGAGCATACAGTGGCTTGCAAAAGTTTTCATACCTCTTGAACTTTTCCACATTTTGTCACGTTACAACCACAAACGTAAATGTATTTTATTGGGATTTTATGTGATAGACCAACACAAAGTGGTGCATAATTGTGAAGTGGAAGGAAAATGATACATGGTTTCCAAATTTTATTACAAATAAAAAACTGAAAAGTGTGGCATGCAAAAGTATTCTGCCCCCCCGAGTCAGTCAATACTTTGTAGAACCACCTTTCGCTGCAATCACAGCTGCAAGTCTTTTGGGGTATATCTCTACCAGCTTTGCACATCTAGAGACTGAAAATGTTGCCCATTCTTCTTTGCAAAATAGCTCAAGCTCAGTCAGATTGGATGGAGAGCGTCTGTGAACAGCACTTTTCAAGTCTTGCCAGAGATTCTCAATTGGATTTAGGTCTGGACTTTGACTGGGCCATTCTAACACATGAATATGCTTTGATCTAAACCATTCCATTGTAGCTCTGGCTGTATG
Organism: Okamejei kenojei; assembly: GCA_035221665.1. Lineage (NCBI taxonomy): Eukaryota > Metazoa > Chordata > Chondrichthyes > Rajiformes > Rajidae > Okamejei > Okamejei kenojei. The sequence continues at coordinate 52,472,935 of CM069134.1, read as the reverse complement.
TTTAGGGTCGTTGTCCTGCTGGAAGGTGAACCTCCGCCCCAGTCTCAAGTCTTTTGCAGACTCTAACAGGTTTTCTTCCAAGATTGCCCTGTATTTGGCTCCATCCATCTTCCCATCAACTCTGACCTAGCTTCCCTGTCCCAGCTGAAGAAAAGCATCACCACAGCATGATGCTGCTACCACCATGTTTCACAGTGGGGATGGTGTGTTCAGGGTGATGTTCAGTGTTAGTTTTCCGCCACATATAGCGTTTTGCATTTAGGCCAAAAATTTCAATTTTGGTCTCATCAGACCAGAGCACCATCCTCCACATGCTTGCTGTGTCCCCCACATGGTTTGTGGTGAACTGCAAACAGGACTTCTGATGGCTTTGTTTCAACAATGGCCTTCTTCTTGCCATTCTTCCATAAAGGCCCGATTTATGGAGTGCACGACTAATAGTTGTCCTGTGGACAGATTCTCCCACCTGAGCTGTGGATCTCTGCAGCTCCTCCAGAGTTACCATGGGCCTCTTGGCTGCTTCTCTGATCAATGCTCTCCTTGCCCAGCCTGTCAGTTTAGGTGAACGGCCATGTCTTGGTAGGTTTGCAGTTGTGCCATACTCTTTCCATTTTCGGATGATGGATTGAACAGTGCTCCGTGAGATGTTCAAAGCTTGGGATATTTTTTTATAACCAAATCCTGCTTTAAACTTCTCCACAACTTTATCCCTGATCTGTCTGGTGTGTTCCTTGGGCCTCATGATGCTGTTTGTTCACTAATGTTATCTAACAAACCTCTGAGGCCTTCACAGAACAGCTGTATTTATACTAAGATTAGATTACACACAAGTGGACTCTATTTACTAATTAAGTGGCTTCTGAAGGCAATTGGTTGCACTGGATTTTATTTAGGGGTATCAGAGTAAAGGGGGCTGAATACTTTTGCACGCCACACTTTTCAGTTTTTTATTTGTAAAAAAAATTGAAAACCATATATCATTTTCCTTCCACTTCACAATTATGCACAACTTTGTGTTGGTCTATCACATAACATCCCAATAAAATACATTTACATTTTGTGGTTGTAACGTGACAAAATGTTGAAAAGTTCAAGGGGTATGAAAACGTTTGAAAGCCACTGTAGCTTTAAGATGAGAGGGAGAAGATTTTTTCACTCGGTGGGTGGTGGGCATATGGGAATGAGTGGTCAGAGGGGGTACAATAACAGCATTTAAAAGAAACTCGGATAGGTGCGTGGATAGGAAAGGTTTAGAAGAATACAGGAAATGGGACTAGTTTAGATCTGGTATCTTGGTCGGCACGGATGAGTTGGGCCAAGGTGCCTGTTTTCGTGTGGTATGACTCAGGACTCCATGATATCAGGTATATTAAAATTTTCAGAGGTTGACTTTCAGCACTACTTATGCCTACTGGTGTGTCCATTTGGCCCATTAGTTGAAATAATTTTTGCAGTTATAAATGAATGACATGTACTGTATGAAAACTCACCCAGTGTATTTAAAGAGCGGAGAATATATTGTGAAGGTTCTCATATTTCCCCATGTTTCTCTGTGTTTCTCTATGTCTCCTGCATGTCTCGGATTTTGAACAAGGAAACTAAATATGTACATATTACAGTTTTGCTCACATTTGAAGAAACTTGGATTGAGATGAATAATTTGGAGACATCGGTTCTTCTAATGTTAGCAAGTGTTCAATTATGAGCTGAGTAGGCAATACAGGTGCCACATGTGCAGAAGGCCCACCCAGATTGGGGGTGGCAATTCTGATTAGCAACATGACAAGCCAAATGTCAACACCGATTGTTAGGTGAATGTCATTGATTGACATTTGTGTATTTTTGAGAAATACAATGAGTTGAGATTCGAACCTTTCAGTGAGGCAGCTCATTGCTATAACCATATAACCATATAACAATTACAGCACGGAAACAGGCCCTCTCGGCCCTTCCAGTCCGTGCCGACCATTTGTTTTCCCCTAGTCCCATCTACCTGCACTCAGACCATACCCCTCCATTCCCTTCACGTCCATATACCTATCCACATTACTCTTAAATGTTAAAATCGATCCTGCCTCCACCACTTCTGCTGGAAGCTGATTCCACACAGCCACCACCCTCTGAGTAAAGAAGTTCCCCCTCACGTTACCCCGAAACCTCTGTCCCTTAATTCTCATGTCATGCCCTCTTGTTTGAATCTTCCCTACCCTCAATGGGAAAAACGTATCCACGTCAACTCTGTCTATCCCTTTCATCATTTTAAAGACCTCAATCAAGTCCCCCCTTAACCTTCTGCGCTCCAAAGAATAAAGACCTAACTTGTTCAACCTTTCTCTGTAACATAGTTGCTGGAACCCTGGCAACATTCTAGTAAATCTCCTCTGTACTCTCCCTATTTTGTTGACATCCTTCCTATAACTAGGCGACCAAAATTGTACACCATACTCCAGAATTGGTCTTACCAATGCCTTGTACATTTTTAACATTACTTCCCTACTCCTATATTCAATGCTCTGATTTATAAAGGCCAGCACACCAAAGGCTTTCTTTACCACCCTATCTACATGCGATTCCACCTTCAGGGAACTATGCACAGTTATTCCTAGATCCCTCTGTTCCACAGCATTCCTCAATTCCCTACCATTTACCATGTACGTCCTATTTTGATTTGTCCTGCCAAGATGTAGCACTTCACACTTATCAGCATTAAACTCCATCTGCCATCTTTCAGCCCACTTTTCCAAATGGCCCAAATCTCTCTGTAGACTTTGAAAATCTACTTCATTATCCACAACACCACCTATCTTAGTATCATCTGCATACTTACTTATCCAATTTTCCACCCCATCATCCAGATCATTGATGTACATGACAAACAACAGTGGACCCAACACAGATCCCTGAGGCACCCCACTGGTCACCGGCTTCCAACCTGACAAACAGCCATCCACCATTACTCTCTGACATCTCCCATTCAGCCACTGTTGAATCCATCTTGCTACTCCGCCATTAACACCCAAAGATTGAACCTTCTTAACCACTTAGTGCTTCCACACTACGAGAAACAAAACACAGACACTGGCACCTAAATGGATTCTAAGCTAAACTATGCCTAAACAAACTCTGTAATATTTGGTCAAGAGTGTCCCACTCCTCTGACAATCATCAGATAATTTGAATTGGACTTCCATTTACATTTAATCTCTCAACATGCACAATTCAGCAGGAATCTTTCTTGTCAGACTTTTTGCAAATCTTTTGAAGAACCCCTTTCTTATTATTTTCCAAAGTAATGAAGGTTTGGTAGGTTTAGACATTTTTTTCAACATATTTTATCGGTTGCATACACTGGTATTATTTATAGATAAGCTTTTCATGTAGAATGGTTGAGATCCCCATTAGTGTCCATTATAACAGGTTTGTCTAACAATTTCTCAGCACTACTTATAATCTAAAAGCTTTGCTGATCATCACTAATTTGTTCTGTTTAAATATTGAGTGCTTGGGGGACTGGCAATATTTCTAGCAATGTTCCATTGTTAGATCTGATAGTTTCAGCAACTTGTGACGAGTGAAAAATAATGCAACTCGGTTAAATTGGACAGAGTAGAATTTCTACTGGATGTCTCCTGGCAAAGGTTAAGAAGAAGATCAGCAAAAATCCGAGAGAAACAGACATTTCCCTGAAGTTTACCATGATGTGATCAGAGGAGACGGGGCCAAGTTCCTGCAGTTTTCTTCAATGAACATAGCATTCCCGTATTCCCATGGTATGCAATTTTATAATTTTGAAAGGTAAACATGTAAAGAGCCTTGCTTTATAATTTTTGAAATAATTTATCTGAGGCAGTAGTGTCAAAAACCTAGGGAAGTTAGATATGAATTTTATACTACTTTTATGCCAAAGTCACTTGGTTTTTAATCAGTTTTCACCTCTCTCAGGAGTAGCACATGAATTAAGAGTAAAGTGTGATTGTGACGAAAAGCTTGGATGGACCCAATGATTTTGCCATTTGGTAATTATTTGTACAACAATAACTGAGAAGCATAGATTTGTGTGGCTTGTTTTTGCTTCTAAAAAGAAACAAATCAAGCACAATTCCCTCGTAATTGTGTCTGTGAGAGAAAATATCATCACAAGGAACTGCAGATACTGGAGTTGTGATATACACAAAGTGCTGGATTAACTCAGCAGGCCAGGCAGCATCTCTGGAGGACAAGGATAGATGATGTTTTGGTCTGGGATCTTTCTTCAGAATGACATTTTGGATTGGGTCCCTTCCTTATGCTGAGTCTGAAGAAGGGTGCCGATCTGAAACATCATCTATCCATGTCCTCCAGAGATGCTGCCTGACCCGCTGAATTAATTCAGCACTTTGTGTTTCAGTGAAAATGCACTACATTTTGTAGTACTCCTCGTTTTACGATGCTTTGACTTGCGATATTTTGATTTTACGAATTGCAAACGGCAGCGAGCCGTATGTCACATCTGGTCACGTGATCGACATGTATTAAATGCGTATTCGACGTGATATTTTCAATTTGTGATGGGTTTATTGGAACGTAACCCCATTGTAGGTTGAAGGGCAGCTGTAGAGCTTTAGAATTAATGACATTCCTGAACTTTACCGTTTAAGTTAAAGTGATTTTAAGTCCCTAATTATGAAGTGAAAACACAAAATAGTTATTATTTTCTTCTCTACGTTATGTGGGAGTGTGAGAAGGGACAATGCAATCCATTAAACTGATTTAATAAATGCTGTGCCATTGATTCCAAACAAATGCACATGTAAGCCAAAGGTAGAATTCCAATGTGGAATATTTCCAACTCCGAGTACAGGCCCAACCAAGAACATTGCAACCATGATGAAAAAATATTATTGTCTGGAAAAATATGTTAGTCATTAGGATTCAATAACGATAAGCTCTAAATAATCACTAAGTTTCTAAATTTGAATAATGTGTTTATGCTCATTACATTACACATCTGTAATTGTAAAGTGCTTTCAAGGAGAATTATTAAATATATATGGGAGGTCAAATCAGCACTTTCGCAATACTGAAGTACAGGTTATACAAGGGGTACATTAGGACTTCTGGCATGGGTCAAGCATTTACTGGGGCACCACAATCAAGATATTTGTTTACTTATGTGTCCTAGAGAATTTTTGGGCTTTGGTTGGGGGTATAAATAATGGAATTCGGCCTTTATTGGTTGGAATGTCTTTCAGTAGTAGGTTATCAGTCTACTGGATATAATTATTTATATTTCCCATACTGATCCATTTTCCTTTAAGCTGGAAGTGGGAATTAATTTGGGTTGATGAAGACTAGGACTAGAGGTCATAGCCTCAGAATTAAAGGACGTTCTTTTAGGAAGGAGACGAGGAGAAATTCCTTTAGTCAGCGGGTGGTGAACCTGTGGAATTCTTTGCCACAGAAGGCCGTGAAGGCCAATTCAGTGAATATTTTTTAAGGTGGAGAGATATATTCTAGATTAGTACAGGTGTCAGAGGTTATGGGGAGAAGGCAGGAGAATGGGGTTAGGAGGGAGAGATAGATCAGCTGTGATTGAATGGAGTAGACGTGATGTGTCGAATGGCATGATTCTATTCCTATCACTTATGACCTTTATGGATGTTTGACGTCGTCTACTTGGAATTCAAGGCTTTTACAAGGTCCTATATGGTCAAAAAAGTAAAAGCAAGAAGATATCTGTTAAGTCAGATTGGAAAACACATTACTGATTAGTACAGATATGATGACTCCTTTCATACAGAAATTTGTTTTTATTTATTTTAGTTTTATAATTCTGTTCAAGCAACAGAAAAAAAAAATACCCAGGCCTCAAGGGTAAGAGTTTTTTGCAACATACTTCTTTTGGAGCAGTACATCAGTTGCTTCTCCTGGAATATGTTGCATGTACAGTTTTAATGCTGGAGAAATAATTTACATGCATTAGGGAGAAGGGAGAAGAAATATGCCTTTCTGTAGCTAACAATGCTTTTTGTGCAATGAAAGTCAACGGAAGAGCAATATATCTGAAGCTTGAATGCAATACAATTCATTTAAAGTGTTTTCCCTACTGTTATTGCAAATATCTCTGCGTTAATGCAATTCTTTCACTTTACATTGTGAACAGTGAATCTAAGTTGTTGTTTTTGATGTAAAAATCTAGGTGCTGCTTAACAATTTACTTTTAGCGCAGGTTATATTTTTACTTTTGATATGGATTCACTGTCAGAGTTTTCTACTACATTGAGAATTAGATATCTAATGGGCCTATCCCACTTGGGCGACATTTTAGGCGACTGCAGGAGACTATGCAGTCGCCACATGTTCGCTGGTGGTTGCTGGGGAGTCGCCTTCTGGGAACTAGTATTCTGGGAACTAGTCACGGCCTCATTATTGCCGCTGTGAAGTTTTCAACATGATAAAAGATTAGAGGCGACTAGGATGAAGCCGCCACAGAGAGTAGAGGGAATTCTCAAGCCGTAGGTGGGTCGCCAGGAGGTCCTAATGGGTTGGCAGGAGGTTGAAAGTTCTCGGAGGCTCTCGTAAGGTGTAGCCGGTGTTGACCAGTGAATTTCATTGGCTCATTAGGGAAAAAAAGGAAAGCAGTAGTTTTTAAAACCAAGGATAACCGACTGTTGTAATGTTAAATGTCCGCCGAGATGATAGCTGTGTATCTCTGGCTTATTAAATGTTGTCTCCAATCCTTCTCCCCCCTTCTCCCTGCTCTCTCTCCCCTCCCCTAAAGGATTTATTGTACACTGTGCTTTAGCCGTCTTTTTACAGCGCCAGCCTTCCTGTTCATCGCGGTGTGTGGCTGTTTCACTTTGGCTTTGTACTGTGTGAATTTTTTAAACAGCGCTCCCCCCGCTTGCCCTGTCCCCGCCTGCATAATGGACTGGTGAAGGAAGCAATATGTTTGTGTGTGTTCCACTCTCACAGTCACTGTTCCAGTTGCCGCTTTTTCAGGCGGCTGTCGGCAACTTGACAGTAACTGGCAGTCTGCTGAAAAATTGCCTAAGTGGGACAGGCCCATAAGTAAGAAAATTGATCCACAAAGACACAACACAAAATAAAACTACTAGATCCTTCCTCAAAGCTCAGAGCCCAGCAGGCAAGATTAGCAGCAATCTATGGCATGAAAGATACTGTTATTTTGGATGAAGATCTTGGCTTTCTTCCTATTTGTACATAAGTACATAATATAATTACACATTTTTGTCAGGTCACATCATTGCATCAATTGCATGTGGCATTATTGTGCTGGAAGTAAAGCCTTCACCTGCATAAAAGATGTGACATGCATTGTTTTTGTGGACATTTTAACTGGTCTTTGGTAATCATATTGATTAAAGCCATTGTGTTTCAGACAGAATTATTTTGCAGACATTTTGCTTCCATCCATTCTCATGCAAAGCTGCTGATGTATAAGAAACTTTTAGATTGAATAAGTGAGTTCGGTATTCCGACTGCGCATGCCTAGGTCATAGACACCGAGATCCTGCTGAAGATGGGCAGCCGCAGGCCCTGCTCTAAGATGGGCAACTTGGTGCCGCTGCTGCTGGAATCGTCCTGGTCGGAGAGAGAGTCTGCGGACAGGCTCCTGCTGGCCATGGGCAGGCCGGGCACCCACTGGAGCTGCTGGTGCTGTTAGTGGTGCTGGCGGCAGCAACAACCTCCTCCCCCTCCCCCTCCATTGCCCAGCTCCAAGCCCAGAGTCCGGGCCAGCTCCAACTCCAGGTCGGGGCTGAAAGCCGCCCGCAGCGTGGCCCAGTCGAGCATCGGGCCAGAGGAGGCCGAACCGAGGCTGGCGCTCTGGCGCAGATGAGGCCGAGGCCCTCGCTCCTCATCAGGCTTGTGGATGAAATGGCAGCGGGTACCGTAGGGGCAGAAGCCGGTGGTGTGGAAGTTACGGTACGGCTCCGTCTTGTACTTGGGGTGGCGACTGAGGGAGCACAGCTCTGCCAGGCCCTGGACAAACTGGCACTGATCAGGGAGCGGGTTCCTCTGGAGTTGGAGCGGGATCAGGCTGGAATTGGTGCTTCTCCACGCTGGCTGTGGGCCTGGTGGCCGGTGGCCCATCGGTCCGGACATGTCCGGCTGTCTCCTGGGCGGGGATGGACAATCAAGTGGGGGGACAGGGACAGGGATGGTCCAATGGCGGTTCGACAGCACTTGCGGCGCAGGGGACCTGTTCGATCCTGGCTGTGGATGAGGCTCAGTTCTGTGTGCGTGTAGCTGCCGAGAATGTCTCCACCGGTTCAATCTCCCCCCCCCCCCCCCCCCCCCCCGTCTCCCACTCGCGTCTCCCACTCGCATCTGCCCCCTCTATCTGCCCCTTGACAAATACAAAATTGAAAAAAGACCAAGAATCAGACCCAAACTATACTCACTGAATCTGCAACGCTTCGTTCGATTTTTAATTATAGTGTTTGACCTTTGACAAATCCCATGATTCCTTGCATTTTTCGGAATACCAAACTCGCTTATTGGCATTGTTAGAGGTTCAGAATAAAAATATGATGTGACTTGGCATTGTTCAAAATTACAGGGGTTATTTCTGTAAAAAGTGACTACATTTTACCATTTCGATAAAATATACAGATAAAAAATTCTGAGCACTACATTTTAGCATTTTTATAAAATGTACAGATCACAAATTCTGAGCACTTTCATTAATATCACAAACTATTGCTTTATGCGGTGCATTAGTTTCAGAGACTTATCCCTTGGTTCACTGAATCGGATGTTTCCCACAACGATTGAACATTTCAGGCATGAGTATACCAGGTAAATATACGGCAATACGACATTAGCTGGGATCATTTTTTTAAAGAAGCATTAAAAATGTATTTGTTACAGGCCTCAGCAAATAGGTCTCAGTGCAGGTACTATATTTTCTAATATGTAAACAAATTAACTAAATTAAGTTTGCTCAAACTTATTCATTTACTAAAAGGAAACCTTTTGCCCCAATAACCTGGGATGAATTTGAACTCCAGCCGCGCAGCTGAAGTAATTTATCACAAAATAACAGCAAGGGTTTAATTTACAATTTAACTCTTCTGACATATGTGATAATGGTGATTAAAACCAGGTAACAATTGCTTTGGTTGCTTGAGTGGCTACAGCTCCTGTTGCACATTGAACAAATTCTAGAAGTTAGTGGAATGCCATTTTCCATACTTTGTAATTATTTTATGCGCTTCAGCCATTAGAATTAGATTAATGTTGTTAGTTCCAATTCACTTCGTGAATATTTAATTGCAACTGGAACCAATTGGATTTACATTTAGTGGTGTTCACTTAATGATGGACTTTTGATAAAAGAGGCCAAATTGTAGTGGAGGTTTTTATTGCATTACTTCCCCAGCAGTAATAATGAGGAAGGACAAATATAAAGCATGTTGTATGCTATAATGGCAGATTGTTAAGGCTTTAATGATAAAATATGTTGTGGGAATGGACACATCACACCAAGAGACCACTCCCTAGTTGTGTTGTGACAGGAGTGGAAAGATTTGTGTACTATATTCATTATGATGATTTAAAAAACCATTCACCTGTTTTCAAAGAACAATAATCTTTTATTTCAGTTCACTGAATGCCACTGCAGGTGTTGCACTGAAAAGTGGAGAAATGTTTGGTGCCGAGTTTTTTAATCAGAATAAATCCATACATTCCAACTTAAAATAGAAGTGAATGTTTATTGTACTGAAATTACATGGAGCGAATGGAAGTGCAAAGTAGGGGTGGCAGTTTATGAATTAGAAGCTTGGCATATTAACCATGTTGTACAATGTGGTTTCCTATTACACAATACTAGTTGAGCTTAATCAAAATCATTACTCCTTTGTATGGCATTGCTGTTTTATTTTTAAGTGGCTTATGAGGAAGTGTTTATGGAGATACAAGTTCTGAAGAAGAGTTTCGATCTAAATTGTCACCTATCCATTCCGTCTACAGATGCTGCCTGACTTGCTGTTACTGTACCCTCTTACGTTTTGGCTGAGGAAATGTCTATTATGCTTGACACTGAAAACGATGGCAAAGAACACAGAATAATAGTAATCTGCAATTCCTTCTGCTAAATGATTTGAATAGAGGCACAGTTAGATTTGTCATATGTGATAGATTTTGTACGGTAATAGTATCAAGATTTCTTGCACTAAGACAGATGAGTTGTGATTCAGTTCATCCATGATATAATTGAATGAAAGAGTTAGTTCAAGGGACAGAATGAGCTAATTTTGTTTCTTTGGAATAAAACAAAAAAAAGGAAATCTCAAGCTAAACATTTAAAAATCTGGAGATTTTCTGAGAAAGGAAAATAAAGACCTAGAAGATTAGAAATGGGAGAAAAACTGCAGGTGCTGGAGTCCTGAGCAAAAAACAAAGTGCAGGTCAGGTAGCATCTGTGGAGGGAAATGGATAGATAAAGTTTCGGGTCCGCAGACTGAAGAGGGGTCCTGTCCCGAATGCCCATATTTGTCCACACATTAGAAGTTACACAATTTCAATTCAATTTCAATATGAAGAATAGCAATTAATTGTAATTTCATTACTTACAACTTAAAACATTTTTAATTAAAAAGTTTCTCAAATAGCAACTACATTCCTATGATAGGAAATATATAATTCTGAGTGCTGATGGAACAATATTTAATTAACATTACGATAGATGCTCCAAAACGAAAAATGTGAGTCTGCATCAAAAATCCTGCAAGTTCTGCCCTGATTCAGATAATTTCTTTAAAAATACTTGAACACTGTATGTTTATTGAATATAGTATTAACCAAAGTATTGGGCAGCAAGGTGGCGCAGCGGTAGAGTTGCTGTCAAAGCACTTGCAGCACCAGAGACTCTGGTTCGATCCCGACTACAGGTACTGTCTATACAGAGTTTGTATGTTCTCCCAGTGACCGTGTGGGTTTTCACCAAGATCTTTGGTTTCCTCCCATACTCCAAAGACCTCCAGGTTTGTAGGTTAATTGGCTTAGTAAAATTCTAAATTGTCCCTAGTTTGTGTAGCAAAGATACTAGAGTGCAGCAAGATCGACCGCTCCTGCAAAATCAAATGGACTGACGTGTAGTATGCAACGGAGCGTAACTTCCGCCATTTCAGTAAACCCGCCCCTATCTTTAACCTGACCCGACTTCAGTTATGCGATCAGTTACAACGGCACATACCTTGTACAGGGAGGAACTGCAGATGCTGGTTTAAACCGAAGACAGACTCAAAAGGCTGGAGTAAATCAGCGGATCAGGCGGCATCTCTGGAGTAAAGGAATAGGTGATATTTCGGGTCGACTTTTTCGATAGCTGCCATGCACCATCATAGAGTGGAATAGGTGACATTTCGGGTCGAGACCCTTTTTCAGACTGACAGTCAAGGGAAAACGGGAGATATAGGCAGGTATTTCTTGGTATTATACCAGAACATCAAAAATGCATTTAAGCTTTTCAAATTCATTTCTAACAGATTCTTCTAGAATGCAGTTTTCGGGGGAAAAAACAACTTTTCAAAAGCCACTTTGGAGAGGGTTTGATAGAATTTTAATGAAATGTTTATATATTTTGACTGGCATATTAAAACATATAAAAACACTATCAACATATTAAATAACAATGAAATTATATAAAATAGGTCATTTAGCCTTGATAACTTGATACAAGCTATCATCTTTGGATAGTTTGATTTCATTTAAACTCTTTAAGATGTTAATGATTATATTGGAGTTTTCACTATTATAATATGTGAACTGCCAGGATAAGAATTCAGTCAATGCACTGTTTTAAGAATGGGAAGTATTTAAAACATAGAATATGGAATAGTACAGCACAGGAATGGGCCCTTTGGCTCACAATGTTTGTGCCGAAGAAGATGCCAAGTTAAACTGATCTCACCTGCTTGGCAAGCAACCCTGAGCGGGGGGAACAGTCTGAAGAAGGGTCTCGACCCATAACATTGCCTATTTCCTTAGCTCCATAGATGCTGCCTCACCCGCTGAATTTCTCCAGCATTTTTGTCTACACCCATTCATCCTGTACTGATACCCCCCATTCATCCTGCGCTGATCCACCCCCCCATCCATTCCGTACTGATCCCCCATTCAACACCACTGTCATCCCCCATGCTCTCCCTTCACAATTTTACATACTCCAACCAACACGTACTAATTCACCTGCCTTAACCATATAACCATATAACAATTACAGCACGGAAACAGGCCCTCTCGGCCCTTCCAGTCCGTGCCGACCATTTGTTTTCCCCTAGTCCCATCTACCTGCACTCAGACCATACCCCTCCATTCCCTTCACGTCCATAAACCTATCCACTTTACTCTTAAATGTTAAAATCGATCCTGCCTCTACCACTTCTGCTGGAAGCTGATTCCACACAGCCACCACCCTCTGAGTAAAGAAGTTCCCCCTCACGTTACCCCGAAACCTCTGTCCCTTAATTCTCATGTCATGCCCTCTTGTTTGAATCTTCCCTACCCTCAATGGGAAAAACGTATCCACGTCAACTCTGTCTATCCCTTTCATCATTTTAAAGACCTCAATCAAGTCCCCCCTTAACCTTCTGCGCTCCAAAGAATAAAGACCTAACTTGTTCAACCTTTCTCTGTAACATAGTTGCTGGATCCCTGGCAACATTCTAGTAAATCTCCTCTGTACTCTCTCTATTTTGTTGACATCCTTCCTATAACTAGGCGACCAAAATTGTACACCATACTCCAGAATTGGTCTTACCAATGCCTTGTACAATTTTAACATTACTTCCCTACTCCTATATTCAATGCTCTGATTTATAAAGGCCAGCACACCAAAGGCTTTCTTTACCACCCTATCTACATGTGATTCCACCTTCAGGGAACTATGCACAGTTATTCCTAGATCCCTCTGTTCCACAGCATTCCTCAATTCCCTACCATTTACCATGTACGTCCTATTTTGATTTGTCCTGCCAAGATGTAGCACTTCACACTTATCAGCATTAAACTCCATCTGCCATCTTTCAGCCCACTTTTCCAAATGGCCGAAATCTCTCTGTAGACTTTGAAAATCTACTTCATTATCCACAACACCACCTATCTTAGTATCATCTGCATACTTACTTATCCAATTTTCCACCCCATCATCCAGATCATTGATGTACATGACAAACAACAGTGGACCCAACACAGATCCCTGAGGCACCCCACTGGTCACCGGCTTCCAACCTGACAAACAGCCATCCACCATTACTCTCTGACATCTCCCATTCAGCCACTGTTGAATCCATCTTGCTACTCCGCCATTAACACCCAAAGATTGAACCTTCTTAACCAACCTTCCATGGGGAACCTTGTCAAAGGCCTTACTGAAATCCATATAGACAACATCCACTGCTTTACCCTCATCAATTTCCCTAGTTACCGCTTCAAAAAATTCAAGAAGGTTTGTCAAACATGACCTTCCATTGCAATGTGTAAAAAGAGTTGAGATATTGTATTATAATTTTGCTGCATGTCATTGTGGTATATTTCATGTCTTGATTGGTGAATATGTTTAGTTTGTGAGTTATTTGAAGCAGACTGATGGGTTTCGGCCTGAAATGTTGCCTATTTCCTTCACTCCATAGATGCTGCTGCACCCACTAAGTTTCTCCAGCACTTTTGTCTACCTTCGATTTTCCAGCATCTGCAGTTCCTTCTTGAACATAATATGTGAACGCTTCATTGAACATAATTCTAACTTGTAGCTACGCACTTCGTCCGAACACATTATCGCACGCGTCATGCAAACCGTCTTAAATGACCACCTAAACTGTCATTTGGCAACCTAAAAAGTTGTCAAGATTGCCTGGCTGGCAACAGAGAAAAAAGGTTAAGCGAGAGTCCTGGGAACTCCATGGAGCAGCCAGCATCTCTGGATAGAAGAAATTGGATGACATTTTGGGTAGAGACCCTTCTTTACATTTCCTCTGGTTTTAGTGTTTTTAGTTTAATTTAAAGATACAGTGTGGAAACAAGCCCTTTGGCCCACCAAGTCCATGCCTGACCACCGATCACCTGTACACTAGTTCTATCCCACACCTTAGCGACTTAAGTCAAGAGTGTTTTATTCTCTCACATCCCAGTTAGAACAATGAAATCCTTACTTGCAGCAGAACAACAGAATATGTAAACATAGTACTCTGTAAACAATGTTATAAACGAGGAAAAGAAAACAGTGTATATTTATATATGAATATATAAGTATATAAAATATATATATATATATATATATATATAATTTACCTCCTGGGATTAATAAAATTCTATTGTATAGTATTGTGTGTGTGTAGGAAGGAACTGCAGATGCTGGTTTAAACTGCAGATAGACACAAAAAGCTGGAGTAACTCAACAGGTCAGACAGAATCTCTGGACAAAAGGAAAATATTACGTTATGGGTTGGGTCTGAAAAAAGTTCCTGCAAAACTTTGGAATGTGGAAGGAAACGAGCACTCAGAGAAAACCCATGCGATAAAAGGGAAAATGAGCAAACTCCATACAGACAGCACCCATATTCAGGATCAATTCCGCAGGTCTCTGGCAATTTTGGGCAGCAACTTTATGGCCAAAGTGCTGCCCCATAGTCTTGAACTGAATTAAAACAAACAGTAGCTGTAAAGGGGGACATTGTGTCACTTAAAGATTTAAGATTGAAAATGGATAGTTTCTTTTTTTTTAGTAACCAAAGTTATCAACATATCATTTTTTGTGTGTTGGAAAATAAAATATAGTGGCACAGCTGGTGGACCTGCTGCTTCACACACCAGAGATCTGTGTTCGATCCTCTCCTCGGGCACTGTGTGTTGAATTTGCACATTCTCCCTGCCAGCGTGTGGGTTTCCTCCCACATCCCATTGGCTTTGTAGGTTAACTTGTCACTGTAAAATTGCCCCTAATGTGTAGGGAGTGGGTGAGGAAAGTGGGATAACAGAACTTGTGTGAATGAGTGAAAGAACTGGCGCCTCAACAGCTTGTCGGCCCGCAGGCGCATTGAGGGTGTACGCAGCGTCTCGATGGCTGTACGCAGCGTCTCGACAGCCGTACGCAGCGTCTCGACGACCGTACGCCGTCAGGACGCTGCGTACGGCATCGAGACGCTGCGTACGCCATCAAGCCGCTGCGTACGACCATCTTGTCCGCGGACGCCTGACCCGCAGCCTCATTCGGCATCGCGCATGCGCACTCCACCCTCCCTCCCTCCCTCACGTTCGGGGACCAGACCTAACGCGTCGGCACTTGGTCTGGTATATATGCAAACATTTTTATATATATAATTTTTTTAGTAACCAAAGTTATCAACGTATAATTTTTTGTGGGTTGGAAAACAAAATATAGTGGCGCAGCTGGTAGACTTGCTGCCTCACATGCCAGATATCTGTGTTCGACCCTGTCCTCCGGCACTGTCTGTGTTGAATTTGCACATTCTTCCGGCAAGCAGGTGGGTTTCCTCCCACATCCCAAAGATGCATTGGCTTTGTAGGTTAACTTGTCTCTGTAAAATTGTCCCTAATGTGTAGGGAGTGAGTGAGGAAAGTGGGATAACAGAACTTGTGTGAATGGGTGGTAGACAAAAAAGCTGGTGAAAATAAGTTGGTGAGGCAGCATCTATGAAGCGAAGGAATAGGCAACGTTTCAGGTTGAGACCCTTCTTCAGGGAAAAAGAAAGGAAGAGGAGGAGACAGCAGGCTGTGGTTCAGCTGGGAATGGGAGGGGAAGGAGGGAGAAAGCAAGGACTACCTGAAATTGGAGAAGCCAATGTTCATACCGCTGGGGTGAAAACTACCCAAGCGAAATATGAGGTGCTGTTCCTCCAATTTGCGGTGGGCCTCACTCTGGCCGTGGAGGAGGCCCAGGACAGAAAGGTCGGATTCGGAATGGGAGGGGGAGTTTAAGTGCTGAGCCACCGGGAGATGAGGTTGGTTATTGTGAACTGAGTGTAGGTGTTGGGTGAAGCGATCGTCAAGCCTGCGCTTGGTCTCACCGAGGTTGATCATACACTGAATAATCCAACCACATTTTTGTTTGGAAGTGGAAAGAAATAATAGAAATTGCATTTATTGCAACGCTTAAAAAGAGATGAGATACTGTATTATAATTTTGCTGCATGTCATTGTCGTACATATCATGTCTTGATTGGTGAATATGTTTAGTTTGTGACTTATTTGAAGCAGAAATAATATGTGAATGCTTCATTGACCATAATTCCGACTGGTAACTACGCACTTTGTCCGAGCACATAATCACATGCGTCATGCAAACCGTCTTAAATGACCACCTAAACTGTCATTTGGTAACCTAAAAAGCTGCCTGGCTGGCAACAGGGAAAAAAAAGTTAAGTGAGAGCCCTGATGATACTATAATATAATCACCACCCCCATCTGTGCGTTCCAGGCTCCCACTGAAACAGGGAAAAAAAGTTAAGTGAGAGCCCTGATGATACTATAATCCATCACCACCCCCATCTGTGCGTTCCAGGCTCCCACTGAAAAACTTGCCCTGCACATCTCCATAAAGTTTCCCCCTCTACCCTTATAACATTGCCTTCTAGTGTTGGAAATTTCCACCCTGGGAAAAATGTACTGACTGTCTAGGTCAGCAAATGTTTATCTATTCAACCAGTCCTTATGTCTATTTGATTCCTTGGCAATTTTGTAGGAAAACTCTGAGAATAGTAAAAATGCACAGCAAAATTTAATGCAGATTCATTACAATATACTCACTACATTTCAAATGTGTGTTCTTATTCTAACAGTGCGCAATGTAAGGAAAATAAAAAAATTACTGAGAAATGGTTTAGTTACAGATAAGGTGCTATGCATTATCTATTTTATGAAGTTGTGTTCCCATGGCTAACTAGAGGGTGCTTTGGGTTCTTTCATCAAAATGATCTGCTGGCAGGTTAATTGGTTACTATAAGTTGCCCATTGGCATAGTTGAGAATCGCAAAGAGGAGTTGATGGACATCTGAGAAAGAATAAAGAAGCAGGGCTGCAGGGAAATAAGAAAAATGGATAATGGGACTGATGAGTTTGCTCTGCTGCGAGCTGGCATGGACTTAACAACCTCCTGTAATGTAATAACGAAATAAGTGAGCCTATATGTCATACATAAAAGCCACATTGTTAATGCATGTATTCACATGCATTAACACAGCTTTTCCAAATTTGAAAAGAGTGATTCACATATTTGCATTTTTGTACAGATTTAACCTATTCACAAACCTTTTGAATTACTTTGACCTTCTCAAAAAAAAAACATGCATCATTGTCATTGCATAAACTTCTTGATGAGAAAAGCATGGCGTTTTGTCTCAGTTCCATAGAATTGGGTGTTGTTCTCAACCCCGTCTCCACTGGATCAACCACTGGAATGCACCACAATCAAATCAATGTTCTCTTTTATATCTCTTGCAGAACCCAAATCTCTTTTATCACAAGATCTCTTGCACTGTAAACCCAAATGCGCACTTCCCAGTTTTATTTCCTTTTCTCACAGTCAGATAACTCTTTGTACATGCACACTTGAAAAAACTGGAGGAATAGGGGACAAGCCACTGTAACCCATTTCCAAATGTTTGACTTATTAGGTGGTGTTAAAAATTTGTCTCTTGAAACTTTACTCAAGTTTTTTTTGAAGTGAAACCTATGTTCCAATGGGAATAACTTAAATCCAACAATTCTCTCCTCCGAGATAAAGCCCTCCATTTCAAATAATATCCTGGTGAATAATTTCTGCACTCTTATGCTACCTCATGCTTTCTGTAAAATGGTCAAAGTTTTGTGCAGCTTCACATGACGTCCAAACTCTTATATTCAATGTCCAGATTTTATCGAACTTAGGGTATATATAGGGTAACCACAAGTAACCCTCCATCCCTCCCCCACCCGTCGTTCTTGCTTCAAAGTCGTCTTGTTGAGTCTCATTGTTTGTAACTCGTTTTCACCTAGCCTACAGCTAACAATGGCCTGTTTTTCTTTTATCATTGTTACTTTTTTGCATATCTTTCTTTCGCTTGTTCTATATTTCTCTATATCACCGTCTATATCTCTAATTTCCCTTTTCCCTGACTCTCAGTCTGAAGAAAGGTCTCGACCAGAAAAGTCACCTATTCCTTTTCTCCAGAGATGCTGTCTGACCCGCTGATTTACTCCAGCCTTTTGTGTCTATATATATATATAGACACAATAAATATATATATATATATATATATATATATATATATATATATATATATATATAGTATCTTAAGTGCAAGTTAAAATTGTGTTCTCACCAGAAAAGATTTTCTTTACGAATGAAAAAACAAATTTTACTTCGGAGTCACGTGAGTGACTACGTGAATAGAACCCCGTACAGCCGTTGGTGCGTCATGACGTCAGACGCATTGGTGCAGTCGGCCGGTTGGAGCAGCAGCGCTCCTCCAAGCGGTAAGTTTAAAAACGGAGGTAAGTTTTAAAAATTTTTTCCAGAGCTCATTTTCTGCGACGGTTGGAGTTCTCTTGTAGAAATGTTGCAGGAAATGTCATTGAGGCGCTCCGGAGGTAGGAAGGAAAGTGACCAGGAGAGTGTTGTTGATGGAGGCCCGTCTGGTACACCTGGTCCGGTGCTGGCTACACAGCCAGTGGTTGCGGACCCACTGCCTGTGAGCAGTGGAGGCTTGCCAGTAGGGCGGAAGGCCACGGGCAAGTCTGATAGGCCCGTAGACCCTGAGTCGGGCCTGGAGGTTATGCCCTCCATAGGAGAATCCGTTTGCTCATGGCTCTCGCAGGTTGAGACTTTATTGCAAAGAATGCACGACAGGGACCCGCTCCGCGAGGAGGAGTGGTGCCCAAGCCAGGCTGAGGGAGAGCCTGTGCTAGCAGCACCTGTTACAGGGCTGCAGGACTATCCTGCCTGTGAGGAGGATGTTCCATCAGTGCAGTTCGCTGACACTGATTCTATGCTGGGGGAGAGCAGTAAAGGAGTTCGGTAGGAGGTAATTCCGAACATTGCTGGAAAGTTTGGTGAGCCTAGAGAGGCAGGAGAGGCGATTGATGTAGAATTGGCAGAAGCAATTCAGTATATGCTCTCCCACCAGTTACAGGAGCTAGCTATGGATGAAGCAGCAAAAAACTATGAAGCTTCTGTTAATTGTGATCTCCTGAAGGTACCGGTGGTTAATCACCCAATTTGGTCACAGATGGGTATGCCTGCTAGGGCCCAGGAGATGAAGTTTCAAAAAGTGCTTAAACTGTTGTCAGCAGGTGTTACAGCTGTGGTGAAAGTTATTGATACAAGCAATATGATTGAAGCACACCAGGACACACTTGGATTCCTTTGTAGTGCATTTTTTGAAATTAATAATATCAGGAGGGCCGCTATTAGGCCAGTGATTAATCCGAACTTGACGAGTTTGTGCAAACCGACCAGTGTACCACCACGAAATCTGTTGTTTGGAGGTAACCTTGCAAAAAGGGTAAAAGACTGTCATGACGATGTTAAAACCATGGCCCTCATTAAGCCAGCTGGCAAGCAAGGCAATATCGGAACTGGCAGGCTGCCAGTATGAAGGGGAAGGTGCCTTTCTCTACAAGAGGTCGAGGACAACAAGGCCTGCAAGGCCAGATGCAGGTAAGGAATATAACATTGACAGACAATGAATTAACTGATGTTCCTGTTGAAATTGGGGGAAGGTTAAAATTGTTTCTCAAACAATGGCAGCAGTTGACATCAAATTCGTTCATACTTAGCAGTATTGAAGGCGTGAAAATTGAATTTTACTCTAAGGACAGTGTACCTAATCAACATGTTCCTAGTCGAAAACTTATATTTTCAGATGAGGAAAATGTGCTTATTCAAGCAGAGATTCAGCCGTTATATAAGAAAGGGGTAATTGAGCCTTCTGTCTATCAAAGTCGACAATTTGTGTCAAGTATATTTCCCAGATCTAAAAAGACTGGGGGATGTAGAATTATTCTGGATTTATCAAGTTTGAACAAATTTGTTTGTTATAGGCATTTCAAAATGGAAACCTTTACCACGGCCAAACATCTAGTGTCCAAAGGGTGTTAAATGGCAACCATTGATTTAAAGGATGCGTATTACTCAGTGTCTATTCATGGTGATGATAGAAGATATTTGAAATTTATTTGGATGACTCAGTTGTGGCAATTCAGGGCATTGTCTAATGGATTAACTTCAGCTCCTAGACTATTTACTAAATTGGTAAAACCTGTGTTAGCATTACTCAGAGCTCAGGGGCATGTGGTAATGGCCTATTTAGATGATATTCTGATTGTTGGAAAGACTTATGCTGTAGCTCAATCATCAGTTTCAGTTGTTAAATTCACTTTTGAACAATTGGGATTTGTTGTTCACCCAGATAAATCTAAATTATCACCAGTCTAAATTATTGATTATCTGGGATTTACCATTAATTCAAATCACATGTTGGTAACTTTGCCCAGGGATAAATTGAATCAGTTAATTGAGGACTGTGTTAATCTCGTTGGAGAACAACAGCCTTCAATTAGACAAGTAGCCAGGTTAATTGGGAAGTTTGTTGCAGCATTTCCAGCTGTGCAGTATGGTCCTCTACATTATCAACAATTACAACGATCAAAGGAACAGGCACTGAGAATACAAAAGGGCCATTTTGATAGGCCTATGCAGTTGTCAGCTGGGGCAATTTCTGACATACAATGGTGGATAGTACATGTTTCAAAAAGTTTTAGGAAGGTTTTGGTGGAACCACCTTCAATGATATTACAGATGTAAGTGCACTGGGTTGGGATACAACATATATGTCTTCCAGTTGTGGAGGCAGATGGAATGTTGATGAGACATCTCTTCTTCAATTAAGAGGGATTAATTATTTAGAGTTGTTGGGCACCTGGTATGGGCTCAAAGCTTATTGTTCTACCAGGAGGGACTTGCATGTGCAGGTTCAGATTGACAACACCACAGCAGTGGCATATGTAAACCACATGGGTGGAGTTAAGTCACAGTCTTGTGATAGACTGGCTAACCAGATTTGGAGCTGGTGTATTGACCAAAACATCTGGCTTTCAGCACTTTATTTGCCAGGAAGATTCAACACTGTAGCTGACACTAGGTCACGTCAGTTTAATGACAACATTGAATGGATGTTAAATCAGGATGTATTTAACCAAGTGATTGTTCAGTATGGATTGCCAGATATTGACTTGTTTGCATCTAGATTAAATCATCAATCATCGGTGTCACGTGACTCCGAAGTAAAATAGTAAGATTGAATGAGAACTTACCAGTTTGAAGTTTGATCTTTATTTTATGAGGAGTCGAGTTGAGGGACTACGTGCCCTCCGCTCCCACCCTCATAGATCTCAGCTGGTAGTTCTAGTCTTTGTCATCTTACCATTATACTTCAGTCATTGTTAGCTGTGAATTCACTCCGCTGCTTTGAAGATTGACGCACCAACGGCTGTACGGGGTTCTATTCACGTAGTCCCTCAACTCCTCATAAAATAAAGATCAAACTTCAAACTGGTAACTTCTCGTTTAATCTTACTATTTTATTTTGCTGCATTATACAGTAATTTCATTACTTTATTACAAATATTGCTGCTCAAATACCTACAATGACAGGGATCTCTCGGAAAGCAAACCTGACAACCACCCTTTTTAAGTTCACTGTGGCTCCCATTGTGTGAGCATCAGTCACAGCTTCCTATAGTGAAGGTCTGAAGAGAAGCATTGTCTGTGATTCTATTTGTTTTGGGGATATGGGCCATTTTTTACTTAAGAAGAAATGCAAAAATGATCGGCATTCTGGACAACATAGAACCTAAATTTCAGAAAATATTCCAATTATGAAGTTTTATCAGATGATAATACTGATTCAAGGTAGTTAAAACTCAGAAGGATGATTATTATCATGAGCCTTTGCAGAATATGACTCTCTTCCATTATTTTAACTGCCAGGGAAATATCAATCAATTTTTTCTAGCATTAAGTTGTACTGAGAGTATTCCTTGAAGTAGTACCTGTTGCCAAGGCAACCTTATTTCTCAATGGGCTTTCTTCTTTTGAAGTTGAGCATTGTGATCTTCAAAAGAAGATATGTTGCAAGATTTGTTCTTAGATTTTCATGTTAGATTCTGGGATCTTATCTGTAATAATTCTGTTTGAGTCTCAGACTCTCCTAAATTGAGATCTCCATCAACATTTGTCTACATTTATATTTTTTCATTCTTGTGTACAAGTCATTTCCTGGCCTTTACATGCACCCTCTCCAGCTCTACAACATTCTGAATACCTCATGTTTCCTGTTGACTTCACCTATTATTGATGACTGATGATCCAGTTCTTTATGCCGGACATACTGGAATTCCTCTATAAACTCCCAGTCCTCACTTCGGTAAATCTGACCATACTGCTGTGCTGCTTCTTCCTGCCTACAGGCAGCAATTGAAGGACCACCCCCAGAGGTGAGGACTGCACAGAGCTGGTCGAGGGTCGGGGGGGCAGAGGAACAACTCCAGGACTGCTTGGAGTCTGTAGACTGGACAATATTCAGGGACTTGGCAACGGATCTGAATGAATACGCCACAGTCGTTACAGACTTCATAAGGAAATGTGTGGAGGACTGCATCCCAACAAAAATCTTCTGAGTGTTTCCTAACCAGAAGCCTTGAATGAACTATGAGATCCGCATTCTTCTGAAGACCAGATCGCGGGCATTCAGGTCTGGAGATATAGAGGTCTGCAAGAAGTCCAAATATGACCTTGGTAAGGCCATCAAAAAGGACTTCTGCTCCAAGCTGGAGGATGAGACGGATGTTCAGCAACTGTGGAGGGGCTTGAATGCCATCACCTTCTACAAGGTGAAATCAGGAGGCAGCTCAAATGTCAGTGAAACATCATTCCCTGATGAGCTCAATGCGTTCTACACACGCTTTGATAGGGAGAACACAGATGTGCCTTCCCGAGCCCCCATTCGCCATGATGGTATTTCAGTCACAGTCACAGAGGCCGACGTCAGAAGAAAATTCAGAGGGGTGAACCCTCGGAAAGCGCCTGGATCTGATGGTGTACCCAGTCATGTTCTAAAAACCTATGCGGACCAACTGGCTGGAGGAGTTACGGACGTTTTCAACCTCTCACTTCTGAGGTCTGAGGTTCCCACCTGCTTTAAAAGAGCATCAATAATACCGGTGCCCAAGAAGAGCAAGGTGTCGTGCCTCAATGACTATCGACCAATGGCACTAACATCTGTGGTGATTAAGTGCTTTGAGAGGTTGATTATGGCGCATGTCCAGGACTCTCACTTAACTTTTTTTTCTCTGTTTCCAGCCGGGCAACCTAGGCAGCTTTTTAGGTTGCCAAATGACAATGCCAAATAACAGCACCTCATTTTTCGCTTGGACAGTTTACACACCAGCGGTATGAACATTGGCTTCTCCAATTTCAGGTAGTCCTTGCTTTCTCCCTCCTTCCCATCCCATTCCCAGCTCTCTCACAGCCTACTGCCTCCGTCTCTTCCTTTCTTTTTCCCGCCCATCCCCCCCGACATCAGTCTGAAGAAGGGTCTCAACCTGAAACGTTGCCTATTCCTTTGCTTCATAGATGCTGCCTCACCCACTGATTTTCACCAGCTTTTTTGTCTACCACCCATTCACACAAGTTCTGTTATCCCACTTTCCTCACTCACTCCCTACACATTAGGGACAATTTTACAGAGACAAGTTAACCTACAAAGCCAATGCATCTTTGGGATGTGGGAGGAAACCCACCTGCTTGCCGGAAGAATGTGCAAATTCAACAGACAGTGCCGGAGGACAGGGTCGAACACAGATATCTGGCATGTGAGGCAGCAAGTCTACCAGCTGCGCCACTATATTTTGTTTTCCAACCCACAAAAAATTATACGTTGATAACTTTGGTTACTAAAAAAATTACATATATAAAAATGTTTGCATATATATCAGACGAAGTGCCGACGCGTTGGGTCTGGTCCCCGAACGTGAGGGAGGGAGGGAGGGTGGAGTGCGCATGCGCGATGCCGAATGAGGCTGCGGGCCAGGCGTCCGCCGACAAGATGGTCGTACGCAGCGTCTTGATGGCGTACGCAGCGTCTCGATGCCGTACGCAGCGTCTTGACGGCGTACGGTCGTCGAGACGCTGCGTACGGCTGTCGAGACGCTGCGTACGGCTGTCGAGACACTGCGTACAGCCGTCGAGACGCTGCGTACACCCTCAATGCGCCTGCGGGCCGACAAGCTGTTGAGGCGCCGGTTCTTTCACTCTGGCTGAAGGCAAAGATCGGCAGTTCGCCAGCTGCTTATCGCCGTCCACGGGAACAGCCGATTTTTGGCTTGAGGCAGCGTGATAGTGCCGGGCTGTTATTGTTCAGAGTTTGGAGTTTTGGACCTTCCATCACCTCCAGTTTAAATTCCATTAGGAATATTTTTGGAGGACCAGGAAACCAAGAGTTACTCCAGGTATTCCAATGATTCTGCGTTGGTTTTCAGCAGTCACGGCAAGGCGGCGACCGGACAACAATGGCGGCCAGATCTCCCACAATGCAAAGGGAGGGAGAAAGTGCCTGGTGCCGACCAGTTGCCCTGGAAGTGCGCATGCGCAGGGCGGCCGATGATGTGCTGGCCATGGTTTTGCGCATGTGCAGGGGGAAGATGTGCAGGCCGTAGCAGTGCGCATGTGGAAGGCGGCAGATGAGTAGAGGCCGTAGAACAAAGACCCGGCGGCCCAGACACGGATGGCCGGCGGAGACGGAGAGTGACAGAGAGAGAGAAAGAGAGGGGGGCTCACTCAGAGTTGGACGGCAGGTGTCCCGGGTGCTTGCCAAGCCAGGCAAAATGACACGGCTTTTAGGTTGCCCGGCGGGACTTTAGGTGGCCATTGGCACCCGGGCAACCATTAATTTTGAGCCCTGATATCAACTCCAACCTAGACAAGAACCTCGACCCATTGCAGTTCGCTTACCGCCGCAACAGCTCAACGGTGGATGCGATCTCACTGGCTCTCCACTCTGCTCTGGACCAGTTGGATGACAAAAACTCATATGTCAGGCTGTTATTCAAAGACTACAGCTCTGCGTTTAATACCATCATCCCTTCCAAGCTGGTTAACAAGCTCTCAGATCTGGGTCTCTGAGCATCCCTCTGCAATTGGATCGTCAACTTCCTCATCCACAGACCACAGTCTGTACGTATTGGTGGAAATGTGTCATCCTCATTAACAATCAGCATGGGAGCACGTTAAGGCTGTGTGCTCAGCCCCCTGCTGTACTCACTCTGTACTGTGTAGCTGGACACAATGCCAACTCCATCATCAAGTTCACCAATGACACTGTGGGACAAATTATTGATGATGATGATTCAGAGTATAGAAGTGAGATCGACCGATTGACCAAATGGTGCCAGCACAACAACCTGGCTATCAACGCCAGCAAATTCAAGGAACTGATTGTGGACTTTGGATAGGGACCCACAATCCGGTTTATATCAATGGTGGAAAGGGTCAACAAATTCCTGGGGGTGGATATTTCCGAAGATCTTTCCTGGTCCCAGCACACTGATGCAATCATAAATAAGACACATCAGCGCCTCTACTTCCTGAGAAGATTACGGAGAGTCGGTATGTCAAAGAGGACTCTCTCGAACTTCTACAGGTGAGAGCATACTGACTGGCTGCATCGTGGCTTGGTTCGGTAACTTGAACGTCCAGGAGCGGAAAAGATTGCAGAAAGTCCATCATCGGCTCTGACCTCTCCACCATCAAAGGGATCTATCGCAGTCGCTGTCTCAAAGTCTGCCAACATCAAGGACCTGCACCATCCTTGCCACACACTCTCCATTGCCATTGGGAAGAAGGTACAGGAGCTTGAAATCTGATACATCCAGGTTCAGGAACATTTTCTTCCCCACAGCCATCAGGCTATTAAACACAACATCAAACAAGCTCTGAACAATAACAGTCTATTAGTACTATTGCACTTTATCTATTTATTTATTGTGTATGTATATGGTCTATGGTATATAGACACACTGAACTTTTATCCTGTTTTGTATTATGTTTACATATGTTGTTGTGCTACAGCAAGCAAGAATTTCATTGTCCTATCTGGGACACATGCCAATAAAACTCCCTTGACTCTTGACTCCCAGCTTTCTATTCCTTTGTTTAGTTTTGAGATACAGCACGGAAACAGGCCCTTCAGCCCACTGAGTCTGCACCAACCAGCGATCACCCCGTACACTAGCACTATCCTACACACTTGGGACAATTTACAATCTTTACTAAAGCCAATTAACCTACAAACCTGTACGTCCTTGGAGCGTGGGAGGAAACCGGAGCACCCGGAGAAATCCCACGTGGTCACAGGGAGAATGTACAAACTCCATATAGACAGCACTCATAGTCAGAATCGAACCTGCGTCTCTGCCGCTGCAGGGCAGGAACTCTAGCACTGCGCCACCGTGACGCCCTCTTCTTTAATCCAATCTTAAATTCCTTTGACCAAACTTTTTTAGCATATCCCTCCTAATAGTTCCTTATAATCAGTGACAATTTTTTTCTTTTTGTTAAATATTTTTATTAGACACAAGTACATATAAATAGAATATACTTCTCACATACATTCGTAATATTATTAATATTAACAATTATGTCTTATTTGTATTTCTATACATTTCTTTTAACAGATAGGAAAAGATAGAGAAAAATAAAGTAAATATAGGAAATCAAAAATAAAGAAATGAGCGGAGTAATAAAAAAGTTATCCATCATTGGAGATATATCCATGATTTGTTATATATGATTCTACATCCATTCCATTATTCAGGCTTCAGTCAGGCTCTCGTACCGAGCCATTTTGACCCTTTAAATATTCAATAAATGGAGACCATATCCCTCTGAAAAGATCCAACTTGTCCAGTAGGACAAGCCTTAATCTTTCCAGATGAAGTGTCTCCGACATTCCTGTAATCCACATTTTGATTGTGGGAGATGTAGGACCTTTCCAGAATTTCAATATTAATTTTTTCCCAATTATTAAACTGTAATCAATAAAAAATATTTGATTTGTTATTAATTGATCTGTTTCTAATATTCCCAATATTATTAACTTTGAGTCAGGGATCAGATTCATATTAACAACATTCGAAATTATCTTAAATTTCTGTCCAAAATTTAGTAATTTTTCCAAAATTTCTAAATGAATGTGTTAAGTTAGCTGTTAAGTGCTGACATTTATCACATATGGCAGATACATATGAAAAAATACTATGTAGTTTGGATTTTGAATAATGTAGTCTATGTAATATTTTAAATTGTATAAGAGTGTCTAGCATTTAACGAGCAGTGGTGTATATGTTGTAAACTTTCATCCCATACTTCTGGTCTAATGATTTGACCTAATTTGTTTTCCCATGATTGCCTATATATTTCTGTCATTGGGACATCGTTTTCTAATAAAATGTTATAAATATATGATATCAATTTTTCTGTGTTCGGGTGTTTATTTAGACATTCATCTAAAATTTCTGTCTTTCTATTTCTAATTTCCTGTGTGTTTGCTTTTACATGTCTCTAATTTGTAAATATCTAATGTAATCCATAAATTTGTTGTAATTCTTGAAATGAAAGGAAGGAGTTTTCCCTGTAGAGATCGCCCATCTTATTAATTCCATAGTTTTTGCATTGTAAAAAACCTTTGTCCATCATTGAGGGTTTAAATGTAACATTATTTACAATGGTAAGGGCTAGTGGTATACATTCCGATTTTAATGTTTTCTTTATTTGTTTCCAGATACGTATCCCACTTTCTATTATAGGGTTTTCACTGTAGGTTTTCCCTAGTTTAATATTGGCGAATAAAATCGAACTAATTTCAAAAGGCGAACAATCTTCTTTTTCCATTTTTAACCAGACTGGTTGTTTATCTGTCTCTACTAACAAAATTTCATATTTTTACTATTAGCTGCCCAGTAATAAAACATAACGTTTGGCAATGCTAGACCTCCATTTATTTTTGATTTACATAAATGTTTTTTATTTATTCTATGGCTCTTATAATCCCAGATAAAGTTGGTGACTGTAGAATCCACCTTCTTAAAGAAATTTTTAGGAAGATATATCGGAATCAATTGGAAAAGATATAGTAATTGCAGGAGAAAAATCATTTTTGTTGCATTAATTCTACCTAGCATTGAGATAGAATAAATTAAATAAGAATATTTGATATTGGAAAACATTACCTGTTTTCCAATATAAAATATTCTTATTTAATTTATTCAATAAAAGTGGAAAATTGGATTTAAATAAAGAATCAAATCTTTTTGTTACATAAATTCCAAGATATTTGTTTTTTCCTTTGCTATCTTAAAAGGAAATTGTTGTAATATATGTAAGTTATTTACCATTATTGGCATAAGTTCACTTTTATTCCAATTAATACTATATCCTGAAAATAATCCAAATTCAGTTATTAATTTTAGTAAATTTGGGATACTAATTTCCGGCTTTGTAATATAAAGTAATACATCATCCGCATATAAAGAGATTTTATTTTCAGTATCTCTGGTGTCATACCCATATATTTCAGGATGTAATCTCACACGTTGAGCTAATGGTTCTATTGCAAGTGCAAACAGTAGCGGGGATAAAGGACAACCTTGTCTGCAGCCTCGAAATAGATTAAATTTAGTTGATGGCATTTGATTTGTTAGTATTCTGGCTGTTGGATTAGTGTATAATAATTTAACCCAAGTAATAAACTTCTCTCCCAACTTAAAAGTTTCCATAACCGAAAACAAGTAAGACCATTCCACCTGGTCAAAGGCTTTCTCCGTATCTAACAATATAATTACTAGGTCTTTATTAATACCTCTTTTAGAATATATAATATTGAATAATCGTCTCAGGTTATATGAGGAATATCGTTTTGGTATAAATCCTGTTTGATCTGGGTGAATTAATTAATAACTGTACTTGGTCTTTGTGCTAATATTTTGGTTAGTATCTTTTGATCAGTATTTAAAAGAGCTATAGCTCTATATGATCCCGAGTCATCCACATATTTGTCTATTTTAGGTATAAGTGTTATAATAGATTCATTTAATGTTTCTGGTAGTTTCTGTGGGTATAAATGTATTCATAAAGTATCTTCAAACGTGGTGCAATCAGATCATAAAATGTTTTATAAAATTCCAAGCCAATACCATCTGGTCCCGGTGTTTTACCATTTTTTAATGATCTGATAGATTCTTCGATTTCTTTTACTGAAATTTCAGCATTTAGTTATTCTCTATTTTGTGAATTCAACCCATTCAGATTACATTTTTTTATAAATGCTTCTATTCCTATCCTGTTTTCTGTCATTTTAGCTGAATATAATTTTTTATAATATTGCAAAAATCTCTCATTAATATCTTTAGACTGTACTAATGGTTCGCCATTATATGATTTAATCCTATGGATTATTTTTTCTCCCTCCATTTTCCTTAATTGACGAGCCAGTAATTTTTGAGGTTTATCTCCAAATTCAAATTGTAATTGTTTAGTGTATTGATAGAGTTTTACAACTTGATCTGAGTATATTTTATTTAATTTATACTTCAGTGCAGCGATTTTATTATGTGTTGTTATGGATGGATTAGCAGCGTTCTCTGTGTCTAATTGTTTAATCTCCTTTTCCAATTCCTGTTGTTCCCTCCAATTCTCTTTATTATAAAATGCTTAAGAAGAAAGCATAATTCCACGGGCATATGCTTTAAAAGTTTCCCATAATAGGGAAGAAGATATTTCCGGTTTATCATTTATTTCAAAGAAAATCTTAATCTGTTCTATAATATATTCCTGAGTTGCTTTGTTTTTTAAAATTTGTGGGTTAAATCTCCATTGTCTCTGTTTTTCCGTTTTACCATTTATTTAATCAGTTATGTTGTGCTATTTCCGGGATGTTATTAAATATTTTCTTTAAAAACAGTGGACTATCAAAGTTTGGTCCATATACATTGACAAAAATCATTTTTTGTGCATTTAATTCTCCTATTACAATAATGTATCTACCATCATTATCAGTTATAGTTGATGTATGTTTGAAGAAAGTGCCTTTATGAAATAATATTGCTACGCCTCTTGATTTGTGTGTAAAAGAAGAATGATATGTTTTATCTATCCATTTAGCTTTCAGCCTATGCTTGGCATCTTTTTTTAAATGTGTTTCTTGAATGAAAATCACATCAGCTTTAATTGCTTTTAAATGTGCTAATACTTTACCTATCTTAATTGGTTCATTAATACCTTTAACGTTCCAGCTGCAAAACGTTATTCCTTCATTCCCCATACTAATTTTTAAATCTTGCATCTTTTGTCTATGGGTTACTCTAATAGAGTCAATGGTTCAGTTCGACAGACCCGACCTTACACCCGAACTCCGAATAGACGGATTTTAAGACCCTTGAATGTCTCCTACGTGTATATCTCCTTTGATCCAATTTGTAACTGCATTCAAACTGAAAATAATAATGATAGATTATAACAGAGAAGAAAAGAGGATAGGTTAAGAAATTAGTATTGTGCACAAAGAAGGAAAAAACTACATCTTGTATTAGTGTAGTTAGTGCTAGCCATACTAGCATGGCTTACCATCTACCAACTTCCGTAGTTGATGTTACGAACTTAACCAGCTCCTTGGTTTCTTGGAATTTTTATTCCATAGCAGTATTTTACTGGGGATATTAAATTTTAAAATATTCGGGTTCCAATAGTCGGAAATGTGAGGATACATATATTTAAAACTTGTTTGAAAATCTAATTTAAAAAAAACGAAAAGAAAGGAAAAAAGAAAATAAAAATGAAAATTACTAGTAAAAAAGAAAGGTTTCCAAAGAGGGCAAATGAAATCAAACTCTATATTTGACTCTAATCATTCCATTATAAGTAAGTATTAGCCATTAGTGATAATTATTGACTCTGATTAGTAAAGATACCACGCTATAATTTTAGTATTGATTAGTTATTTGTATTAGTAGTGCAGTTATACTAATTATTGGTATCCATGGGAGAGTTTCCGATCCACATTTTTCTCCAGCTTCCTTAGTCACCACTTCAATTCCATCCAGTCCTGCAAAGTCAGTTTATTCAATGGTGAGGCACAGTTTTTAAAGTATTATTCAAGCATCCTCTCCAGCCTTAATCTTCTGGGCAAAGTCCAATGCTTCCACAGTATTGGTGAAAAAATGTTCCTTCTTCTTGTAAGTGACTCTTAGGGTAGCTGGATAGCTCAGACCATATTTCAAATTCTCCACTTCCCTCAAGATACTTTTAGTCGCATTAAACGCTTTTTGTTTCCTGGAGACCTCTGCTGGATAGTCTCGATAAATACTGATCCTGTGTCCTTCAAATGCAAGATTTCTGTTTCTTGATATCTTTTGCATTATCTCCTCCAAGACGTGGTCGTACTGCACGTTTATTATCATTTGTCTTGGGGGAGCGTTTTGTCTTGTCTGACGTCTCATCACTCTGTGTGCTCGGGCTAGTAAAGGCTTTTGTTCCAGAGATAAAACTTTTTGCAGTAAATTTGCAGTGAATTCTCGGGGATCTTGATCTTTCTCTTCCCCTTCTGGAATACCTGCAATTCTTAGGTTCTGTCTTCTCTGGGGACCTTCCAATTCAGTACATTTCTCGGTTATTTTGCTCAGTAATTCAGTTAGACGTTGATTTTCTGTGATAAGCTTTGCTGTAGTCTGAGCACTTGTTTCGGCTAGTTCTTCAAGGCCTTTTATGGCAGTCGTCCGTTGGTTCAGTGCCTGCTACACATTTCTGATTTTATCATTCGTCTCATTTGTGAGACCGATCAATATTTCTGCAATTTCTTTCTTCAATTCATCCGATGTATTCTTAGTCGCGGTATTAATTTCAAGCTTTAAGTCCTTCATTTCCACCTTGATTTTTTTTATTTCTTCACCAACATTCATCAGCTTTATTTCTTCCCTTAAACCAGCAATTTCACTTGCAATAAAAGTTTTAAGTTGTTCACCTTCCGATTTTTTCGTCTTTTTTTCAACACATCGTCTTGGGATAACGTCCTACCTGAACCCGAGGCTTCAGCCGGGCCTTCCCCCGGTTTCAGCCTGGTAGCCCGACTTTTCGGTTTATCCGCAGGTGGGCTGCGCTGTGTAGCCATAGTAAGTCGCGCGCCTGATGACGTCACTCACAGCAATCAGTGCAGAGACAGCAGGCAGCAGGTAGGTCGGTTTCTCCCTGATTTTTCTCAGTTTTTTACGAGGAGCTGGCTGGCATTACCCTCTAGCCCACCATCGCGCCACCGGAAGTCGACAATTTTTTTCTAATTATGTGCTGGTGAAATAATTTATGATATTTTACTATGCATAACAGTAGTCCATTAATCTAAGCTGTTGGTCACAATTCATCTGATCAACCACAAAGTTCTCTGCATTGTCAAAGCACTAGTGTATCATAATACTGTTACTCTTCCCTGATTCTAAATGTATTATCATAAAGAAAATCTTTTTTGAACCCAAAATAGATGACGTCAAATTTTGCATCATTCAGTTTCAGCTGGCACAGTAAATGCTTTCATGTATAGTGCCTTTGCCTTACTTACCCTGCATAACACAGCGAATCCCTGTAGTAACTCATGGGATGATCTAAGCAGGAAGCCTTGGCATGAACCCAGCTTGGCACAGGAGTTGAATAACTTCCAGTTGTGATTTGATATCAGTGATTCTATGGGGGGCATATGATATTTTGACATAACCTGCCAGGAGCATTCTAGAGTTGGGGGTTTATGCAGTACTTGAAACAACAACCAATTAGATTATGCTACTGGCCTCCAATATGTAGAGGACCTTGAAAAGAATCGGCAGAAGTTCCAAATTTATCAACTTAAAGTTATGGAACATCATTGGTAAATTGTGATATCAAGTGCTGAATTAGTATAAAGCCAGTAATCTGGAGAAGATTTCCGAGGATGTTGACAGAATTTGTGGGCCTGAGCTCTATGATGTTGGGCAGTCTAAGGCTTTATTCCTTGGAGGCTGAGAGGTGTTCTTGTAGAGGTTTATAAGATCATGAAGGGAATAGATAGGGTGAATGCACAGCCTTTTACTCAGAGTAGGGGAATCAAGAACCAGGGGACACAGACGAGAGGGGAAAGATTTAATGGGAACCTGAGGCACGATTTTTTGTCAGTTCTAGAATGATGAGTATATGGAATGAGCTGCCAGAGGAGGTAGTTAAGGCAGGTAGAATAACAAAATTTAAAAGTCATGTGGACAAGTACATGGATAGGTAATGTTTAGAGGGTTATGGACCACATACAGGCAGGTGGTACTATGTAGATGGGCCATGTAAGTAGGCATGGGCAAGTTGGGCCGAAGGGCCTGTTTCATATGAAAGGCCTGTTTAATATGAATCTTTTGAGATATGATGTGTCAGTTAGCCCAATACCAAGATAAAATGCGAACCGAGGTCTATCTTAAATTAAAAATTTGAATCTTTACCTACAGTTAATTCTTCAAGGTTGTGTTTAAAATTCAGATAGTAAAATACTTTTGTCAGCCATTCATTAAAAAAACCTTTATATGTGTAACATTTGAAATTAATTTAAATATTTCTAGTTTAATTTTGTGGGGCCAGCAATAAACTGAATGATTATGTGAAGAATACTAAAGTGCATTGTAGTACTTTGACCATACGATTGTAGTGTAATACGGTATAGAACCAGGCCCTTCATCAAATTTGTCCATGCCAACCAAAGCTAGTCCCAATTGCTTGCATTAGGCCCACATCCTCGCTGGCAGCCTAATGCTCTGCAAGATGCTTTTCCTTCAAGTCAGAGAATAGCTAGATGTCAAATGTGGGAACATCTCACCTCGAGATCCACTGCTTGAGTCCAGAACAGAGTACAAACTTACTGCGTCTAGAGCCTAAATGCATCTTACATCAGACTCCTCAGCTAATCTCTCATCACTAGCATGGCCTCGCAGAATGAGTTCACCAACCAAAACGGGGGGGAAAAATAAATGTGAAGGCTGCTGTCTTGTATTATTTGTTTTATTTTACCTAATTGATAATTCAACAACTTAGATCTTTGAAGTCAATTCTTATTGTTTTTTCATTTATCTATTTGGAGAGAGAGAGGGATATGGAGAGCTGTTCCAAAATGTCGCTGATCAGCAGTCTCTAGATGTACTGCTACTCATGGACATGTAATAGCCAGGATGCTTCAATCCAGAAGGCCACAAGTACTAACTGTGGCCACAGAAATAGTGAAATGTTGGAAGATAAAATGAAGTAAAATTACTCGATTCTGTCCCAATTAATCAAGATCGTTGGTGGGTGGATGGGGAATGGAGCAGGAGTCAATTAAGTGTTGATGGAACTCATCCTTCTTCGGCAGCACCTTGGGTTCAAGGATAACTTGCTTCTACTCCAGTTTTGTGCATTCTGTGGGAGCTAATAGGCCAATATGGAAGCTGCAAGCTATATAACAGGTGATACATGATGTGGTATGTGAGCGGGCAGTATGGGAGATTGTGTGTTCCTTTACTGTTTTGGCTTGGTTTCTTGGTTCTCCCAATACATGGATGAGGTTCTTATCATCATCATCACCATCATCATCATCATCATCATCAGTGCATCACACATTGATTCCTGAAGTAGGGCCGACCTTGCTTTTGGAGGTGATGTGGAACGATCAGACTTGTTCTCTGACTAGTTTCACTGTCCTCCTCATTAATTTTACTGATTGTATACCTCATCGTCACCTTCCCCTCAGCCAACTATGAACCTTTGATCTGTCGTTTTCACACCTTGCCCTTCTATATCGCTAGTCTCATTCTCCCCTGACTCTCTGTCTGAAGAGGGGTCTCGAACCGAAACGTACCCATTCCTTCTCTCCAGAGATGCTGCCTGTCCCGCTGCATTACTCCAGCATATTGGGTCTATCTTTGGTGTTAACCAGCATTTGCAGTTCCTTCCTACACAGTTTTCCACTTGTCTGTAAATTAACTCTTGATCACTGGAAATCTCGCTGGGGGTCAATGGCAGTGTTGCAGCAACAATGATTGGGGCGGTGATACAGCTTTTCTTGAGTCCAGCCTGCACTGATGTTGGCCATGTTGTAGATCCATTGATTGTGATCACAGCTCTCATGACATCATATACCAGACGCAATTTGGGAGCAAATTTCTGTAGGCAGTTAAATTTGAAAAGTCTGTCTGACCTCACTGAGGTGCACTGATAAATGTGTGACCTGGCCCAAAATAAAATAAGCCAGATCATTATTATTTTCACATTTTCTTATGTAGAAAGAAGCCATTTAGACAATGTAGCTCATCCCTGTTGGCTTCTCATCACATTCTGCCTATTATATCCCTGTGCACTAATTTACCCTGGTCAATTAAGGGGCATTTGGACAGAATACCTCCTGCCCCTACTTCATACTGACTCTTTAGTTTAGTTTAGAAATATGGTGCAGAAGCAGGCCCTTCGCCCCACCAAGTATGCACCGACCTGCGATTCACTCACATTAACGCAAGCCTACACACTAGGGACAATTTACACCTAAGTATACCTAAGTATACATATCCAAGCCAATTAACCTCAAAACCAGTGCCTTTGGAGTGTGTGAGGAAGACGAAGATCTCTAAGAAAGGTCATGGGGAGAACGTACAAACTCCATACAGACAGCACCCGTAGTCGGGATCGGACCCGGGTCTCTGGCTCTGTGAGGCAGCAACTCCACCACTGCGCCACCGTGCCACTCTCCTTCTATCCATCCATTTCAACAAGATCTCCAGTGGATTATCTGAATATCTTGGTGCTGCTTGTCTTGCATATTTGACTGCTACTTAATGTTACACAGTTCACATTGAGCTTTGCAAGCACACTCATCTCCTCTTGCAATAATAATGTACATTTCACATTTATAAGCTGTCTCACAAAATCTTCCATGATTAGTGGTGCAATTGGTGAGGATTGGCTCCATACACCCATCAATTTTATAATTTGCTGCATTTGGACATAATTGTCATTTATTGCCCACTGTTCAATGCCACAGAACTAAGCCAGTGGTTAAGACTCAACCACAATGGCAATTCTCGTACCACATTTAGACCAGCCTGAGTGAGGATAGCTCTCATTTCTCTAAAGGGCATTAAGGAGCCAATGAAGTTTTATTCTAATCATGGTCACTATTACCAATACCAGTTTTAAAAAAAAATTCAGATTGATTTAATTACTTGAATTTAAATTCCTCAGTTGTTGTGGCAGGATTTAAACAAGTTCTAGCAGCAGAATTAGGTTATTTGGCCCATCAAGTCCACTCCACCATTCAATCATGGCTGATCTATCTTCCCCTCTCAACCCCATTCTTCTGCCTACTCTCCATAACCTTTGACATCCTTCAAAATATCCATTGACGGTCCTCACAGTCGTCTGTGGCAAATTATTCCACAGATTCACCATCCTCTGACCTCTTCCTTTGTAAAGGTACGTCCTATTATTCTGAGGCTATGGCCTCTGGTCTGAGATTCTCCTACTTGTGGAAACATCCTCTCCACATTCACTCTATCCAGGCCTTTCACTATTCAGTAAGTTTCAATGAGATCCCCCCCTCATCCTTCTCAACTCCAGCGAGTACAGGCCTAGTGCCTTTAAACGCTCATCATATGTTGACCCAATCATTTCTGGGATGATTCTCATAAACCACATCTGGACCCTTTCAAATGGCAGCACATCCTTCCTCGAATATGGGGCCCAAAACTGCTCACAATATTCCAAATTGTCCATAAATCATTTGAATACAAGTGTGTAGGAAGGAACTGCAGATGCTGGTTTAAACCAAAGATAGACACTAAAAGCTAGAGTAACTCAGCAGGACAGGCAGCATCTTTGGAGAAAAGGAATGGGTGACGTTTTGGGTCGAGACCTTCAGGCTGGTTAGAATAAGGGAAATGAGTGATATAGTGGCAATTTGGAGAGATAAAGTTCAATGAATGAAAGATATGCATAAAAGCAACAATGATAAAGGAAACAGGCCATTGTTAGCTGTGTGCAAGGTGAAAAAGAGAAGCTTGTGTGACTGGGGTGGGGAAGGGATGGAGAGATAGGGAATGTTGGTGCTACCTGAAGTGAGATAAATCAATATTCATACCACTGGACTAAGCTGCCCAAGTGAAATATGAGATGCTGTTCCTCCAATTTACGTTTGGCCTCACTGAAAAAGGGGGGGGGGGGGGGGGGGGGGGGGGGGGGGAAATGGAGGAGACCTAGGACAGAAAGGTCTGTGTAGGAACGTGAAGGAGAATTAAAGTGTCAGATAGGTTCAGGCGGGCTGAGCGAAGGTGTTCTGCTAAACGATCGCCCAGTCTGTGTTTGTCTCGCCAATGTATAAGAGTCCACATCTTGAACAACAGATACAGTAGATGAGGTTGGAGGAGGTGCAAGTGAACCTCTGCCTAACCTGAAAGGAATGTTGGGGTCCCTGGACAGATCAGGGAGGAGATATAGGACGAGGTATTGCATCTTTGCGGTTTGCAGGGGGAAGTATCTGGGGAGGAGGTGGTTTTGGGAGGGAGGGGATGAGTTACCCCGGATAGTGGAATAGGGAACGTCTCTGCGGAAGGGGCGCAAAGGGGTGAGAAGGAAATGCGACTTGTGTTGGGATCCCATTGGAGGTGTCGGGAAATTTCGTAGGATAATGTGTTCTATGCGATGCTGAATGGGGTAGGAAGGTAAGGACTAGGTGTCCACTGGGCGAGTTTTGGGGAGCAAGGCGGAACTACGGGAACCGCGGAGACACGAGTAAGGGCCTAATTTCTGATGGGAGAGGGGAACCCCCTTTCCCTGAAGAACAAGTACATCTTGGATGTCCTTGCATGGAACACCTCATCTTGGGCACAGATGCGGCATAGACGGAGGAATTGGGAGTAGGGGATAGAGTCTTTGCAGGAAGCAGGGTGGGAAGACGTGTAGTTGAGATAGTTGTGGGAGTCAGTGGGTCTGTATTAGATGTCAGTCAATGGTCAATTTCCTGTGATGGAGACTGAGAACAAGAAAGGAGAGGGAGGTGTTGCAGATGGTCCAAGTAAATTTGAGTCCTGTGACTTAACCGATAGTCCAGAAAGCAAGCAGAACCAATTTACTTTGCTGCTTGCAACACAATGAATGGGAGCATTGCAATCACCATGTCTATTTTTGGGGGTTGGCCAATTTCTCTGCCAATGTCTTTCAGTAGAGGTGCTTAGCTGAGGCTCATTTGTCTGCTTAGAGGGAAGTGAAATATCCCACAGCACATAGTTGTAGAAGAGCCAGGAGCACCCCCAGTGTCCTGAATGACATTCATCCCTGGCTAACAGTAGCTGATCTGATGAATTGGCCATTCAACTCACAGGTGATTCTGGGACCTGACTGTTTGCAAGCCGCTGGCTGAGATTGGTGACAGAAATAACAGTGGCTGAATGTCGAAAAAAAGTAATTTATTTTGTTGGTATCCCTGTATGTATTTCTGAACTGGGAATAAACCAACTCCTTCCACAAAACATCAGGCTGTGTGTATTTTTATTTGACATTTAAAAAAAAAGTTATTCTTGTATGGAAACAAATCGAATTGCTGCTTGTTGGTTATTGTATGAGGGAAGATTAAAGGTCAACACAGTTCATGCCTGAGAAATGTATGGCTGATCCAAGCATAACTATGATCCAAGCAAGCTGAGAATTCCACTGCACCAAATAACTTCCCATTATCAACTTTAATGTTGAATTCCTAGGCTAGACAAACATTTCAGTATATAATCCTAATCCAAGTCGCAAATTATCCTAAAGTTTAATGTTTTCAAACCTCAACACTGATTACTCTGAGTCAAGGACATAGTATCCAACTTTTAAACCGTAAAAATCTCATGCTTTAGAAATTAGATGCCTTAATCTAGGCCCAATTGTAGCACAAGTAATGTATAACAACTGTTTCAGCAACTTTATGTTTTTTCATGAAATCCATTCCAAGTGTTCTTTCTAATAAAGTATTCTATCTTCTGGCAAACATTAATGCACTTTTCAGGATCCAAATGTATGTGGTTTTCTTCAAAAAAGAAAAACATCTTTGTAAAGGGCATTCCCAAATGGTTGCCCAGCACAACTGCTGGAGTTTTATGGACCTCGATTTTGGCAGAAATCTTTGGAATACAATAATTATTTGAAACAAAATACTAAACAGCTGGTTATGTCTACAGGAACGTTTATCAAAATATTGCGATGATAAATCACATGAAGAAGACATACAAAATCTGTCGGATAAATGTTAGAATATGGATTTAATGAGAATAATGAACTAATGGAAGTATCCATTAGTCAAAAGTAGAAGAGAAGGTCAAGTGGACTGGAGAGTTGGTTAATTTCCAAGAGCCTGAGGATATATACCCCAGATGTTTACATGTGGTGGCTTCAGAGATTATGGACATTCTGGTTATTAGACCCCAAGCTTCTGTAGATTCCAGAACTTTTGAAAAATAACAAATGTGATCCTATTTTTAAGAAATGAAGGAGAAAGAAAAATGGGGACCTCCAGCGATAGCCTAACATATGTAGCAGGGCTGCCAACTCTCATGCTTTGAACGTGAGAATCACGCATTTAGACATATTCTCGTGCTCTCACGCTGATCACAAATTTCTCATGCTCTGTCGTGAGAAATTCTGTGATCAACGAAAATTTAAAAACTCATAAACTGCATGGGCCGCGGGTGTTGGAGATCCGGGGCTGAGGGAGGGATGGAGGCAGAAGTAGCGACAGGGACAGGTGCGGGGAGCCAGGGCTGGCGAGTGTTTGCGGGCTGGTGATTGTTGGCGGGGCTGGCGAGTCGCTCGCTGCAGCTCCGGCCATGGAGCAGCCTCAGAAGCGTTGTGCCGCTGTTGTGAGAGTCTCTGTGCTGGGGGGGGGGGAGGAACAAGAGAGGGGGGGGGGAAGAGAGGGGGGGGGGAGGGATGGGTGGGAAAAAAAAGAGAGAGGGGGGGGGGAAAAGGCGGGGGGAGCCGAGCGAGGGGCACAAGGGGCAAGATGGTGAGAGAGGGGGGGGGACCTCTGGGGGGGGAAAGAAGACCGGGTGAGGGTGGGAAAAAAAAAGAGAGAGGGGGGGAATGAGGGGTGAGGGTCTCTTGTGGAAAGAGGAGGGGGGGGTTGGGAGATGTGACGAGAGAGGAAGGGGGGGAGGGGGGGGGAGAGAGTGGGGGAGAGGGGTGGGGGGGAAGAGATAGGGGGGGGGGGGGGGGAAGAGAGAGGGGTAGAGAGAAGGGGGGGAGGAGAAGGGAGGGGGAAAGAGGAGAGAGGGGGGGTGGGGGAGAGGGGGTGAGAAGAGAGAGAGAGGGGGGGAAGAGATGACGAGAGAGGGGGGGATACCGATGAGAGAGTGGGGGGGGAAGAGAGGAGACGGGGGGGAGAGAGAGAGGGGGGGAAGATGAGAGAGAGGACCCCGTACCAATGGGGAGGGGGGGGGGGGAAGAAGAGAGAGGAGCGGGGGGGGGAAAGAAGAAGAGAGAGAGAGAGCGCGAGAGAGAGACGAGAGAGAGAGTGAGAGAGACCCCGTTACCAATGGGAGGGGGCTGCTGTGTACTTAAGCATCTTCCATGATACGTTATTGCAATTTGATTGAGTGGAATCATTATAGTTTATACTATGACAATGTGAGTTCCATTTTACTTCCGAGTCACGTGACGTTCAGTTGAAGTGACTACGTGAAGAAACCCGTACAGCCGGTTGGGTTTGCGTCATTACATCAGACGCTTTGGTGTATGTTGGCGGTTTGGAGCAGCAGCGCTCTCCAAGCAGTAGTAAGTTTAAAACGGAAGGCAAGTTTTTTTTTAAAACTTTTTTCA
This sequence comes from Okamejei kenojei, assembly GCA_035221665.1. Taxonomy (NCBI): domain Eukaryota; kingdom Metazoa; phylum Chordata; class Chondrichthyes; order Rajiformes; family Rajidae; genus Okamejei; species Okamejei kenojei. The sequence continues at coordinate 52,432,005 of CM069134.1, read as the reverse complement.
GTGATGTTGCAGAAGGTGAAAAAACGGTGGCGGCGAGGTCGCGCTCAGAGCAAAAAATGTCGGATGACCAGGAGAGTATTGTATTTTGTTGAGTGCAGGCCGTCTAGACAACACCTAGTCCGACGCGCAGCTATAGAGCTAGCGGGACCCGGACCCACTGCCTGTGAGCAGTGTAGTCATGCCAGTAGGGCGTAAGGCTACTGGGAAGTCAGTTAGGCCCGTGGACCCAGAGTCAGGCCTGGAGGCTGTAGCCTCAATAGGAGAGACCGTTTGCTCACGACTCTCCCAAGTTGAGATTCTATTGCAAAGAATGCTCGACAGGGACCAACTCCGTGAGGAGGAGTGGTGCCCACGCCAGGCTAGTGGAGAGCCTATGCTCGCAGCACCTTTAACAGGGCTGCAAGAATATCCTGCCTATGAGGAGGAAATTCAACTGGTGCAGTTTGCTGACACCGAATCAGTGGTGGGAGAGAGCAATAAGGGAGTACAGCTGGAAATTATCCCTAACATTGCAGAAAATGTTTGCAGTGCCTAGAGAGGCAGGGAGAGCCGATTGGGAAGAATTTGGCTTCAGAAATACAGTATATGCTCTCTCACCAACTACAGGAATTGGCCATGGATGAGGCGGCTAAAAAATATGAAGCCCCTATCAATTGTGGCTTACTTAAGGTGCCGATGGTCAACCATCAGATTTGGACACAGTTGGAGGTGTCAGTCAGGGCTCAGGAATTGAAATCTCTGAAGGTGCTCAAGCTGCTTTCAGCAGGGCTTACGACATTTGCTGTAATAGTGGATAAAGGGCATATGTCTGAAGCCCATCAGGATGCACTGGGACTCCTTTGTAGTGCTTATTTCGAGATAAATAACATCAGAAGAAGTGCTATGGCCAGTTATAAATCCCAATCTGGCGGCTTTGTGCAAGCCGCCCATCGTACAACCACCCAATCTTTTATTTGGAGTAGATCTCGCTAAGCGAGTTAAAGAATGTCATGAGGACACAAAAACGATGGGCCTCATTAAGCCGGTGGCAAACAGGAGAAGAGGATTTTTCCTTACCGGCAGGGTACCAGTTCGGACGCAGGGGAAAGAACCAGCCATTCAGGTCTGCAATATCGGAACTGGCAGGCTGCCACTGGTGTGAAGGGAAGGATGCCTTTTCCTACAAGGGGGGCCGGGGCCAACAAGCTCTGCAAGGATGTATGCAGGTGAGAAAAATACCTCTTAAAGAGAATGAAATAAGTAACATAGATGTTCAAATTGGGGGAAGATTACATTTGTTTCTCAAACAATGGCAGGAGTTAACATCAGATTCATTTATACTTAACAGTATTGAAGGGGTAAAAATTGAATTTTACTCCAATGAGAGTCCACCTAATCAACATGTTACGTCAGAAACTTATATTTAAAGAAGTACTAAATGTACTCGTACAAGCAGAAATTTATACATTACACAAGAAAGGGGTGATTGCGAAGTCAGTTTGTCGAAGTCATCAGTTTGTGTCAAGTATTTTCCCGAGGTCTAAAAAGACTGGGGGATGTAGAATTATTTTGGATCTGACGAGTATGAACTCATTTGTTTGCTATAGGCATTTCAAAATGGAAACTTTTTCCACGGCCATACATCTTATTTCCAAAGGGTGTTATATGGCAAGCATTGATTTAAAGGATGCATATTATTCAGTGTCTATTCATGGTGATGATAGGAGGTATTTGAAATTTATCTGGATGACTCAGTTGTGGCAATTCAAAGCACTGCCTAATGGATTAACTTCAGCTCCTAGATTATTTACTAAATTGTTAAAACCTGTTCTAGCATTACTCAGAGCTCAGGGGCATGTGGTAATGGCCTATCTAGACGATATTTAATTGTTGGAAAGACTCATGCTGAAGCTGAGTCATCTGTTTCAGTTGTTAAATTCACTTTTGAACAATTAGGGTTTGTCATTCATCCAGATAAATCCAAATTATCAACAGTTCAAATCATTGATTATTTGTGATTTACCATTAATTCAAATCACATGTTGGTAACTTTGCCTAGGGACAAATTGCAACAGTTAATTGAGGATTGTGTTAATCTCCTTAGAGAACAACGGCCTTCAATTAGACAAGTAGCCAAATTAATTGGTAAATTGGTGGCTGCTTTTCCAGCTGTGCAGTATGGTCCTCAGCATTATCAACAATTACAATGATCAAAGGAACAGGCACTAAGAACACAAGTGTGCCATTTTGACAGGCCTATGCAATTGTCAGCTGGGGCAATTTCCAACATTCAATGGTGGATTGTAAATGTTTCAAAAAGTTCTAGGAAGGTTTTGGTGGAACCACCTTCCATAATATTACAGACCGATGTAAGTGCGCTGGGTTGGGGTGTCTTCCAGATATGTCTTCCAGTTGTGGAGGCAGATGGAGTACTGATGAGACATCCCTTCTTCAATTAAGAGGGATCAATTATTTAGAGTTGTTGGGAACCTGGTATGAGCTTTAAGCTTATTGCTCTACAAGGAGGGACTTGCATGTGCAGGTTCAGATTGACAACACCACAGCACTGGCATATGTAAACCACATGGGTGGGGCAAGTCACAGTCTTGTGATAGACTGGCTAATCAGATCTGGAGCTGGTGCATTGACCAAAATATCATGCTTTCAGCAATATATTTGCCAGGAAGATTCAACACTGTAGCTGACATTAGGTCACGCCAGTTCAATGATAACATAGAATGGATGTTAAATCAGGACATATTTAATCAAGTGATTGCTCAGTATGGAATGCCAGATATTGACTTGTTTGCATCTAGATTAATTATCAGTTGCCCAGTTATGTTTCATGGGAACCAGATCCTGGTGCAGCAGCGGTGGATGCATTCTCGCTGCATTGGGGTGGAATGTTTGTATATGCATTTCCTCCATTCTGTCTCATCAGTAGATGCTTGCAAAAGATCAAGCAGGACTCTGCTTCAGGAGTATTGGTAGTGCCGGATTGGCCTACACAAGCATGGTTTCCTCTCGTATTACAAATGGCTAGTCAGCCTCACATGATTATTCACAAGCATAAATAGCTGCTGGTAAACCCAGTATCTGGGGATCAACATCCTTTACATGATCGTATTGATCTGTTAATTTGCAGATTTTAAGGAGGCCATACCTAGGGAGAGGACTGTCTGATCGTACTGTGGATGTTCTCACGTCGGCCTGCATGGATAGTACTCAGAAGCAGTACATCACCTTGATAAGGAAGTGGGAGGAATTCTGTCTATAGCAGAATATCTCATATCAAACTGCAGGGATCACAGATGTATTGGAGTTCTTGTCTACTCTTTATTTTGATCAATAATTAAGTTATAGTGCGATCAATACAGCCAGAAGTGCTTTGTCTTCTTATTTATCCATGAATTCAGAGTTACATTCAGTAGGGACACATCCGCTGGTTTCTCGATTTATGAAGGGAGTTTTCAATTCTAATCCTAAACCCAGGTATGCCGGTATGTGGAATGTGAGTTCTTATGCTTCTTAGCCAAGGGGCTCCTGTTGCAAGCCTATTTCTAGCCAAATTAACCATGAAGGTGGTCATGCTTATCGCGTTGGTTGCAGCCCAACGTGTGCAAACTTTGCAAAAGCTACGGCTAGACAGAATGCATGTATTGGCAGATGCCATTATATTTTATGTCTATGATTTGCTTAAACATAGGAGAATAGGCATGTCAGGATGTAAGATTATGTTTTCAGCATACCCCACAGATGCTCGCCTGTGCGTAGTTTCACATTTATCTCGTTACATTGAGGCCACCAGAGCCCTACGAGGAACAGAGTCTGCATTATTTATTAGCCACAAAAAAACACACAGTAAGGTGTCGGTGCAAACAATTTCAAGGTGGCTAAAGCAGGTTCTGGGAAGTGCTGGGATTGATACTGATAAATTCAAATCTCATCCCACCAGGGCGGCATCAACTTCCGCGGCAAGGGCGATGAACGTGCCTATAGACCATATCCTCGCGGCAGCAGGATGGTCCAGTGAGCTGACCTTTCAAAAGTTTTACAACAAGCCAATTTCAAGGCTGGGGGTGTTTGCTGATTTTGTTTTGAGTTCTGTTATAGTTTCCCCCTGAGTTTGAGGGGTTTGTTATGGTTTTGTTTGTAAATAAGCTGTTATTCATTTAACAAATGTTATTATTGATGCATTATTGATTGTTAAAGACTTTTGAGTCAATCGATGCAGTGTGAACGCCGGATTTGGGTCTGCGGCATGAAATCACAGTGCTTTGAAGTCTTCACGTAGTCACTCACGTGACTCCGAAGTAAAATAGTAAGATTAAATGAGAACTTGCCAGTTTGAAGTTTGATCTTTATTTTATGAGTAGTCGCGATGAGGGACTACGTGCCCTCCGCTCCCAACCCTCATAGATTTCATCTAGTAGTTCTAGTCATTGTTATCTTACCATTATACATCAGTCATTGTTACCTGTGATTTCACTCCGCTGCTTTGAAGATTGACGCACCAACGGCTGTACGGGGTTCTTCACGTAATCCCTCATCACAACTCCTCATAAAATAAAGTTCTTGTTTAATCTTACTATTTTATGGCATTAGATCAGCCAATGTTCTTTTGCAATATGACTGTTTAGTTTATTGTCACATGCACCGAGGTACAGTGAAAAGTTTGTGTTGTGGTCCTTCTGGCATTAGCTTGGTATGGGTAGAATAGGTGAGTTGTTTTTAGGGTGATAGGTTAGTTTAGAGATATGGTGCAGAAACAGGCTGTTTGGCCCATTGAGTCTGCACCGACCAGCGATCCCCACACATCAACACTGTCCTACACGCCCTAGGGAGAATTAGGACAATTCAGAGGAAACTGAACATCTCTGAGAAAACCCACGCAGGTCACAGGGAGAACGTAAAAACTCCATACAGGCAGCACCCATAGTCAGAATCGATCCTGGATTTCTGGCACTGTAAATCAGCACCTCTACCGCTGCGCCACCATGCCGCCCAAAACGATAGTGGTGAACAAGAACCCTTTGATCAATGCTTTTTAATTTTGTGGTGTAAGAGTATCTTATTTAGGACCAACTATGAGGACGTATGGCAAAATTGTCATTAACGACCAGAACATGCCCCACTGAGAAGTTGCCTGAGGTTGGGAAAGACGGTATATACTTTAGGCAGGAATAGTCACAGATTTCTGGAGTAACTCAGAGGATCAGGCAGCATCTCTGGAGAACATGGATAGGTGATGTTTTGTCAGGATCCTTTTTCCGGACTCCCATGGAGCAAGAGGGCAGCAGGAATCACAAAAAGGGAGCAGAGAGAGAGGGAGAGGTCTGACAAAACTCCCAACAGAGAGAGGAGGAGAACATCTCCAAAATAGGCATATCTTGAGCAGATTTTGCAGTAGAGAGGTAAAATGTGGATACAAGGAACTAACTGCAGGTGCTATTTCACATATTTCAGGAAGGTCGTATACTGATCCGGGTGATATTTGGTTGAAAGGTTTTATCTTGAGTCCCAGAAAAGTAATAGAGGAATATTTATGAAGAAGATTTTTTGCCTGAAGAATAAGGCAGACCTGTTACACATATTACAACAAGCTCAGTGTACATCTGGCTGATGTTTACACATTGCTGGATGCATTCACACATTCTCTTTTGCTCTTATAACTGTCACCAGTGTCCTTCAGGTTAGTCTGATTTTGACAGATTCAGATTTTGTTTGGAACCTTGGTTTAAGTTAGGAATCCTGGACAGGAAATCGTAACCAAATGCTAATCAAATTTGGAAAATAGCCTTTGTGTAAATTGAACTGACGAACCATCAGTTAGTTGTGCAACAAAATATTTCACATCCTTTAAATAATTTGATTGAAAATTGAATTTGATTGAAAAAATTAAGTTTGCAATGAATTGGTTTGGTTTCCAGTGTGGAATGGGAACAGTAAACACTATATTTTCCTCCTGCAAACTAGAACAACAACCCAGTATATAAACTCCAAACAGCACAAGGCAATGTCGTTTATTGGTATGGGAAGTACTTAGAGCCATTGAGCAGTAGTTTCCAAAGGGGTGAATGAACGTTCCACTTGTTCGCACACATTAAAACACATTTTGTCTCCTAAATGCCAAATGATATCACAGGCCACTTATTTTGCAGTGAGTTTCTGGACTGCTACCAGCACGATGGCTGGAGCACTTTGAGCAGGTTATATATTTTAACATTTTATATATAAAGAGAAATCACAGACTGGTGTAGGATTAATAGGATTGGCATAGTAGGTAATTTAATTTTTTTTCTAATATTGATAGGAACAAACCTTCTCACTGAATACTTCCACTAGTCTCGGAGAGTCTCGGACCAGAGGTCCTAACCTCAGAATTTAAGGGTGTTCCTTCAGGAAGGAGATGAGGAGGAATGTATTTTGTCAGAGGGTACTGAATCTGTGGAATTCATTGCTGCAGAGGGCTGTGGAGACCGTCAATAGATATTTTTAAGGCAGAGATAGATTGTTGATTAGTGTGGGTGTCAGAAGTTGTGGAAAGAAGACAGGAGTGGGGTTAAGAGGGAGAGATAAATCAACCATGATTGAATGGCGGAGTAGACTTCATGGGCTGAATGACCTAATTCAGTTCCTATCTCTTATGAACATGAATAATGGAGTAGAATTATTTTCTTGATACTGGTTGCCTTCTGCAAGAGTGTCTACAGTCTCCAGATAGAGTTGAAGAAATAATCAGATTAGATAATTATTTTGTTTTAAAATCTAGGAAAGTTTGTAATTCTGAGGGGATTATACTGTCCACATAATAAATTTGTTCTTCAATGATAAAAGAGGTTGCCAAGCAGTAATTATGCGTTAGTACATCATGAAAAATTTGGCAACATCCCATTATCAGAATGACAACTTTAGTAGTTTTTACAGAGAAGAATGATGTGTTAATAATTGAAGTTCCTGTAAGTTCACATTGATTTGCATTGATTTCCTCTGCAACTGCAGAAACATATCCGGCGGATGTGGAGAGAATTATTAAGAGCAATATCTTATTTTAGCATTTCTGGCAGCAGATATTGTTATTGGCTTCACTGGGTAGCAAAGGTGGACGTTGACTTTCTAAATGCATATCTAGGCTGATGCCATTTGAAATACTAGATCTTTCATTTTGTTTTCCTCTGTCAATTGCTGCAAGTTGTGGCAGGTTTTGAAGCAAGAACCAAATGCACTCGCCACTGACTTTGATAAAAAGGTATCTACATGCCTGGAGCAATTCTTCCATCAGGAGTGTTTTGGAGACCAGGAGGTCAGATCCCTTATCGGGAGCAGAAGAAGTATGACTCAGGCCATTGCAAAAGTAGAGAAAATATTTGAGCACAAGATCACGTCCCTTAGCTAGAGCTATCAAGAATCTTTCACTCAAATGTTTTTTTTTTTTAATTGCTAAACAAAATAGAAAAATGAAAACACTCGGAAGCACAGAAAGCACTTCAAAGATTTGAAAGCATGCACTGCACTTCCTCCAATGTGGTGCAGGTACTTGAGGTGACCTTTCACCATTAGTGGTGAGGAATTGCAGCATCTTTCCTTGATGAACTCCATGTATTGGATCACAGTGTACCTTTAGAGAATTGTTGTGGTCTGCCATTCATGAATTGTTGTCAGCAAATTCTACTTTTTGCTTATTTTATATGCACATGTGCAAAAACCATAAAACATAAGAGTAGAATTAGACCATTCAGCCCCTCGAGTCTACTCTGCCATTCATTCATGGCTGATCTATTTTCCCCCTCTCAACCCTATTTTCCTGCTTTCTCTCTGTAACCTTTCATGCCCTGCCTAATCAAGATCCTACCAATCTCTGCCTTAAAAATACCCAATGTAGGCCTACACAGCCATCTGTGGCAATGAATTGCACAGGCTCACCACCCTCTGGCTAAATAAATTTCTCCTCATTTCTGTTTTGAAGGTACATCCTTTATTTCTAGTCCTAGATTCTCCAACTACAGGCAACATCCTTTCCACGTCCACTCGATTGAGGCATCTCATTATCTGGTCGGTTTCATTGAGAACCCCCTTCATCCTTCATACCTGTGAGTACAGGGCCAGAGCCTTCAAATGCACCTCGTACATTAGCCCAATTATCCCCAGGATAATTATCGTAAACCTCCTCTGGACCTTACTTAGATATGGGGCCCAAAACTGTTTGCAAAATTCAAAATCTGGTCTCATGAGCATCTGATGAAGCCTCAGCATTACATCCTTGCTTCTATATTCTAGTCCCCTTGAAATGAATGCAAACATTGAAGTTACTGTCAGTCAGCTAGGGTAATGTTGGCAGGTGCTGACTGTTGTACAGTATTTTCCCACAAAGTACAAGTGCTGGTTACAAAACCTCTATGATTTAATAACTTGCAGTAAAATTGATAGAAAAAGAATTAGTGACACAATAATTTCCACATAGTCAAAGATAAGGCTTTTAGACATTTGGGTGACTTGTAAATTTACTGATCATTCTAATAAATCCTGTTCAATTATTATTGGCTCTTATGAAGAAATTATAATTTGGCTGTCATTGTCCTGCTGTTTTTAATGGTGGCATAAGTGGCGATTTACTGCCTTACTCCGCCAGAGACCCAGGTTCAATCCTGACTGTATAGAGTTTGTTCATCCTCCCTGTGACTGTGTGGGTTTTCTTTGTGTGCTCCAGTTTCTCCCTACGCTCTAAAGATGTACTGGTTTGTGCCTTAATTGGCTTCGATTAAATTTGTAAATTGTCCCTAGTGTGTAGAATAGTGCTGGAGTATGAGGATGGCTGATTGGCATGGACTCGGTGGGCCGGAAGGGCCATGTTGTATCTCTAAAACCTAAAAAACAATTTTAATTGAATGCTCAATCTTCAGACAGCTCATGTGCTGCTGATTTTGACCCAAGCTGACATATTGGTTTTTCACCATGGATCTCAAAATTTGAAAATATTTGTCTGAATTTAAAAAAAAATCCAGACAAACCTCAGGAATGATAATAAGATGTTCTGAATGATTTCACAGGGTCTATTTATTTTAAAAAGAACAGGTGTTCCTGTGTTTGCCAAGACCTATCCCAGAGGAACTGGATAATGTGATTGCACATTCAAAAGGAACATTCTGTCAAATTAATATGACTACTGAATAAAGGTTTATACAAATTTACTTGGCCTTGAGAGTTTCTGGTTTAAACTATGGGCAGAGGTGCCTCCAAAATAGTACTATTCACTGAGGGGCGCAGCCCGAAGTGAATAGTACTATTTTGGAGGCACGAGGCCAATAGTTTAACCAGAAACTCGAATAAGGCCAAGGATATTTGTTTTATATTTGGCATCAAACATTTAAACAAGAATAATTGCTTACCTTAAATCTTCTCTGTTAGTCTTGTGCTCAAATTTTTCCAATCCAAATTCAATGAAATCCAAGTGTAAACATAAACAGTCAGGGAAAACTTCTTGAAAAGTCTAACCATTGTTTCAACATCTATTTACAATATTTACATCCTGTTTGTTTTTTGTTATGAATGGCTAATTGTTGTAAAAAATTTACAACGCAGCCATGGAAATGGTACTGATGGGGCTGGAGATTGTTGCTGGTTTCATGTTCATTGTTCTAAAAATCCGGTCAAGTTGTTGTTGTGGTGACTGTGGTATGTGGTTGTTGATCGGACATCTCTTTAACGTTCAGAATCCTTTCCATTGACTGTGATAATCAATCGCAAAATCTGCACCATCACCATCAATGTCACCATTTCTTTATCATCTGATTTGATTTGATCAGGATGAATTGCAGACAGGGTGTCAGACATCTGGCGCTTGGTATGGTCACTGGTACGTTGCATAATTCTTTATCGAGTGTCCTCAGAACGGTGACCTGATACAGACATAATATCTCTAGATGCATGTCCTGCATGGTCTAGCAAAGTGATGCTAGTTGCTCGCAAAGAATGATTCGTATAATGTTTTGAACAACCAGCAGCTTCACAGATGACACTTGTCATGTTGGCGAGAGTCCATTTACCAAAGGTGATGGCGTACCACACTCCATCTTCAACACGGAAAACAGTCTGTTTTGGCCTCTGCCACATCCACTCACAGAGAGGGTTTAATTTGGATAAGTAATTTTTCAATGTTCATAACAGGGCACCTTTGGGTTTCCTTTGAGAGCATGCATTTGTCCCTTGACTTTCCTCTTCATCAGTTTGATGGTTTTTAGTATGCATGTCACGAAGAGTGTAGTATTCAATGTCACCTTCCCATGAAGAACAAAAATCCTCACCTTCATCTGTCTCCACATTTTCCATTCCACGGTTTGCAAAGTAATATCATTGTATCTAGAAACACCTTTCTTTGCAGACCAACAGCCGTGTCTAAATGAGACTTGGCTTGGATAAGTGCCATATCCATCATTAGTGACTAGGGGGGTCTGAATTGCATTACATGGCCATACCGCTGGTCTTCAGTTTTACAAGAAGAGCCTTAAAAGTCTTGTTAGACGAGAGAAAAATTTGCTCACCTTTCACAATGTCCACTCCTCTGGTTTCATAAAATGGCGTTGAAGCGCAAACCGAATCGCTGCATTGACTCTTCGTGTACAGCACTCCCTTCTTGTTTATCGCGCTCCAGCGAGTTAGAACTGTGACAAGATTACATCAAGGTCTTCGAGGCCTAAAATCTGCTCAATTTTCACTACCACCGTCCGAACAAAATTGCCGAAAAACTGACAATCCATATTTGATTTGTTTTTGCGTGTTTTCACTATCCACTAAAGTAATAAAGTCATCCAAATCTTGTCAGTAAACTGACCAAATCGCCAAGTACTGGACGCCGCCATCTTCGTATCGAGCAGCAGATTGAACTTGTTTACAAATTTTACATCGCGCGCTATACTCCCGATAAAGCTGTGATTCCATTTCCCACATAGCACATACTATTGGCAAAATGTCGTCATAAAAGTGATGTCATTTTGCAAATAGTAAATCGTGGAGTGTCAAACATGCCAACATTCTGAAATAGCTGAAAATATATGAAATCACGTGACGCTCTCTCAACCAAAATCGCTAGAGGATAAATGTTTGATGCCAAATATAAAGGTTTATATTTGTACAGAATATTCAGTGTGAATTTGAGCGGAAATTTTACAGGACTATGAATTTACAGACAAAATATGCAGGATGGAACAGCAGATGCTGGTTTACACTGAAGATAGACACAGAATGCTGAGTAACTCAGCGGGACAGGCAGCATCTCTGGAGAGAAGGAATACTTTCTTCAGAATGAAGATGTGTCTCGACCCAAAACGTCTCCCATTCCTTCTCTCCAGAGATGCTATCTGTCCCGCTGAGTTACTCCAGCATTTTGTGTTTATCTTATGAATTAACAGACGTCTGACATAGTAATCAACATGATCGTGTTAAACAACGTAGTTGATTAACTGGAATAACAAAAAGTAATGATGGCCAAAGACATGTAATTGAAGGTCAACCACATTAAAGCACCGGAACATACATGGTTGGAATTGACCATTGCAATACATCAGGCCACTTACTTAGTATGCACATTATCATACTCTATCCTTTTTACCCTGCAACAACTTTCCACTTTACATATTGATCTTTTCAATTGATTAGCTATCCGTGGCAGTTCATTCCATATATTCATTATAATTTGTTCAGTTAAGTTACACACACACACACACACACACACACACACACACACACACACACACACACACACACACACACACACACACACACACACACACACACACACACACACACACACACACACACACTGACACATACACACACAGACACACACACACGCAGAGGTAAGTCCTTTAAAGACAACTTTTAATACTTTTTAACAGTTAGCCTTGGTTCTGAAAACTATTGCTTACCTTATATTCCCCAATGAGCCAATTAGATTCACCGGTCAGCACTAGCTCTAACCTACGTGAACCTCCGAGAACCTTCAACCTCCTGGCAACCCACTATGACCTCCTGGTGACATGCCTACGGCACAAGAATTCTTGCTACACTCCATGGCGGCTTCATTCTAATCGCCGCTAATTTTTCAACATGTTGAACAAATTTGCGACGACCAAAATGAGGCCGTGACTAGTTCCCAGAATGCGGAAACTTCTCACGACCATGAAGGCGACTCCCCGGCAACCACCCGCGAACATGTGGTGACCATGTGGCGACTGCATAGTCTCCTGCAGTTGCCTAAGTGGGACAGGCCCATGAGATTTCAGATTGCCTACAAATAATAAAGAACACAAAACATAATTCTGGATTTCCATTGTGGCTCATTTGAGCTTGTATAATATCTAATACTGATATCATTAGGTTGTATGTTGCCATATTCTCTTAAAAATTCAGGGTCTATTTTCCTCAGAGTGCAGTCCTGGTGGATCAGGGGTTTGGTCCACTCTTTTCATTTTGACCCAAGCATCACTAACTTCTCTGGTTATCATAATGCCATAGAATTAAGCCATTCGGCCCATCAAGTCTACTCCACCATTCAATCATGGCTGATCTATCTCTCCCTCCTAACCTCATTCTCCTGCCTTCTCCACATAACCTCTAACACCTGTACTAATCAAGAATCTATCTATCTCTGACTTTAAAATATCCACTGACTTGGCTTCCACAGCCTTCTGTGGCAAATAATTCCACAGATTCACGACTAAAGAATGTCCTTTAATTCTGAGGCTATCTGTAGTCCTAGACACTCCCATAGTGAAAACACAATCTCCACATCCTTTCTATCCTAGACTTTCACTATTCTGTATGTTTCAATGAGGTTCCCTCTCATTCTTCTAAACTCCAGCGAGTACAGGCCCAGTGCCGACAAGTGCTCATCATGTTAACCTACTCATTCCTGGGATCATTTTTGTAAACCTGCTCTGAACCCTCTCCAGAGCCACATCCTCAGATATGGTGTCCAAAATTGCTCACAATATTCCAAATGTGGCCTTACCAGCGCCTTCTAGAGCCTCAACATTACATCCCTGTTTTGACTACTGATTTTATCACTTGAGGAGCTTGCAGGAACCCAGCAGTATTGTACATTTACTGAGAGATTTGGAGCATTGTTGGCATGGTGCTACAAGCTCTCGTGAAGATTTTCTATCCAGAGAAATGATGGCCACCAGCAAGGAACCTCAAATGTGATGTTGAAATGATGCATGTGTTCTCTTAATAAGGGATTCCACTGGACAAGAGCTACCCTAAGCCTTGCTGATCAGGATCCAAATGAGTTGCAACAAAGCACTTGTGGCTCTCTGCCAGAAGGGAAACCTTTGAGGGATGTGAGATCATGGTGGCATAATGAGGGTGTTCTGCCATAGATCAAGGTGCCTCCTGATTTTGCGTTTCCCAAACCACTTCACTTTGATCAACCCTTCGGTTTCATTCCCATGGGTTGTAATGCATCATAGTAATTTAGCAGTGAAACAGGCCCTTCTGCCCAACATGTCCATACCCTGCTGCTCGTTTTTGATCCATATACCTCAAAACCTTTGGATGAAACTGTCCAAATGTCTTTTACAGTACCTGTGTGCTCTATCTCCTCTAGCAGCTTGTTCAATATCCCTAGCATCCTGTGTGTAAAGAGAAACAAACACCCAAACCCTCGGGTTTCTCTCAACCTTTCTCCTCTGATCTTAAACCTATATCCTATGGTTCTTGATTCTTCTACTCTGGTGAAAAACTCTGCCCCATGCACAAATGCAGGTGGTATAGTTCTATGATGGAGTCTTCACAGATATAAAAACAATGTGGTCATCAACCAAGTGAATCTCAGCCCACTGGAGCATGCTTCTGCACAGTCACACTTCCTCTGCTGAACCCATGCAGGTTGGACCATGGAGAACTTGGAAGAAGACCAAATGGTTACATCAATGCATACACATGATAGTTTTGCACAATAGTATTGCATTCAATTTCCACTGGGATTTGTCCCAAATTATTTGTTAACGAATCATTCTTTATTGTATGTGTAGGAAAGAACTGCAGATGCTGGTTGAAATCGAAGGTAGACACAAAATGCTGGAGTAACTCAGCGGGACAGACCGCATCTCTGGAGAGAAGGAATAGGTGATATTTCAGGCCCTTCTGATGTCTGAAGAAGGGTCGCGACCCGAAACATCACCAAATCCTTCTCCCCAGAGATGCTGACTGTCCTGCTGAGTTACTCCACAATTTTGTGTCTACATTCATTCTTGTATGGCACATTTATGGTTATTGAATAGCAAATGGCCTATTAACATGTTTTGAACGGTGAGGGCATGCACTTAAAACGTGTGTAGGGTGGCAAGTTCTACATGTTCACCTGTAGGACGGGTTGTGTTACACGTGTGGATTATATAATTATAGGTGCACATTGCATTTGGAATTCTATCAAATGACAAACTATTTTCTATTGGGGTGTCACAAATGCCGAATTTGGGTCAATTAGTTTACCTATGCAGGAAACTGTAGATGCATTTTTCAGCAACAAGCAAAGTGTTGAAGAAACTCAGCAGGTCAAGCATGACCTGTGGATCAATATGAACCGATGATATTTTGGGTCAGGACCCTTCTTCAGGCTGATTTTTTTGTGATTTATCAGTCTCTTTCTCACTTGCTCCTTCTATAAGTTATTTTGTTTGGTCAAACACGACTATTTTTTTTTGAATTATTGACTATCCTCCAATATTTTATTGAGTGAATGAGATAAAGTATTAAAACATGATATGAGAAATGCTGGATAATGGAATTACAAGAAATGGAAAATTGAGATGACACTGAAAGACGGGGAACTGTGAGATTCACCTGGTAATACAGTATGAAACAAATAGAGGCAGCTGAACTACTGAATTTTCAGATATGTTATCTGTATAAAGAAGGGAGAGAATGGAGACAATTGTTTTTTTCACAATATGTTCAGCTGATTCTTGTGGACAAACCAAAACAATATAACAGTTAAGATGTTATTGTTTTGTGTGGCGATGGGAATTACACCACACCATAACATGCTCAACTGAGTCCTTAGAGAATGCATTACAGGTACATTGAAACCAGCCTAGAAACAAAGTCGTTATTTTCTTACAATCAGGAGAGGGATAATCGTTTGATACTTTGTAATGGAATTGAGATTAATACCATGTTATAAATGTTGAAGATACTCAGCTCTTATTTCTGCACTACAATGTAAATTACTACCTCTCATTATAAGCGATGTTTCACGTGGTGATCAATGATTCGGCTTGTTAATTTACATAATGAAAACAGGGTTGGAAATTAACGGTTGCCAGGGTGCCAATGGCCACCTAAAGTCCCGCCGGGCAACCTAAAAGCCCAGTCATTTTGCCTGGCTTGACACTGCAGAAACTGGTTTGTACCGAAGATAGACACAAAAAACTGGTGTAACTCAGCGGGTCAGGCAGCATCTCTGGATAAATGGAATAAGTGACATTTCTGTCGACGGCGGCTTTTGTGCAGGCTGATTGAGGGTCGGAGCGAATGAGAGGCCCCACTCAGCGGCCGCGACGGCAGCTCCACCTCCTCCTGCACCCCGCCCGCCCTGATAGCGGCCGCTGCGTGCCACTCTGCCACAGCGATATCCGCTTTCTAAGCAAACCCTCCCGCACGCCGAGGCCGGGAGGAGGGAGGAAGGGGAGACCCCCTTCCGCCGTCTGAAGCTCCTGCACTGCTCGGCCCTGCACCTTCCTGTTGGCTGGTGGAGGAGAGGAGGCAGGGGCGAGGAGATCCCAACTGCCTCCCCCTTTGGCGGCGGTACTTGGTGGTGGACCGGGACGGCCAAGGCAGCGGGGCGATGATGCTGGTGTCGTCCGAGGAGTGCTGACCTTCCTTCTGCCCCACCTCCTCTGCCCCTTCGTCTCCCTCTCCCTCTCCCTCTCCCTCCCTCTCCCTCTCCCTCTCCCTCCTTTCCCTGCTCTCCCCTCTCTCCCCCCCATCCCCCTTATCCTCGGACCCCTCCTCTCCATACCGCACTGATCCCCATTCCCACCTCTATTCAGTCCTCACTGACATCCCCTGTGCTCCCCTCCCCGTCAACCCCCCCCCCCCCCCCCCCCCCGATCTATTCATCCTGCGCTGATCACTCTATCCACCTCACATTGATTCTCCTGCCACTCCCCATCCATCCTACACTGGTCCCCCCCCCCCCATCCATCCCGTACTGATCCCCCCCATACATCCCGTACTGATCCCCCCCATTCAATCCCCACTGACATCCCCCGCGCTCTCACCTCACCATTTTACCTACTCCAACCATCACGCACTAATTCCCCAGCCTCAATCAAACCATCCATCCCGCACCGATTGCCTTCTCAACCTGTTTTGCAACCTGTATATTTTGTTGTGAATAAATTATGTGGGAAGCAAGAGTGTTTATGTACCAATAGCAATAACAACCCATGCTATGGCCATGTCATGATAATTTTCAGTCCTTCACAGAAAACATGCTTGCATCAATCTGTAATGTGCATGGTTAAGCATATATGTTACCATGGTCCAGGATTTATTGACACAGGTTGATCATACGCTGAATAATCCAACCACATTTTTATTTGGAAGTGGAAAGGAATAATAGAAATTGCATTCATTGCAACGTGTAAAAAGAGTTGAGATACTGTATTATAATTTTGCTGCATGTCATCGTGGTATATATCATATCTTGATTGGTGAATAAGTTTAGTTTGTGACTTTATTTAAAGCAGAAATAATATGTGAATGTTTCATTGAGCATAATTCCGACACATAATAAGTGGTAACTACGCACTTTGGCCGAGCACATTATCGCACGCGTCATGCAATCCGTCTTAAATGACTACCTAAACTGTCATTTGGCAACTTAAAAAGCTGCCCAGCTTGTCCAGCTGACAACAGAGAAAAAAAGTTAAGTGAGAGCCCTGTGAAAATCCATGTCATTTTCTAACTGTTGGTATCCACACTAGTCTTTTTTTTTTAAGAAGCCTCCATCAAATTTTCACTTTGTACTTGTAATGTTCAAAAGATTGTTTCCCTTTCTGAGAACAACTATTTTCATCAAAGCTTAAGTGGTTAAAAACTTCATAAGCATTTAAATCTATGGATTCATTCATTATATCATAATAACATATTTAGATCCTACCAAGACCGTGACTTTAACAATAACATAAAAATCTTCATCTCAAACAGAAATCATTCAAATAAAACCAAAGTCTTTTTCTCAGCATAACTGTACATTCTCCAAAGACTAGTGAAATTTGCCCCATCTCCAACGATCCTTACCAATTTCTATGGATGCATTACAGTTAGCATCCCATCCGGATGCATCACAGCTTGGTATGGCCACTCCTCTGCCAAAGACTGCAAAACATTGAGTCTACAGAAGAAGGGTCTCGATCCGATATGTCACCCATTCCTTCTCTACTGAGATGCTACCTGTTCCACTGAGTTACTCCAGCTTTTTGGGTCTACCACCAGATTCAGGAACAGTTTCTTCTCTGCTGTTATCAGACTATTAAATGGACTATTAGTATGCTGAGGATGAATTCTGAAACTTACAATCTAATTTATTGCAGCCCCTGCATTTTTTTAATCTACGTTCTCTGTAGCTGTGATAACACATTCTGAACTATGTTTTCATTCTCCTTTGGACTATCCTTTGGGGCAGCACGGTTGCACAGCGGTAGAGGTGCTGTCTGTATGGAGTTTTATGTTCTCCCAGTGCCCCGCGTGGGTTTTCTCCGAGATCTTCAGTTTCCTCCCACACTCCAAAGGCATCCAGATCTATAGGTTAATTGGCTTGGTAAATGTAAAAATTGTCCCATCTGTGTGTAGGATAGTGGGCTGAAGGGCTTGTTTCTGTGCTGTATCCCTAAACTAAACTAAACAAAAATCTGATGTATTCATTTAAGGTATGATTTGCCCAGATTGTACGCAAAACAAAGTATCTTGTACATGTGACGATAATAAACCAATACCAGCATGTGTAACATGAACGATTGGGTAATTATAGTAATTTAGGTTTCAGACAGTGTGCTTTTAAGCAGGCTAAGACAGAACACTGCAAAGTAAAGGTTGCTTTGATTTGGTAAATAGTCACAGGGTTTGAACCTTTCACCGAACAAAGATTTGCAATTTGCCTAATGTATTTTATGTTTGGTTTCATTTCTCATCCTTCTTTATGTAAGATGGAGCTCAGTGAAAGTTTTAGATTAGAAACAAGGGGATGAATTTTCACTTTATGAAACAATTAGTTCTATATCATGATCTGCTTAGTTTGACATTGACTTGAATGATGGATGTAAAGGGACCGAACAAATAATTAATGCGTGTTTACCTCCATGCAAGAAAATTAGCATTGGTCCAATTTTCTGTGATTCCAAGGCCCCTCTACCTCCTGGTTTTCATTTCAATGGTTTCAGTATGAAAATTGGTTGAGCAGCAAAATGGGCTGCCTGTTTTCATTGCACCAGTACCTCACTGTAATTGTGTTTATGACAATAAACTCCACTCAACTCAACTTGACCTGCCTTGACTTAATTATAGAGTCATAGAGTGATACAGTGTGGAACCAGGCCCAACTTGCCCACACCGGCCAAAATATCCCAGCTACACTAGCCCCACCTTCCCGCATTTGGTTCATATCCCTCCAAACCTGTCCTATTATTGACTAAAAGCAATTTGCACACTGACAATCGGCAACTTGCAATTTACTCACTGATAATTCCCTGCAGTTTGGGGATGTAAGTCAGAATTTGTAAGAATAAGTGTATGGCAGGACTGGATAATTTTGCATGGCAAAGCAGTTAGAATTACTATTGGTGAAGCAATGTTGGGTTTTAGCCATGTACCAGTGAAGAAGGATTGTTTCAAAGGATGCTAGTATTATTGTTACTCTTGAGATGTTATCTAGCCCTGGTGTGAGCCTTGCTAATTGTGAAGAATGTGGCACTGTTAAACTCTATCCTTTATTCCTTAATCATCTCATATTAAAGACTTCCAGGCTATCTGGAATCACAGCAGTGCCCTATCAAATTAGCAAGTGTGGAAAATGTGGACAGCTTGCAAGTGATTCACACGTAAAGCATGTTTATTGGGAATTACAAATGCAACTCTCTCTATCGTAGAGAGACCAATGAGCAAATGAAAATGTACTGCCAAAATGTAATATCTAACTAGGCCAAAAATTATAAGGATGATGATACTTATAATGTGGCAGAAAGTTGGTAGAACATGATCTGCTTCTGAAGACTGTCCTGAGTAAATAAGTGTCTTTCTTTGTATTATTTCTTGATATGAATCAACAGCTGCAGATTAAAAACTTAAACTATCAAGGGCATTGTCTACTTGTTAATAAATAGAATGGAGCTTGGTGGTACCTCAACATGTGTTCTGTTTAAAAAGTGTACATATAAATTTGCACATTTATCAAAGTAATCACAGTAATCATAAAACCAAAGCTGAGGAACTGAGAGGGTTGAAAACTTATGACATATTTATGCTGAGCCTCTCTAGCCCCTCCCTCTCTACCTCCTCTCCCTTGCTGCCCCCCCCCCTCTGCCCCCCTTCCCTCTCTGCCCCCCTCCTCTCTATCCCCCTCCCTGCTGCCCCCCTTCCTCTCTGCCCCCCCTTCCTCTCTGCCCCCCTCCCTCTCTGCCCCCCTCCCTCTCTGCCCTCCCCCCCTCCCTCTCTGCCCCCCCAAGTCAGGGACTGGACTGGAGCCCAGGCGGCGGTTGAGCTGAAGCCTGGAGTTTACAGCCAGGGCTGGGCCGAGTACGAGAGCCAGGCCCGAGATCCAGGCCCTGGCACTGCTCTACGACCTGGGTAGGTGCTGGTGCAGGGAATGGGAGGAGGATGAGGGAAATTAGGAGGAGGAAGATGGGGTGGGGAGTGGGGTGGGAGATGCCCCCTCTCTCTCTACCCACACCTCCTTCCTCTCTGCCCCCCTCCCTCTCTGCCCCCCCTCATTCTCTGGCATTCGTAGACCCAGTGAACCGAAGGGTCAGTTTCTTTGCATTACAACTTAATCACTGAAAACTCCAATACAACTCCACTCAGCTGGTCAAGCTACATTGGTGAGGAAAGAAATAGCGACTCAGTGTTATCTTTTATGGGTAATATTGGGTCTGTTTCTATCACAAAAGATCTAGCCTGTTCTTTTTAGTAGTTACACTATTTTCTTGTTTTATTTCATGTTTCAAGCATGAGAACTATTTTGCTTTAGATTTGCAAGCATTGCCAATCAAGGCCCAAATTTCCTTTGAAACTGCAAATAACCTGCACTTGAACTCGGGATATGGTTGTTGTATGCACAGAACTATTCCCTCTGATCTAGCGTGACCATGACATCGATTTGTATATACGAAGTGACCAGTCTCTCATGTGTGCCGTGATCCTCTGACAAATCTTGAAACCAAGTGTATATCAGTGGCAGAATAGTAATCATGGTGAACTTTCACACACAATTACTTTTGAGTGGGCGGCAAGATTTTCTGATCTTTAGGTCTGAGGCTGGTAAATTGCTGGATTCGATCATGGTCCATTACTAGGACTGAGCTGGACACTACCTAATACCTGCTCTCAGAGCAGCAATGGATGCATTGCAAATCACTGTAGTTAAAAGATACATGCCCAACGCTAAACAAGAAACCGATGATCAACTGCTTTGATAATGACCAAGGCAAAAGCATTAACTCGAGCTGAGCCAAAGATGGTGCTGCAACCACTACTGTTAACTGAGTACAGGAGGAACTTTGATGCTTGGATGCTCTGGAAATCTGTAATGTCAAAACTGCCTAATGTGGACACCAGGAACCTATTTCAACTTACAGAAATATAGCAAATGAGGAAGTAACTCGGCAATATCCCTGTTTGACTGATCACATGCTATTGTGTTCTCCTAGCAGGTCACAGAATTTGGCTTGTATGGATGGATATTTGACGTGTAATTATACTTCAAAATACTTTTCCACTTTCTGCCTCTGGTACATAGAAACATAGAAACGTAGAAAAACATAGAAACCTGGATTTCACTCAGTTCCTCCATCTCATTTGACCCGCGATCCCCTGCTATTTCTGGCAGATTATTTATGTCTTCCTTAGTGAAGACAGAACCAAAGTAGTTATTCAATTGGTCTGCCATGTCCTTGATCCCCATGATCAATTCACTTGTTTCTGACTGCAAGGGACCTACATTTGTTTTAACTAATCTTTTTTGCTTCACATATCGATAAAAACTTTTGCAGTCAGTTATTATGTTTCCTGCCAATTTTCTTTCATAATCCATTTTCCCTTTTCAGTGTGCTCTGCAGAACTGAACTGTAAACAGTACTAAGAATTACATCACCCCGGGGAGCGGGCCTGAACATCGGGCCGCCCGTAGCGGCGACTGCAGGGGGCTTGGGGAGGCCCCGAGCACGGGGGAACAGTGGGGAACATCAGGGGAAGAGACTGACTTTGGTGCCTTCCCTCACAGTAGGAAATTTTGATCCTGCTGTGGGGGGATGTTTTATGTTGAATCCTATCTATCCATGTTGTGTTCTTTATTTTTACTGTATGGCTGTATGGTGATTTAATTTCACTGTGCCAATTGACACATGTGACAAATAAATACATCTTATCTTATCTTATCTTAAATAGGCCATTCCTTCCCAATGTCATGTGCACAATAAACGAAATGCAATAATTATTTTGATTTGGCAATGAATTAATTTATAGTCATAGAGTGATACAGTGTGTAAACAGGCCTTTCGGCCCCACTTGCCCACACCGCCAACATGTCCCAGCTACGCTAGTCCCACCTGCCCGTGTTTGGTCCATATCCCTCTAACCTGTCCTATCCATGTACCTGTCTAACTGTTTCTTAAACGTTAGGATAGTCCCAGCCTCAACTACCTCCTCTGGCAGCTTCTTCCATACACCCACCACCATTTATGTAAAAAAGTTACCCCTCAGATTCTTATTAAATGTTTTTCCCTTCACCTTAATCCTATGTCCAAATTAGGACCTA
This sequence comes from Okamejei kenojei, assembly GCA_035221665.1. NCBI lineage: Eukaryota > Metazoa > Chordata > Chondrichthyes > Rajiformes > Rajidae > Okamejei > Okamejei kenojei. The sequence continues at coordinate 52,409,996 of CM069134.1, read as the reverse complement.
ATTTGTAATTTAATTTTGGCAAACTGAAGATGTCAACATGATTTTCCCTATCGCTATCTACTACATGTTAGTATCAGCATCTTCCAGATGCACTCGTAGTGAAGTCTGAAGAAGGGTCTCAACCCAAAACGTCACCTATCCCTTTTCTCCAGAGATGCTATCTGACCCGCTGAGTTTCTCCATCATGTTGTGTATGTCACTCGTACTAAGTTTGATTATCATCACATCCACACCATGCTTTTTGGTGGACCATGAAACCAAGAAGCAAGAGTTATTCCAGGGAGTTACTCCAGCTCCAGGGAGTGATTCTGCGTTGGTTTTCAGCGGTGGCGGCGAGGCGGCGACCGGACAGCAATGGTGGCCAGATCTCCCATAATGCAAAGGGAGGGAGTAAGTGCCCGGCATCGACCAGTTGTCGTGGCAGTGCGCATGTGCAGGGCGGCCGAAGACGTGCTGGCCGTGGTTGTGCGCATGTGCAGGGGGAGGATGTGCAGGCTGTGGCAATGCGCATGTGCAAGGCGGCTGGCCATGCCGGCGGATGAGGAGTGGGCGGAGAGTGGAGAACCGGTGGCCCGGACATGGACACGGATGGTGGGCGGAGACAGAGAGTGACAGAGATAGAGATAGAGAGTTAGTTTCGAGCCCTGCAAAGGCCAATCCTGGTATCTGTTTTCTGCAATATCACAGTAGAAAACTAGATTTAAATTGCGTCTTATTTTGTGTTAGATTACTCAGTAAGCAAATAACATCTTGCAGTACAGAAATTATTATAAATTATGTAAATTACTTCTTCGATCTTTATTAATGTTTATAAAAAATAATTGGCATCCGTACTTCAATATGTCAAAGTTTGTAATTGTTTCTCCAGCGAATTAGATAAAAAAGATAGTTCTGGCTTCAGAGTTTTACCATACAGCCTTTTTTGGTATTAATACAAGACTGAGTCATTGGCACATTGCTTGTGAAAGTCACAAAAACATTGACAAGCACAAATGCATACAATTTCACAGAACAGCTTTGTCGCATTTCCTTAATTAACGTTGTGCTTAAATAATATTTGTTGGTTTCAGCCCGGTATTATATGTTAACACTGCAGCTTCTTACAGTTGTACTGCACATGCATCTTTTCCAGGCATCTTCTGAAGGATATGTTACTAAGATAGACACAAATTGCTGGAGTAACTCAGCGGGACATCCAGCATCTCTGGTTAGAAGAAATGGGTGACGTTTCGGGTCGAGACCTTCCTTCAGACTACTTTCTTACTTCCTTCTAACACAGGACATGTAGCTACATGGATTGAACACTTCCAGCTATGGGGGGGAGATGCAGCTGAATGTAAAGATGGATGGGAGTAAGAAGTGTCTGCCCATGGTTTAGAAGATCCTTGACCAACTGGTGAAGATCAATGTCCACACGTTGCATTTAGGTGGGATTCTGACTTGGAGATGTTCAGCCATGATCCAGTGGTAACTTTGCACTATTGGTGCCTCAGCCAAGAATATCCAACAAATGTCCAAACCAGATCTTCCACTGCTACTGAGGAAGATCACCAACAACACACTGCAGGGAGACCACAGAAACCCTCCACAGCCCTCAACCTACAGCCAAGTGCTCCTCTTGGGAACTTGCTCGGGAGGTCTCTTAAATAAGATGTGTGGAATCTATGAGTGACTGAACTTTATAGAAGCCTGCAATGCCCTTTCCTGCTTCTATGGGGTTGACTCCCAGCAATGCAGCAAACTGTGGGATGTGGCCGGGGTCAGGTGTGGATGTCGGGAACAATCCCGGCACTAAAGCCCCAGTCCCACTCGGGCGATCTCCACTGCGACCTCTGGTGACCTTGCCCGTGACCAATAGTTGTGGGAAGGTCGCCACGAGGTCGTAGGAGGTCTTTGTCACTCTCCTTCATGGTCGAGAATGGTCTCCGCGTAGTCGAGGCTTCAGCTAGGTCGCAGCGTATTTTTCAAAATGTTACAAATTGACCGCAAATAAAAATAGGTCGCCGTGGGAAAAATCAATATTTTTTTTAGTCATAGATCTAGTCGAAGTTGGCTGTAGTAGGTCGTGATGCTAGTTGTAGGTAGTTGAAGGTAGTCGAAGGTAATAGCTCCAGGGTGAAAAAAAGGTCAGTGGAAAAAAAAGGTAATGTAAACAGCAGAAAGTCAGCTCTTTCACTCCAAGGCATGTTCATTCATAGCTGGGGAGTTTTTTTGGAGAGGAGACTTGTGTTTTAGAGATGCCACCAAAAAGGCAGCAGCGCAGGGGGAGGCACAACCCTAAAAAAAAACATGCAGGTCTTGCCCACCCAGGAGGAGAAGTGGCAGGAGGTGATGCCATTGGAGGTGATAGTGCAGGAGGCGGTAACCCTGCATGAGAGACCCCTGGAGGAGGAGACCAGGGTGGTAGTATATCTTCTGACCACCACCCCATCCTTCACTGCCTCATTTGTCTGACACAGCATCAGAAGCAGATGCCCCATTGGTTATAAGGGAGGGCTGGAGGAAGGTTATGCCCTACATCTTCACCAGGCAGCTGGAGGGGGACCTTGAGAAAGGTTCCAGCTGAATGCCATCCAATACGAAAAGGAAAATGAGGGGTACATGGACAGGGACAAGACTGGCATGCTTGCCATCCACTGCCCCACATGTGTGCTTAAAGTTCCATCTTTTGTCAAAGCTCAGCGCCACTCTCTTCCAGTCATCTGGTGTACTGGGACAGTCCATCACATCATCTCCATTCACCCATTGAGACCTCTTCTTGTGCTTCCTCTTGACCCTTGCTCTTCCCCTTCTGCCTTTCTTAAAAGGCTGCTGAAGCAAAAGAGCTACTGCAAACAGCAGTAGTTGGATTTTTATTAACATCCTCCAAACTAGTTCCTTCCTTGCTTGCAAGGTTCAGAATGATTTAAAAAAAACCTGGGAGGCATTGTTTAGTGAGAAAAAAATGCAGACATGATATCATTTTATCAGGTGATCATTTGAGCTGTAGGCACTCGTCACTGGTCATTGTTGGTTTTTGGTGTGGTCCTCTGAGATGGAAGGGGGTCGGGCTCATTCACGGACCAATTTGCCAAAGACCATCCTCGAGTAAAACGTACATGGTCGAAGCCAGTCTTCAACATGGTCGGAGGAGGTCTTCTTCATAGTCGAGGGAGGTCTTCAACATAGTCGTAGGAGGTCATACACATAGTCGTGGAAGGTCGTAAGAGGTTGTAGGTTACCACAATTTTTTTTAAGTCACTTAAGGTCGCCAGGAGTCGCGGTGGAAGTGGGACAGGCCCTTACGAAACTGAGTGTGATCTCCAAGAGTAAAGGATTAAAGGTGCATTGGAGGTTATATTTGAAGTCTTATTACAATTATAGAAAGGCTTGATGGAACTACATCTGGAATATTGTGTCAACTTACCTGTAGAGAGGGAGTGGAAGGAAGATTCTTCCACTAGCTTGCCTCTTGTGCTGGTGTGTCAGTCACATGACGAGAACTTGAGTAGACTGGTCCTTTATTCTCTGTAGTTTAGAAGAGTGAGATGCAACTTCATTGGAACATAAAAAGTACAAATAAGGCTCAAATGGGCAGAGGCATTAAAATGCTTCCTCTGTCTAAGGAGTCAAAAACATCTCCTAAGCAGTAACATGTCCTTTCAAGGAGTCAAAACAGGATTTCTTGGACCAAAATAAAGGCAGGCCCCTTAGGACTGAAATTAGGATAATTTGGGCCACTCAGCGGGTAGGGAGTGTTTGGAATTCTTGCCCAAAGACGGTTGTGGACTAGACAATGATTCATACAGTACAGAGATTGATATATTACTGGATGTTAGAGGAATCTATGGATACGGGATTGTTGAACGAGACGATCAACCATGACGTTGAAGCAGACTCGAGGGGCCAAGTGGCCTTGCTCCTATTTCTTATGTTATAATGAAACATTACCTAATTGTGGACAGAGTATGCAGTCTGAGTGTGGCCCTTTAAATAATATGGTACATGGCTACCAAGGTTTATATCAGCTCATTGTTCTGTGAGTAAATAGTAGTTTACAAACACAACGAGTTGAAGATATCACTGCAGAGGAACTTTGATTGTTGCACTACTGCTGATGTGATGTGGGAGTGTTTTATACAGTACAAATATGCTGGGAAAAATAGAATTCCTGTTGAAAATTGAGAGGGACACATTTTCCAATATCCCACATTGTCTAGAGAGTCTCACTTACTGTGAGACACCTATCTCTTATTTGGGACACTCGGGAGCTGTATTATAAAATTCCATCTTTCTCAACAATTTGGAACTCACCCATTTTTTTGAGGTGCTGCATGCAGTGTGTCAGGTGAAACACAAAAATATCATGAAACTTGCAAAAAGAAAACCAGATCTCTCCAGAGATGCTGAGTCCCGCTGAATTACTCCAGAATTTTGTGTCTAAATTAAAGTAATTGTTAGGATAGTTTTCACCCTGATTCAGCATGTAACCCTGTAGTGAATTACTTAAGGATCGTTTTAAGTGCTGTGCAATGTTGCTGGAACTATGCTGATTAATAACTGAGGCTGACAGATGCTGAGAGCAGTACGTCATTGGAAATATGGGGACATTTAGTCACGTCTCTGCTAATCTGCTGAGGGATTTGTTTAGTGGTTTATTGTACGTAAACAATGCAAATTGTTGGTCACATCTTTAATTTCCAATTTCTGTCGGCAGACGTGGGAATGGGCTTTGCACTCCAGATGATATACAGTGTCCAGATGATGTGCGTCCAGCCTTGGATAAATATCAAATATGCTCAACTGGATTGCACTTGGAATTGCCTGCACCATTTTCTGATGGTCACAAAGAAAAGTGGAAATAATAGGAATGATTTAATAGGCACAAATCTCATTGTGTTTTGAAGCTTATGGGTCAGTTGTGAGTAAAGTCAGTCCAATTTCTAGACAATTCTAGTTTGGGTGATTTAACCTAGTTATTATGAAACTAAAGTCATCATCATCATCGTTGAAAACAGCAGCAACGCAGTGGTGCTGGTTTCTTCAAAAGGGTCTCGACCCGAAACGTCACCCATTCCTTCTCTCCAGAGATGCTGCCTGTCGCGCTGAGTTATGGCCCTGTCTCACGGTGCGAGTCATCCCACGAGTGACCCCAAGTGAAAGAAAAAAAACAGACTCGTGGTTATGTACGAGATTTCAAGTTTATGATCAAGTGTTGAACCGAGTTCCCACGGGTATGTCATTGCTGCGATGTTCCAAGTTCCTCTCCCGATTTACCAAGTTCCTCTCCCGTTACTCTTGAGCCAACCGTGAATGAAGGTATGTGTGTGAGGGTGTGAGAAGTCCATGCCGGGTGCCGGCCGCAGCCGCTGTTCTTTCACATCAGTTGCACATCAGATTGTTGGGAGACGGACCTCAGGGGTCGCCTCCTGAGCTGCTTTGGTGCCCAGGCGTAAGTTCAGGTGGAGGGTGGTTGGGGGTGGGGGGTGACAGACAAGGCTCTTGGGTGCTGGGATCATTCTCTGCGGGATGGTTAGTGCGGGAGACATGTGTAGGAGAGGTGCGCTGTCTGCAGGCAGACACTTTGGTAGTGATTGCCCACCAGCCTCAAAAGCCGCTGTGTCTCCCTGTCCCTATGATAGCAGGGGGCAATCAAGCAGCACAATAGCCCCCTCCCCCTTCACGCCAACACAAAGGGCAACGATCCCAAGGCTTTAGGGGCAGAAACAGCGGACAGGCGACAATCACCCGCCATAACGCGAGAGAGATCATGCGCTATTGTAGGTCTCCTTTGCACATCGGTGTTTCTGTCTTTCTCCATCTCATTGTTGGCCCTGACTGTCACCAACCCCACCCCCACCCCTCTGCTTCCCGGCCATGTGTGTGACCCCTTCCCTCCCCTCTCCAGCTCCCCGTCCATTGCACCGGGCGCGGGGGCTTCGCACCGTCTTCATGTTGGCGACGATCCCAAGGCTTTGGACGGAAGGCAGACGCAACAAGCTGGAGTAACAACGCGGGCCAGGTAACATCTCTGGAGAAGGTGACGTTTTGGATAAGGGCTCGTCTTCTGAAGAAGGATCTCGACCCGAAAAGTCACCTATTCCTTCTCTCCAGAGTTGCTGCCTGACCCTCTGAGTTACTCCAGCTTTTTCGTTGAATGGGTGACGTTTCGGGTCGAGACCCTTCTTCGGACTGAAAATAAAACTTGCCTCGCTTGAAGCAGCTTGTAAATTAAAACATAAAATCAAGAAATATTAAAGGTCGACTCATTTATGTGCTGCTATTCATTCACCTGGCCTATTGCTGTCCTCCCTCGTCCACCGTGAGCGCTGGACAACTCACCGGATGGAAACCTCCGCTGCATCCCGGGCGGAGGGCGATGATCACTGACTGACCGGCAAGTAGAGGCGGCGGGTCGGCCAAGCCCGGCTCCCCGCCACCGGGATAGACACCAACTACTGGAGTAAGCTCAGCGGGATCTCTGGAGAAGTCTGAAGTAGGGTCTCGACCCGAAATCTCACCCATCCCATCTCTCCAGAGATGCTGCCTGTCCCTCGGAGTTACTCCAGTATTGTGTGTGTCTATCTCCGGTGTGAACCAGCATCTGCAGTTCCTTCCCAATCCCACACTCTCGGCCCTGGGGGGTGGATGGAGCATCACACATGGACACATCCCACCCACCACCCCAGACTTGCCCCTTCGGCAGGTCTTTAACCCCGTCCTCATGAGACAGAGTGACGAATACGAAGCCACGGGGCAGGCGCCTCAGTAATAAAGGACAAGTGGCAGATCATCGCAGAAAGGCCGAAGATAGACACAAAATGCTGGAGTAACTCAGCAGGACAGGCCGCATCTCTGGAGAGAAGGAATGGGTGGCATTTCGGGTAAGTCTGAAGAAGGGTCTCGACTCCATTCCTTCTCTCCAGAGTTGCTGCCTGGTCCGCTGAGTTACTCCAGCATTTTGTGTCTATCTTTGGTTCAGTCTTTACTGGAGCAAAAGAACAGATTATTAAAGTTCCCACGGTAGACTCACGAGACACTAAGATAAACGCACGGGCCACTACATTATTACAACGAGTTTAAATGTTTCCATTTTTAACTTGAACAGTTAATTTGACTCGTGGAAAAAATCAAACATGTTTGATTTTTTTCACGAGTTAACAAGTTTCCCGAGTACCTGCCGTTAGCGCCACGAGTCGATAAGTTGCTCGTGCGAGTTCCGACGTTCCCGCTACGTGATCACCACGAGTGAAAACTCGGGGTCACTCGTGGGCCAACTCGCACAGTGAGACAGGGGTTTTACTCTAGCATTTTGTGTCTATCTTCGGTTTAAACCAGCATCTGTAGTTCCTTCCTACACATTCAAATATAGTCACAAATTGCTGGAGTAACTCAGTGGGTTAGCCAACATCGCTGAAGTAGCTCTCCTTGTACCTAATGCCCCCTAATCCAGGCATCATTCTTGTAAACCACCTTTGCACCTTTTCCAAAGACTTCACATCCTTCCTGTATTAAGGCCACCAGAAGTGTAAACAATGCTCCAAATGCAGCCCCCTAACCAAAGTCCTATAAAGCTGCATCATAATTAAATCAAGGAGTCACATTGTGAGCAATTTGTAATGGAACATTGAGTGGCAGACACTGCCAACACACACAGTAAAATCTAATTCTGCTTTGTTCATATGTTCCGAAAATGTTTATGAGTTTACAAGCCCTGAAAGTCCTGAAAATAAGATGAATGCTCATGATGGCATGTGCAAGAATATAATAGATGGTGTTTACAACCAGAACACTGAGTTAATCTTTGAGTAATGTTGTAGCTTAACTAGAGTAACTTTGGTAGCTAATATGATTTGGGATTAACGCAGAAATGAGTAGTCATAAATGCTGATCTTGAGAAACTGGGCTGAAAGACATATTTTCCTTTGTTGGTATTTCAGAAGAGAATTACCATCTTAACCTCTGCACAATGCAGCACAGATGTCATTTGGGGTCAGCTGCATTGCTCGGCTTGATACCGAGAAACATCAAACTTCCTGAGTTGAGGAGCCAGACACACTTTGTATGTGGCCCCATGGCTTTATGCTAACCTTGCTGGGTTAACTGGTAACACCCTATTTGCTTAAACGGAGTCCTCCATCTGGATAGAAAAGATAGGGTCATAGTCATAGAACTGTACAACACAGGAAAAGGCCCTTCCGCCCAACATGTTCATTCTAACCAAGTTGACATATTGGGCTCAACCCATTTTCCTTTATTTGGCCCTTCCTCTCCATATATCTGTTCAAATATCTTTTAAAAGTCACAATTGTATCCACTTCTATATCTTTGTCCAGCAGCTCATTCCAGGTATGGATTACCCTCTGAGTGAACAGGTTGCCCCAGAGGACCCTCTTGAATATCTTCCCTTTCAGTCTCAGCCTCTAGTTTTTGAATCCACTACCCTGCGCAAAAGACTGAGTGTGCACTTCATAGATTCTCCTCATGATCTTGCACACCTCAACAAGGTCACCCTGTAGCCTCCTATGCTCTCACTATAGCTCAAGCATGGAGGCCCAGATAACATACCGATTAATCTCTTATGCTCCTTTTCCAATTTAATAGCATCCTTCCTATTGCTGAGCCACCACAACTGTTACACAGGCAAGTGTGGTCTCACTAACAACTGTTACTGATAAGTGAAGATAATCTTTTTTTTCTTCATATTAATTAATGTTAGTATATTTACTTGATTTATTGATTGATACTTTATTGCCACGAACATTTGGTATAGTGAGATTCTTTGCTTTGCATACAATACACAAGTATGCAAAGAGTTGCCACGTATAGGGCACCAAAAAAGTTACCAAAGACAGACACAAAATGCTGGAGTAACTCAGAGGGCAGGCAGCATCTCTGGAGAGACGAATGAAGAAAGTTCTCAACCCAAAATATCACCCATTCCTTCTCTCCAGAGATGCTGGCCGTCTCACTGAGTTACTCCAGCATGGTGTGTCTACAGTGTAAACCAGCTTCTGCAGTTCCTTCCTACATATAAGTTACAAAAGACTAAAATTATTGTAATAAAATATGTTTAAGATGTTCATTATTATTTAATTTGATCTCAATAAATATTTTTCGATTATTTCTATCAATTGCAACAAATTTTAAATGTCTGATTTTTAGAAAGTACTGAAAAGGCTGAAAAGGGGCTGTGCCTCAGGATCTGTATTCTGAAGGCTGCTTCCCAAACAGGCCACGGCTAGTTAGTGGGAGAGAAATGGCAGCAAGATTTGCAACGCCATTATATCAATGGGCCAGGAAGCGTTAATGTGGTCATGATGATCATGTAGTGATGAACAGGATCCAGCCTAACATCCAGGCCCAGAATCCAATCTCACAACTAGGCCAAACACAGAAAATTCATAAAATGCTCCAATTTAATTCTGTTCCAGTCTCAAGACATATTTAACTCTGTGGTGACAATTAAGTTGGATTTAATTTATATTTCCCTCGTTTTGAACTATAGGAAAGTGTATGCAGTGCCGTTCAACATCGATGCACATTGAGTTGGATTCTAAAGTATGGGCAGAGTTATCAGGAATAAAAGAGTGGGAAGAAATTTCAATGGGGAAAAAGGTCAGAAGAACACCTGGGTTACTACAAGCAGTGTTACTTTGAGAATCTCTGAGAGATTTTATATTTTGCCAGCTACACTCCAGAGAGCAATACAAATATAGCCATAAAAATGTTTTAAGTGTAATCTAATTATTCCAGTGAAGTTAAGTAATTTTACATATTTACAGATGGTGTTAATTAGTTAGTTTGGTCCTGTTTCAAAGATAAAGACTGAAAATTAAAAAGACATCTGTTCTCCAAATGATTGATGAGTGGTTGCAAGTTTGCAGAATGAAACTAGCTATTATATTATCATGTTCAACCATGTTATAAGAAATGCAAGCGGAACAGACTGCATCTCTGGATAGAAGGAATGGGTGACGTTTCAGGGTCGAGACCCTTCTTCAATCTGAAGAAGGGTCTCAACCCGAAACATCACCCATTCTTTCTACGCAGAGATGCTGCCTGTTCCGCTGAGTTACTCCAGCATTTTGTTTCTATATTTAGGATGTGGGGGAAAACTGGAGCACCCAGTAGAAATCTATGCAGTCACAGTCGAGAACATGCAATCTCAGGCGAAACAAAGCTTTTTTGCTGTACCATATGACATGACCATAATATCTTAAACCCAGATCCACCTAGACATCACCACAGATCAGGAGGTTGAAGCTATCAGGCAGCAGCACTACCGTCTTTTGCACGGTGACACGCACATAAACACTGTTGCTCCACTGCTCAACAACCAAGGTTCAGTCCTGATCTTGGGTGCTGTCTATGTGGAGTTTGCATGTTCTCCTTGTGACTGTGTGGATTTCCCCTGGGTGCTCTGGCTTCCCCTTAAAACATGCTCATCAGTCAATTGGCGATTGTAAATTAGTCCTAATATAGGTGGGTGGCAGGAGGATCGGGGCTAGTTGATGAACATGGGAGAGAGAAAATAGGTAATGGGGAAATGTAGGGGGAAAGGGACTGCTGGGAATGCTCTGGCAGCTGGCTTAGGTGCGATGAGCTGAATATCCTCCTCCTTCAACATAACAAAATATGAGAAGAGATGATGATGATGATGATGATGATGATCACATTCATTAGCACTAAGCATATCTATACAGGTGTTTTGCATGCATGATGTTTTATTTGCCATTGAATGAACAAGAAAACAAGGTGCAATTGAAAAAAGAGCTGATTTTGTGTAAACCTGAGCAGAGGTTCCTCAATCTCCTTCCCTTCAATCAATAATTTCCGTGAACTCTCTTCCAAGTGTTTCAAAGCTCTGTCCTCTTCCTGGACTTCGTCATCCTCTTTTGTTCCTGATTAATTGCTCTGCAGAGCAGAAGAGATAAGAGGTTCCTGTATATTTTTGTTATTTTGAGAGTTCAATGATACTTTATTGTCACCTGTACCTAGCTACAATGAAATTCTTTGGTTTCGCAAAAAATGCAGTGGAATCATACAACAGAGTGCACCTAGTCAGTACATAAAGAGTTGCTGCTTTTCTGGCACCAGCAAAGTTTCAAAAGTCCTTTAATACAGTCTTATCAGGCCTGCCACGGCACATGGCTGCAGGCAGGGCCGGGACCCTTTTCATTCTCGGTGGTCCCCACCGGGTCTCTCTTTGTTCCTGGTGGACCCGTGTTGGGTTGCTCGGAGCTCCCCCACCAGATCCCTCTGTGCTCTCGGTGGCCCCTGCTGGTTATCTCTTTCTTCTCGGTGGTCCGCATTGGCCATATTAGTCACACATTCATACATATCTATTGAATGGGCACAAATACTGTGAGCAATTTTGGGCACCATATGTGGGGTCGGATGTGCTGGCTATCTTCCGCGCTGTATCTCTAAACTGAACGAAACTAGACTAAACAGCCGCCACAGGCATGCTCACAATCATACATCTAAGCTCCATCTCTTTTTGCAATGAGTGCCAATATTATATTTGCCTTCCTAATTACTCGTATCTACAAGTTAAACATTACCTGCTTTGGGCATCATATCTGAGGAAGGATAGGATCCAGAGGAGGTGTACAAGAATTATCCCAGGAATGAATGGGTTAACCTATGATAAGCGTTTGTCGGCACTGGGCCTGTACTCACTGGAGTTTAGAAGGATGAGAGGACCTCATTGAAACATACAGAATAGTGAAAGGCTTGGATAGAGTGGTTTTCTGGAGAGGATGTTTCCACTAGTGGGTGGGTCTAGGACTAGAGGTCATAGCTTCAGAATTAAAGGACATTCTTTTAGGAAGGAGATAAGGATAAATTTATTTATTCAGAGGGTGGTGAATCTGTGGAATTATTTGCCACAGAAGGCCAAATCAGTGGAAATATTTAAGGCAGAGATAGATAGATTCTTGATTAGTACAGGTATCAGAGGTTATGGTGAGAAGGCAGGAGAATGGGGTTAGGAGGGAGAGATAGATCAGCCATGATTGAATGGCGGAGTAGACTTGATGCGCCAAATGGCTTAATTCTACTCCTTTTCTTTATGACGATATGAATAGCCCATGCTAGAGCCATATAATGACCTTAGATGAACACAGAGTACTTTAACCTTAATAGGTGAAAAGCATGGGAAGTAATGTGCTGTATGGATAATTGTGACTATCATAAGTGTTTTTGCATTAATGGAATGAGTGAAGGCATTCCTCTCACTTGGTTGAGGCTAAGGTCATCAGAGTTTTCTGACATCACCTCCTGTTAGATGCTCACGATATTTCCTGACTGCTAACTCCTTATCCTTATTGGGCAGTCTGCGTGGCACCTCTATGGAAAGCATTTCCTCTTTGCCTACAGGCTTCATGCTCTCTGTCAGAATCTCTTTCACCGCGTTGGGTATGGCCTTTGTTCTGCTCGGCCGCAAACACAAAACCTTTGCTGTCTTTTCAGGTAATTTTGGTTTGTGAAAGAATGCAATGGTATAACATTGGAACTAAGCTGAGGACAGAATAGTCCCAGTGTTCAGAAATGTATTAACATTCTTCTTTCCTTGAGACACACTTTTAAATTTTGATTCATCAGATAAATGTCATCTTTTCATTTAATCCTCTTGGCTCAAATGTCTAACTTAAACTCCGCATCATCATTTACGGAGAAAGAAAATGAATGGGGTATTTGTACAACCAATACAAGGAATGCAAGTGTTCTTCCAAGTTCTGGCAATGCCTAACATTCACGCTGAGATGCATTGACAAATGTTGAATCTTTCCCTATATTTGATCCTGACAGGTTAACCAAAATGGGTCAAAAGGAATGAATTAGTTCATTTTTTTGCACTATCTTCTCAATAAATGAACATTGAGAATTGCCTCATAAAATCCTTTTGTCTTGTTTTTAAGTTCCCAATGCTGCACTGAAGTCTGCTATTCTGCTCAACTTGATAAAATTGTGGGTGCTTCCTCCTGCTGTCACTTTCTTTTAACCCATACTTATTCCATTCTCCTCATTAAATTTCCTGTTGTCACTCTCAAAGCTTTTGCTGGCTGAATTATAAGGTTTTGGGTGTTGCTCCAGTAACACTTTTGATGACCTTGCATTTCTTTTTAAAGCTGTTGCATTCTCTGGGTTTAAATTCAATGTCACCGGTTTCCAAAGTTCAGTTTTATTAAAGTCAAATGAATTGAATTATGGAGACAGAATACAATAGGCAAACACACTTTGACCATGTTGAGTAATTGGCAAATATACATAACTGCTCCCACTCCAAACACTTATATCTCTCGAGTAAAAATAAAAGTTAAAAAATAATTACTTTGGAATCTCATCATATAAGGCTGTTTTTTATTACATAGCTACATAAGAACATAGAAAACAGGTGCAGTAGGTCATTCGCCGCTTTGAGCCAGCACCGCCATTCAAAATGATCATGGCTGATCATCCAAAATCAGTATCATATTCCTGTTTTTCGCCCATATCCCTTGATTTCATTAGCTCGAAGAGCTGTATTTAACTCTCTCTTGAAAACATCCAGTGAATTGACCTCCACTGCCTTCTGTGGCTAATTCTAATTTGAAAAATTGATAATTAATAAGTAGAATGTGATGACTAAGGTTGAATTATTCCCACTCCAGATATCTGCCCAAGCACTAAAAACTGGCATCTCTTTATTTTATCATGACATCTTTTTTGTTTTGGATTTATTTCAAATATGAGTAAGTTAATCAAGGCTCTGCTGAAAGTAAGTCAGAGAAGAAGAAAGTATCTTAAAAAGGAAAGAGACAGTATACATTCATAAACCGGTTACACTTTCTTGTTTGGGGGAAGGGTATTCAACCTAGCCACTGAGACCTAATTCCCTGAGTAATTGCTTATTCACTGTGCCTGGCAGGCTGTTGGATGGAGTAGTGCCATCTAGAGATAACGTGCCAGAGCAAAGATGGAAAATATTCCTGGTGCTTTAGGGGAAATGTTGTTACATTACCAGAAAAGGTAGAAGAGACCACAATGTTCCATAAGCAATGAACGATGCCTGACTCACCAAATAGCTCTTGCACTAATCAGTCTAATTACAGTAAATGTTCGCTTTCTATCCATAATTATAGTACTTATTAACTACTGTGTCTGTATATGTATATGTATATGTATATGTATATGTATATGTATATGCATATGTGTATATATATATGTGTGTGTGTGTGTACATATATATATGTGTGTGTGTATGTGCAGGAGTAGGCCATTTGGCCCTTCGAGCCAGCACCGCCATTCAATGTGCTCATGGCTGATCATCCACAATCAGTACCCCGTTCCTGCTTTTCCCCCCTATCCCTTGACTCCACTATCCTTAAGAGCTCTGTCTTGCTCTCTCTTCAAAGCATCCGGAGAACCAGCCTCCACCTCCATCTAAGGCAGAGAATTCCACAGACTCACGACTTTCTGTGTGAAAATGTTTTTCCTCGTCTCTTCTAAATGGCTTACCCCTTATTCTTAAACTGTGGCCCTTGGTTCTGGACGCCCCCAACATCGGGAACATGTTTCCTGCCTCTAGTGTGTTCAGACCCTTAATAATCTGATATGTTTCAATAAGATCCCATCACATCCTTCTAAATTCCAGAGTATACAAGCCCAGCCACTCCATTCTATCAACATATTCAATCCCGCCATCCCGGGAATTAACCTGGTGAACCTATGCTGCACTCCCTCAATAGTACATATATATATGTATATATATATGTACTATTTATGTGCACAAATTAAACCATATATATAGACACACATAATTTATTTACCCAATTTTCCATGGGTAAACCTGTTCTGTAATCAAATTATCAAGTCACTGTGGATTCAATGTATCTTGATCTGCCAACCATGAGGGACTTTGTCAAATAATGACACAAAGTGATGGAGTAACTCAGCAGTACATGCAGCACCCTTGCAAAGAGGATAGGTGACACTTTGGGTCAGGTCCCTTCTTCAGAGTGATTGTAGTGGGGGAAGAAGGGACAGGACAAAGCCTGGCATGTGAGTCACTCCAGCACTTTGTGTAGTTTTTTTGCATAATGCTGCCTGACTTGCTGAGTTACTCCAGCACTTTGTCATTTTTTTTGTAAACCAGTACCTGCTGTTCCTTTTTCTACATCGGTCTTTGTCAAATGCCTTACTAAATTCCACATATGCTACATGCACTGTCTCCTCATCAATCAAATACGAATCTTTGCATAATCCATCCCAGTGTGCTGAATTATGTTTCACACTGTAATCTATATTTAGATCAAAGATGCAAACCTATTTGGAGCCCAGGTATACGATAAGCTGAATGACTTTTTTTATTCTCATTTTGTGGAAAATCAAATATAAGTTTATGATTGTCATGTGGATTGAGGTCCAGCGAAAAGCTTTGTTTTGCTTGCTTTCCCATCAGATCAGATAACACTATACACAAATAGAATCAAGTCAAACTTGAGTACAATGATTAGAGCAAAATGGAAGATACAAAATGCAGAATAGAACTCTCAGCACTGCAGTGCACTTGTTCCATAGACAAAGTCCAATGTCTGCAACAGGGAAGAGGTGAATTGGAACAGTTCCCTAGCTTATGGAAGGACAGTTCGGAAGCCTGATAACAAAGGGAAAAAGCTGTTTCTAACCTTTTGTATCTTCTGCCCCATAAGAGTGGGGAGAAGAAGTAATGCGATGTCTTATTATTTTGGCTGCTTTGCCCAGGCAGTGTGAAGTGTAGAAGAAGCCAATGGTGGGGAGTCAAGTCTGTGTGATGGACTCAACTAGATCCACAACTCTGCAATTTCTTTGGTCTTGGGCAGAGCTGTCCACTGGAAACATTTTCAACTCAGCTGGCACCACTAAACAAAGTCACGCACAGGCATCCTCCATATAGGGAATATCACCCTGGAGACACCTATGGTCAGCCATGACCGAAGGGGGCCGAATAAAGAAGTGTGTGTGTGTCTTTGAGGGTGGTTTGCCAGTGGAGTTGAGGAGGGGAATGCTGAATCAGCACTATACATTGGACTTGAAACACTTGTGCAAGTTAACACAGCAATTTCTCGACCAGCACCACGGTTACACACAGCAAATATGTATGATTAAATTAGGTGTGTGTCAAATACAAACTCCTCAATACATTTTTGCACATTGCAAAAGCTCTTAAAATGACAGCTGTTGAAGCTTCCACTGTCATTGACATACTTTGAAAACATTTGGCCTGTTCCTATATAGTTATCAGTTGTCTAGGTAAGCAAAGCATCAAGAACAGTTGTGTGGTATATGGTATATGCCCCTTGACAATCAAAAGGATTTATATTGCTGGCAGAAATAGTTTTTGATCGAGAATTTTCAGAGCCACCAAAATAATTTCTGGGCTGTGAGGTTCAATTACAGTCTGGGTAAAATTTACTGTGTAAACGGAAGCGTCACTATAACCTTTACTTTCCCATTTACTTTGGCACACTTTGAAATAATATGTGTTATACCTTCAAGGCATGGTTTGAAGCATGTATTCAATTGTTTTAGGCCATGCCTAGCATGGCTCAGTCAAGTCTCCAGCGTTATTTCCATTGAGGGTAAAATTCCAAACTGGAACTGTTTGAATTAGTTTCTTTGTGACTCAGTGGGTTTGAGCTAACACAGACATTTTGATAGACCTAACACTGGTAAATGGGACAAAATGTACTCCACCACTGTAAAGACAGACAACAGAAATAGACTTGTTTAAATAAACTTTTCAATTTTAAATTTTGATGGTAAAATTAACCATTGGGCAAGATCCAGAGGATTATTTAAGACTGGAGAAACCTGCTTCAATTCGAAAAAAAAACAAAAGCGTATTTTTCATTTCCCATAATAGTGCTATTTTCATTACAAATGCTACCATTTATATACCCTCAGAATGTGTCAAGGAGCTTGTAGCTTATGAAATTCGAAGTGTAATCAATGGGATACACTATTAAGCACGTCAACCATTTTGCCCACAGCAAATTCACACAAACATGATTATGACCAAGTACACTTTTTTTTGTGAGGTCAATTGAAGGACAAATTGTAGCTGGTTTCTCATGTAGAGCAAAGTATACCATTGCAACCTTAAACCTGCCATGCAACTCACTCTATCATTTTGATCAAGCCGTAGAACCATTCATGTTTCAGTTGCAGGTGAACTTAGCAAACATTCATGTTTCATAAAAAGAGATCCCAATATGTTGAAAATACAGTGCAGCAACACCTGTGCAAAACTTGGCACGGCCTTGCAGTGCCAGAGACCCGGGTTTGAACCTGGTTATGGGGGTTGTCTGTACAGAGTTTGAATACGTTCTCCCTGTGTGCATGAGATTTCTCCGGGTTCCTCCCACATTCCAAAGAAATGCAGGCTTGTAGGTTAATTGGCTACAGTAAAGTGTCCCAAGTGTGTAGGGCAGAATTAATGTAAGGGTGATCGTTAGAAGGTGTGGACTTGGTGGAATATGTGGTCCGAACATATTCCACACTCTTATCTCCAAACTGATAAACTAAACTATACAGAACACAGACAGATCAGGCTGAACCACAACCAGCAGGTGAAATCAAAGATCTTCAGCCTTGCCACATCTCATCATGAAAGGTGGTGGACAATTAAACGGCAAAGGAGAGGGCTAGGTCTGATGAAGGATCATTGACCGTTAACTTTGCTCTGCTTCGCTCTCCATGGATGCTGACCAACCTGCCGAGTGTTCCCAGCATTTCAATCAGACAATCACAATCTATTAGCCAAGTATGTTTTGCAACATACGAAGAATTTGATTTGCCATACAGTCATACTAATTAAAAGCAACAGAACACACAAAATACATTTAAACATAAACATCCACCACAGTGACTCCTCCATATTCCTCATTGTGATGGAAGGCGAAAAAAGTTCAAAATCTTCTCTTCTTTGTTCTCCCTCGGTGGGGGGCCTCGAGCCTTCCGTTGACGGGACGATCTTAAGGGCCTGCTCCACTTAGGCGACTCTTTAGGCAATTGGCAGGGTCTAGTTTTAATGGAATTCACCTACAACACCTGGTGACAACCTATGACAGCATCTACGACAACCTAAGACAGCAAAGATTATCGCCATTGCCGCCGAAAAAATTGTCAACATTAAAAAGGTTTTGCGGCAGTCGCCTGTAGTCTCCCCAAAAAATCACCTAAGTGGGACAGGTCCATTACTCCCGTAGCCAGCGGTGGGCCCTCCACGTCGGGACATCCCCCCCAAACTCTTGCATTGGGGGGGATGTCAGCTTCCTG
Source organism: Okamejei kenojei (assembly GCA_035221665.1). Taxonomy (NCBI): domain Eukaryota; kingdom Metazoa; phylum Chordata; class Chondrichthyes; order Rajiformes; family Rajidae; genus Okamejei; species Okamejei kenojei. The sequence goes on along the minus strand of CM069134.1, from coordinate 52,391,711 downwards.
CTTTTTGATGTTAAAGTCCGCAGGCCGCTGTGGTTGGATCGGGCATTGCATCTATCCTTAAGAATTTGTAAGTTTCTATAAGATCCCCTCTCAATCATTCCAGAGAGTATAAACCGAGTCTATCCAGTCTTTCTTCATAAGACAGTCCTGACCCCAGGAATCAGTCTGGTGAACCTTCTCTGCACTCCCTCTATGGCAATAATGTCCTTCCTCAGATTTGGAGACCAAAACTGTACGCAATACTCCAGGTGTGGTCTCACCAAGACCCTGTACAACTGAAGTAGAACCTCCCTGCTCCTGTACTCAAATCCTTTTGCTATGAAAGCTAACATACCATTCGCTTTTTTCACTGCCTGCTGCACCTGCATGCCTACTTTAATGCTACCTGCATGCCTTCTTTGCACCATGATGTTAGGCCGCAAAGCGACTAGCGATACGATCCGGAAAACAATCGCATCTCCGGCAAGGTAAGAGACTGATAAAAAGTTTCCCTCGACCCCTCCCCCACCCCTCACATAAAACAAATCAGGGTTTACTTTCATTTTCCTGTTTATGCAATGTTTTAATCTTCATCTAATTGGAGGAAGTGGCTCCAAGAATATCTTCACGCCCATGGATGGTGGAACCCAGCATATGTGTTAAAGGCAAGCTTGAAGCATTTGCAATTAATCAGTTAACCAGTTCCACAGTTTACAACAATGTGTCTCTCTTGGGATCATACCATCCCTATCCAACAATTGGCCTATCGGGGAACCACGCTGCCTGAGGTCATCTGTTGCTGGCCCTGTTTGTCTTGGTCTACTAGCTTGCAGTTCCCTCCACCCATCCAACTGCTACAATCAGTCTGAAGTAGGGTCTCAACCCAAAACATCATCTATTTTCTCCATTTGTAGGAAAGAACTGCAGATGTTGGTTTAAATCGATGCTGATGTTTCGAGTTGAGACCCTTCTTCAGACTGATGGAGTGCCAGTATTGTAACTACAACAGAACCGCCTGGGTATAGTTATGGCTAAATCTGGAGCCTAAATCGTCAGTACTACATCTGGTATGTTGTGTGTGGTCTCGTAGCCATTGCTCTTTACCCATTCCTTCTCTCCAGAGATGCTGCCTGACCCGCTAAGTTACTCCATCATTTTGTGTCCAATCACTGAATTAACAATTATGTTCAGGGAGAGGAATTGAGGGGTTGATCCATCTCAGCTTCCTCCACCATCACAATAGCCAGTCTTAAGCCAAGGAATGGCTGAGAGCAATGGCTACGAGACCACACACAACATACCAGTTGTAGTACTGACGATTTAGGCTCCAGATTTAGCCATAACTATACCCAGGCGGTTCTGTTGTAGTTACAATACTGGCATTTATCCTGCCATTTATCCCAGCAATATAATAAATTATTCAAGGGACTTATGATTCCCCTTCCAATTTCACATCGAGCAGATTTTGAAATATATCACTGTCGTTCATCCTCACTGAGTCTAAATCCTGGATCTCTCTCTTCACAGCATTGTGAGACTTATTTAGCCAGAAAGACAACCACAGTTTAAGAAACAGTCTCACAACTATAATTGATTATATGTTGGGGCATTGAGCAATGGACTCGGGATGCCACAATGCATTTTTTAATTCTTTGGTTAGGCTGCATTTAAGGTTCAAAGGTTATTTTATTGGTCACATACACCAATTGGTATAGTGAAATGCTTCTTGGAGCATTGTGGAGCATTTGAAGCATTGTGTGCAATTCTGGTCGCCACATTACAGGAGGGATGTGGAGGCTTTGGAAAGGATGAAGAGGTTTACCAGAATACAGGGCTGCCAACTTAGGGTGAGAATTGAGAGTGTGAAATCGTGAGGGAGTGCATTGACGGGGGGGGGGGGGGGGGGGGTGAGGTGTGGGGGTGCCATCTCCCACAGTAGGGAGCTTTTGCATTTTTCAGCTTGAAATTGTGCAATCTGATGCATACTGCAGCAAGTCTTTTAACTTACACTTGAATGCAACATTTATGCTTCAAATTGGATTAGGTATGAATAAGGTTAGGCTACATTACATCCCTAATTACATTCCACAGTAGGGCCAGGCTCTGATCAACAGGTGCAGCACATGAATGACCTTAGTATAACTCACATAAATCAATCAACCTTATCCTTTGACTATAGAAACCAAGACGAAAATAATGCCACATCTTCAACCGTGTATGGTTCAATGAAATTAAGATCTATATGTAAAACATATATATGGAAACAGGCCCTTCAACCCACCAAGTCCACACCGACCAGCAATCTACCATATATCAGTTCTATTCTACACGCCAGGGACAATTTACAGAAGCCAATTAACCTACAAACCTACACTTCTTTCAGATGTGGGAGAAACCAGATTATACAGAGAAAGCCCATGTGGTCATAGGGAGAATGTACAAATACTATACAGACAGCGGCCGTAGTCTGGATCAAACCTGGGTCTGTGGTGCTGTAAGGCAGCAACTCTACCGCTGCGCCACCATGCCACCCCATTAAATTCTTTTTTCTGTAATATATCTATTATGGTGTCACGTCAATAAAGATGAACACATGATTCTGATTTCTGCCCTTAGTTGATTAACATGCATCTCCAGTCATTGTGTTTTACATCTATATGGCTGTTTTTCAACCTCTTCAGTCTGAAGGTCTCAGCCCGAAACATCAACCATTCTTTCTCTCCAGAGATGCTGCCTGTCCCGCTGAGTTACTCCAAGTTTTTGCGCCTATCTTCAGTTTAAACCACCATCTGCAGTTCCTTCCGACACTCTTTGTTAAGCGAAACTGGTCTTATTCTCATAATATTATTCACCTCAACTAAGTATTTTCTTCACCTCCGTTGCTGCAGAGAATACAATCCCAGTTATCAACTCTTTCTTCAAAGTGAAAAAAAAAATTCCAGCTCTGCCAAGATGTTTATAAATCGCCCCTGGATCCTCTCTAGAACAATTGCACCCTTCCTACAGTGTGTCATAGTCTTACAGCATAGAAACAGGCCCTTCATCACAACCTGTCCATGCAGATCAACATGCCCCATCTAAACTAGTCCCATTTATCTGCATTTGGCCCATATCCCTTTAAACCTTGTGTGTGCCAGTGTGTGTGTAAGGGTGTGTGTTAGGTTGTGTGTGAGTGTGTGTCAGTGAAGTGGCAACAACACCTGGAGTGAGCTGACTTGGCGATGTCCGGGGAGCATTTCCCTCTCTTCCACCCCCCGTTGGGAATACGGGCCAGCCCAGGTGCTCTGTGTCCAGCTGGGGTCCGGGGGAAGAGAGGGACAGTGACCTGGGGGTTGTTCATCGGAACGGAGCCTTAGCCCGAGATTCATCCCCGCGGCTCCGGAGGCAGCACCGACGCCCCCACTCACCCGGTCCGCTCCTAGATCCGGGCCGGGGTTAAAACTCCACGGGGTGTGGACAGAGTGGACGATGGGCACAGAGCTGCCGGAGATGAGGGTGGGAGGTGTGAGCGGTGCCTCAGGGTGGAGGGGGGGGGGGGGGGGTATGTGGGGATCGGTGCTGGGACCACCAGCGTGTCTCACCTATCACACCATCTGCACAGGAATGTGAATGCAGGTGAAGGGGTTGTCTCACTTGGGCGACATAATTGGCGAGATAAGAAGAGTTTGAATAAATAACATGTTGAAGACCTCCTTCAACAATGTAGAAGACCTCCTTCGATCTCCTTCGATTATGTTGAAAACCAGCTTCGACTAGCTACGACGAACTTCGGGAAAATTGGACACCGGATAATGGAGAGTGAAGACGACCTCCTGAGACCTACCTTCGACCTCTTGTAGACTATGATGATGACTATCTACGACTACCTTTGACTACCCTCGATTACCTATGACTAACATGCCGACCTACTATGACTAAACCTACGAGTAAAAAATGTATAGATTTTTTTCCATGGTGACCTTTTTTTACTCACGGGCATTTTGTAACATATTGAAAAAAACGGCGCGACCTAGCTGAGGCCTCGAGTATGCGGAGACCACTCTCGAGCATGAAGGAGAGTTACGAAGACCTCCTACGACCTCGTGTTGACCATGCTGCGAGTATGAGTCGAGGGCAAACTCACCAGAACTCATGGATTAGGTCGCCAAGTGGGACAGGCCCTTGTGGCATCATCTATGGAACGGTAGACAAAAATGCTGGAGAAATGCTTGAGTCTGAAGAAGGGTCAAACTCAGATATAGATGCTGCCTCACCCGCTGACTTTCACCAGCATTTTTGCCCACATTACCATTTTAAATAGTGTGCGATGGGCTTAAGCCAATCAAGTTGCTCGTTCTTTACGGGAAACCCGTCGATAGAAAACTATTCTCATCGGTGATCGTGGAGGAGTGTGACTTTATTTATTTATGTATATATTTTTTTAAATATTATTTTGAGCGTGAGAAATTCTGTCATCAGCGTGAGAGCGTGAGAATGTCATGAAATGTGTGTCTCTCATGCTCAATGCGTGAGAGTTGGCAGCCCTGCAGAATAATGGACACAAAATGCTGGAGCTGGATAGGCAGCATATCTAGAGAAAATGAATGTGACGTTTCGGGTCGAGAGCCTTCTTCGAACCATAATAATGTCTGAATTAGAGTAGGTGTAAGCAACAGAGATAGGTTGGACAGACTTGGATTGTTTCCTCTGGAATGCCAGAGAATGCAGGAGACATGATAGAGCTAATGCTTATAAAGTCATGAGAGGCAGAGAGAGATAGGGTAGACAGTCAGAATGCTAGTCTGACTAATTTCTATTTTGCTGTGATTTAAATATAGCTGCCACAATGTAGTAATTTAGTAAGGATATTAATAAAGATCTTAGGGATGTGGTATTCAAATATTTTGCCAAACATAAATAGATTTTTGAAATTCCATCGCTGTTGGAATCGTTGCCAAAATGTCATCAACTAGTGCTGAAAATAGCTGAGATTTCACATTTATTGATAGGGTATGCTACATTTTATCACCCTTAATTTATGCAATTTTAGCCAGTCGGGAATATTTTAGTTACCCACCACAATATTGCTTGACTGAGAATTTCACTCAATTAATATTTCGTGCTTTCAGGATTCAGCCTGAGTTGGAACCAACCCTCTATGATCCTGCAAATGGAAATCTATCCATGAACAAGTCCCAGTGTAAAGTTTGCAAGGAAGAGAGTGGATACACGTAATTGTCCCTAAAGAATCAATCATGTTGAAAGCATTGAGACAGCCTTCGAAGCTTAAACCTTTCTGTAGTGGATAAAGAGGGATAGTGAGGGCCTACAAGGAAGACCTATTGGCAAAGGAACAATTTTGTTTCCTGTGTGTACAATACTTCAATAAATTCAAATGCCACATCTGCCTTGGCTGCAAACCAAGAGTTTGGATGTTTCTAATCCTGAGTGGAAACTCTGCAATCAGGAAATGTGGTTTCTTAAAATTGTATCACTGAAAGCAATAAAGATTTCTGATAAAAGATATGTGGTCAAAACATTTGATCATTCGGTTTAAAAGGTATTCAATTGCAATCAAAACTTCAAAGTAAATCTGAATAACCATTCAGACCATTTTTAAAGATCTATACATTATGTAATAAATGGAGGTAATATAAGTAAGATATGATTTGGACTGAGCTCCTCTTAATGCAATATAAATTTTACTCAGAAATGTATCTGTTTGTGAATGTTACATTGATGGTTACACTAATTCTGAACTACTTCTGAAGAATCTTTTATCTTGAATTTAAGAATCAGGAATTTTTTTTTTGAATATTCTGAGTTACTACCTGAGATAGGAATTACAGCTGAGTAATGGACTAAACAAACATAAACAGTTGCTTTATCATTAGCAAGGCATGTACTGAAGTTTGCTTCAGCTCGATCACTGTGTATTTTCATATTAGTTTACTCAAGAAAAAAAGTGTTTTGGTCTTCAATCTCTGAGTTGTACAGTTTTTTTTCATACAGTTACTGGATCACCCGGTAGTGCAGCGGTAGAGTTGCTGCCTTACAATGCTTACAGTGTCAGAGACCCGGGTGCTGTCTATATGGAGTTTGTACGTTCTCCCCGTGACCGCATGGGTTTTCTCTGAGATCTTTGGTTTCCTCCCACACTCCAAAGAAGTACAGGGGTTTGTAGGTTAATTGGCTTGGTGTAAATAAAACTTTCTAACGAACAGACCACAGTCTGTTAGGTTGGATAACCACTCCTCTTCTACCCTCACCCTGAACACTGGCGTACCCCAGGGCTGCGTGCTGAGTCCCCTCCTCTACTCCCTCTTCACCTACGACTGCGTACCTGTACATGGTACCAACACCATCATCAAGTATGCAGATGACACGACGGTGATTGGCCTCATCAGCGACAACGATGAGTCGGCCTACAGGGAGGAGGTTCAGCTCCTAACAGCATGGTGTGCTGACAATAACCTGGCCCTCAACTCCAAGAAGACCAAGGAGCTCATTGTGGACTTCAGGAGATCGAGAGGCTGCACACACAACCCCATCCATATCAACAGGATGGAGGTGGAACGTGTCTCCAGCTTCAGGTTCCTGGGGGTCAACATCTCCGATGACCTCTCCTGGACCCACAACACATCCTCGCTGATCAAGAAGGCTCACCAGCGTCTCTTCTTCCTGAGGTACGTAAGAAGGTCCACCTGTCTCCCCAGATTCTGGTGAACTTCTACCGCTGCACCATCGAGAGCATCCTTACCAACTGCATCACAGTATGGTATGGTAACTGCTCTGTTGCCGACTGGAAAGCTCTGCAGAGGGTGGTGAAGATCGCCCAACGCATCACAGACTCCTCACTCCCTCCGTTGAGTCTGTCCATAGTAAACGATGCCTGCGCAGGGCGCACAGCATCACCAGGGACAGCTCACACCCCACCCATAGACTGTTTACCCTCCTCCCATCCGGGAGACGCTACAGGTCCCCCCGCTGCCGTACCAGCAGGCTCAAGAATAGCTTCTTTCCTGCGGCTATCACACTTCTCAACGCTGCACCTCAATGACTGCCTGTCTCCACCCCCCCCCTCCCCCCCCTCCCCCCCTCCCCCCCCGGACTATCCAATCACCAGCAAATTGCATGGATACCACTGTATATGTATAGATGTATATACTCATACTACCGCACAATTACTTGTTTATTCGTAAGTTCGCCCTTCGGAGATACCAACTGCATTTTGTTGTCTCTGTATTGTACACTGCACAATGGCAATTAAAGATTGAATTGAATTGAATAAATGTAAAATTGTCCCTAGCATGTGTAGAAAAGTTTTAATGTGCAGGGATCACTGGTCGGTGTGAATTCGGTGTACCGAAGGGCCTGTTTCCGTGCTGTATCTCTAAACTAAAATAAACTAAAAATTACAACCACAATTTTTTCTTCAAATATGATGACCATGAAGAACAACGATCTGTTAATTTTAATCTTGTTCTATTTCCATCAATCTTTCTTTACTTCTGCTTCTGCTGTGATGGCCCCTCCCCTATCTGTGCGTGAGTTGCAATAGCCATGTGTTGTCTGATTAACTGGTGGCAGCTGTCCCACTTTTCCTTGCCCATGAGAGAAATTACATAGAATTAATCAGAAATTCCTGTGCAGAAACAGGCAGTTTTTTGTTTTGCTGAGGCCTGCTGTCGTAATTATGTGGCATACTTTTCTACGCACAAAAAGTAGAACTTTTACAAGGTGTTTGATTTTCAGAGATGAATAACATTTGTCAAATGGTGTCCTTAATGAAAATTGAGGGCAACACTGTGATGTGCTTCCACGCTTATTCTCAGCAATGTTTACACCAGTGTGCTTTTGTGCTTCTCGTCTGCTCCTCTTCTCTGATATGCTGATGAAAGAAATATGTTTGGACGACAGTTGAAGGATATCTTTTATGCCTCTGAGCCAGGAATAGCATACTCTACTCCAACTACGCACTCTTGCTTAACCGGATTTCTTCTGTCCATTGTTAAGAGATATTCATTTCCAGGCATGGTGGTGTCGGTGAAGAGAATGAGTTATGGAGCCATCGAGCAGGGAAAAAGGGTCTTCAGCCCACCTTGTACATGTCGATCAAGTTGGCATTCTAGGCTATTCTCGTTTGCCAACATTTTGCCCATAGCCCTCTCATAGAGTCATAGTGATAGAGTGTGGAAACAGGCCCTTCGGCCCAACGTCCACACCGGCCAACATGTCCCAAATACACTAGTCCCACCTGCCTGCGCTTGGTCCATATCCCTCCAAACTTGTCCTATCCATGTACCTGTCTAACTGTTTCTTAAACATTGGGATAGTCTCAGCCTCAACTACCTCCTCTGGCAGCTTGTTCCATAAACCCACCACCTTTTGTGAGAAAAGGTTACCCCTCAGATTCCTAATAAATGTTTTCTCTTCACCTTGAACCCATGTCCTCTGGTCCTCGAGTCCCTTGCTCTGGGCAAGAGATTATGTGCAGCTACTCGATCTATTCCCCTCATGATTTTATACACACTCAACACTTCCTTTTTATGTATCTGCCCAAATATTGTCCTGTCATTTAGGTTTGGCACCAATACTAAGCAGGCATTAAGAACTGACAACATTTGACTGGTACAAAGTTTGGATGGTTGTCTAGAAGGGGCTTAATTTTATATCATTTTGGGTAGATTCTCGTGGATACTTTGGACCAAATGGATACTTTGCTGACCTACCTGAAATCAATGTAATGTTTCATTGATTTACCACTCTCCATTCTCTGAACATGTAAAATGGCTCTAATTAAATGTTCCCAGGATTATAAAAATTATTTATCTTTCAGAATCAATTTATCTTTCAGAAAGTTCCAACTGCATTCCAACTTGGGGAGAGCGGAATATTAAAAAAATTGAGTTGCCTATGTAATATTCCGAAGTCTAAAATTAAGTATGTTTAAATTAACAATTGCAATCTTTTTATTATAAAATAAATCCTTGAGTTGCTCGAAACTGGGAGAGCATAGAAACATAGAAACATAGAAAATAGGTGCAGGAGGAGGCCATTTGGCCCTTCGAGCCTGCACCGCCATTCATTGTGATCATGGTTGATCGTCCCCAATCAATAACCCGTGCCTGCCTTCTCCGCATATCCCTTGATTCCATTAGCCCCTGGAGCTCTATCTAACTCTCTCTTAAATCCATCCAGTGATTTGGCCTCCACTGCCCTCTGTGGGAGGGAATTCCACAAATTCACAACTCTCTGGATGAAAAGGTTTTTTCTCACCTCAGTCTTAAAATGGCCTCCCCTTTATTCTAAGGTTTTGACTTGCCGAAGAAATGCAAAAGAATAACACATTTGGGGCAGCACAGTGGAACCGCAGTAGAGTTGCTGCCTTACTGTGCCAGAGACCCAGGTTCCATCCCGACTACGGGTAATTGCCTGTACAGAGTTTGGATGTTCTTCCCCTGACCTGCCTGGGTTTTCTCCAGAATCTCCGGTTTCCTCTCACACTGCAGGGTTGATTCAAGAGGTTAATTCGGGTGATGGCGGCATTGTCATATGTTGATAGAATGGAGGGACTGGGCTTGTATATACTGGAATTTCGAAGTGAGTGGTGATCTTATTGAAACATATGATTATTAACGGATTGGACATGCGAGAGGCAAGAAATATATTCCCAATGTTGGAGGAGTCCAGAACCAGGGGCCAGAGTTTAAGAATAAGGGGTAGGCCATTTAGAACGGAGATGAGGAAAAACCTTTTAACCCAGAGAGTTGTGAATCTGTGGAATTCTCTGCTTCAGAAGGCAGTGGAGGCCGATTCTCTGGATACTTTCAAGATAGATTTAGATAGAGCTCTTAAAGATAGCGGAATCAAGGGATATGGGGAGAAGGCAGGAAAGGGGTACTGATTGTGGATGATCAGCCATGTATAGATGTATATACATGGCTGATCCTCAGTGAATGGCAGTGCTGGCTCAAAGGGCCAAATGGCCTACTGCACCAATTGTCTATTATCTGTTGCAAAGACGTACAGGTTTGTAGGCTAATTTTAAGGGGGCACATCAGGGTAGGGACAAGGAAGAGAGAGGCGGGAAAAGGGGGGACTTTTGAGGGGTCGAAACATAGAAATTAGGTGCAGGAGTAGGCTATTCGGCCCTTCGAGCCTGCACCGCCATTCAATATGATCATGGCTGATCATCCAACTCAGTATCCCGTACCTGCCTTCTCGCCATACCCTCTGATCCCCTTAGCCCCAAGGGCCACATCTAACTCCCTCTTAAATATAGTGTTTGGGGGGTGGTGGTTTGTTACCCAAGATCGGAACATTAAATGTTCATATCATTGGATTATAATTACCTAATAAGAATATGGGGTGCTGCTCCTCCAGCTTGCTTGTGGTTTCACTCTCACAACGGAGGAGGTCTGGGACAGAAAGGTCGGTATGGGATGGGAAAGGGGACTTAAAATGGTTAGAAACCGGGAGATTCCGCAGGCCCTAGTGGACGAGCGCAGTTGTTCAGTGAAACACTCTGCACTAAATACTGTAGTTAATACTCCTTGTGTATGTGTGAAATCATGGCATTGCTTTATCAAACTTGATCTCCATAATGGTTCAGTTACACAATTAGAGAGTGGCCCTGAGCTACTATCTACCTTGTTGAAGACCCTCATACTATCTTTAATCAGATTTTACTGGATTTTATCTTGCACTAAACGTCATCCCCTTTCTCATTTATTTGTACACTGTGGATGGCTCGATGGTAGTCATGTATTTGGGTCTTTCTGCAGACTGGTTAGCATGCAACAAAAGATTTTCACTGCACCTTGGTACATGTGACACGTACCTAAACTAAACTAAAAGGTATAACTGTGAAATACTGTAAAAACAGTACATAATTCACACTGCAAGGATTCATTTCAAGGATCCGTCACTCGACAGAAGGAATTGCACCCAAAGGGAGCATGGATAGGGTCATGTTTCAATTGCATGACATCAAATTTATGTTTTCAAACAGCACAACTCCCAAATGGATGCAGAGGAATTTATATTTTACACTTACAACCCGGTCCATCATGTTAAGAAACAGTCCCTGATATCAGAATTTTACACAACCCTTTATGCAGCATATTTCTAGTAAAGGCTCACGGGAAAAGCACGCAGCACATTTGACAATAGAAGCCATTGAATGGAACAGGAAAGCAATACACATAAAATCAAATGCAGGGGATTCTGCCGCTATAACTTTGTCTCAGACAAACAAGTACGTGAAGTATGGTTGCAGTCAGATTTATACACAGACACTCCCCTCTCCCCAGGGTAGGAACTCTAGCTCAGAAAAGTGTACCTATCTAGCTGTTAAATCTTGCATGTTTAGATAGTGAAGAAGGCAATGTCTGTTTTATGTAAACATTCAGATGAGCCCTGAGTAGGCTTCAAAAAGAATAAAGGGCCTGTCCCACTAAGACGACTTTTCAGCGACTCCCTTCGACCTTCAAAGTTGAGGGCAATCGCCTGAAAAATCTTGAGCTGCATCGACCATCAGCGATTAAAGCGGCAGCCGGACACGCACACGCACACACACACACACACACACACACACACACCCCCCAGCGATGAACAGGAAGGTAAAAGACACCTGCCACAGTTACGGTAAGTCCTTTGAGGGGGAGAGAAGGGGGGAAGAAGGAGTGGAGACACTTTTAAGAAGCCAGACAACTTTTAATAAAGTTTAGCGGGCATTTAACATTAACGGTCAGTTTGCTTACCTTTTTTTTCCTCTTCGACCTTCGACTATTTTCGATTACCTTTGATTTTTCTACCTTCGACTACCTTTGATTGCCTTTGATTACATACGATATAATTACGACCTACTACGACCTACCTCGACTAAACCTACGAGTAAAAACATATCGATTTTTTTCATGCCGACCTTTTTCTACTTGCGGGCATTTTTCACCATGTTGAAGAAAACGCCGTGACCCAGCAGAAGCCTCGAATACGCGGGGACTACTCTCGAGCATGAGGGAGAGTTACAAAGACCTCCTAGGACCTTGTGTCGACCATGCTGGGAGTATGAGTTGAGAGCAAACTCTTCTAAACTCGCGAATTAGGTCCCCTTAAGGAGGCTGAATTGATGTAACAGAAACTTGTTTTTGAACTCCTTTTGACACCATTTGGACATGACTTGCAGGGTTACCAACTGTCCCGGATTCGCCGTATTTCGTCCCGGCGAAACAACCTAATTACGGCGTTCCGCAGGCTGACCTGTCGTTACGGAGAAGGGCGGGAACGAAAAAGAATCAAAAAAATAAACGGGAAGGGCGGGGGCGGGGGCGGGAGCGGGAACGAGCGGCGGTTGGACACGTGCAGCGGGAAGGGCGGGAGCGGGAACGAGCGGCGGTTTGGACACGTGCAGCGGGAATGAGCGGTGGTTGGACACGTGCAGCGGGAATGAGCGGCGGTTGACGTGCAGCGGGAAGGGCGGGAACGAGCGGCGGTCGGACACGTGCAGCGGGAAGGGCGGGAGCGGGAACGAGCGACGGTTGGACACGTGCAGCGGGAATGAGCGGCGGTTGGACACGTGCAGCGGGAAGGGCGGGAACGGGAACAAGCGGCGGTTGGACACGTGCAACCTGGGAACTCACTCACCTGGGAAGATGGAGCTCCACGTTGTAGCAGGCAGGCAGCGACGGGGCAGGGCACCAGTCTCCTCCCTCGGGCCAGCCCCACCGCGGAAAGGCGTCAGGGAGATCACAGGCAAAGATCGCTGTAGGATCTTTGATCATAGCCACCGGCGGAGGAGGGAGGGAGAGGGACTTCATCGTTGTCCAGGTCGGGCGAACACCAGCGCACCTTTGACACACTTTCCTCGGGAGGGGAAAGAGCCAGCGAGAATGAACGCAGCGATGCAGGACGTTCACTTTCTCAAGTCCGCCTTGCCGTCGGACGCCCCGGTCTCCACCCTGGCCGTCCCGTCCGACCGACAGCTGGACCAGCGCAGCGAGCACCGGCAGGGCAGCCAGCAGAAGAGCATGAGGGTCCAGGAGCAGGTCCTCACCATGTTAAAGAGCAGCAGCAGGGCCAGCGCCTCGTCCTACGGCAGCTCCCTTCATGAAGGTAAGTGGAGCCCAGCTCGGCACCTCCTTCAAACCACTCCAAGAGTCAACAATGTTTTACCTTTGGGGGTACACAAAAGGCTTGGAGAAACTCAGTGGGTGCAGCAGCATCGAAGGAGCCAAGGAGATAGGCGGCGTTTCGGGTCGAGAACCTTCTTCAGACATTTACACAACGCTTTACCTTTGTCACGTACCTTTTAGGGGGGAGATGAGGAGGAATTTATTTAGTCCGAGGGCGGTGAATCTGGGGGAACCATTACCACAGAAGGCTGCGGAGGCCAAGTCAATGGGTATTTTTAAGGTGGAGAGTGACAGATTCTTGCTTGGATGTCAACGGTTATGAGAAGGCAGGAGAATGGGGTCCAGAGGGAAAGATAGATCAGCTACTATCGAATGACGGAATAGACTTGATGGGCTGAATGGCCTCACTGCTCCTATATCTTATGAACTTATGTGTCCTGAAATGGAACAATGAAACTTACTTGCAGCAGTGCAACATATGTAAGCACAGTACTCTGTAAAACACATACTAAGCAACAAAACATTCATTGTATACACCTATGTACATAGTGTGTGCAGGAAGGAATTGCAGATGCTGGTTTACACTGAAGATAGGACACAAAATGCCGGAGTAACTCAGTGGGGCAGGCAGCATCTTGGAGAAAATGAATAGGTGATGCTTTGGGTCGAGACCCCTTTTCAGACTCCGGTCAGGTGAGAAGGAAACTGAAAGTATGAAAAGTATTGTTAGCTGTGCCTGAAGGCTAAAGCATTCAAGATTCATCAAAATATATATAAGTACATCTTTTAAGTGATACTGTGTATACTAAAGGATGTTTATGTGTGTTTAATGAGTTTGTATATAGTACTAGTTGAAAAAAGGAAGGTTGGATTCAACGCGCGTTGCAGATTTTGGGTCGTTGCCATGCATATTTTGGTGCCGCAACATGTTACTGAGAGAAATGCATTTACCCCCATTTGTTACTGACAAATGGGTTGAATGTTACTGTGAACTAAATTTAGGGCCTTTTGGCACCATTTGGACATGACTTGGAAGAGAACGCACATGGCAAGTTTAGTGAGTTTGCAGATGATACAAAAGTGGGTGGTGTGGAAGATTGTGGAGATGGTTGTCAAAATTGTAGCAGGATCTTGATCGGTTGGCCAGGTGGGTTGATGGAATTTTATACTGAGGAATGTGAGGTGTGACATTTTGGAAAGTCTAACATGGGCAGGACCAACACAGTGAATGGTCGGGCTGTGGGGATTGTTGTAGAGCAGAGGGATCTAGGAGTGCAGATACATAGACAATAGGTGCAGGAATAGACCATTGGGCCCTTCGAGCGAGCACCGCCATTCAAGGTGATCATGGCTGATCATTGGAGTTCCTTGGAGATGGTGTCACAGGTAGATCAGGGGGTCAAAAAGGCTTTTAGCACATTGGCCTTCATCAGTCAGAGTATTGTATAGACGTTGGGAGGCCATGTCACAGTTATATAACACATTGGCAAAGCCACATTTAGAATATTGAGTGCAGGAAGGAATTGCAGATGCTGGTTTACATCGAAAACAGACACAAAATGCTGGAGTAACTCAGCGAGACAGGCAGCATCTCTGGAGAGAAGGAATGGGTGATACAATTGAGGTCTATTTCTGTGCCATATGATTCTATAATTTTATGATTCTATTATAATGCACTTTTCATAAACCTGAACTCTGCGGTTTGGTTGATAACTAGCACACTTCATTTAAGTTCTGTTCTTCCATCAGCCGTTCTATCCATCATTGGTTTTGGCCCCCAAATGTTTCAATTTTTAAATCACCATCCAGTTTTTAGGATCTTTCCATCCGGCACCATCACTATCTCTGTAACTTTCCCCCAACCACATGGCCCTAAAAATGATGTGGTCTCCTACACATCACTGATTGTACGCTAACAGTTGCTTTAGTTTAATTTTTTTTAGTTTAGAGATACAATGCGGAAACAGGCCCGCTGAGTCCACACCAACCAGTAAACCCTGCACATTACCACTACCCTACACTCACTAGGGACAATTTTACATTTTATACCAAGCCATTTAACCTACAAACCTGTACTTCTTTGTACATTCAGTTACTGAAATCCTGATCAATAGAATTCCATCCCTAAACCTCGCCGCCTTCTTACCACTATGTTATAATCCTTTTATAAAAAGTACGCAACTGCAAATGCTGGAAATCTGAAATAATAATAGGAAATGTTGTGGATACTCAGCAATCAAGCAGCATCTGTGGATAGAGAAACATCCTAATCAACTTTTTCCCTTTGTTCTCCTCATCCCTTTCTCTTCATTTCAGCTTAAAACTTGCGTGCATTCTAACTTTTTCCTGAATCTTGTTTTGGGCTGAAGTATTAGCTCTGTTTTCAAAATTACTTCCCAAGCTGCTGAATATTTCACGCTTCCTTTTAATTTTATTTCTTCTTTTAAAGTTTTTTAAAAATTGGAAACTTTGTTCTAATTTTTCCATATGTGGCTCAGTGCCGGATGTTTCTTCATCCTCCTGAGATATGCCTTGGAACATGTTACCACATTAAAGATGTAAGTGATTATATCTATGTATAGTCCAATATGAAAGTGCATATTCTAATATATTTTCCTTTGATTTCTCCTTCCAATGTTTCCATAGATAATACAGCAAGTATGAGGGAATATGTTTGGTTACCTTTCTAATCTATGCTCGATCCATTGTCTTGATTAAAGTATATTTTCTATTGATTAGATCACGTAATTATCTTGTCCAACTCTAACTTTCAAACTGCTTCTCTTACCTTTGCTTGTTTGGTATCATCAGTAGTTTCCATTGAGTTCCTTCTGCAGAGCAGGGAATGAGAGAGCTGGGAAAGTGAGCCAGATAAATAGTTTATTCTGTAAGAGGACTTTATTCCGTTCAATAATCCAGTACATTTATGCTTCTCTTGCTCTTGGGTCATGCTGCATTCTGAAAGAATGATTTATGATATAGTTTGTTTATTCTTAAGACACCACAGGCCATTGAGACATAAGGGTAATGTAGCACATAAAATGATTTGCCCATGCAACTAATCTAAGACGCTAGTTACATAGATCATTAATTGTGATATACAATGAGGGAGTTTGTTTTGTTAATTTGTAAGTTTTCTTTTATTAATTGCCAACATTAAGAGTGGTTAGCTGTGAACTGACTGAGCCTTCATCTGAAATGCAGCCACGCAAGTAGATGAAAGGCTTTCACTCTACCTTGCTTTTTAAGTCAATATACTGAAGGGACAGTCTGGCCTGTAAAGTTCCACGGTTACTCACATGACTGGGCAGGTGAGCGAAAATGTCCGTACACAGGAAAGTAATTGTTGCGCACATCTTTGACTTTTTTTCCCCTCTCCTCTCTTTGACTCATGTAGAACTAAACAGACTGAAAAGGAAAACATTTGCTTGGTGTCAAGTTCACTTCCCAGTAAACTCACTGGTGTATGGTAAACAGTGGGAAAGGGCAGTGTTTGCGCCCACACCAAAATGTATGCTAATTGTATTCAAGGTTTTGGCTTGGAAAATGGAAACCTTCCTTCTGTTTCAGACTTGGTCAGTCTGGAATCCAGACACGTTCCATTTGGGTGAGCAGAGGCAACAGGTTAGGGTTTTTTTTGTCAAATATGACTTCAGTTTTGACAAACTGGAATAATAATATCAGCTCCAACAATGAGGTGACATTGAAGTTATGTCGGGGCAGCAGTTCAAGCAGAGTACCTTGGACGCAGTGCTATTGGACTGTAGAAGGGAAAATAAAACAGATTAGCCAGGATTCTTGTTCCAGTGTACAGGCTCTGTTAGGGGGGGTGTTTATGTGTGAGCACGGGGAGGACAAAATCAGCCTCAACTTTCGTAATCCTTCCATGGACATTCATTATCCAAGATCAGACATGAAGAAATGCCACTTCATAGCACCATGGACTCACACACTGAAAGCAATCAACATTCATGGGAGAAAATAGAAAGGTGTTATTGGACTAACAATATCACTTCAAATTGGACTAACAATGTCACTTCACAAATGACAAAGACACACGTCGCTTGTGGCAGAGATTTCATACCATCACTGACTACAAGCCCCCCCTCCCACTGCGGATATGCCAAAACGACCCCTCTCTACCAGATGAACTGAACGAGTTCTACGCACGGTTAGAGGTTAAAAACAGCACCCAGACACGTGCACTACTGCCATCTCCCAGTGACCAGTCGTTCAGACTGTCCGCAGCCGGAGTAAAAAAGGCCTTTGCCAGCATCAACCCACGCAAAGCCATAGGGCCGGACAACATTCCTGGGTGCATGCTAAGAGACTGCGGCGAGCAACTGAAAGATGTCTTCACAGATATTTTTAACACCTCGCTCAGCCAGGCAGTAGTGCGCAACTGTCTTAAGAGTGCCACCATCATTCCTGTCCCGAGGAAACCAAACCCAGCCTGCCAAAATGACTTTCGACCAGTGGCTCTAACACCCATAGTAATGAAGTGTTTTGAGCGACTGGTTATGCAGCATATCAAAAATAGCCTACCTGCCGACCTAGACCCACTGCAGTTCGCCTACAGAGCCAACCGATCCACAGAGGATGCAGTCTCAACAACACTGAACCTCGTACTGCCACACCTTGATCGGAAAAATATTTATGCCAGGATCCTCTTCATAGACTTCAGCTCTGCTTTTAACACAATCATTCCGCAGCAGCTGGTGGAAAAGTTGGACTTATTGGGGGTTGATTCTGGCACATGTAACTGGGTCCTGAACTTTCTATCACAACGGCAGCAGACAGTCAGGGTGGGCAGTAGGACATCAAAAACCATAGCCATGAGCACTGGCTCGCCCCAAGCCTGTGTCCTAAGCCCCCTGCTGTTTAGTCTGCTTACACATGACTGTACTGCTAGACTCAACAACAACTTCATCAACATGACACAACAGTGGTGGGTCTCATCAGTGACAATGATGAGTCGGCGTACAGGATGGAGGTGGAGCTGCTCACAGGATGGTGCAAATCCCACAACCTCATTCTCAACATGGGAAAAACGAAGGAGATGGTGGTTGACTTCAGGAAGGTGGGAAAACAACGCCATACACCTCTGCACATCAATGGAGCTGATATGGAAAGGGTCAGCAGTGTGAAGTTCCTAGGACTCCACCTGTCAGATGACCTGACGTCCACGACCAGCACCACACCACAGAGCCCAGCAGCGACTACACCCTTTCCGAAGACTACGGAAAGCAGGTCACCCCACTGCACACCTATGAACTTTTTATAGCGGGACAATCGAGAGCACATTAACCTACGGCATCACCTCCTGGTTCGGGAGCTGCAAGGCATACGAACGGCACCAATTGGACAGGATTGTGAAGACCGCCAGCAGGATTCTTGGTGCTCCATTCCCTTTATTGCTGGACATATACAGGAAGAGATGTATTAGCAGAGCCATCTCCATCATCAAAGACCCCTACCACCCACCGCATCACATATTCTCCATCCTGCCATCTGGGAAGAGGTACAGGAGCATCAGCTGCAAAACCATCAGGATGCTCCTCAGCTTCTTCCCGCAGGCTATAAGACTGATAAACGGACTTTGCCCCCTGCCAATGTATCGCGCACCAAACACCAACCTGGACACACTGAAGCAGAGCCATTGTCGTGCCACTGCCGATCGGAACTCGTGATATATGTACTTTTATTCTTTATTTCTATTTATTTTTTACCGCACACTGAATGGACACTGGTTGAGAAATGTTTTTTCGTTTTCCTCTGGGTATGCAAGTACTCAGAAAAATGATAATAAAGATATACAATACAATATCAATCATCAGAAAATGGACCAGAAAATATTGATTTTTATTCAGCTAGTGGTCTGCAGGGAACCACTGCTGTGCATAGGTCAGCTTGTTCATGAATTCTGTGCCTGCTCAATGCAATGAAGAAATCCAGAAAGAACTAGAGGTCAGATCACAGCCAGAGTCAGGGGCAGATCCCAAATGACCTGAGCTAGGATTTCAACACACTTTTCATCAGGCCTCGCTGTTTTATAACAAGGTAGTGATATCTGGTGGATGATTGGACTCGTGGGGAAGCAAATCTTAAATATAGATGCAGGAAAAAACCAAGCGATTAGTGCAGGTGGCAGGTTGGATTCAGCAGAATCTAACCTGAAGTGTCAAGGAGCTTTACACAGAAAGGTTCAATGATCAGACCACTACACCATTGTGTAGCATGGTGGCACAGTGGTAGAGTTGCAGCTTACAGCTCCAGAGATCCGGGTTCGATCCTGACTACGGGTGCTAGTCTGTACGAGTTTGTATGTTCTCCCCGTGACCAGCATGGATTTTCTAGGGTATCTTCGGTTTCCTCCCACACTCCAAAGATGTACAGGTTTGTAGGTTAATTGGCTTGGTATAATTGTAAATTGTCCTTAGTGTGTGTCGCATAATGTTAGTGTACGGGGATCGCTGGTTGGCCCAGACTCAGTGGGCCAAAGGACCTATTTTCGCGCTCTTTCTTTAAACTGAACTAAACACTAATTTAATGTTGAGACACAAGGAACTGCAGATGCTAGTTTACAAAACAAACACAAAGTGCTTGAATAATTCAGTGCGTCTGGCTGCATCTCTGAAGGACAGAAATAGGTGACAGTTGACAGTTGTATTGGACTTCATGCATGCATTTTACGCATAGTTTTGCCCTTTTTTTTGCTTTGATGAATGCAAATTTACTTTCATGTAAACTGCATACTCGGGCAAAATCTTGCATTGCTCAGATAATAATTGCTTGACATCTAATTGCTATCATTTGTTTAAGGAAGAACAGAGAATTTGGGCTCTGCCAGCAATGCAGAAGGTTATATATATGACTAGCACACACTGCTAGATATTGCAGTAGTTTGAGATCGAGTTTAGTTTATTGTCACATGTACCGAGATACAGTGAAAAGCTTTTGTTGCATGCTAACCAGTCAATGGAAAGTCAATACATGAGCCATACACAGTGTGTGGATACATGATAAAGCGAATAACATGAATAATGTTTAGTGCAAGATAAAGTCAAGTAAAGTCTGAGCAAAGATAGTCCCATAGTCTTCAATGAGTTAGATAGTAGCTCTAGACTGTTGTCTGGTTGCGGTAGGATGTTCCAGTTGTCTGATAACAGCTGGGAAGAAACTGTCCCTGAATCTGTAGATGTGCTTTTTCATATGTCTCTACCTTTTGCTCGATGGGAGACTGGAGAAAAGGGAGTGGCCAGGGTGTGATTTGTCCTTGATTATGCTGCTAGCCTTTCCGAGGCAGTGTGAAGTATAAATGGAGTCAATGGAAGGGAGGTTGTTCTGGGCTGCAATCAAAATTTCTGATTGCTATTTGCGATTTCTTGCAGTCTTGGATGGGCAACAATACAGACTTGTGTGGATTACCATTGGGCACCACTGGCAATGTCTCAGTGTTTACCACTGGACACCACCAGTAATGTCTCCGTGCTTCCAGAGTACACCATGAGCATCATTGGTAATGTCTCATACCTCCAGTGTGTGCCAGTGGACATAATTGAACATACATACCAACAATGAAACGGAGAAAAGCACAGAGTCTCTTGCCCAGAGTCGAGGAATGGAGAACCAAATGACATAGGTTTAAGGTAAGGGGGGAAAGATTTAATAGGAACCTGAGCGGTAAGTTTTTTACTCAATGGGTGGTGGGTATATGGAAGGAGCTGCTGGAGGAGGCAGGTACAATTGCAATGTTGAAGACACATTTAGACAGGTACATGGATAGGAAAATAATAGAGGGATATGGGCCATGCACAGGCAGGTGGGACTAGTGTGGGAGTTATGTTGGTTAGTGTGGGCAAGTTGGGTGTTTCCACTCTGTATGACTCTATGAATAGGGCTATAAGTTCTGCTCTGACATTCAATAAGGTCATGGCCGATCAGACATTAATTTCATTTCCAGATTCCTGCCTGCCCAGTGCAACCTTTCACCCCCCTTGCCTATTAAGAATCAATCTACCTCGTCTTCAGACCTTTCAGACCTTAACTCTATTCCCTTCAAGGAAGAGAGTAAAAAGATTCACAAAACATTTGGGAGAAAATATTTCACCCCATCCTTGTCTAAAAATAGCAATTCCTTATTTTCAAGGTAACCCCTGCTTCGAGATTCTCTGAAAGCAGGAAGCATCTTCTCCAGATTTACTCTTTGTCAATGCTTCAGGTATTTCCCAATATGGAGTCTTTTGGACACCACTTGGCCTTCCCAGGCACCTCAGTATGTTAGTGTGTCTGAGGTAAGGAGGACTTGGAAGGGAAATCGTGCTCTTTGTGATTGAGATAGCAACTCCTTAATTTTCTCTGATATTTGCTTTTACATTGAAGATGTGTCATGGAGGACACATAATTGTTGTACTGTCCTATAGCATTTCTAGACCTCGATGTCCTAATTCTGTAAGTATATTGTACTTTTCAAGGTAAAATTACTGAGCCATCACAAGTATGTGCATTTGATATTCAGTATAAATTTCAATAACACCAGCAGGATTGAAGTTAAGCAAGCAATTTATGTTAAAAATATTTATCACTTTACACTGAGCAAAGAAGTACTCAGCCAAACATCACTTCTTGTATGCATGCTGCTTTTGATTTTTTTTAATTTACATCACAGGATAACTTTAAACTTTCTACAGTAATTAGAAGAAACGGAGCAGAGTTGCATTTACAACGGAGTCGCTCTCTTTCCTGTTCTGCCCTTATTTCCCTATTTTAAGTGCCTGATTTTCAGCTAAAGTCCAGACACTTGCAACTTTTTCTTCCATGTGTAGCCAGACATAGTGCAAACTCCATCATCAAGTTCACCGACGACACCACTATCGTGGGACGAATCACAGATGGTGATGAGTCAGAGTATAGAAGTGAGATTGACCGATTGACCAAATAGTGCCAGCACAACAACCTGGCTCTCAACACCAGCAAAACCAAGGAACTGCTTGTGGACTTTGGAGGGGTAGGATAGAGACCCACAATCCCGTTTATATCAATGGGACGACGGTGGAAAGGGTCAAAAACTTCAAATTACTGGTCGTGCATATTTCCGAAGATCTTTCCTGGTCCCAGCACACTGATGCAATTCTAAAGAAGGCATATCAGCGCCTCTACTTCCTTAGAAGATTAAGGAGAGTCGGTATGTCAAGGAGGACTCTCTCGAACTTCTACAGGTGCAGAGTAGAGAGCATACTGACTGGCTGCATCGTGGCTTGGTTCGGCAACTTGAACGTCCAGGAGCGGAAGAAAATGCAGAAAGTTGTGACCACTGCCCAGTCCATCATCGGCTCTGACCTCCTCACCATCGAAGGGATCTATCGCAATCGCTGCCTCAAAAAGGCTGCCAAAATCATCAAAGACCCATACCATCCTGGCCACACACTCATCTCTCCGTTGCCATCAGGAAGAAGGTACAGGAGCTTGAAATCTGGAAAATCCAGGTTCAGGAACAGCTTCTTCCCCACAGCCATCAGGCTATTAAACACAACATCAAACAAGCTCTGAATAACAATCTATTATTACTATTGCACTTCATCTGTTTATTTATTGTGTATGTATATAGTCTATGGTATATAGACACACTGAACGTTTATCTCCCGATCTGTATTCCGTTTACATATTCTGTTGTGCTGCAGCAAGCAAGAATTTCATTGTCCTATCTGGGACCACATGACAATAAAACTCTCTTGACTCTAGACTCCCCCTTCCCGTTATGCCTGCACACCTACCTTGCCTTTGCTTTTATATGTAGGCCAAGCAACCCGATTTGTTCATGGATATAAGAAGGTACACTGTTTAATGGAATGCTCCAAACATTTATTAAATACTGTTATTTTGTTGCATTTTTGATTATTACTGTCAAATAATTCAGCTTTGAATAGGATTGTAACTTAAAAGATGGTTTGTGGCCATGAAGTATGGATCAAGAAAAATCCTTCGAGTCTCTTGCGATCACTATCAATGATTATGAATACTAAATCATGAATTGCACCTGTTTGATATTCTATATGAAATAATTAATTAGAGATAACATTATGAAACCCCTCCCTGATTACCAAAGTAATTTGTGGTAACTGAAGCATATAAAACCACTCTATTATTGATCTACATTCACCTCAATGTGCACAAATGCACAAAACAGCTTTGAAATGGGTTTGCTTAACATTCATATTTTGGTCAACATGATATAAACTCAGATTTTCCAGAGAGATCAGTTACAGGCAAAATTAAACTGGACATAAAAGTGTGCTGAGCATTTATGTGTGGGACTCTCTTTTGCACACCTGCTGTCAGGTGCACACCAAATGACTTTGTTATTTGCATAATGGATGTTTCCACTGAGCTGAAAAGCAGCACACAAAGGCTGCCATTAAATCGTCTCGGTGTAGCCGAGAGCACATCACTGCGGTTTGTTGCTTTCCTTGTCTATTTAAAGAGACACATGTCTGACATCAGGAGACATGACTGGACACCTTCAGACTTGACTGCAAACTGCTCACGCACCTATCTAAGTTCACGGAGTGTGCTAAAAGAGAGTAGTTTTGCAGCATTTAGCTGCTGGGACTCTCGTTCCACTTAATTCGTGCAACCAGCCCATTAGTGCCTCACAATAGTGTGTTCTCCACCAATGGCATGGTGGACGACACAATGGCGCAACAGTAGAGTTGCTGTCTTAGAGTGCCAGATACCTGGGTATGATCCAGACTATGGGTGATATCTGTATGAAGTTTACACATTCTCCCCGTGACCTGCGTGGGTTTTCTCCAGGATCTCCGGTTTCTGGCCACACTCCAAAGAAGTACAGGTCTCTAGGTCAATTGGCTTGATATAATTGTAAATTGTCCCTAGTTTGTGTAGAACTAGCATTAGTGTGCGGGGATCACTGATATGCGTCGACTACGTGGGCCAAAGGGCCTGTTTCCGTGCTGTAAATCTAAACTAAACTAAAGTAAGCAGCTGAGTGCAGATACAACAAGTGCCACACAAATGCCAGGATCATAATGGAAAATGCCAGAGGTGAGAATTTTTTGAAGACTCGTTATCTTCTTCTTCTTGCGTATGGCGTGCACAGCCTAAAGTTGTAGGACAATTTGTTCTATTTGAACTTATTTGATTGTGCACGCCAGGTTGATTGCATTCGTTAGAACAGGGCGGACCACGTGATGGTTGCAATCTTCCACCCCAAGACTCGTTATCATTTTAATCAACGAGCTTCTCTCCCTATTTCATTAATCCTGCAATTCCTAACAGAGCCTTTAGCAGAACTGTTGACTTGAAATGTTAATTCTGTTTTTTTCTTCCCACCTGATCTGAGTATTTCTAGCCTTTCCTGTTGTTTTAATTTCAGATTTCCAGCATCTGCAGTTTTCTTATTGATTTTCAAATGTACCCTTCTGGCCTTGCCAGGTTTGAAACAACATTATATTATCTCCTCAGAGTTAGTGGTTGAGAGCAAAACAAAATAGTAAGATTAAACGAGAACTTACCAGTTCGAAGTTTGATCGTTATTTTATGAGGAGTAACGATGAGGGATTACGTGAAGAAGCCCCGCCTGGCGCTGGAATGGCATACTTCAAAGCAGCGGCATGAAAAACACAGAACAGAATAGCCGGAGTAAGATAGTAAGGCTCAACATAGATTTAGAACTACCAGATGATCATTTATTTTATGAGGGTCGGGAGTGGAGGGCACGTAATCCCTCATCGTTACTCCTCATAAAATAACGATCAAACTTCGAACTGGTAAGTTCTCGTTTAATCTTACTATTTTACTTCGGAGTCACGTGAGTGACTACGTGAAGATTTTGAAGCTTTCTGTTTTTTATGTCGTAGACTCATTCCATACGACACTCTGGCTCATTCAACACAGTAATGAGCAAAATAACACATTTTTTCCTCCAAACATTGCCTCAAGTTATGTGATAAATTATTTCATGTTATAAAAGAATAAAAGTAATGCCCTTTCCATTGAAAGGTAAGTTTATCACAAAATATCAATTAATATATATTAATTTGAAGGTATGAACAAAGCAACAATTATAGAGAACCCAACACTCCGTGTCCAATCCTGACACCATGACTGGTTCCATTTAATTTAATATTTATTTATACCCTGTGGCCTTGCATCTTTGCTCGAGCGGCTCATCCTGTGCCATTCCTGTGAATGTATCTACCAACTTAACAGAGTGATTTTCCACATTTCAGTGTCTAGTTCCACTGAGTGTTATTCAATTTTTAACCATCTAGAATACATTTCTCTAGAACCATCAGTTTTTACTGAAACCCAATGTGGTTTTTTGTGTGTAATAAGCAGTGCTGTCTCATCACCACAGAGACTCTTACCTACTTCAACATATTTCATCAATGTTCACACACACACACACACACAATTTATGGCCGACAGGATATGCTTATAGGTTTACCTTGGTTTCAGCTCTTCTTGGTCTGCTTTGTTTGGTAAATTCATAAACATATATAATAATGTAATCTGTATCCACATGCAATTATAACATAATATTTGCAATGTTTGCACTCTTATGTTGATACTAAAGTCATCAGCATTATTACTTTCAATGCTAACTTTTTTGAATCATTGATAGAATTGGAGTCCATTGCCTAAGGCAATTCAGGACTATATTGATCTCCCGACTTATGTATTGCAATTTTGGACAGATTATATATATATACACACATATATATATTTATATTTATATCTACATATATATCCCTTTCCACATCGGGATATTACGAATGAACCCGATAACATCTTGGTTAGTATATTGTCCGTAAATAGGACGATAAACACTCTGAGCCCTATTATTGGCTCTATCAATTAGATACTCAGAAAAATGCAATCCACAGGAACTCACATATATCTAATATGACAATAACTTTACTGTCTACACAGACTTCCAATTTCTTATAACAAAATATTGTTTTTTTTTTGTTTTTTTTTAAACTTATTTCTGCAAATTGCAGGTATAACACTTCTTTTATACATAATTATTTTATTGTTATTTTGTTATATTAGTTAAACATTCATAGACTTCTTTGACCATCAAACTGTTGTAATGGTCTGGTCAACCTGCAGATAGTCAAATTCATATTTTCATATCATGGATGCCTTTGTACAACAATAAATTACTGCAACTATGAATCATCACAAGTGGTTCAACATCACTCAATATTTATGAAACCATAAAGGATCCGTTTTGGGCCACCAAAATGCCTCTGGCAGTGTCCTGCTATATTTTCATCAGACACTGCCCTATCAGACAAAAATGAGGAACATAAAAGAACATCTTTCCTCATGGAATTGAGAGAAAAGCATCCACCTTTCCTGTTTTTGGTTTACCCACGAGAACATTTGAAAGATCGGTGATTTAATCTGTATACAACCAGATTAATCGTAAGTAATCCATATTAATGACAATGTATTTCCCCCCCTTATTTGTTGTCTCCGATATCATTGTCTCTTTCTTAGAGATAAACAGCTGGACTAAAACATTTTAGAATATGCCACATCTGTTTACTCAGATAACCCCATGATTATTATTTTACTTATCTTATGTGATTTAATATATGCCACAGCCGTGATATTGTTCACCTTGATATGACATTGACACTTCCATAATAGAACAATCAATATTTAATCCATAACTCCTTATACTTCAATAATTAATACAAATGTTTGGAGAAATTTCTTAGGACAACCCATTTGCAATTACCTGGTATTATTGTCCATAGTCCCAACAAGAGACGTATCAATTATTTTTATAAGAATAGATAATATTCTTATCTTCCAAATATTCACAGAAGCTGTCCATCATCTATTAATACTTGCTTCAGCTTGCAACAGCTGCTAAGCTTATAGTTGAAGCAGCTTGTGATCCTTTTTTTTTATTTAATCCGTTACTTTAATAATGATAATGTATCATTTGGTATTTGCATAAGCCTCTCACAAAGGCATACATATTCTTATAAGCTTCTGTATTCCTTCTTTTGGAGCTTTATTTACTCTTTACCTAGGCTTCTTTTCTAATGGAGGGACAAAGTATGTCAACAAAGCAATGAGACATATTTGTATCATGGAACAATTTTCCATCTCTTACGGTGCTGAATTACTCCTAAATCCAGAATAGTAATTTATGAATATTTATGCATGCCTAAAACATAGGCTTTATGTGATGGGTCAGGTCCTTGCCTTTCAACAGGCTTATAATTGCAGCACTAATTTGCAGCTGACTCTTTATAACCTTCCAATTTAAATGTGATCAAGATAAACCATTACCATGTCCTCATTAGTGCAAGTGCTGATCTTTTTATCAGTACAATTGTTCTTCCAGTATTCTGTTTAACAGCCTTGAACTGGTTTTATTCCTTTAGACAATGTTTTGACTTGCACCGCTTGACCCATGTCAATTAATTTCAAGCACCTGTAATATTTGATTAACAATTTGTTAATAACAACTGTATTTCAATGTTGAAGATGTTTCCATTTTAATAAAATGTTTTTACACTGTGAAAGTGTATATAAAATGATGTTTTATATGGTTTATACCATCACATCTTTACACTGAGGTAATTTTATAATATACATGCACATACTGCTTCTTTATTGGAGTTACTTTGGGTGCAAACCTGAAATCAATTTGTTAGGTTTTCTTATACAGGTGAACCAATGCCTTCTACAATTTTTTGTAGTCCTTAGTTATATTAAATTAATGATCATAATACACCTGTAATCCCCCACAATCGGAGATTTCATGAATTTATTTTGTTATATGGGTTCGGATACGGCTATGTTGGATTATATTTATTTATCATACTTCTGCCTTTGTTTTGATCCATTATTAAATCTTTATATTGGATCATAATTTTTCCCCCCCAAAGTTTAAAGACCAATAGTCTGTTCTTTTGTAACCAATATTTTTGGTTTATCATAAGGCAGGTTTTAATCCTTAATAATCAAGAATTTAACATAACCTGATTTGTATTGATCTGCAAATCTAGAGTGCAGATTTGGTCCCATTGAGCTCCACAAACTGATGGCAATTTATTTTTATTTTAAATGTATTGGTTATTTGCACAATGTTTTATTTGCTTTCCATTGAATAGTAATGCCATGCACCAGTTTGAAATACTTTGAAATCGTATTTCCTTATATCTCATATAATTGAGACATGGCTATCATAAACTGATTCACCGTTAATATATTTATAAAACATAAATGTTTTATCATATTCTGCTGTTTCAATCATAACAGCTTTGGTGAGACCAATTAATTTTAAATTTCCATGTTTTACTTTTCATGGCCTCACTCATTCATTCGGGTATCGTACCTAGTACACCTCTATATATATTTTGTGCTGAAGTGTACTTGAATAAAACATAAAAGTTTTATTATTATTCTGCTGTTTTAACCATAACAGCTTTAGTGAGAGACGAACTAATTTTGGTTTCCATGGTTATTTTCCATGGCCTCACTTCTTATTCAGGTGTTGTACCTACACCTTTATATATATATATATATATATATATATATATATATATATATATATATATATATATATATATATATATATTTGTGCTGTGGTGGGTACTTCATGACCAGCCACCACTATCAGTGCACTTTTAGGGTCAGTTTCCATTTTATTATTACTGCCCTTGTTACTCCTGAGTTTTTCCCTCAAGGAGACTACCTTCAAACATATCTGAGGTAGATATTCCCACAATATTTCATCATATATATTAATATATGAAACCCCCTTAGGGTAGGTTAGGGAATGTTTTTGGGTCTTTTAAACCCTTTTTGGCTTGAATTCTTTATTATTTTATTTTTTAGTTTAATCTTTTTATTTTTTGGAAGCTTCTTTTTCTGAAGGCCTTTTATGTAACAATTATTTTTTCATTCCCCCCCCCCCAGCCAAAATGGAGCGACTAACAAGCTAATTTTGACGGCCACGGTTATTCAGAACCGGCTCCGAATCTCCCCGATTGCTTCCCTTAGGAAGTGCTTTTAAAACTCCTTTTATTTATTGATTTTTTTACTTTTAGAAGTAAATTATGGTACAACCATATTTTTGGTTTTCAATAATAAAAGAACGACAGAGGTGAGAAGTTAAAGATTGAAGAAAAGGAAAAATTATAAAATTCACCCAGTTTGAACCCATTTAATTTCTAAGGTTATGTTATGTTGCCCTTATGCCGGAGACCAAATCCTACTTTGCCCATTTCCCGTTTCCCCCATTTTGATTTTGGCCGTTTTTCCAAAATTTAAGTATAAGTTTTTTTCGCTGTTATTAGACCAGAAAGGCTTCTTGGAATATAGTTAGTTTACTTCCCTCTTCCATTGATCCAAAGATAATCAATTCCTTATTGGGGTTCAATTTATTTTGTGTTAAAAGTTTTGTAAAATTCCAAAAATTTCATTCCCAAGTGACAAAAGGAATGTGCTATAGTGGCATTTTGAGTTAGACACAGATGGGGGAAACCAGTCTTGTTTTCGAATAATATAATCTATGTAAAATTTTAAATTGAATTAGGTTATGTCTTACATTCATTGAACATACATATAATAGATTTTTATCCCATCTATCCGGAATTTTTATCAATAACTCTTGTTCCCAGTCTCTTCTAATTGCTTCTGTCGTTGGTGTTTCTTATTTCCGATTGCCTTTCTATTCATTCCTTCCTTAGATCTGGGGGTAATGTTTGATATCCTTGTATATACTTTTTCAAATAATCTTGAATTTGAAGGTGAAATTTATTGATTACTTTTTCAATATATTTAGTTGTATTGTTGGAATGATAAAAGTTTTCCCATTTCATACATATCTCCCATCATTTTAATTCCTATTCTTTCCCAATGGGTAAACCAATAATGGATGGTTTGAATGAGGGATTATTAGCTATTGGAGAAAGAAGCGATAATTTTCTTAATTTTAAAGTTAAATTTTATTTGTTTCCAAATTCGTATTATACTATGAATAATTGGATTCTTCTTGTTTTACATTGTTCAGTTTTATCGGGGAAAGAAGGATCGCTTCCTATATTATAAGGGGGAACAATTTTTCTCCATTCTTATCCAATCTACCTGTTGGGCAGAACTGTCTTTAAATCCTGGTGGTTCAATACTAGCCACGGAGTTTTTTAGACCCTGAAAGTGTTTTCCACTGCACTTACCTGCGGGCCCGTACCTACCGCTGTCGAGGACCTGCCTCTGCAGCTCATGCTCTGCCGTCAGCGTCGACGTAATGCCGTTCCAGCGCCAGGCGGCGCTTCTTCATGTAGTCACTCACGTGACTCCGAAGTAAAATTGTGATTTCAAAACTCACAAGCCTCCTGCTGAACATAATCAAGCAAATCGAGTGGGCTGAGATTTTCCTAGAGTTAGACGCAGCAATTTATCATTGTAGTGGGTTTTCCAAAATGAATTGTTACACGAACAGAGCTTAATTGAAATATTTTCCATTGCAAGACCACTTTGAGAAGCCAAAGAAGATAAATCAAACAAAATTCTGGCTGCTTTTAAATTGCAATTAAAAGAGTTGAATGAGAATTACTCCTGTTTGATAATATTTAGTTCTTTGATTTAATGTTTACTTCCATCCAATATGATCTTAGACGAAGTTCGTTTAATTTTTTTCTTTTGAATTTAATGCACTATCAGATCGAAGGATTTTTTTGTTCCAGTCTGCTGAGTTTAATGAAACATAAGAGTTAATTACATCTAATAAAATGATATTTTCTTAATATTTTTGAATTAGTAATGCCACCAATTGTCCATTATTAACGTCATTAAAACAGAAGTGAAAATAGTTTTATTATTTACATTGAAGCAATTGCTTCTACAGTTTCCTTGCACATGAAGGTCATAAAGTCATAGGAGTAGTATTAGGCCATTTGGACCATTAAGTCAACTCCATTATTCAATCATGGCTGATCTATCTCTCCTTTCTAACCCCATTTTCCTGCCTTCACCCCATAACCTCTGACATCTGTACTAATCAAGAATATATCTATCTCTGCTTTAAAAATATCCACTGTCCTATACTCCACAGCCCTCTGTTGCATAGAATTCCACTGATTCACCACCCTCTGACAAAATACATTTCTCCTCATCTTCCTCCTTTAATTCTGAGGCTATGACCTAGATTCTCCCACTGGTGGAAACATCCTCTTCACATCCATGATGTTCACTATTCTGTATGTTTCAATGAGGTCCCCCCTCATTCTTCTAAACTCCAGCGAGTACTGGCCCATTGCTGACAGGGGTTTTGCTCTCCTGGAGGGGTTTTAACTCCCTCTCTGGTTTATTTCCCACAGTCGCTGTTTCATGCAGACAACGCCTCTTCTTGCTGTGGCTTTGTATGGCTATTTGTACTTCAGCCAAATCTCAATTTTTCCAAATGGGAACCCGGAGAGTTTTTAGCAGATTTTCCTTCCATAGAAGAGAACTTGACATCTGTTCTGGAATTTACTGCTAGATGTGAAAGTCTGTGTCCAACATTTCTGTCCTGAGTTATCCCCTGAGAATTGCTCGCAAATAATGGGAAATGTGTACACTTTAGAGTCATACAGCGAAGAAAAAGGCTTTGCAGACCATTGTCGATCATCAAACTTCCACCTAGAAACATAGACATTGAAACATAGAAACAAAGAAAAATAGGTGCAGGAGTAGGCCCTTCAGCCCTTCGAGCCAGCACCACCATTCAATGTGATCATGACTGATCATCTAAAATCAGTACCCCATTCCTGCTTTTTCCGCATATCCCTTGATTACTTTAGCCCTAAGAGCTAAATCTAACTCTCATATTATTTTATGCTTCCCACATTCCCTACAGTTATCCTCCTGATTCTATCAATCACCTACAAAGTAGAGGCATTTTAAGGTGGTCAATTAACTTACCAGCCCATGTGTCCATGGAATGTGGGAGACACCAGAGCACAAGGAGAAACCATTCCTGATCACCGGAAGAACATGTAAACTCCACAAAGGCAGTCATGTTGGTCAAGATTGAACCAAGATCACTGGAGCTGTGAGGGAACAACTGTGCCATCTGTTCCACTGTTGTTGTTTTCAATTTTAACTCTTTGTTGCCAAATGGTGGATGCTTAGTACAGTTTCCGAATTAACTCATGTTAGGAGTTAATGGGTCATGGGCTAAATTCTGACTCATGGGTTAATGTCAATATTAATTATCTCAAATGAATGTAGTCTATTCTTTGCAATCCTAATTCCTTAAATTATTTAAACTTAAAAAAAATATGTTCAGACAGCTAGAATTTTTGAGTTAAAATCTCTCAAATGGATTTAAGTCACCTAGTGGTGAGAACAATATGAAATAATCTTATTGAAACTTAAGATTCAGAAGGACTTAATATATTGGATACTGAATACATGGCTCTCATTTTAAGGGAATCTAGAACTAGAGATTTTGTCAGAATAAGGGGTCATTCATCTTAGAGGTATTTGGAAGTAATCCTTCTCTCAGAGGGTCACGAGTCTTTGAAATTCTCTATTCCTGAAATAGGTATGAGCATAGTGTTGAAAACCAAGAATAGATCAGTCATGAACTGTTTGAAGGGCTGTATGACCTGCCATTTCATTATTTTCAGTGTTCTCAGAGGAATTTTGTCTCTCTCTCTCTCTGCTTTATTTCCCACAGTCTCTGCCTCCTGTCGACAGTGCCCCAACCTGCTGAAGGTTTGCATGGGTATTTGTACTTCAGCTAAATCTCCATTGTACAAATGGCAACCTGGAGAGCTATTAGCAGATCTTACTTCCGTGCAAGGGAACTTTACATCTGTTCCTAAATTTACTGCTAGATATGAAAATCTGTGTCCAACATTTCGATCCGGAGTTGTCCCACGAGAATTGCTCACAAATAATGGGAACTACATACAATGTAGTCACATAGCAAATACAAAAGATTTGTAGCCCAAACTCTCACGGTCACAAAATAAATTAAAAAACTTCACAACGACAGCCACACACAGGCAAGTGAGACCAGTGGAGATTGGACATATTGGTCGGTTTGGGCAAGTTGGGCTGAAGGGTCTGTTTCCATGCTATAGGACTCTATGACAGCCATATTGTTTAGTTTAGTTTAGTTTAGAGATACAACGTGGAAACAGGCCCTTTAGCCCACTGAGTCCGCACAGACCAGTGATCCCCGCATATTAACACTGTCCTACACACACTAGGGACAATTTACATTTATACCAAGCCAATTTATCGACATACCTGTACGTCTTTGAAGTGTGGGAGGAAACCAATGATCTCGGAGAAAAGTTACAAGGAGAATGTACAAACGGCATACAGACAGCACCCGTAGTCAGGGTCAAACCCGGGTCTCCGGCGCTGTAAGCGCTGTAAGGCAGCAACTCTACTGCTGCGCCACGTGCTGCTCTTTGGTCAGGATTGAACCAAGGTCACTGGAGCCGTGGGGTAGCAGGTCTACCAGCTGTTCTTCTGTGTTTCACCTTTTTATTGCCATTAAGTAGAAGATGCTTTGAACAGGTTCCGAATGAACTCATGTGGAATCAGATGGGTTAATTTCAATGTTAATTTACTCAAATACAGCAAATATGGCCAATTATTTTCAATCGTAATCCTCTAGATTATTTGAAATTTAAAAAGAAAGTACATAATCATGTATTGTCTTTCTGCTGTCTACATACAACAAAAGCTGTTCGCTGTACCTCAGTACATATGACAATAAACTATACTAAACAATCATGCGTTACCGAGTAGGATTAGATTCACCTGGAGATGAGAGTGGCAATGATTGAGCCACAGACACAGATTGTATTGTTACTGTTCCTTACTTAAGCAGTCACAGTGTGGATATGTGACATTGGATGTAATGTAATTTTAACCAATCTGATATTAAGTGTTGTGTCATACACGATGCTGAAGCACCCGTTAAGATTGCTTTGTGAAAAGCATGAACGCGCTCAGTTTATTACTCCCAACAAGGCTCCCAACATGATTAGTTCATCCAATCCGTTTACATACAACAATATTGATCTTGGAAGCAGAATTGATTGATGGTTTCAGTACATTCAATTACATAGTCTTACTGTAACTAACTACTTAGGCATCCTGAGATCATGGAGTTAAGAACCATGGGCTGTGTTGTATCTGACTGCATGATGTCAAAAGTTTCACACGGAACAGACAGTTTTTTCAGCATAAGTGCTATTGAGATTAGGATTTCTATGCGACTATTTAATTCCCAAACTTGCTGGCCAAACATCAACAATTTCCTTGTTGTGCTTTGAAATCTGAAGTGGAAACTAATTTGCTGAAGTTTCCCACCAGACAGTTGGAAGCCTAAGCATAAGTGTAAGGTACTTTATATTTTCTTGAGTTTGCATTACTGATTTCAATTGCTTGAATCGATTTTTGGTTATTAATTTTTTTTTTTAAATTAAGCTTTTGAAGATTTTAATTGTATTGACTTTCAATTGTTTTGGAAAGTTTCTGAAAGTCAGGCAAGCACAGATATTTCAAAGCGCTGAAGAGCTTTGGCTCAGTTTACGAGAGCAGCTTTCATCAGCCATATTGTGGGCAGGGCTGAATCTGCCCCCTATCCAGGGCTCGAAATGGCCGCCTAAAGTCCCGCCGGGCAACCTAAATGCCGAGTCATTTTGCCTGGCTTGGCACTGCGGATACTGGTTTATACCGAAGATAGATACACAAAACAGGAGTAACTCTGCGGGTCAGGGAGCATCTCTGGAGTGAAGGAATGTGATGTTTCGTGTCGGTGGCGACGACGCCTGTAGTGCGGGGCAAAGATACTAGGAACGAGGTGACGGAGGGTCGGAACGAATGACGGGCCCAGCACAGCAGCAGCGACAGCGGCTCCATCTCCCCTTCACCTCCTCCTCCCATACCCTACCCGCCCTGGTAGCCGCCGCTGCTTACCACTCCGCCAACGGCGATAACGCTTTCAAAACCCCTACCGCATCCCCCGGGTGGAGGGAGGGAGGTATGGAGGAAGGAGGACCCCCCTTCTGCTGTCTGAAGCACCTGCACCACTCGGCCTCGAACCTTGCTGTTGGCTGGCGGAGAAGGGGAGGCGGTGGCGAGGAGATCCCAACTGCCTCCCCCTTTGGCGGCGGCACTTGGCGGCGGCACTTGGTCTCTCTCTCCTCTCTCTCTCTCTCTCTCTCTCTCTGTCTCTCTCTCTCTCTCTCTCTCTCTCTGCACCCCCCATCTCTCTCTCTCTCTCTCTTTTTTCTGCCCCCCCCTCCATCCCCCCCATCTTTTACTGAGCTCCCCATTCATCTTTTCCTGGTTCCCCCCATTCATCTTTTACTGATCCCCATCATCCTGTAGTGATCTTCCATTCATCGTGCACAGACCCTCCGATCCACACTGTACGCACCCCCCCCCCCCATTAATCCTGTACTGACCCCCCCATTCATCCCGCGCTGATCCCCTCCATCCATCCTGTAATGATCCCCCCATTCAAGAAGAATGGGGGGATCAGTCTGAAGAAGGGTCTCGACCTGAAACATTGCCTATTTCCTTTGCTCCATAGATGCTGCCTCACCCGCTAAGTTTCTCCTGCATTTTTGTCTACCCCATTCATGCTTTACTGAGCCCCCCTTATCCATCCTGTACTGATCCCCCCCATCCATCCTGCACAGATTCCCCCTATCCATCCCGTACTGATCCCCCCATTCAACCCCACTGGCATCCCCCACGTTCTCCCCTCACAATTTTACCTACTCCAACCAACACACACTAATTCCCCTGCCTCAATCCATCCATTCCGCACTGATTGTCTTCTCACCCCCCCCCCCCATGCTCCCCCCCCACCATCTATCTATTCTGCACTGATTCACAGCCCCCCCCCCGACCCTACTGTGCTGGAAATGTCGTCAGAGCGAAAATTGACTATGTTTGATATCGGAATGCAATCAAATGTGTTTTGATTCCCAATGTTATTATTTGTTTTAATCCATAAAGATGGATTAATTAAATTGTGAACACGTGAAACATTAAAACCGCAGTGTTCCATTGTCACTGCTACCGTTGACACGTTATTACAGAATTCATTTTAACGGCAAATCAATGCTCTTAATATGGAGTATCCGTCCTGTAGTTAGTTAATGAGCAAGCATTCACAACTATACGTTGGATTTATCCAGGTTTTACTTCTACAGTCAGTCATAAACATCACAAATTTGGTCAGGAGATATTTCAGTTGAAATTTTAATGTTAATTCTGAAGTGGGAAAGATGAAAACAGCGTTTATCAATATTTTTTTTTAAATCTGGTGCGTACAAACTGGGTATCTTCATTGCTGTTCACAACACATACATCTAATCTGAATGTCCAGTAATGTGGCGTTTTGACACCTTTAAATATATTGCCAAAAGAACATTTGCTGCAGTTATGTCCTTTGGCCATCTCTTGTCAGTTAGTGTAATAATCCAACCACATTTTTTGTTGGATGTGGAAAGCAGGCACATGCCTTCAGGGTAGGCATGGTAGGCAATGTCTACCCTGACTAAAATTATAAAATGGTAATTATTTTAAATATATAAAATATATATAAACTATATATAAAACATGGTCATAAATATTGTAAAGATCGATCCATCAAAATTAGGTTGCAAGGAGGCATTTTATGATAATATTCTATACCCATGCTGACAAGAGATTAACTGCAGCCAGGTGCTCATTTGCTATAACTTTTTTTCCCTGTGTGCAGTGCCGGACAACCTAGTGTTGGTTGGAGTATGTAAAATTGTGAGGGGAGAGCACGAGGGACGTCAGTGGTGTTGAATGGGGGGATCAGTACAGGATGGATGGGTGGGGCATCGGTATAGGATGAATGGGGGTTCAGTACAGGATGAATGGGAGTAGACAAAAATGCTGGAGAAATTCAGCGGGTGAGGCAGCATCTATGGAGCTAAGGAAATAGGCAACGTTTCGGGTCGAGACCCTTCTTCAGACGGTTCCCCCCATTCTTCTTGAATGGGGTTATCAGTCCAGGGTGAATGGGGGATCATTAAAAGATGAATGGGGAGACAATAAGGGTACTTTACTTACTTATGAGGGGATCAGTACAGGGTGAATGGCGGATCAGTAAAAGATGAATGGGAGATCACTACAGGATGGATGGGAGGATCAGTGCAGGTAAATGGAGGGTGGGTCACTACGGGATGAATGGGAGGAACAGTGAAGTATGAATGGCGGAAAGGTGCAGGATGGATGGGGGGGGGGGGTCAGTACAGGATGAATTGGGGGGACCAGTGTAGGATGGATGGGGGGGGGGGGTGGCAGGAGAAGCAATGCGAGGTGGGTAGGATGATGAATAGATTGGGGGGGGGGTCGATGGGGAGGGGAGCACAGGGGATGTCAGTGAGGACTGAATAGAGGAGGGAATGGGGATCAATGTGAGATGGAGAGGAGGGGGTCCAGGATAAGAGGGGTGGAGTGGGGGCGAGAGAGAGAGAGAGAGAGAGAGTAGAGAGAGAGAGAGAGGAGAGAGAGAGAGAGAGAGAGAGAGAGAGAGAGAGAGAGAGAGAGAGAGAGAGAGAGAGAGAGAGAGAGAGAGAGAGAGAGAGAGAGAGAGAGTGAGAGAGAGAGAGAGAGTTGAGAGAGAGAGAGAGAGAGAGAGAGAGAGAGAGAGAGAGAGAGAGAGAGAGAGAGAGAGAGAGAGAGATGAGAGAGAGAGAGAGAGAGAGAGAGAGAGAGATGAGAGAGAGAGAGAGAGAGAGAGAGAGAGAGAGAGAGAGAGAGAGAGAGAGAGAGAGAGAGAGAGAGAGAGAGTCAGCACTCCTCGGACAACATTGCCCCGCTGCCTTGGCCATCCCTGTCCAACACCAAAGTGCTGCCACCTCCTTGTCACCGCCTCCCCTCCTCCGCCAGCCGACAGGTAGGTGCGGGGCCTAGCGGTGCAGCTCAAAGATCCTATAGCTATAGGATCTTTGGTGCAGCTGCTTCAGACGGCGGAAGGAGAACTGCTGCTGGTTGTAATACAGATCCAATCTACATTCTTATTAGTGGTTGACCACCAGAAAAAGACTGACTCGAATCCGGTGGCTATCTGATTTTGGGCCTTAAACTCATCTGGGACCCTCCTAGGGACCCCGATTTCATCAATGTGGATGTGTGCGTCGAATGATCCCTTAATTAATTCCCGCTTTATTCTTTTTCCTGATTCCATCCTTCCCAGGTCCTCTCTTCCTTCGTCACTCCTTAGGGTTACTAGGGTGAAGGGCATTATCAGCTGGGTCATTGCGCACGTCCCCTTCCAATTCTGGGGTAGCTTTGTTCTTAATATTCTACCTCCACAGTACCACCATACATCTGCCCTCCAAACTGTCTGTTGTGTCAGAAGGTTGACGTCTAATCCCAGCAGGGGGCTTGGGCCCGTAGTTGGTTTGACTCCGGAAACCTTTACCGTAGCTATACAGTTCCCGACGTTGCCCAACTCCTTTCCTTCCTCACTCCACCTAGAGAAGCAATTAAATCCTCCTCCTGTCGGAATGGTGAATGGTGGTGGGACCATGTCTTTCAGCACTGCCGGGAACAGATAATGTAGGTCTGAGCAGTTTTTGGTGCTTCCTTCCCCGTGAACAGGGATAGCATGCATGTGACCCCTCTTGGCGAGTTACTAAAATTCAGGGGAAATGGGGTGGGGATGAGTTGTGGTTTGGCCGATGCACAGGCGTAGCAATCACTTCGTCCCAATGTTTTTGTCGTGTACCTCATCCATTCCAGCCAGGTATTTTCATCCGCGTATCCCATTTCTACCTCC
Organism: Okamejei kenojei; assembly: GCA_035221665.1. Classification (NCBI taxonomy): domain Eukaryota; kingdom Metazoa; phylum Chordata; class Chondrichthyes; order Rajiformes; family Rajidae; genus Okamejei; species Okamejei kenojei. The sequence continues at coordinate 52,352,786 of CM069134.1, read as the reverse complement.
AAGGACTTTCTTAGGTCTTTTATTGGAATTATTTTTATAATCCTCTCTTCAGGTCCTATTGGTTTTGGGGTGGGCGTGACTCCTCCCTTACTCCCTTTCTCGACCTCTACTCTGAATTTGCAACATGGGTCCTGCATCCTTACATCTACACAAAGAAAGTAGTTGCCTACGTCCTGTTGGTTGGGCTTCTTTATTGTCACGATGGTTTTCCAGTCGTTTCGATGGAGGGGTGAGGAGGCCACCACCAGGGACCATCTGCTGTGTAGGTCTGTTCCGTCTGACATTCCCCACCCTTAGTAGCCCCTATTGAGAGAGTGCTGGAAAACCTGACCCCGTGTGCTGCACGGGGCTCTGCACACGTATGTTCCATCAGTGCCATAGGCTCTTTCGGCGCACCACATCCCAGGATACTCTGTACATGGGTCAATGTGGAAGGTGCCTGTTTTATCTTCCTTAAGTTTTATAACATAATCCCATCTGTTTGCAATCATACAAAGACTAGTCATCCAAATCCATTTTATGATTGATTTTTTCTTTTTTTTTTGTTTTTGTTTTTTGTTTATGACAAGTTTCTCGGGTTTTAGTTGTTACTGGGCCATTGTAGGCCATCAGCCGCCACTAGATCCCTTGTTCCTTTTCGTTCTCAGTGTTTACCTTCACTCGTTTACAATGTGTTATGTGTACCCACGTTGGTCTTTCCGCGATCCTTACGGCCGTTGCTGTGGTGAGCAGAACTTAGTAAGGTCCATCCCACCAAGGGCTCGACCACCTTTTTCTTTTGATGACCTTGATAAACACCCAGTCGCCTGGTTTCACAATCTCCTCGAACCTTTGGTTTTCCTGTCCCAGGCTGGTCAGCTTTCTTAAGACATGAGATTTGGTTATTAATAACTTTCGCATATAGTCAGCCAGTCTCCTCTTCCTGTACTGTTTCGGTTAGTTTCTGGAAGATGGGATATTGGAAGGGTTTCCCATATAATAGTTCATATGGGGAGATTCCCCTTACGCTCGGTATCATTCTTATGGTTAATAATACGAGTGGTAGGCAGTCTCTCCAGGAGAATCCTGTTTCTGCCATAGCCTTTCGCAATTTGCTTTTGATAGTCCCATTTGTTCTTTCCACCAACCCCGCTGATTGGGGATGGTACGAACAGTGGTGTTTTACCTGTATCTTTGGGACACTACTTAGTTTGGCTATTATCTCATTCACGAAGTGACTACCATTATCACTATATAACTTTTCTGGGATTCCGAATCGGGGGATGATATCCCTTAGAAGGGCCTTCGCCACTGTCAACACGTCTGCGTTGGCCTTGGGAAAAACCTCTACCCACCTAGAGAAAACATCAATTATCACCAAGCAGTACTTTTTCCCTTGTGCAGGGCTCAATTCTATGAAGTCCATGTTTAAATTTTGAAAAGGATAATTTGGTTGTGGTGCTTTGCCTGGTGCTTGCTTCAACCCCCCTTGTGCATTGTATCTGGCACATCTCTCACACGTCTCACAGTATTTCTTTGCATAGCTTGTGAAGCCGTAGGTTTTGAATATTTTGTCCACTATCTGTATCATTCCTCCTGTTGAGACATGGGTTACCCCATGGCTCATTAAACATGCATATTTAAATAGTGATCTTGGTAAGATTAGTTTTCCCTCATCATTCCTCCATAGTTTCCTTTATACCCCTGTTGGTACAATACTGAAACGGCAGTCTCTTCTCCATCTATTACTTCGGCAAGATAAACTTGTTTGGTTACGGTTTTTCTGCTTTTTGCATTTTCTTCCACATGTACTACCCAGTCCTTAAATTGCCTTAACCCTCTGGTTCTGTAATCCACCATGTGCTTCTTAATGTACGAGCTGATTTCTGGCCGCATGCCGCTTAATAATTCTATTTTTAGCTGTTGGGCAAATGGTCCGTCATCCACCCACTGGACGGGCGCCACTATCCCGCTAATTGCCTCGAATACTTGTCTCAATCTGGCGAAATAGTGGCGCACGTCCTTGTCCTTTGTCTGCACACATTCTCTTATTTTATTATAGTCAACCATTTTTCGGTAATGCTCCCTTATATGCCCTTCCATAGCTATTCTTCTTTGTTGATAAACATTATCATTAGGTTCCCATTCGAAATGCAATCCAGCCGCGTTATGGGGGTTCCAATCCCCTTCTATCAAACACCAATCAAAACCGAACATACTTCGCAAGACTTGTTCATATTCAACACTGTTTAACCGATAACTCATGACCAGGTTTCCAAAATCCCGTTGCCACCTTGTGAAACTCTTTTTGGGGTTTGTTATCCCTTCTACTGCCTTCTTAACATCCTTGAGTGTCCACGCCCGATATACATATACCGGCTGGGCTGCTCCTCCTGGATTAGGCATGGCTATCATTGGCAAGATATTCCGCTCCCCTTCGCCCACTTGGTTAAAGGTTGGGCGAGGCGGGCTCATTAGGGCCCCCATTCCCTCGGTTATTTGTTCCATAAATGGCCCCAATGGTTTAAAATGAGTTGCTGACCTGGTGACGCTTGGATTTTGTAAACCTGGTATGGATCCGTGAACTGGAGCCGTCGCGGTCCCAGCTTCGCTCCTTTCTCCCGGTGGCAAGGCCACTCCACCTTCCTGAAAATAGGGAGGGGGGTGGGCAGTCGCCGTCCCGGGGTTCGCCGGCAAAGGTGTCAACGTATTTTTAGGCGGCGATTGATAGAAGACCTCGTTGTCTCCTTTCTGTAGGTACGCAGTCGTCTGTTCTTTTTGCTTTTACTCCTCCTGCCCGTCCTTCCGAGCTTTGGCTACGCTGAGCCAAATTTGTGCCTGTCGGTAGCCTAACTTATCTTTGTTTATACGTTTCTTAACGGCATCATTTAATATTGCGGACATTAGTTTAGAACAATCGTCTACCAATAATTTACCACTAAACCCATAGTCCCTATTCCACCTCATTAGGAGTTTACAATTTTGTTTGCTATTCTATAAACATGCCTTTTTCATCGCCTTCGTAATTTTTTGAGTTTGTCGAACCCATACTCCTCTCTCGTTTACACTGTCAATACTTACAATTTTCTTTTTCCTTCTTCAAGTCACACTTGACAAGGGTTTATGAAGTCCCAGACTTCCGTGGCCGCGCCATACGAGTAGTTGCACTACTCGGACAATTATTCGCAACAATTGTCTCTTACCCTTACTTCGTTTTCGTTTTTCCTTTCCTGTACAGTTTTGTGAGAGTACAAAGTGGTTCGTCAAAATCAAACAGTTTACCTTTTCAGTTTGTCGAGCCCATTCTGATTCCCTCCTCGAGACTTACGATGATACCTTTTTCCTGTCAAGTCCAACTTGACTCTGAAGTCCCAGACTTCTGTGGCGACCCAGTCGCCGGAGTAGTCCAACTACTCTCTTCAATTGTCCCCGACAATTCTGTACGTCGTCTCTGGTCTCCGAGGAAGGTAACTAAATACAACTCAGCAAAGTCAAAATTACTTAACCCGGGGGCCCCTTCCTACGGAACATTCAGTTTTATCTCGGTCGTGTCGATTGGACCCCGGCATTCTGTTTCCACCTTCCGTAAATCCTTAAAGTGAGCGCTCTTGGTTCATTGGAAGAAGGCCACAGAGGTATTGGGGCCCCACGTTGGGCGCCAATTATGTTAGAAATATTTTTCCCAACAAACGACAGTCACAGAAATTTAGATCCAACTGAATGTTTAATACATGAGAGAGGATCGCACAGAGTACAGGCGTCTGAGTGAGTCTCTCTGTCGAAGCAGTGCCCAAACTCATTCTTTTATACAATGGAGTAAACAAAGATGTATCGACCACAACTTAATCTCATCACGCAGGTATCGGACACAACTTAATCTCATCACACAGGACCACAACTTCATCTCGTCACACAGAGTACAAAGTACAAAACCATAGTCAGCACATAATGTCATCCCAAGATAGACTTGCCCATACATGATTCTTAAAGGTACAGTCCCCAATAATAACTATAGGAATGAATTTTTATATCAGCCCTAGACTTATTGACACCATCAACAGCTTGTCTTGTATCTGCAGAGACACAGACTTGACCAAAATGGCCTAACAATGCACAAATCCTTAACTAAATGTTGGTGCTATTACTGCTCTGTTTTAGCCAGGATTTACATTATATATAGATTTTAAGGTCAGTCATGTTACCATGAAATTCCAGGTACACTAAAGAACTTGTGGCACATAAGTGCTTTGTAAAAATAATTGGACTGCAACTGTTCTAGAAGAAAGCTTGCTATCACTTTCTCTAGGGTAATTAATTTGAACAATAAATATCAGCCTGGCAAATATAGTAAAACTATACAGATGTGAAATATCAGCTAATGGAAATCTAAAATAAAAACAACAATTTCCTTTTCCTCTTGCTCTGCTGTAGTCACAGAGTATTTCCAGCATTTACTGCAACCAGTAACTGCTGGCCTTGTTAAGCCAATTATTTAAAAGAGATGTTAGGATCACTGAATGTATAAGTTGGTGACTCAAAAGGCCCCTTCAAATAATTGCTCACTGTTGAGCCAGGATTAGGCCTTCTACACTTGGAATTTTTCACAACCCCTGTGGCCACTAACTGAATGGAGCCAGGAGAATGAGTAATCCTCTGCTGTCAAATAAATTATAATTATCCCATCAATACCCAAACTCTTAAAAGCCTGGCCGGAGGTAACCATCCATGGCGCAAAATTCAGTCCATTAGACCCATTGACTTTCAGCCAGACTCTTCCTTTTGTGTTTTCCTTGATGTTTTCACTGAACCTCTGCCAACCATTTTGGTAGCAGTCCCCCATCACTCCTGTTTGACTCGCTGCCTGAACTCAACGGTGTACTATAGACCAACCCTCTCCCTCTCCCCCCCTACCTCTTCCCCTCCCTCTCCCCCCCACCTCTTCCCCCCTACGCTCCCTCTCCCCCTTCTCCCTCTACCCCCTCTCTCCTCTCCCCCCTCTCACTCACCTCCAACTCCGCCCTCTCCCACTCCACCCTCTCCACCCTCTTTGACCTCTTCACCCTCTCCACCCTCTTCAATCTCTTCACTCTCTCCCTCCACTCTTTCCCTCTCCCTCTCCCTCTCCCCCTCCCTCTCCCCCTCCCTCTAACCCCCTACCTCTTCCCCCCTCGCTCCCTCTCCCCCTTCTCCCTCTACCCCCTCTCTCCCTCTCCCCCCTCTCACTCACCTCCAACTCCACCCTCTCCCACTCCACGCTCTCCACCCTCTTTAACCTCTTCACCCTCTTTAATCTCTTCACCCTCTCCCTCCACTCTTTCCCTCTCCCTCTCGCTCTCCACCCTCTTCACCCTCTTTCCCCCTGCCATCTGCATCAAATGAAACATCTTCCACCGCAGCAAATACCTGGAGTACAATTTCTGTTCACTTTGCTAACCGGAATGCGTTTGAGTATGGAGATACTTTACTGGACTGAATGTAAGAAAATAATTTCATTGTACATTTGCACATTTGACAGCATTGAACCATTAGAACAGTACACCACAGTAATGGGCCATTCAGCCCACAATGTTTGTGCCAAACTTGATACCAAGTTAAACTGATCTCATCTGCCTGTGCACAATCCATATCCCTCTATTCCATCCATAAAGCCTCTTAAATGCCACTGTAGTGCCTGCCTCCACCACCATCCCTGGCAATGTGTTCCAGGCCCCCTCTATTCTCTGTGTAAAAAAACTTGTTTAGGCGGCATGGTGGTGCAGCGGAGGAGATAGTGTTTATAGTGTTTGCCTTATAGTGTTTGCAGCGCCGGAGACCTGGTTTTCTCCGAGATCTTCGGTTTCCATACGCACTGCAAAGACGTACAGGTTTGTAGGTTAATTGGCTTGTTTAAAGTGTAAATTGTTCCTAGTGTGCGTAGGATAGAGTTAATGTGCGGGGACCGCTGGTTGGCGCAGACCCGGTGGGCCAAAGGGCCCTGTTTTCATGCTGTATCTCTAAACTAAACAAAACTAAACTAAAACATCTCCATTAAACTTTCCCCATCTCAAATTGTAACCATACCCTCTAGTGTTGGACATTTCCGACCTGGAAAGAAGGTTCTGACGGTCTACCCTATCTATGCCTTTCATAATTTTATGTACTTTGAAAAAGTCCTTCTGCTCCACCCCACCAATGTCCCTCCATTTTCCCAATACATATTTAATTCATATTATCACTGGGTTTTGCTAGAATTACATCCGTAATAGACTATAAATTGTCAATGGCATAGGATATACACAAGATTAATTTAGTCCTTTTGTTCGGTTAACTTCATGAAGTACCTGAGTAATGGCCTTGTGCCTTCTGATATTATCTGATCCTCAGAAAATGTATACATTTCTTATTCACTTCCTTTCTTGTGCATGGTATAATTCTATTTGGCTTTTGACAGATGCATTATTTTATAATGGGCTCATAACACTTGCTTGATAACTGGCAATGATAAGGATTTGGGTCAGATTATTACACGTTGGGGGGTGAGAGCAAAGTTACGGGTTATAGAAGAGACCCTGGTGAGAGCCTCATCTATAGTAGAAGAGAGGAACCCCCGTTCCCTGAAGAATGAGGAAATCTCCGATGCCCTGGTTTGGACCTCCTCATCATGTGTGCAGATGCGGCGTAGACGGAGGTCTGCACCTTCCCATCTCCTCCTCTTTCGGCTTTCCGCAGAGACCACTCCCTCCGTAACTCACCAGGGTCTCTTCTGTACCCTGTAACTCTGCTCTCACTCCCCATCCACCCACTCATAACAAGGGCAGAGTCCCCTTGTCTTCACCTTCCACCGTACCTGTCGTCACATACACCAGATAATCCTCCGACATTTTCGCCACCTCCAATGGGATCCCACCTCTGGCCACATCTTCCCATCTCCTCCCCTTTTGGCTTTCCGCAGAGACCGCTCCCTCTTTAACTCCCTGGTCAATTTGTCCCTTCCCACCCAAACCACCCCCTCTCCTGGCACTTTCCCTTGCAACTGCAGGAAATGCTACACTTGTCGCTTTACCTCCCCCCTTGACTCCATCCAAGGACCCAAGCAGTCTTTCCAGGTGCGGCAGAGATTCACCTGCACCTTCTCCAACCTCATCTATTGCATCCTGCGAATGGTATGTTGGCATTCATAGCAAAAGGATTTGAGTACAAGAGCAGGGAGGTTCTACTGCAGTTGTACAGGGTCTTGGTGAGGCCACACCTGGAGTATTGCGTAGAGTTTTGGTCTCCTAATCTGAGGAAAGACATTCTTGCCATAGAGGGAGTACAGAGAAGGTTCACCAGACTGATTCCTGGGATGGCACGACTTCCATATGAAGAAAGACTGGATAGACTCGGCTTGTACTCGCTGGAATTTAGAAGATTGAGGGGTGATCTCATAGAGACTTACACAATTCTTAAGGGGTTGGACAGGCTAGATGCAGGAAGATTGTTCCCGATGTTGGGGAAGTCCAGGACAAGGGGTCACAGTTTAAGGATAAGGGGGAAGTCTTTTAGGACTGAGATGAGAAAATCGTTTTTCACACAGAGAGTGGTGAATCTGTGGAATTCTCTTCCACAGAAGGTAGTTGAGGCCAGTTCGTTGGCCATATTTAAGAGGGAGTTAGATGTGGCCCTTGTGGCTGAAGGGATCAGGGGGTATGGAGAGAAGGCAGGTACAGGATACTGAGTTGGATAATCAGCCATTATCATATTGAATGGCGGTGCAGGCTCGAAGGGCCGAATGGCCTACTCCTGCACCTATTTTCTATGTTTCTAATGGGCCTAATCTACAGGCCCCCAAACAGTAGGCTGGACATAGGCATAACTTGAATCAGGAGTTAAAATTGGCATGTAGTAAAAGTAATGCTGTAGTTGTTATGTGAGATTTCGACATGCAGGTAGACTGGGAAAATCAGGTTGGTACTGGACCTAAAGAAAGGGACTTTGTAGAGTGCCTCCGTGATGGATTCTTTGAACAGCTTATATTGGAGCCTACCAGCGAGAAGGCAATTCTGGATTTAGTGTTATGTAATGAACCGGATTTGATAAAGGACCTTGAGGTTAATGAGCCATTAGGAGGCAGTGACCATAACATGGTCAGGTTTAATCTACAATTGGAGAGGGAGAAGAGTAGATCGGAGGTGTCAGTGTTGCAGTTCAATAAAGGGGACTATAGGGCCATGAGGGAGGAGCTGGCGAAAGTTGACTGGAAAGATACACTAGCAGGGATGACAGTGGAACAAAAATGGCTGGTGTTTCTAGGAATAATACAGAAGGTGCAGGATCAGTTCATTCCTGGGAGGAAGAAAGATTCCAAGGGGAGAAAGGGACGACCATGGCTGACGAGGGACGTCGGGGACAGTATAAAAATTAAAGCGAAGAAGTACAACGTAGCAAAGATGAGCGGGAAACAAGAGGATTGGGTAATGTTTAAAGAAAACAGAAGATAACCAAAAAGACATTACGGGGAGAAAAGATGAGGTGCGAAGGTAAGGTAGCCAAGAATATAAACCAGGATAGTAAAAACTTCTTTAGGTATGTGAAGAGGAAAACATTAGTTAAGACCAAAGTTGGACCCTTGAAGACTGAAAAAGGTGAATTTATTATGAGGAACAAGGAAATGGTAGATAAGTTGAACAGTTAATTTGGATCTGTCTTCACAAAGAAGGACACAAACAATCTTCCTGATATAGTAGTGGCCAGAGGAACTGGGGTGACGGAGGAACTGAAGGAAATCCAAATTATGCAGGAAATGGTGTTGGATAGACTGATGGGACTGAAGGCTGATAAATCCCCAGGGCCTGATGGTCTGCATCCCAGGGTACTTAAGGAAGTGGCTCTAGAAATCGTGACTGCATTGATGATAATGAGCGGGAAGCAAGAGGATTGGGTAATGTTTAAAGAAAACAGAAGAGCCGAATGGCCGAATGGCTCGAATGGCCGAATGGCCTGCTCCTGCACCTAATTTCTATGTTTCTATGTTTCTATCCGCTGCTCTAGGTGACAGCTGCGCTACATCGGTGAGACCAAGCGTAGGCTTGGCGATCGCTTCGCCCAACACCTCCGCTCGGTTCACATTAACCAACCTGATCTCCCGGTGGCTCAGCACTTCAACTCCCCCTCCCATTCTGAATCCGAACTTTCTGTCCTGTGCCTCCTCCATGACCAGAGTGAGGCCCACCATAGATTGGAGGAGCAGCACCTCATATTTCCTTGGGTAGTTTACATCCCAGCGGTATGAACATTGACTTCTCCAATTTCAGGTAGTCCCTGCTTTCTCCTTCTTCCCACACCCTTTCCTAGCTCTCCCACAGCCCACTGTCTTCGCCTCTTCCTTTCTTCTTCCCGCCCCCCCCCCCCCCCCACCTCCACATCAGTCTGAAGAAGGGTCTCGACCCTAAATGTCGCCTATTTCCTTTGCTCCATAGATGCTGCCTCACCCGCTGCGTTTCTCCAGCATTTTTGTCTACCCTTGATTTTCCAGCATCTACAGTTCCTTCTTAAGAATTTATAAGAATAATTCCTTATAGACTTTATTCCTTATGGAAAAGGAGATTGGTGGATGATCTTGTATTGGTGTATAAAATCATGAGGGGTATAGGGTGAACTCTAGCCATACTGGTACATTACTCAATATATGTATTCTATTTTTGTTTAATACACTCTTGTATTGCAGATCTGAAACACAACATCAACTGGTTGCTCTTATCTGTTCAACCAGTTACAACCTCAACCTCTAACAGATTTATCAACTGCGATTTCCATTTCCTAAATCCAAGTGGATGGTGCTCAGTGTTCTTTCGACTTATATCATGACCTGTTGCCAATTCTTTAATTGTTCATTCCAGCATTTTTATATTGTTGAAGTCAAGTCAACAGGTCAACGACCCCTGTTTTCTCATTACATCCTTTCTTAAAAAGTGGAGCTTACATTTGCTTCATTCCAATGTGTGGGAACCATTCTAGAAAGTGCAGAATATTGGAAGATGACAACCAATATATTCACTACCACCTCAGCCACCTTCTTCAAAATCCCATGATCCAAGGCATTACGTCCTGAGGATTTGGTGCCTCAGGTCCCATTTACTTAGTTTAGTTTAATTTTGTTTAAAGATACTGCATGGAAAGATACAGCCCTTCGGTCCACTGAGTCCGTGCCAACCAACGATCACCAGTACACTAGTTCTATCCTACACAGTAGGGACAATTTACAGAGGCCAATTAGCCTACAAACCTGCAAGTCTTTGGAATGTGGGAGGAAACAATAGCACCTGGAGAAAACCCACGTGGTCACATAGATAACATACAAACTTTGCACAGACAGCGCCTGTAGTCAGGATCAAACGCGAGTCTCTGGAGCTGTAAGGCAGCAACTCTACCTCTGTGCCACTGTGCCGCCACAATCCAATCCTATTTTTCTACTAATTGCTAATATCCTCTTTCACAAAGATCTGCAATCCTCAACTATTTCTGGGAGGTTTACTGTTTTGCCGCGGCGCAGCGGTAGAGTTGCTGCCTTACAGCGTTTGCAGCGCCGGAGACCCGGGTTCGATCCTGACTATGGGTGCTGTCTGTACGGAGTTTGTATGTTCTCCCCGTGACCTTCGTGGCTTTTCTCTGAGATCTTTGGTTTCCTCCCATATTCCAAAGTCGTACAGGGTATGTAGGTTAATTGGCTTGGTGTATGTGTAAAATTGTCCCAAGTGTATGTTGGATAGTATTAATGTGCGGGGATCGCTGGTCGATGCGAACTCAGTGGGCCGAAGGGCCTGTTTCTGTGCTGTATCACTAAAAAACTAAACTAAAAAAAATAGCAAAAAAGAAACTATGTACCAGGAACAATCTGGTAAAGTATACCAGTCTAAACTCTGAGAATTGTGACCAGGAGGCTCAAGCGTTTTTTTCGATGTTTCTGTTGGGGAGAAGGCAGGCACGGAGAATGAATGGAGACGATCAGCCATGATCACAATGAATGGCGGTGCTGGCTCGACTAGACAAATGGCCTCCTCCTGCACCTATTTTCTATGTTTCAATGTTTCTATGCTCTCCCAGTTTCAAGCAACTCAAGAATTTATTTTATAATAAAAAGATTGCAATTGTTAATTTGGGGGGTGGGGGTTGTCAACACTCTGGGCTTTTAAGTAGTGGAGCATTTCAAACAATAATGAAGTAGTTTGAAGCAACTATGAATAGATTGCTGGAGCACTGGCCCAGGGAGCGGCAAGTCTGAAAAAGGTGAAACCAGATTAATGTCCACAGTTGACCATCATTCTTGTAATGTCTGGCAGAAGTAAATAGAGTGTTGCCATGCAGTAGATGATGTGAACTTGATGATAGGGCTAAGGGAATCAAGGGATATGGGGACAAAGCTGGAAGAGGGTACTGATTTTGGATGATCAGCCATGATCATATTGAATGGCAGTGCTGGCTCGAAGGGCCGAATGGCCTACTGCTGCACCTATTGCCTATGTTTCTATGATGCTAATCAGAGCACAGTGAGTTGCTAATCTTGAATCAACCTCTTTTAAACAAAACTCATGAAAGCATGGCATGCTTCAAAGTAAACTAGGTCAATAATTTGTATGTTCTGATAGCAGGTTTGCTCGTGCAAGACATTGGGAGTAATTCACTTGGATCTTCATCATGTGTGCTTAACCTTCTTAAGACTGACTGTAGGAGTGGGGAGAGTACTGGAAGATAGGCAGGATTTGGAACCCCCCTCAGGTGTATCCACCTATCACTATCACCTATCTGAAAAAGGATCTTGACCCGAAACGTCACCCATTCCTTCTCTCCAGAGATGCTGCCTGTCCCGCTGACTTACTTCAGCATTTTGTGTCTACCTTCCAACTATCACATGCCAGGTTCTGTCCTGCCTCAACCTCTCTTCCAGCTTCACCCCCTACTACTATTATTCTGAAGAAGAGTCCTGACCCAAAACATCATCTTTCAATGTTATCCAGAGATGCTGCCTGACCCGCAAAGTTACTTCTTCACTTTGTGTCTTTTTGCATAAACTAGCATCTACAGTTCCTTGTGTCTATGAGATTTGGGCTCTTTTGCAAATTTCTGAAATTCTTTTTCATTTGCCATAATGTCCGTGGCATAGCCACAGTTATGTATAGGAACTGCAGATGCTTGTTTACACCGAAGATAGACACAAAATGCTGGAGTAACTCACCGAAGAAGGAGAAGCGAAGAGATGATGTTTCGGGTCGGAACCCTTTTACAGACTCAATTATGAAATTGTCAATACCACAAATATGAAGTTGCATATTTGCATTCATTGGCACTAATGATGAACTGACTTTTTCTGAGGAATTTGCCACACATAGCACTATATATAGAATACAGTGGCTTGCAAAAGTTTTCATACCCTTTGAACTTTCCACATTTTTGTCACGTTACAACCACAAACGTAAATGTATTTTATTGGGATTTTATGTGATAGACCAACACAAAGTGGCGCATAATTGTGAAGTGGAAGGAAAATGATACATGATTTTCAAATTTTTTTACAAATAAAAAATTGAAAAGTGTGGCGTGCAAAAGTATTCAGCCCCCTTTACTCTGATACCCCTAAATAAAATCCGGTGCAAGCAACCCCTAAATAAAATCCGGTGCAAGCAATTGCCTACAGAAGTCACCTAATTAGTAAATAGAGTCCACTTGTGTGTAATCTAATCTCAGTATCAATACAGCTGTTCTATGAAGGCCTCAGAGGTTTGTTAGAGAACATTAGTGAACAAACAGCATCATGAAGCCCAAGGAACACACCACACAGGTCAGGGATAAAGTTGTGGAGAAGTTTAAAGCAGGGTTAGGTTATAAAAAAATATCCCAAGCTTTGAACATCTCACGGAGCACTGTTCAATCCATCATCCGAAAATGGAAGGAGTATGGCACAACTGCAAACCTACCAAGACATGGCCGTCCACCTAAACTGACAGGCCGGGCAAGGAGAGCATTGATCAGAGAAGCAGCCATGATGTCCATGGTAACTCTGAAGGAGCTGCAGAGATCCACTGCTCAGGTGGGAGAATCTGTCCACAGGACAACTATTAGTCGTGCACTCCACAAATCGGGCCTTTATGGAAGAGTGGCTAGAAGAAAGCCATTGTTGAAACAAAGCCATAAGAAGTCCCATTTGCAGTTTGCCATAAGCCATGTGGGGGACACAGCAAACATGTGGAGGAAGGTGCTCTGGTCTGATGAGACCAAAATTGAAGTTTCTGGCCTAAATGCAAAACGCTATGTGTGGCGGAAAACTAACACTGCGCATCACCCTGAACACACCATTCCCACTGTGAAACTTGGTGGTGGCAGCATCATGCTGTGGGGATGCTTTTTTTCAACAGGGACAGGGAAGCTGGTCAGAGTTGATGGGAAGATGGATGGAGCCAAATACAGGGCAATCTTGGAAGAAAACCTGTTAGAGTCTGCAAAAGACTTGAGACTGGGGTGGAGGTTCACCTTCCAGCAGGACGGTCTTCCAGCAGCTAAACATACAGCCAGAACTACAATGGAATGGTTTAGATCAAAGCATATTCATGTGTTAGAATGGCCCAGTCAAAGTCCAGACCTAAATCCAATTGAGAATCTCTGGCAAGACTTGAAAATTGCTGTTCACAGATGCTCTCCATCCAATCTGACTGAGCTTGAGCTATTTTGCAAGGAAGAATGGGCACAATTTTCAGTCTCTAGATGTGCAAAGCTGATAAAGACATACCCCAAAAGACTTGCAGCTGTAATTGTAGTGAAAGGTGGTTCTACAAAATATTGACTCAGGGGGGCAGAATACTTTTGCACGCCACACTTTTCAGTTTTTCCCAAACGTCAAACACAATTTTGCTGGTTGTCAGAGGAAGCATGAGGGGCAAAATTACTTACTCCTATTTCTATTTCGTACACCTTTATGTTGCCAAGGTGACTCCTGTTAAAATCTACTAATGTTGATGATGGTGCTGAGTGATTTTTAAAATATATTCACTACATAGAACATAGAAAAGTACACCAGAGGAACAGTCCCTTTGGCATACAATATTAAACTAATCTCAGTTGCCTGCAAATGGTTCATATCCCCTCATCCTTGTGCCTTTTTTGAAAGTCTTATAAACACCATGATTATATATCCCCCATCACCACTTCTGGCAGTACATTCTTGGTACCTACTACAATCATTGTGTAAAAATAAAAAATGCCCTGCTCTCCTTCAAACGGTGCCCTTCTCACTTGGAAGTTTTGCCCGCTCAGGGCCGGCCTTAGGCCGATTGGACTGATTTTTCCAAATTGGCCCCCGCGCCCAAGGGGGGCCCCGCTTTACTTTTCTGTATTTCATATGGAAATACAACTTTGCTTTGTTAAATAAAGATTAAAAAAAAACATTCGCCAGACACAAACGATGTGTTAACTCCTACTGTAGCAGACAGTAGTTAACAAGTGGTTATACAATGGGTCATCAATGCTCTGATCCACATTCCTCAGTAAATGAGGACTCGCTGCCGCAGAGTGGCCGAGACTCTGGTCTGGACTGGGGGGGAGAGAGGAGGGGGGGAGGGGGGAGGGTGGGGGGGGGGGAGGGGGGAGGGTGGGTGGGGGGGGGGGGGGGTTGTAGTACCGGGCTCTGGGGGCTTGTGAGAGTCTCACAGCCCCCGCCAGACTCTCTCCAGGCACAAACGGGGTAGCAAGCCCCAGCACCGCAGTGAACTCAGCCGAGAGTATTCAACGCTAAACGCCGGGAGGGACGGTGTGTGTGTGGGGGTGGGGGGGAGTAAGGGTCAGATGTGTATTAAATCGGCGGCGTACCGGCCCACTCTTGGTCGGGGGGGGATAGGGTTAAACGACCTGAAGCAGAAACAAAAGACAACAGGCCGGATACGTGCGAGAGGGAGACAATCTGAGGATAAACAGATCTGGGGGTTGTGTTAACTCGTTCAGTGCCGGTACAGCAGCAAACCAGGTTGGTGGTTTGAGTCTGTGTTCACATTTGTGTCGGAGTTAATGTCCGGGCCGGGGTACGGATGGGATTTAACCCTGTGTGTGTGTGTGTGTGTGTGTGTGTCAGTGTATGCGTCTGTCTGTGTGTCTGTCTGTGTATGTGTCTGTCTGTGTGTGTGTGTGTGTAACTGTGTCTGTTTATGTCTCTGTGTTTCTGTATCTGTGTGTGGGTGTTTCTGTGGCTGTGTGTGTGTTTCTGTGTCTCCGTAGCTGTGTGTCTGTCTCTATCTGCGTGTGTGTCTGGGTGTGTCTCTGTCTGTGTGTGTGTGTGTGTGTGGGGGGGGGGGACAGTGGAGAGACAGAGCGAGGGGGGATTTTCGGTTTGCAAACCGCACGTTTTCACTTAAGAGTTGGACATGATTACTGTCAATACGAGCAGCTCGCAGAGCAGAGTCAGAATGAGAAACACTGCTCGGTTCTCACGGGGAGAGTGAGAGAGAGAGGAAATTGGAGAGATAAGAGAGAGCGAGGGGGGAGAGAGAAGGGGGAGAGAGAGTGGGGGGGGAGAGAGAGAGAGAGAGAGAGAGAGAGAGAGAGAGAGAGAGAGAGAGAGAGAGAGAGAATTGGATAGAAAGGTTCTCCCTTCTGCCTCACCACCACTGTTGGCTGCCCTTTGTGAGGTGATTGGAGACCAAAACCAGTTACCCCTTAGATATCCCTCTGTCCCCCATCTCCCTCTCCCTACATCTCACTACCTCCCTCTCCCTCCTTCTTTAGAGTGGGGGGGGGAGGAAGGGGGGAGAGGGCGGAGGGGAGAGAGGAGTGTGCCTTGCTTGGTGGAGAAGAGGGATGTGGGAACGCTGTACACAGGTGGTGACTCACTCTCACACTGGGATCCGCCCCCCCTGTCATTGCGCAGTCTATCTGACTCCCTGCATCCCGGTGTGCTTGTCCCGGTGTACTCCCGTTTTTCCCACCATCTTTCCACCTGCCGTCATCCTCCACCCCCCACCCATTCAGTAATTCAGAAAGAAGGAGATTTGGAAGCTGT
Source organism: Okamejei kenojei (assembly GCA_035221665.1). NCBI lineage: Eukaryota > Metazoa > Chordata > Chondrichthyes > Rajiformes > Rajidae > Okamejei > Okamejei kenojei. The sequence continues at coordinate 52,336,810 of CM069134.1, read as the reverse complement.
GGGAAAATTGAATTGTTACTTTATTTATTTTAATTTTTATTTTTACGGAGAGAACAATCTGCGCATGCGCGGTTTAAGATTTTTTTAAAAGCCGACTGATTGTCATATTACTCATGACACGTGACTTATTTATAATTATTTATTTATATTTATATTAAAATTTTTCCCAATTGGGCCCCGCACCTCCTAAGGCCGGCCCTGTGCCCGCTAGTTCATCTGAGTCTACCCTATCTATGCCTCTCATAATATTATATAATTCTATCAGGTCTCCCCTCAACCTCCAGCATTCCGGAGATCAAGGTTATAAAAGTGGGAAATTGAAACAAAGAAATAACTGAAATGTGTAGGAAGGAACTGCAGATGCTGGTTTAAACTGAAGATAGACACAAAATGCGGGAGTAACTCAGTGGGACAGGTAGCATCTCTGGAGAGAAGGAATGGGTAACGTTTCATCTGAAGAAAGGTCTCGACCCGAAGCGGCACCGATTCCTTCTATCCAGAGATGCTGCCTGTCCCGCTGAGTTACTCCAGCATTTTGCGTCTAATAACTAAAATGCTTTGTGTATGTAATAGTTATAAGTGGGGATATAAAGTGGGGATAGAAGAATGGACAGGACTGTAGACCAGACTGATTTTCTTTCTTGTGTCAGAAAGAACTGCAGATGCTGGTTTAAAATGAAGGTAGACACAAAATGCTGGATTAACTCAGTGGGACAGGCAGCATCTCTGGAGAGAAGGAATGGGCGATGTTTCGTGTTGAGACCCTTCTTCAGTCTGAACATTGGAACACATCCTGCAGATTTGTACTGAATTCCTGACAGTGACTTCGGGATACCTATATTTGATCAAGCACGGAGCCCCCGAGGTTGATGTCAGAGCACTGATACTTGCCCTGGCATTGCTGACATAAATTCCATCATTGATGTAGGAAGGAACTGCAGATACTGATTTAAACTGAAGATTGATGCAAAATGTTGGAGTAACTCAGCGGGACAGGCAGCATATCTGGATAGAAGGAATGGGTGATATTTCGGGTCGAGACCCTCCTATAGTCTGAGTTAGGGGAGAGGGAAATACAGAAATAGGGATGTGTAAGGTGTGAAAAGGGGTTGGAGATCAAGGAACATGTTGAATAGATCATTGATGGCAAGGTCACAACAAAACAAACAGAGATAAAATGTAACTGAGGACTGTCAGACTAGTCAGAGAACTGGGAAGGGGGAGGGATGGAGAGAGAGGGAAGGCAAGGGTTACTTGAAGTTAGAGAAATCAATATTCATAGCTCTGGGGTATAAGCTGCCCAAGTGAAATATGAGGTGATGTTCCTCCAATTTGCGCTGGGCCTCACTTGGACAATGGAGGAAGCCCAGGACAGAAAGGTCAGTGTGTTAATGGGAGTTGGAATTAAAGAGTTTAGCAATCGTGAGATCAGGTAGGTTAAGGGAGACGGAGCTTAATAGTAATTGAGTTCAATTCACATCAGAAAAGGCGAAGTCAGTGCTTGGGAGCCTGCCAACCCTTGGTTAGTAGCTTTGTTTGACAAGACCTGGTTTCCATCACTTGCTACAAAATTTGGGCCATTGGATCAATAGTCTTGTTCTTCTGCTCAAATTATGCTAATGAATGTCTCCAATTTAGGGAACATAATCTACTCTGTGGTACTTAAATAGCAAAACAAGAGGTATTTTTGCAGTCAATTATAAAATACATGCTAACTACCTTATGCCTCCTGTTTTTGGAAACTAATATGCAAAGGGTCTGTGTGATATAGTATTTTCATTCATTGAAACACATGTGATAAACATTCATACACACTGTAAGATGTAAAATGGTCAAATTATTTAGACACTGGGCCCATAGTAACTTGTAATTATTTCTGTATGTTTTGGATGGCTGTCATAATAGTTAAAGACTTGAAAGAACGTTTGTTTTCTGAACTCTGTGAGTCTGAGAAAATCATTTGCAGCTCCCGTGATTCCTTTATACCCTATGTTAATATGATCAAGAAGGAGGGATTAATTTCATAATATAATGCCCCTGTCCCACTTAGGAAACCTGAACGGAAACCTCTGGAGACTTTGCGCCCCACCCAAGGTTTCCGTGCGGATCCCGGAGGTTTTTGTCCTTCGGCAACCACCTTCAACTAGCATTGCATCCGGCTTTGACTAAAAAATTACCGATTTTAAAAACGGAAACCACTAGGGAGACTGACAAAAACCTCCGGGAACCGCACGGAAACCTTGGGTGGGGCGCAAAGTCTCCAGAGGTTTCCGTTTCAGGTTTCCTAAGTGGGACAGGGGCATTAGGCATCATAATGAAACGCTGTTACATGCAGATGCAAGTTTTGACGAGTTATTGAATTATCCAATGTTTAATTAATGGCACTGGTGCAGAGATTAAGGCTTGCTTAGCAGTTTCCATTTTTTGTGATTAATACAGTTTGTGAAGTAATATTAATGTAAAATAATCGGATAGTTTGTTAGGGCTCAGCAGTAGCGTTGCTGCCTTACAGCGCTTGCAGCGCCGGAGACCCAAGTTCAATTCCGACTATGGATGCTGTCTGTGCGGAGTTTATACGTTCTCCCCGTGACCTCATGGGTTTTGTCCGAAATCACTGGTTTCCTCCAATACTTCAAAGACGTAAAGGTATGTAGGTTAGTTGGCTTGGTGTAATTGTAAATTGTCCCTAGTGTGTGTAGGGTAGTGTTAATGTGCGGGGATCGCTTGTTGGCGTGGACTCAGTGGGCTGAGGGGCCTGTATCCATGCTGCATCTCTAAAGTAAACTAGTTTTGCTGCAAGATTCTGCTGGTGTCTTTCCTATCCCGAGCTAGCAGATTTTAAATTGCACTTTTGTTCCTCAGACTCCATTGAGCAATGAAGGGCAGCCCAATTTCTGCAATCATGAGTTGTGCTGCATAATAATGTCATCTGCCGCAGAGAAGACGGCCGAGAATGAAGGGGGCACCAGTGTGGGTGGGGGGAGGAGAATGAAGGGGGCACCCAGTGTGGGTGGGGGGGGGGGGGTCTTCCGTCCAGACATGCCCTGGCGGTCCGTGTTACCACCTGACGAGGGGGAGCGGTCCTCAGTGGAGGTCTCTCTATAAGGGAGTCCTCCCCCTTTACATCGGGGACCTGGGGTGGAGAGTGTTGCACAAAGGCGTGGCCTGTAACAGGTACTTGAGCCGGTTCACGGACTCGTCCGCCGCCTGTCACTTCTGCGGCGAGGAAGAGACCGTGTTCCACATCTACATGGAGTGTGAGAGGTTGCAGCCCCTGTTCGAGTATCTGAAGGGGCTGCTCCTCAGGTTTTGGCTCCACTTTAGTCCGACGCTATTGATTTTTGGGCACCCGGTACAGAGGGGGGAGAGTCGGGAGGGAGGAGGGGGTCTCCCTGTCGGTCTGCTCCTGGGCCTGGCCAAGATGGCCATTCGCGGGTCCAGGCAGCGGGCAGTCGACGGCCGCACAGCAGTCGGCTGCCTGCCCCTCTTCCGGGGTTACGTCCGGGCCCGCGTGTCCCTAGAGAGGGAACACGCGGTGTCCACGGGGACTGTGGAGGCTTTCCGTGAACGCTGGTCGCCGCTGGAGGTCGAATGCATTATTGATGGAAATGATAATATTTTAATTTGAGAATTTTCTTTGTAAAATGCCAATATAGGCATTCTCTGATCGTGTTACTGTTTTGTATTTGTTGGTTTGAATAAAAGCATTTGTTAAAAAACATTTAAAAAAAAGTGTGGGTGGGGGGAGGAGAATGAAGGGGGCACCCAGAGTGGGTGGGGGAGGAGAATGAAGGGGGCACCCAGAGTGGGTGGGGGGAGGAGAATGAAGAGGGCACCCAGTGTGGGTGGGGGGAGGAGAGAATGAAGGGGGCACTCATGGTGCAAGGAGGGAGGAGAATGACAGAGGGGTGGTGAGATCGAAAGGGGCACCCAGGTTGGAGTGGTGGGGGGGGGGGGAGATTGAAGGGGGCACAGAGTGTGGAGGGGGGAGCAGAGATTGAAGGGGGCACCCAGCATTGGGGGGGTGGGGGGGCGAGAATGAAAACTAAAGGGGATCCGGTGGGGGGCGGCTCCGAGAATGAAGGAGGACCCGACTGAGGTTGGGGGGGAATGGGCTGCTGCCATGTACAGCTGCAGGCAATAGATAGGACGTGTAGGATGGAACTGCAGATGCTGGTTTAAACCGAAGATCGACACATAAAGCTGGAGTAACTCAGTGGGACAGGCAGCATCTCTGGAGAGATGGAATGGGTGACGTTTCGGTTCGAGACCCTTCTTCAGACCCAAAACATCACCCAATGCTTCTCTCCAGCGATGCTGCCTGTCCCACTGAGTTATTCCAGCATTTTGTGAATATCTATTGGCAGTAGATAGGACCGTTTAATGAACTTTTGTAACTTTATCGGCGTCAGAACGTGGCAACACTTGTGTGCTGCCTTGGTGAGGTCTGCTGAATGAGTTTTATCTGCAAAACCAAGCATTTCACTGCACTAAGGGACATGTGACAATGAAGTATCAATGGATTTAATGACAATAAAATAGGCACAACATTATCTAATTTGCACACCGGTATTTTTGTGCATGTGTTTCAACTTGTCAAGATATTAGTATGAGAAATGGGCAACACAGTTTACTCTGGGCAACACTCCTTTATGGTAACAGCAGAGTGAGAATCACTAGCTAGCCACAGCAGTTTGTGCAGGTACTGCTAGTGACTGCCAACAGCATACAGAGTAGATAGACTATAAAGTCAATCAGTGTGCAGGATTGACTTGATACCAGTGCTACCATTTCAAAAACTGCAGCCTACGCCCTCTCTTACTCTCCCACTGTTGAAACATCTGTTGAACAGCTCCAAGCACTCTGCAAGCTCATTAAATAAAGGTTGATTTATGTTTTACTGAAGGGTGCCGTAATTGCTCCACTTTTTCTTTAGCTTTCCTCCCTTTGCCTTAAGTCTCCAGGGGATGGTTGGGTCATTTGCCGAAGCACATGCTTTTTTATTTAAACACTCATGTCATGGAGGTTAAATCATATTGGTGATATTGTCCTTCTCTAATTCTTGAAGCATGCCTCCTCTTATGTGCAGCCTACCCTTGACATATAAAGAGAAATATAAAGAGAAACTGTGCCTGTACATCATGCATCATGTTTCTATGGTGTTAGAGTCCAACTCACTCCATTCAACTTTCCCACTGATCTGCATTTTTGGTCGAAATCCCTCAAAACCTATCCTGTCCATCTACCTGTCCAAATGTCTTTTAAACATTGTGATCGTACCTGGCTCGATGGCCCGTTCCATACACCCATCTCCCTTTGTTTTAAAAAAGTTGTCCCTCAGGTTCCTAATCTCTCCCCCCCCATCACCTTAAATCTATATTATGACTATCAATGTACAATCCAGCACCCCCTCCATGACACACTGGTCAACCTGAGGAGCACCCTCAGCAATAGATGGTTCCATCAAGATGCAGCAAAGAACGCCACAGGAGATCTTTTGTATCTGTGCTATGAAACAGTACAACTCCTCCCCCTTCTGTCATGGGGTAGACTGACTCCCCTTCCTTCAGTTTCACAACAGTTATAATATCATAAGTGATAGAGGCAGAGTTAGGCCATTTGGCCCAACAAGTCTACTCCACCATTCAATCATGGCTGATCTATCTCTCCCTCCTCACCCCATGTTCCTGCCTTCACCCCATAACCCCTTATGTTTAAAGGGCCTGTCCCACTTGGGCGTCATTTGTGCGTCATTTACACGATGCACGCATGGCGTGCATTATGCTCGCATGGCGTGTGGTGAGGCACGGTGACATAGGCAGTAACGTGCGGTCACGCGTGGTGCCACGGGATTTTGGGATTGATGCCCAAGTGGGATAGGCCCTTAAGTTTTCAAAGGCTCACATAAAAAACAAAAACTGCAATTCATATTAACTTCAATATTAGTTAGATTGTGCGTAGCATTAACAATATCACCAGGAAATAATTATAATTCTCATGGATCACAGCAATGACACTTGTTAACCCCTTGCCAGGGACAGTTTCTTCCCAGCTATTATCAAGCAACTGAATAACCATCCTACCACACCCAGAGAGCACTGCTGAACTACTATCCACCTCTGATGTCCCTCGGACTATCCTTGACCGGACTTTGTTCAAAGTTCAAAGTTCAAATTTATTTGTCACGTGCACCATAAGGTGCAGTGAGATGTAATTTTCCATGCAGCGTGACAATTCGCTGGCTTTGCACTAAATATTATTCCCTTATCATTCCCTTGAATGATACTTGCTAGCAGCGCGACTCTCGTCGCAGCAGCCTCTGCAGTCCGTCTGTCTTTTAAAACATTTTTAGTCCCGTTTGAGTGTAATTAGTTAGTGTTTTTTTTAGCTGGATATGTGTGGGGGGTGGGGGGTGGGGCGGGGTGGGGGAAACTTTTTAAATCTCTTCCCTGTGCGGAGGATCCGACCTTTCCTCTGTCGGGTCTCCGTTGTCGTTGGGGCCTAGCGCCGTGAAGCGGCCTCCAACCGGACCTGTGGCTCCAGTCGCGAAGAATGCAGACTACTCACCATCGTGGAGCTGGCCGAGTTAGGAATGGGAGGAGCTGTGGTGGCTCGCTGCTGTTGCCCGACCCCGGAGATTCGGAGGCGCCAGCTGCAGGCCGGTGGACGGTAACACCGGGAGCTCGCGGGTCCCTGGTGGGAGACCGCTTTTCGGGGCTCCCGCGGCGGCAACTTCTCCCGCCCAAGATGGGGGGTTGAAAATGACCTGGAGCGGGGCCTTACATCGCCAGCGCGGTTTTGATGGCTGTGGGACTAGCTAGCGCCCACCGGGGGCTCCAACATCGAGACCCGGAGCGAGGCCTTGCATCGCCCGGCACGTCCTGAATGACCGCGTGACTTACTTACCATCACCCGCTGGGGGCTTTGACTCTGACATCGGGAGAAGAATGGGGAGTGCAGGGCAGAGATAAGACTTTGCCTTCCATCACAGTGAGGAGGAGATTCACTGTGATGGATGTTTGTGTCAATTGTGTTGTGTCTTGGTTCTTTTCTTGTTTGTAAGACTGCAGAAACTAAATTTCGTTCGAACCTCAGTGAGGTTCAAATGACAATAAATGGTATTGTATTGTATTGTATGTATCAATACACTGTAATTGGATTGATTGTAATCATGTATTGTCTTTCTGCTGACTGGTTAGCGCGCAACAAAAAAAGCTTTTCACGTGACAATAAACCGAACCAAAGGTCATTTTTCCAATCAATGCTATGTTCACTGATGATCCTTAGGAATGATGGAACAGGCTCTAATGGAACAAGAACACACAGGTCGGTGTTTGTGATTCTCCACGACAGAGAGCACGAGATTTCAATCATGGCACTGTGGGTGGTTGCAACATCGAGTGAAGGCATTGTCTGTCCAGGAACAGAAAGATAAATCAACACAGATCAATTTAATTCCATTAAATTACTCTGCTTAAAGTATGTCCTTTAATTTAGTTGTTTAAGAAAGAACTGCATATGATGGAAAAATCAAAGGTAGACAAAAATGCTGGAGAAACTCAGCGGGGTGAGGCAGCATCTATGGAGCAAAGGAATAGGTGACCTTTCGGGTCACCTCCCCCCTTCACTCCATCCAAGGACCCAAGCAGTCTTTCCAGGTGAGGCAGAGGTTCACCTGCACCTCCTAGAACCTCATCTATTGCATCCGCTGCTCTCGGTGTCAGCTGCTCTACATCGGTGAGACCAAGGGCAGTTCGTATTAACCAACCTGATCTCCCAGTGGCTCAGCACTTCAACTCCCCCTCCCATTCCGAATCCGACCTTTCTGTCCTGGCCCTCCACCATGGCCAGAGTGAGTCCCACCGCAAATTGGAGGAGCAGCACCTCAGATTTCACTTGGGTAGTTTACACCCCAGTGGTATGAACATTGACTTCTCCAATTTCTCGTAGCCCTTGCTTTCTCCCTCCTTCCCCTCACCTTCCCCTCACCTTCCCAGCTCTTCCTTTCTTCTTCCAGCCACCTCTCCCACCCCCACATCAGTCTGAAGAAGGGTCTCGACCTGAAACGTCACCTATTCCTTCGCTCCATAGATGCTGCCTCACCCGCTGAGTTTCTCCAGCATTTTTGTCTACCTTCCTTTAATTTACTGATTGAGTGAATCAGTAAATGTCCTTGCCTATTAACACTAGGCCTATTTTCATGGTCAGCAATAATTTTTTTGTTTTGCAAATACTTGATTGTGAATGGGATCGCAGAGTAACAATATCTGATGGTCCAGAATGAATTCACCAGACACAATTTCATTCTATGGGAGACTGGAAACAGTCGGCGGCTTAGTTTAGTTGCCAATGATCTGTCGTGGACCAACCACTTTGAAGCAAATCCAAGAAGGCATAATGAAGCCCTAGTTCCTTGCTAGACTGCGGAATTTCAGCATGTCTCCAATTACTCTTCTAAACAAATAGATGCACCATAGAGAGAATACTGTCTGTCGGTTTACATCACAGTTTGGTTTGGGAACAGTTCTGTCCAACACCACAAGAAGTTGCAGAGTTGTGATTGTCGCCCAGTCCATGGCATAGAGCAGACTCCCTACCATTGACTCCATTGATGCATTAAAAGAGCCGCAGAATGGCACAGCGGAAGAGCTGCTCCATCCTGGATGTGGAGTTAGATTCACTTGTTATGGTCTTGGAGAGGAGGATGCTCCTCAAACTGTGGAGCATCTTCGACATTGCAGCTCACCCCCTCCATGACACCCTGGTCAACCTGAGGAGCACCTTCAGCAAAAGACTGTCTCCACCATGATGCAGCAGAGAACACCACAGGAGATCCTTCTTTCCTGTGGCTATCAAACTGTACAACTCCTCCCCCTTCTATCGTGGGGTAGACTGATTCCCGTGTCATCCATGTATCTTGTTGTGTTTTATGATTGTTGGCAATCTCCCTCCTGGGATAAATAAAGTTATATCGTATTGTATCTTATCGTACAGTTCCAGGGTCCCAGGTTCAATCCTGACCTTGGTGTCAGTGTGGAGTTTGCATGTACTCTCTGGGGATAAAGTGTGGTAAGGTGTGCGGGTAAGTAGTTTAATTGGCCTGTGTAAGTTGCTCCTAGTGTATAGTGGCATAACTAGTGTGAACATGATTAATGGTTGGCATAGATGGTGGGACGAAGGGCCTATTCCCATGCTCTATCTCTAAACTAAACCAAACTAAACTAAGTCTACACCTAAAAAAACAGCCAACATAAACAGTAGGGCATTCATAGAAACAGAGAAACATAGAAAATAGGTGCAGGAGTAGGCCATTCAGCCCTTCAATCAGCACAGCCATTCAATTTGATCATTCATGGCAGATCATCTAAAATTAGTACCCCGTTTCTGCTTTCTCACCATGTCCCTTGATTCGTTTAGCCCTAAATCTAACTCTCTCTGGAAAACATCCAGTGAATTGGCCTCCACTGCCTTCTGTGGTAGAGATTTCCACAGATTCACAACTCTCTGGTGAAAAAGGTTTTCATCATCTCAGTCCTCAATGGCCTAGCCCTTATTCTTAAACTGTGTCCACTGGTTCTGGGGACTCCTTCTCCTCCCTGCCCCTATTGAGCAGGAAATACAGAAGCTTGAAAGCGTGCACCAAGAGACTCGTGAATAGGTTCTTCCCGAGTTGAACTGGGTGCAGAGAGCATTATGTTAAAGTTTGCCAATGGCACAATGAAAAGTGAGAACATTTATAAAAGTTTCATAAATGGGCAGATAAGTGCCTATAATGTAACTTGAGGTGCATTACTGTGAGGCAACATATTTTGAGAGAAATAAAACACGTAATGGACTGAAATAATTGAAAGGGAAGTCATGGAAGTTTGTTGATGAACAGAGGGAAAGGTAGTCAAATATATAATTGAATTGTTTAATTAAACTCCAAGCAGTGGAGACATAAGTAGGTAATTGCATTATAAAATGTGGAAACAAGGAAATGCAGATGCTGGTTTATACCAAAGATAGATACAAAGTGCTGGAGTAACTCAGTGGGCCAGGCAGCTTCTCTGGACAAAAAGGATGGATGACGTTTCAGGTTTGGACCGAAAGGTACTGGCCCCAAAACATCATCCATCCTTTTTCTCCAGAGATACTGCCTGACCTGCTGAGTTACTCCAGTATTTTATGCATATAATCATAAGTTTGACAATAAGATTCTTGGGGAGAAGAATGCAAAATTCCTGTGGAACTTTAAAAATGTCTCTATAGAAAGTGCATATATATATATTACAATAATAATAGTGCAAGGAGAAAACAATTTCCCCCAATTATATGTAGTTAAAAGGTTATTTGGAGGTTGTAGTATTTAATAGCCTAATGGTTGTTGGGAAGAAGCTACTCCTGAACCTGGATGTTACAGTTTTCAGGCTCCTATACCTTCTTCCCAATGACAGGAGTGAAATCTGTGGTGGACTGCGCAGTGTTCACCACTTTTTTGTAATCTTCTACATTCCTGGGCAATTGAATTACTGAAGCAGGCCTTGATGCAACCAGTCAATATGCTCTCTACTTTACATCTGTGGAAGTTCAGGAGAGTAATCATTAACATACCAAATCTCCGCAAACTACTAAGGAAGTTAAAGCCCTGTCCCAAGGTATGAGTTCATTCCAAGAGTTCTCTCGAGTTTGCCCTGATTCGAACTCGGAAATTTATGGTAATGGCCACTCGTCAGTACTCGGGGCTCTCGTGGACTTTTTTCAACATGTTGAAAAATCTTCACAAGTCTTCCCGAGCTTATCTGCCATTACTGAGTCTTCCCGAGTACCTGCCGTTGATTTACGTGCCGCTAATAGATGTCCCCGAGCTCCGACGTACCCGCTACGTTCATTCAATGTGCTTACCACGCGTTTGATTTTTTTTAAACTCTGGAGAGCTCTTGGAATGAACTTGTACCGTGAGACATGGTCATAAAGGTAACAATGTGGTTTCTTTATGATTGCCTCAATGTGCTAGGTCCAGGACAGATCAGAGATTTGCACACCCAGGAAATTGAAGTTTTTGACTCTCTCCACCAGCGTCCCATCAATGAAGGTGGTGTTGTGGATCCTCGGCCTTCCGCTTCTAAAGTCTACAATCAGTAACTTGGTTTTACTGACGTTGAGCGCAAGGTTGTTTTTCTGGCACCATTCTGTTGATCAATTTCCCTCCTCTACTCTGACTCATTTTTATCCCTAATTCATCCAACAACAGTGGTGTCGTCGGTGAATTTGCAGATGAAGTTGGAACAGTGTCCGGCTACACAGCCATGTGTATAGAGTGAGTAGAGCATTGGGATGGGCACACAGTCTTGAGGTGCTCCTGTGCTGATGCTTATCGAGGAGGAGATGTTGCTGCCAATTCATACTGATTGCACTCTGTTGATGAGTAAGTCAACTTACAGTGAGATGGGCAGAGATCCAGTGAGATTGGTAACCAGTTTGTTGAGGATGATGTTGTTGAATGCCAAACTATAATCTATGAACATTAGCCTGACGTATGTGGAAAGAAACTATAATCATGAGAAAAGTACTATATTTAATAATGTTGAAGTGTGAGAAAATATGTTATATTTCAGACAATTAAATCCATATGTTCATAACTTATAACATTGTTTTAGGCCAGAAGGTATTAAACCGGGCTATCCATGAAAAATGAATAGTTTTATGATCTTTTTATACACATGGATTTAATCTAATACTTCGAGGAAAAGGTTCATCATTATCTTTTCATGACAATTTGGGTTCAACAATAAATGCAAAGTTGCTATTAACACCTTGGCAACAAATTTTATTTTTTATTAAAATGTTTATTTAAAAATTGAATTTTCTAACTATTCTTTATGAGATGATTTTGTTCCACTGGTTAAATCACTATAAAGAAGGCAGAATGCTGTTGATGCCAATTCGTGTAGGTTTTAGCAAGCCTATTCTCTTCAGTGAAAATGTGAGGTGACTTTTTCAGCCACACCTGCTTATAAAAATTATTTAAATCAACTTGGGTTTCACTTGAATTCAATGAGATGCAAAGCAATGTAGATTTAACATGCTGTTGTTGGCATGCATGTGCAGCAAGAAAGCCAAAGAGCACAATAGGTGCCATTCTTTTCAAGAGAGGCTGACCTCTTAATATGAATATGGAATAGAATACGTGATATCAGAGTCTCTATGCTTTATTGATGTAATCTTTTGCGGACCACCTCCCCCATTTTTGAAGTGCATCTCAAATGCTCATGGGTCTAGACATTGGAATTTCAGACACTGATGGCACTCACCATTTGGCTAGAGAAAGAATATGGGCAATAATTCTCTGTATTAATATGTAAATTTTGCAGTATTCTGCTGTTACATTAGCAATTGAGATGTTGTACCATGCCCCAAAAGGTATGGGAGAGAAATAGTGGGGTAATGAGTTGACAATGCATTGTTATTATGATCTTAGTTCTCTTGATAATGTTCCAGTGAAATAACTATATTGTGTGATGGTGTTAAGCAATGAAAACTACAAAGATCTACAAAGTTTCTTTTGAATTTTGGTTTGACGATTTGCAGGAAAATGTTTGCAGTGATTATTGAGGCTACTGCTGGCTTTACCTTGCATTAAACGTTATTCATTTTACTATACACTGTAAATGGCTCGATTTTAATTATGGATTGCCTTTCCGCTGACTGGTTTGCACGCAACAAAAAGCTTTTCACTGTATCTTGGTACACGTGACAATAAACTAAACTGAACTGCTTTGTTGTGTTCAATGAGCACGTTGCAGGCATCGCTGCAAGGGCATTCCTTGCTCCGCACACACTGACCCTATGGAACATGTAGAACCTATGGACACTCACTTCCTGGAAAGGTCCTCTTATTGAGTGAGATTTGAGTTACCATACAGCCATACGAATAAAAATAACACAATACACAAAAGAATTTAACATGAACATCCTCACACAGCAGAATCAACGTTTCCCACTGTGAGGGAAGGCAGACATCTTACTCTTGTTCACCCGTGGTCGGGCCTTTGAGCCCTCTGCAGTCGCCGCTATGTTCAGGCCTTCTCGCTGGGATGACCGGAACTCCGGCGTTGGAACGGAAGAACACACTCAGCAGCTTGGAGATTCCGAATTGGCCACTTCCTACCGGAGACTGCGGCTTCCGAGTCCACAGGCCGAGCTGGGCAGAGCTCCAACACTGGTGACCCACGGCAAAAGATCCCAGGACTCCGTGATGTTAAATTTAGCGCCGCCCGCGGTTAGAAGCTCCGCAAACCACAAGTCTATGGTGTTAATCAGCAGGCCCAACACTCCGGAGCTCCAACACAGTCAATACTCGGCAAGGCATCGTCCTGCTCCGCGATGGAATTCAGTGCTGCGCTACTGCTGATGCTCTGGCCGCTCTCCAGCAAGAAAGGCTGCACAAATCCAGTTGGTAGGCCGCGAAGGGGGGGGGGGGGGGGGGGGGCGGCGGCGAAGATGCGACTCGGAGAATAGCCACATCTCCGTCCAGGTAAGTAACTGGGAAATGGTTTCCCCCTATCCCCCCACCACCTCCCACATAAAAAAGACCCAGAGAAAACCCATGCATTCACAGGTCGAAAGTACAAAATCCATCCAGGTAACACCAGAAGTCAGAATCAAACCTGGGTCTCTGGCACTGGAAGGCAGGAGCTCTACCATTGTACCTGCCCTTTTATTCATCCTCTGCCCCTTAACTCTTATTTCATTCTGAAATGGACCTTTGGTCATAATTCCCTACATATAGTACCATTGTATATACTGGAGATTGTCTTGGATATTAATACATTGACTTGTTAATTAATTTATGCCATATAATAAACTGGTTATGAATTGAGGAATAGAAAGTCATGAAGAACTAATGAAGGATGTCACGGAGATGATGAGCACTCAATTAAAACACTAAAATGCAAAGAAACTGATAAATCGTTGTGAAAATGGCATAATAAAAGTCACAGATGTCCCAATGACTCATCTTTGGTTTCATGTGTATTTACATTTAGTGGCAAGGGGCAAATGCTTCAAACTAACCACAATGTTATTGGAGGGAAAAATATATATATATATTTAAAACAAATGCAGATGCATTGGAACAGTGCCTGGTCAGCTCCCGGTAACTAGTTTGATAGATGCTTGAGTTATGCAACAAGTAGCTGAGACTTTTCAGTGCCTGGACTTTGCGTGGTGGACCATTGGCTACAAACTAGAACGTGCACCTGTTCAACGTGATCAATTGAAGCAGGTCATTCAGTGGATTGGCCCGATGTTTGCTGAGAAAATAACTCTGAGGCAAATAAGGCTGGGTGTTATTTATGCAGAAATGCCACAGAAACCAGATGAGAGCTGATGCATGCTTGAATGTAGAAATCAAAAACGTTGTTGCTGGAGTAAAGCCACTCCAACTATAGCCTTTCAAAAATGGCATTTTGCTGAGGCTCCCTTCAAATATATAAGTCACTGTGTGCCACCATGCTAGTAACAGGCCAACGTGCTTCAGGAATCTAAGACCAACGTGTCTGAGTCTGAGTCCTTTTTAACAATGCAGATAGTGTTAAATGCTGCAAGTTACTATTTTACATTACAGCTTTATAGGTCGTTGGTTTAGCCACATTTGAAGTATTGTGTGCAGTTCTGGTTGCCCCATTAACAGGAAGGATGTGGAGACGAGGAGGGTACAGTGGAGGTTTCCTAGAATGTTACCTCGATTAGAGGGTATTACATCTAATCTAAGGGTATAAGGATAGGTTGGACAAAGTTGGATTGCTTTCTCTGGAATGTCGGAGATTCAGGGGAGCTCTTTGAGAGGAATATAAATCTATGAGAGGCGTAGATAGGGTAGACAGTCAGAACTTTTCTCCCAGGGTGGGAATTTCACGGACTGGAGGGCATAGTTTTAAGATGAGAGGGGCAACGTTTAAAGATGTGCGGAGCAAGTTTTTTACACAGAGGTTGGTGGGAACTTGGAATGCGCTAAGGATAGAGGTGGAAGCGGATATAATAGTGGACTTTAACAGGCTTTTATATAGGCACACAGCTATGCAGGGAATGGTGGGATATGGATCAGATTTGTTTTACTTGGCATCATGTTTGACATAGATATTGTGGGGCAAAGGGCCTGAACCTCTGCTGTTTTTTTTTAATCTTTGCTCAATCTTCACAAAAATAAAATACTGCAGATTCTGGAAATCTGAAAATGAAGTAGACAACATTGGATCCTCAATAAATCAACCAGCATTTGGGGACGAGGCAGGCAGTTCATGCTTTTTGCTAATGACCTATTCTGAAACATTAATGGTGTCCACAACTGTCCAAAACCCATGGAGTTTTTCCAACATGATTTAAAAATATATATATATATATATATATATATATATATATATATATATATATATATCTATATATATATACACATACATATATATATAATATATATATATATATATATATTTTTTTAAATTTTTTTTTTCTGAACCTTTTTCCTTTCTCTGTTTCTTCTTTCACTGCAGTGAGTTCAATTGTCTTCCCATTCAGAATATTGCAATGCTCCATTTGGTTAAGGAGGTACATCATCACCTGTTCTATTCACTCAGGTTCCAGGTGTTATAGGATCATGCAGAATGGAATCAGGCCCTTCAGCCCAACGCATCCATGCACCATCTAAGTTAGTCCCATTTGCCTGCGTGTGGCCCATATTCTAACAACTGATATAGAAATATTTCATTCCCATTAGGAGAACAAGAGCAAGTCTAACCGGCAGCTTACAACCCAGCGGTATGAATATTGATTTCTCTAACTTCAAGTAATGCTTGCATTCCCTTTCTCTCTGTCCCTCCCCCACCCTAGTCATCATATTAGTTTTACTGTTGTCCTGGTGAGTTCCATTGCCTGTATAACTTGTTGTCACCTATCCCACAGCCATCAATGAACCATTGTGGGCTCTACAATTCAATGATTATTGTTACTTTTTGCATATCATAAAGTCATAAGGAATAGGTAAATAATTAGGCCATTCAGCCCATCATGTCTACTCTGTCATCCAATCATGGCTGATCTATCTCTCTCTCCTTACCCCATTCTCCTGGCTTCTCCCCATAACCTCTGACACCCATACTAATCAAGAATTTATCTAACTCTGCCTTAAATATATCCACTGCCTCTACAGACTTCTGGGGCAAAGAATTCAACAGATTTATCACCCTCTGACTAAACACATTTCTCCTCATCTCCTTCCTAAAAGAACATCCTTTAATTTTGGGGGCTATGACATCTAGTTCTAGACTCTCCCACTAATGGAAACATACTCTTCATTTCTGCTCTATCAAAGCCTTTCATTAGTCTGTGTGTTTCAATTAGGTCATCCCTCATTCTTCTAAACTCCAGCGAGTACAGGCCCAGTGCTGACAAGTGCTCATCATAGGCTAACCTACTCTTTCCTGGGATCATTCTTGTAAACCTCCTCTGGACCCTCTCCAGAGCCATCACATCCTTCCTCAGATATGGTGCCCAAAATTGCGCACAATATTCCAAATGCGGCCTTACCAATGCTTTACAGAGCTTCAACATTACATCCCTGTTTTTGTATACATGTCCTCTTGAAATAAATGCTAGCATTGAGTTTGTTTTCTTTACTACTGATTCGACTTTCAGATTAACATTTTGGGAATCCTGCACCAGCACTCCCAAGTCCCTTTGTACCTCCGATTTCTGGATTCTTACCCCATTTAGAACATAGTCTGCACCTTTATTCCTACTACCAAAATGCATGCTTCCACACTTTGCTGCACTATATTCCATCTGGCACTTATCTGCCCACTCTCCCAACCTGTCCAAGTACTTCTGCAGAGTCCCTGCTTTCTCCACCTATTTTCGTATAATCCACAAACTTTGCCACAGAGCCTTCAATCCCCTCGTCCAAATCATTAATATACAACGTGAAGAGTAGTGACCCCATCATCGAGCCTTTGCGGAACTCCATTAGTCACTGGCAACTAACCAGAAAAAGCCCCCTTTATTGCCATATCTCCCAATCATTTGTCCTAGGTAGTGTCTATATCTCTCATTCCCCTTTCCCCTGACCCTCAGTCTGAAGACTGAAGACGTCTCACCCGAAACGTCAACTGTTCCTTTTCACCAGAGATGCTGAGTTACTCCAGCTGTCCTCGGCAGCAGACACTGTTCAGTGCTCCTCTGCAGGCACGTTTGTAGGACTTTTCATTGCATGTTTAATTTTTTTACCTGAAGTGGAAAGATTATAATGGGTGGCATTTTCATGCAGGCACGAAGAAGCAAATGGCAAAGATTTGCACCATGCTTACTCAGGTTATGTGCATAAAATAGGTTTAATCAAAAGGAAATATTTGCTCAGTTGGCCTTTTACACAGTTCAACTCTTCTGCGAAAGAACATATTCAATGCACATTACTGTGTGAAAGCGTACATCTTGAAAAACTATTTTGTTCATTTTCCTAGTTGATGGATCATGTCCCACTTCAGAAAGCACAGTGATGCTCTTTGTAAACGAAGCTGCAGCTCGATGAAAATAGTCATTCATTTTTGTTGCTCTTTGATTGCCTCGTGATGTCAGCAGGTCACCATTATGCCAGAATTTCCCAGAAGGAAGATTCATATGCCTGCTGTTGTTTTATTCCTTACAGTGACTGCAGATTTACCAGCAAATAATTTTAGCTATTGCAATCAACGATGAATGTGACATTTGAGTTAATATTCTTTCCTGGCACGTAGAACCGAGTCTCACTGATGATGTGCGAGCTGCAGTGGGCTCATAAATCTATATTTCTGTTATTTCAGTTTCTACCTTCAGCGATGCCACAGTACTGAAGTATTAAGCGAGACCTATTGCACATTTGAGAAGACATGTCCTATTTGTAGGGAAAGCAGCTGAAGATTAGTTTATATCTTGTTCTCTCTACAGTTGCTTGGAACTATCCCGTTCCATCTAATGTAGGATTATGGCGGCATGGTGGCGCATTGGTTGAGTTGCTGCCTTACAGCGCCAGAGATCCAAGTTCAATCCTACGGGTGCTGTCAGTACAGAGTTTATACATTCTCCCTGTGACCACATGGGTTTTCCTGGGTGCTCCTGTTTCCTCCGACATTCCAAAGACATACAGGTTTGTAGATTAATTGGCATGGTAAAATTGTAAATTGCCCCTAGTGTGTGTAGGATAGTGTTAATGTGCTGAGGATCGCTGGTTGGTGCGGACCCGGTGGGCCAAAGGGCCTGTTTCCGTGCTGTACTTCTAAACTAAACTGAGCTAAAACTAAAATTCTGTGGAAGCTTAAATGACAGCATGCACGCAGAGATTTGAATGGGTTGTACAGCAGACTTGATCCCCATGCAGACTTGCGTCAAGCAAATCCGTGTCATCGTCCTGACATTTCTTCTCAGTCTTACATAGTGCATTACCACACTACACCTGCAACGGGTATCATGGTTGAATGGAACTAGTGTGCAGGGCAATTGAAAAACTCTCAATGTTGTCACCACTCTAGGATCGATGGCAAATGTTTCCACAATCAAAGACCGTTTTGTTTGCTGAAGGCCTGAAGAGATAAAACCATTTACCTGTAGAATATTGAGGAAATAGGATGCACAGGGTGAATATATAGTTTTTAGAAGGATGGGAGGGGATCTTATAGAAACATATAAAACTATAAAAGGACTGGACAAGCTAGATGCAGACCTGCCAACATTGGGTGAGAGTTGAGAATGAGAAATCTGGACCCACCCTACGAAAATGTCTACGACAAGCTATGTCGACCGGCAACACAATTTGTCGCGAATTGGGACGTCCACCTATGACCACGGCTATGGCCACACAGGTGACAACCTACGATAACCAAAGTCAACTTACGTCCACCCACAACAAGATACGACAAGCTACGACGTTTAACTTTAGCTTAGAAGTTGGGCATCTAAAGGGCCTGTCCCACTTAGGTGACCTCCACAGCAACCTGCATGGTCGCCACGAGGTCTCAGGAGGTTTTGGTCACTCTCCCTAATCGTCGAAAGTGGTTTCTGTGTGGTCGAGGATTCATCTTGGTTGCTGCTTTTTTTTCATCATTATTAAAACCGGTCTCGACTAAAAATACACGGCTGCCAACTCTCACGGTTTTGGCGTGAGACTCACGCCTTGGAGCTATTTCTCATGCCCTCATGCTCATGGCCGAGTTCTCACGCTGAGTTCAGTCCCTGAACAGTTTGTCCCTTTGCGCCGGCTGCCAACAATCTGTGCGGTCTGGGGAAGCGCGTCGGCTGGCGGCTGTGAGTGACGTCGCGTCTCTTCTCTCATCTGTGGTTGAATGTGCGGCTGCCGACAACATGAAGGGGGAGGGGGGTTTGCGGGGTTGGGGCAGGTAAGCCGACCTGGGAACTGCGGCCAGTCCCTGGGACGCGAGCTGACCTGGGAACGGCAGCCAGTCCCTGGACACGCAGAATGGGCATGCCATTCACACTTCTTGCATGTCGCGTGTAGTATCCATGCAGCATCCTCGGCATCATGTTCCTGTTTCTCCATTATCTCACTGCCTATCAGTGACCTCCTACCCTTGGAAGAGGGACTTGGGGAATGGGGAATCTCTCTGGGGTGCCGCTGCTTTGACATCAGCTTGTGTGTGGTACGCGGTGCTAGAACCTGTGGCGCGTGGGGCTTCCGGGAGTGTTCGTTATCGATCAGCTCGCGCTGCTCTGCGAGTTAACCTGACCAGAATGGATCCGACACTGAGGTTGGAACTCTTCTCTCAGCTCTGGTGAAATGGCAGCAGGATCTCTGCTGGGTGATATGAGATTTGTTGCTTGAGCTGAGGATGTTACACATGTCTCAGCAACGGAGCAGTCTTTTTTTTTTGGCTGCTAATAACCTGTAGTTTCAGTTGGTTGATTTTCAAAGCTTTTTGATACGTTGAATGGGACCCTTATTTGAACTACAGGAAGGAATGGCTGAGTAAGAGTCAATGCAAGGAAGATAAACAGGAGGATGGGGTCAAGAGACTGTCCCACAGAACAAACACAACAGCATTTGGATGTCACATACAGAAACCTTATCAAATCGTGTTTCTCACAGAACCACAAGCTGATACTAAGAACACGAAAGGGATATGTTTCAAGCATGGACCTAAATGAGTAAAAGTTGAAGAGACACTCCAAAGTTTAGGTAGGAAAGAACTGCAGATGCTGGTTTTAAATCGAAGGTAGACACAAAATGCTGGAGTAACTCAGTGGGACAGGCAGCCTTCTCTGGAGAGAAGGAATGGGTGCCGTTTCGGGTCTGAAGAAGGGTCTCAATCCGAAACGTCACCCATTCCTTCTCTCCAGAGATGCTGCCTGTCCCACTGAGTTACTCCAGCATTTAGTGTCTACGCCCAAGGTTTAGGCTTAGTTGAGGTTTCACCATGGTGGATCAATCTAGATTGAGGATGATCAAGAAGCACTTCAGTGGCACAAATGCTTCTGGCCACTTACCAGCCCTGTCTGAATCAGGCGAGCTGACCTGGGAACGGCAGCCAGTCCCTGGGACGCGAGCTGACCTGGGAACGGCAGTATGGACAAATTGGACCAGCCATGTACATGTTGTATAACTGACTATGCAGATCTGAATGGGCTTAGAATTACCATTTAAGCAAAATTTCCCCCATTTTCCCCATTTTGATTCTTGAGATTAATATCCCTTTGCTCTGTTAACAGCATTAAAGTACTTATGAGGTAGAATCAGGAAAGGGAACATGTTATTTTTTTTAGTTTGCTTTAATTTGTTAGTTGATTTTTTGTTGACTGCCATAATTTCTGAAATAGTCTTAAAGTAACTTAACTGTTATAAAGCAGTAATAAGTGATTTGTGTCCAAACAATTGGAACTTGCTTAAAATGTGTGAATTATTAGCAAGGCTGCCAACTCTCACGCATTGAGCGTGAGACTCGCGCATTTCACAAAATTCTCATGCTCTCACGCTGATCACAAAATTATATAATGAGAATAGGACCTGTTTTGCTT
This sequence comes from Okamejei kenojei, assembly GCA_035221665.1. Lineage (NCBI taxonomy): Eukaryota > Metazoa > Chordata > Chondrichthyes > Rajiformes > Rajidae > Okamejei > Okamejei kenojei. Next base: position 52,315,777 of record CM069134.1, on the reverse strand, counting down.
AACAAATAGTATAGGAAGGAATTGCAGATGCTGGTTTAAACTGAAGATAGACACCAAAAACTAAAAAAGCTCAGCAGGACAGGCAGCATCTCTGGAGAGAAAGAATGGGTGATGTTTCGAATCGAGACCTTCAGCCTGAAGAGGTTGAAAACCAGCCATAAAACACAATGACTGCACATGTGTGTTATCCAACTAAGGGCAGAAATCAGAATCATGTGTTCATCTTAATTCACGTGACACCATAATAAATATATTACAGAAAAAATAATTTAATGGGGTGGCATGGTGGTGCAGCGGTAGAGTTGCTGCCTTACTACCACAGGGGTATTCTCTGGATATTCCGGTTTCTCCCATATCCGAACGAAGTGCAGGTTTGTAGGTTAATTGACTTCTGTAAATTGTCCCTGGCATGATGGATGGAATTGGTGTATGATAGATTGCTAGTCGGTGTGGACCTGGTGGGCAGAAGGGCCTGTTTCCATATATATTTCTACATATATATCTTAATTTAATTGAACCATATATGATTGAATATGTGGCATTATTTTCGTCTTGTTTCTATATTCAAAGGGTAAGTTTGAATCCGTCTGAAGAAGGGTTTCGGCCCGAAACTTTACCTATTTCCTTCGCTCCATAAATGCTGCCGCACCCGCTGAGTTTCTCCAGTAATTTTGTCTACCTTCGATTCTCCAACATCTGCAGTTCCTTCTTAACAAGGTTGATTGATTTATTTGTGCAGAACAGTGATGGAAGTCCGACTTTTGCTTTGTTTCTCTGAGTTTTTCTCTATATATATGCATAACCATGAATATAATCTGATTTCCATACATGAATATAGTCATTCATGTGCTGCACTGTTGAGCAGAGCCGGGCTCTATTGTGGAATGTAATTAGGAATGTAATTTAGCCTAACCTTATTCATACCTAATCCAATTTAAAGTATAAATGCTGCATCAAATGTAAGTTAAAATACTCGCTACAGTATGCACCAGATTACACAATTTCAAACTGTAAAAGCTCCTTACCGTGGGAGGGGGACCCCCCCCAGTCGCTACGCTCCCTCACAATTTCTCACTCTCAACTCTCACCCAATGTTGGCAGCCCTGAAAAATAGGTTGCCATTTGGTCGAAGGGCAGTGGAGTGGGGTCGCTATTTACTTACAGGCAGTCTATAAGGCAGCCGTAGGCAATCTCCTTTGCTGACCGGCCATTTTGATTGGCTCATTGGAGTTTCACGACCTAGAAGACCCACCGGTAGGTAAAATGCCCGCTAAACTTTATTAAACTTCTTAAAACTGTCTCCACTCCTCACCCCCCTTCTCTCCCCCCTTCTCTTCCCCTTCTCTCCCTCCTTCTCTCTCCCCTTCTCTCCTCCCCTTCTCTCCTCCCCTCCTCCCCTTCTCCTCCCCTTCTTCTCCCCTTCTCCCCCCTTCCCTCCCATTCTTCTCCCCTTCTCCCCCCTTCTCTCCCAGCCGTTTACCTTCATCTTCATCGTGCAGACAGCGCTATTCCGCTCTCCATGGCCCCCATCTTCGCAATGTGTTTGTGTGTGTGCAGTCTGTAGATGCAGCTTGCACTTCGGTCGATCCAGCTCGCGGTTTCAACGCGGCCGGTTGATCCAGCTCGAGGCTTTCCAGGTGAATGCCCTCGAGGTTGAAGGTCAAAGGCACTCTTCTGGACACGCCGATTAGGTCAGCCATGTGGGACAGGCCCTTTATGATACTTCTTTAGTTTCTTTCTGCCCATTTAAAACTAAATTCCCCAAAATAAAGTTAATACATGTTCACAACACAGATAAATAAACAAAGTAATCATAAACAAAATATGTACCATGCAAAGTCACTGTCAGTGAAGCCGTGGAACTTCTAAATTCACCAACGTGCAATGATGAGCTGAGATCGTCTGCACGTATAACGTACCCGGACTCGATTTGGCGATGTTACACAATTCCATGTCATGCGGGCGTGGGCATAACAAACGTATACATATGCAGCCTATTGTATATGGCGTATGGGAATTCTATGACAGCCGTTTTACTTCATATCGATTGTTGTCTATAGATGCCTATGTATATTAATAGTGTGCGATGGGCTTAAGCCAATCAAATTGCTCGTTCTTTACGGGAAACCCGCCGGCAGAAAACTATTCTCATTAGTGTGTCACTCAGAGTGTGGTGGAGATCTGGAAGCGTGAGAAATTCTGTGATCAGCGTGAGAGCGTGAAAATTGCGTGAAATGTGTGAGTCTCATGCTCAATGAGTGAGAGTTGGCAGCACTGCGTTGGTGGAGTCCAAAACAAGGGACACAGTCTAAGAATAAAGGGGAGACCATTTCAAACCGAGATGAGAAAAATCTTTTTCACCCAGAGTTGTGAATTTGTGGAATTCTCTGCCATAGAAGGCAGTAGAGGCCAATTCACTGGATGAATTTAAAAGAGAGTTAGATAGAGCTGTAGGGGGCTAGCGGAATCAAGGGATATGGGGAGAAGGCAGACACGGGTTACTGATTGTAGATGATCAGCCATGATCACAATAAATGGTGGTGCAGGCTCGAAGGACCAAATGACCGCCTCCTGCACCAATGTTCTATGTGTCTATGTTTCTATGTCTTTCACCCAGAGTGGGGGAACTAAAAAGCAGAGGACACAAATTTAAGGTGCGAGGAGCAAGATATAATAGGAAGCTGAGGGGCAACATTTTCACTCAGAGCATGTTGCAGAAGTGAGTCTGGGTTAAAACGTGGTCGTAGATGTCAGTCTAGGTTAAAACGTGGGTTAAACTGAGTTAAAAATTAAGAAGGGGCCGTTCCGTCAACCCGATCCATCGTCACCCATTCCTTATGTCCAGAGATGCTGCCTGCCCACTGAGTTACTCCAGCTTTTTGTGTCTATCGTCACTCAGAGGATACTGGGCATATGGACTGAGCTGCCAGAGGAACTAGTTTTGAGGCTGGTACTACAACAGTGTTTAAAAGACACCTGGACATGTGCATGGAAAGGAAGGGTTTAGAGGGATATGAACCAATTGCGAGCACATGGGACTAGCGTAAATGGGGCAGCTTGGTCAGCTCTATGACACAAAACGTCCGTGGTCATTTACAAACCTTCAATATGTGACAGGCTGATGATTTGGGTGCATAACGTTCCTTAGGTTCTTTAGTCAGATGGTGGCAAATCTGTGGAATTCTTTGCCCCAGAAGGCTGTGGAGGCAAAGTCAGTGGACATATTTAAGGCAGAGATAGATAGATAAGCCAGTTCGTTATTCCGACTGCGCATGCACAGGTCATAGGTCGCTCGGGCTAAATACTTGAGGCGGCCGTGCCACTGCATGGGTGCAGACCTGCGTCTTGTCCCTATCCAGCCGCCGCTGGGCCATCCCCGTCCCCTCCCGACTGTCCTGTCTGGGGGCGGGCCTGGGCTGGCGGGAGTCGGACGGGAGCTGCGGAGCTCTGCCTATCCTGGCGGGGCGTTTGCCCGTCGTAGCGGCGGCCCAGGCCTGTAGGCGGCATGGAAAAGAAGCACCAACTCCAGCTCAACCCCGCCTGTCCCCCTGGGACAGGCAGATTCGAGCTGGGGCCGGCGCCTCCTCTCCACGCTGGCTGCGGGCCTGGGCCGACACAACTGTCAACGGACCTTTGGATAGAAGACCCTCCTTCAGACGTCCTAGACATTAGACCTTTGCGCCGTGGTTGGGGTGGATGGGAGCGGGAATTTCCACGGGCGCAAAGAATAGATGACCTAAAGTGTGCGTTGAGTGAACTAAGTGTTCTTGACATCCTCGTCATACGCCGGCGTTTTGCGAGAGTGGTTGGATCCCAGCTTCAGCTCAACCAATGTCGGTCACATTATCTGGACAGGCAGCGGGGGATCTGAAGCTGATGTGAGGCATCGGCTTTGCTCTGGAATCCTAGCCAGCCGCCGCCGAGCAGCGGGGTCGAGGAGGCAGCGCCCAACCCGGGGAGTAAATGTGTCAGTTCTTCCAGCGCCGAACGGAGAGACACCAGCTACTGCGGGCCGCTCACCTGTCGGGCGCTAAATCCTCAATCTCGGGATCCAACCACCTCACAAAACGCTGATGTACGACGAGGACAGTAAGAACACTCAGTTCACTCAATGCAAACTTTAGGTCATTTGTTCATTGCGCCCGCGGAAATCTTCAGCACGGTCGAGACAAGGGGGTTCTGAAGTTGCATTCTATCGTTTGAGGACATTTTCTCGATTCTCCTACAAGCAGCGAGCCTTGGCTTTACCTGTGGTTGTCTGTCTAACTGAAACCTCTCTTCCCCCACCTCTCACTGTCTCCCCCTGTTTCCAACTCGCATCTACCCCCTCTCTCTCGCTGTTACATCCCGTTCTCCCCCGCTATCAGGCATCCCGGGTTCACCTTTTTTATTCTCAAATGACCATTTGAAAAATCCCATGATTCTTTGCATTTTTCGGAATACCAAACTGGCTTATTCTTGATTAGTGTGGGTGGCAGAGGTTATGGGGAGAATGCAAAAGAATGGGGTTAGGAGGGAGCGATAGATCAGCCATGATTGAATGGCAGAGTAGATTGGCCAAATGGCCTAATTCTACTCCTGTCAGTTATGATCTTATGATTGGTTAAAATAGCAGGCTCTGTTGACTTCAATGGACATCAATGAAGGACCGTCATTGTACAGAATAGAAACAGTGCAGGCAGAACATCTGCCAAATCCTTAGGCAGCAGTTTTATGTCTGACAGGTAGATGCTGCATGATCTATTTTTTTGTCCAACCTCTGCCATTCTTGGTTTAATTCGAGAGATCAGTAAACCTCTAGGACTGAGCGAGCAGCTGCTGCCCAGGGATTTTTGAAGGTGATACTTAGCGTCAAGGCCAACTTCATCTTCTGAGAAATAAAAACGAAATAAAATACAGAGGCTGCCAATCTGAAAAATAAACAGAAATTGCTGTAAATACTCATGCCACAGGCTAAACTTAGATGCTGTAAACTACCCAAGCAAAATGTGAGGTGCTGTTTTCAAATATTTCCAGCATTCTTTTCCTTCTCTGGGGCCTGGTTTGTGCTCTTTGTTGCCCTATTCTCAGGAGCCAGCAATCTAGATTTCAACCATTTCGTAGAAAATTGGTACATTTGGAAATTTGAACCAATTTGGAATTTGCAGCTGATTTGAACAGTGAGGAAATTGTACTGGTAAAGATATAAAATGGCTACCTTGATCCTTTAATGTTGCAGTAGCTACAACAAGACTGTAGCATCACCCATATTCCTCTAATACCATCATATAACAACAGCTAACACCTCAAGTATTTAATTAGTTCTTATGCAGGAAATGCTACGGAGAATGGAACAAGACCACTTTTCAGCACAAATTCAGTTGCAAAATTCATCTGAAAATAAGAGCCACCACTGTGGAAAATTGGCCTAATTCTTTATTTGTTGTTTTGGGATGCCTTCTGCCATAAATGCACTTCCTCATCCCAGCTGAGACCTGAGGCTGTTGCAATATTCCATGGGGCTTCTCGTTCAGTGGCTGGAATGCTTGTGCTAGTCAGACGATAAGCCTTTCTTGTAGGCCATGTAGCCAGGAGGTGCATTCATGCGTTGTGAATGTTCTTAATTGTTTCAGCTAAAGAGAAGTCCAGGGAGGGGAATCAGCCAGCTGGCTGGACAGCCAGCTTGGGAGTTGCGATGGAAGACTTGGTGTGCCTAGTTGCATTCCTATGCTGCTGTTTCACTGCCAACTGAAGCTGGTGGCTGCGTGACTTTGTGCTAGTTTTCAATCTTCAAGGACTTGAATAGTTGGACGTGCTTGGATAAGCTGGAAAGTTTGGACTATGGAAGAATTTTGTGGGTAACAACTTGGAGGGAAAGCATTGGGCAGCAATGCTGAGATTTATAATGTTGATGTCCTTCTGGGTCGTATATTTTCCTCGCCAGATTTCCTAAAGCAGGAAGCCTGTAGCTGAGAATTGTAGTCCAAGCGATGTTGACATTTCTGATTTGCCATGTATGTCTGCCAGAGGCCAGATTGGCTGCTGAGAACAAAGAGGGACCAGCGGGACTATAATGAGTATTTTGTAACTTTGTCAGCACCAGATACGTGATGACACTTTCAGGGCTCTTGCTTAACTTTTTTTCCCTGTTGCCAGCCGGGCAACCTTGGCAGCTTTTTAGGTTGCCAAATGACAGTTTAGGTGGTCATTTAAGATGGCTTGCATGAGGCTGCGATAATGTGCTCGGACAAAGTGCGTAGTTACCAGTCGGAATTATGGTCAATGAAGCATTCACATATTATTTCTGCTTCGAATAAGTCACAAACTAAACATATTCACCAATCAAGACATGATATATACCACAATGACATGCAGCAAAATTATAATACTGTATCTCATCTCTTTTTGCACGTTGTAATTAATGCAATTTCTATTATCTCTTTCCACTTCCAAACAAAAATATGGTTATTCAGTGTATGATCAACCTCGGTGAGACCAAGCGCAGGCTTGGCGATCGCTTCACACGACACCGCCACTCAGTTCGCAATAACCAACCTGATCTTCTGATGGCTCAACACTTCACCTCCCCTTCCCATTCCGAATCCGACCTTTCTGTCCTGAGCCTCCTCCATGGCCAGAGTGAGGCCTACGCAAATTGGAGGAACAGCACCTCACATTTTGCTTGGGTAGTTTACACCCCAGCGGTATGAACATTAGCTTCTCCAATTTCAGGTAGTCCTTGCTTTCTCCCTCCTTCCCCTCCCATTCCCAGCTCTCCCACAGCTTACTGTCTCCGACTCTTCCTTTCTTTTTCTCACCCCCCACCCCTCCCGACATCAGTCTGAAGAAGGGTCTCGACCCGAAACGTCGCCTATTTCCTTCGCTCCATAGATGCTGCCTCATCTGTTGAGTTTCTCCAGCATTTTTGTCTACCCATTCACACAAGTTCTGTTATCCCACTTTCCTCACCCACTCCCTGCACATTAGGGGCAATTTTACAGAGACAAGTTAACCTTCAAAGCCAATGTGTCTTTGGGATGTGGGAGGAAACCGACGTGCTTGCAGGGAGAAAGTGCAAATTCAACACAGACAGTGCCCGAGAACAGGATTGAACAGAGAACTCTGTCGTGTGAGGCAGCAAGTCCACCAGCTGTGCCACTATATTTTATTTTCCAACACACAAAAAATGATACGTTGATAACTTTGGTTACTAAAAAAAAGAAACTATCCATTTTCAGTCTTAAATCTCTAAGTGACGTTTTGTCCCCCTTTACAGCTACTGTATGTATTAATTCAGTTCAAGGCTATTGGGGCAGTACATTGGCCATAAATCTGCTGCCTAAAATTGCCAGAGACCCGGAATTGCCTGATTATGGGTGCTGTCTGTATGGAGTTTTGTTTTCTCGTTTATAACATTGTTTACAGAGTACTATGTTTACATATTCTGTTGTGCTGCTGCAAGTAAGGATTTCGTTGTTCTAACTGGGACGTGAGAGAATAAAATACTCTTGACTTACGTCGCTGATGTGTGGGATAGAACTAGAGTAAGGGTGATCGGTGGTCGGTGTGGACTCGATGGGCCGAAGGGCCTGTTTCCACGCTGTATCTTTAAATTAAAAACACTAAAACCAGAGGAAATGTAAAGAAGGGTTTCTACCCGAAACGTCACCCAATGTTTTCTATCCAGAGATGCTGGCTGCTCTGTGGAGTTCCCCCACACAATTAAAGCATGGAATAGTCTTCACCCTACCATAGGTACCAACCAGACGTAACTAAATTTAAGGTAGCTTTTTTTTTCCCCAAGAACCCTTTTCTGCTTAAGTCTACGTCAAGAGTCAAGAGAGATTTTTTGTCATGTGTCTCAGATAGGACAATGAAATTCTTGCTTGCTGCAGCACAACAGAATATGTAGACATAATACAGAACAGGATACATACTATAGACCATATATATACATAATAAATAAACAGATAAAATGCAATAGGCTGTTATTTTTCCAGAGTTTGGAGTTTGGTGGTGGTGGGTCCACCAGTTTAAATTCCATTTCGAATGTGTTTGGAGGACCAGGAAACTAAGAAGCAAGAGTTACTCCAGGGAGTTACTCTGCGTTGTTTTTCAGCGGTCACGGTGAGGCAGCGACAGGACAGCAATGGTGGACAGAACTCCCACAATGCAAAGGGAGGGAGAAAGTGGCCGACGCCGACGAGTTGCCGTGGCAGTGCACATGTGCAGGGCTGCACATGCACACAACCAGGGCCGATGATGTGCTCAGCGGCCGGTCGTGCTGAGCCGAGACCCAAGAGCCGAGCGGAGACTTGCTTGCCAAGATGGGCAAAATGGCATGGCTTTTAGGTTGCCCGGCGGGACTGTAAGTTGCCATTGGCACCCGGGCAACCGCTAATTTCGAGCCCTGACTTTGCATACTTTGTGCATTGTTTGTAGAAACAAATAATTTCACTGTACCGAGGTACATGTGACAACAAAGTATAATTGAAACATTAAATTGAGTCATTAAATCCCATTCCATATATATTCATGTGCCTATCTGAAAGCCTCTTAAACACCACTATCATATCAGCCTCCACCGCTACCCGACAGTGCGTTCCAGACACCCACCACCCGCTGCGTAAAATAAAAACATGCCCCGCACATCTCCTTTGAATGTTGTCTCTTCTTTCCTTATCAATGTTGTAAAGGAGGTCATTGTTTAGTATTTAACAAGTTAGGTAATCCTTGCCTTTTGAACCCCTTACCAGCATCTATCAAGTAGTGGTTTTGTCACCTGAAATCTTCACGGATGGCTAATACAGCATGGTTGAGGGAGAATCACTTGATGAGTACATATTACCCAAGGAAGGAACTTATCCATGAAAGTTTATCTTCAAAATGTTGTCCCGGTGGTTGGAAGCATTTGTGTTTACTGAGCTGTTGGGCAAATCCCAAGTTCATTTGGCAAATTATAGAGTGGGTGTGTGAAGTGGCTTGAGAAAAGGAATTAAAGCACAATGAGTCCCCAGAAGAGGCTAATGACTGGAACCAGCTTATTTGTATCAAATTCCAACGCCAATTATTTTAATGGGGTTGCAAACTTGTTTACTTCAATGTGTTGCAATTTGAAGGGACAAATAGCCAAATTTATTCTGTAGTTTGTCTCATCATATGAATAGTATTGCAATTATTATTATTGTCTGGCTCTCTCTTGGGTAACATTTCATCAGCTTGGCTGTGAAATAAATGCTTCACCAAACAAATTGCAGGACATAGAGAAGTCTTGAGGGAAGCAGTGTAAATATTGATTCAAGTTTCAACAGGATTAGGTTCATGGGAATTACAGTCAGTGCAGACTTTGCATTAACATCTCTTACTCATAGTTTTGTCTTTCCTCAAAAATTCCTTCGTGTGCCTCTGTATTTTTATGAAATCAATGCTATTGGAGAAATGTAAACTGAAATACAAGTCACAATACCTACTTCATAATAAAAAGGAACTGCAGGTGCTGGTTTAAACCAAAAATAGGCACAAAATGCTGCAGTAACTCAGCGGGTTAGGTAGCATCATTCCTGAAGAAGGATTCTGACCCGAAACGTCACCAATCCTTCGTCTTCTGAGATGCCGCCTGACCCGCTGAGTTACTACAGCGCTTTGTGTCTCTCTTCGGTATAAACCAGCACCTGCAGTTCCTTCCAATACAGCATTGTAATACTGACTGGTGAGTTGTTGCCTGATTCTATATCTTTGCATTCTGTGACTTAGTTTGCAAGTCGGTTCTGACATTTCACCTCGTTCGGAGTCATTAGTGAACATAAATTTGCCAGCCAGTTTTACATGTCGGATGCTCCCAGTGAAGGTCGACCATCTCTGCTGGGTTTCTCATCTTTATTCCTCGCAGCAGACAGAAAATCTTGCCGGGTTCACCAATCTCTGCAGGAGTGCCCATGATGCTAGGAGCATGGGGTTAGTTATGAAATGAACCTGCTATCATTTAAGAATGCACTTCATTCAACTTGAAAAATGAAATGATTTCACTGGAGAGTATGCAGATGAGATTCACCAGCCTGAGGTGGAAATATTTATTTATGAGCAGGGACTGGTTTGTTTTCCTTGGAGTGAAATGGGCTGAATGGTGGTGGGGGCTGATAGAGATATATAAAATTATGTGGGGAATACATAAATTGTACGACTTTTCCTCATGGCTGAGGTTGTTTAACTAGAGGAGATAAGCTTACGGTGAGAGGTCAGAGGTTTTGACGGTATCTGAGAAGATATTTTTTTCACAGAGACAGACAAAAAGACAAAGAACTGCGGTGTTGGTATATAAAAAATACATAAATTGCCACAGTAACAGTGGGTCAGGCAGCTTCTCTGCAGAACATGGGTAGGTGATGTTTTAGGTTGGGATATTTTTTGACCATGGGGATAGTTGCAATTTGCAACATGGTGGATGCAGGACCTCTCACAATGTTTGATGAGGAACATATAGATGAGGAAGGGTAGAAGGTTATAGACTACTTGTTGGTAAGTGGGATGAGGATAGATAGATAGTGAATGATCAGCATGGATAGAATGGGACAAAATGGCTCAGTGGCACAGCTAGTAGAGCTGATGTCAGAGACCTTGGTTTGATTCCAACCTTGGATGCTGACTGGGTGGAGTTTGCACGTTCTACCTGTGAACACGTGCCTTTCCTCCGAGTGTTCCTACATCCCGAAGACCTGCAGGTTTGTAGGTTAATTGACCTCTGCAAATAGCCCCCAGTGTGTTGGGAGTGGATGCAAATGTGGGATAACATAGAACTAGTGTGAATGGGTGAACGAATGGTCGATGTGGACTTGGTGGGCTGAGTGGCATGTTTCCATGCTGTATCTCTAAACTCTAAACTGTTACTAAGCTGGACACCTGTATAATGAATCTAATGTCACATCTAATGCTTTGAATCTAAATGTCACATACACTCTAATGAAAAGATGTATAACCATATAACCATATAACCATATAACAATTACAGCATGGAAACAGGCCCTCTCGGCCCTTCCAGTCCGTGCCGACCATTTGTTTTCCCCTAGTCCCATCTACCTGCACTCAGACCATACCCCTCCATTCCCTTCCCATCCACATACCTATCCACTTTACTTTTAAATGTTAAAAGCGATCCTGCCTCCACCACGTCTGCTGGAAGCTCATTCCACATAGCCACCACCCTCTGAGTAAAGAAATTCCCCCTCACGTTACCCCTAAACTTCTGTCCCTTAATTCTCATGTCATGCCCTCTTGTTTGAATCTTCCCTACCCTCAATGGGAAAAGCTTATCCACCTCAACTCTGTCTATCTGTAGATTTAATGTCGAGGATTCATTTGTTGTTGTGGATACATCTCCACTTTAGCAATAGAAATAACACCAAACAACGTCAGTTGACAAGGAATCACATTTAGCATCTAATATTCCTACTGCCATCGGAGTCAGTAGTGGCAAGAGGATGGGAGAATGAAGGTAGAGTCCCACCCTACATGTGGTGGTTGCAATCTCCCACCACATGTAGGGTGGGAGATTGCAACCTTCATATGGTCCACCCTGTTTCGGCGAATGCAATCAACCTGGAGTGCACAAACAGAAGGTTACACAGAACAAGTTGTCTCACAACATTAGGATGTGCACACCATACGCAAGAAGAAGTGTACATGGAGAAAGGGCTAGGCTACCTTGACTTGGTATAAATATAAATTGTCCCTAGTGTGTGTAGGATAGTGTTAGTGGGCCAGTCTACCTTGCTGTGGTGGTGTCTCTGGAATGGGATGAACCATGCGCCAGTACTATTCCTTGTATCTAGCTGATCTCTGTACCATGTATTTTTTAAATCTCAGCTCAGTTCATGAAGAATGTAGTATGGGAATATATATTTTACTTCGGAGTCACGTGAGTGACTTCATGAAGAACCCGCCAGCACGCAAGCGCGACATATCGTCGACCGCATGCGAAGCGACAGGCAGGGAGGAGGGTCGCTCCTCCACCGGAACGGACCTGCAGGTAAGGAACGACTAACCTGAGGTCGGATTTTCTTTCAGGGACTCTGTGGGACAGAGTACCCCACCAACAGTCCGCCTCGAGAGACTGACTGCGGACCGCGGGACGCGGGCAGTCAGCGGCGGCAGAAACAGACCGGTAGTCGGGCAAGCCCGTTGACCCGGCAGGGTCCGGGCTCACGGACTCGCCGTTCGCAGGTAGCGACGGCAGAGCGGCAGCCCCGTCTTAACACCGCAGCCCGCAGGATCACCGTGGACTGACGGCAACGCTACCCGGAAGTCGGGCAAGCCCGTTGACCCAGGAGGGCCTGGGCTCGGAGACTGCCATTCGCGGGTAGCGAAGGCCGAGCAGGAGCTCCGACTCAACGCCTCAGCCCGCAGGAATACCATGGACTGACGGCAACACTACCCGGTAGAGGTAGCGAAGACAGAGCCGGGGCCCCGACTCAAATGCAGGTGGCACAACGCCTGGAAGTGGGCAAACCTGTTGTAAGTTTAAAAAAAACTTTTTCACAGGAATGTTTTGCAGGAATCTCTGTAAACCTTACAGAGGTCCAGCTAAATATCGGGGCGAAGTCCGGACGGGCCGCGGTAGACCCTTTATGGACCGCGGGGAACCCCAGTCATGGACCACAGGGAATTCCGGTCACGACCTCGGGGAATCCCGCCCACGGGCCGCGGGGAACCCGCTACAGAGACCACGGAATGCGGGTAGCGGGCGGTGGTCGAGTTCGCTTTTTCGAGTCGCTGGCGGTGGAGCCAGCGGCTTCAGCACGCTCCTCTGCCAGCAGCTTAAAAAAGGGCCAACAGGTAAGTTGCACTAACCTTGAGTTGGTTGGGTTTCTGTATTGTTTAAATCCCTTACAGAAGGTTCGTAATGGAGAGAAGGAGCAAAAAGAAGGCTGCTTTCAAGCATGCCATTGAAGACCGCGGGACTTCGGAGCGAGGCTGGCACCGACTCCACATCCCCGGAGCTGACCGTTGATTTCCGGCAGCACCCGTACCTCAGGCTGGGAAGACAGCGCAGAGGTCGGGGAGCCCCGCTCAGTCGGAACCCGACTCTCCACCGCCACAGTCCAGGAAACTGAGAACTGGCGGGAGGACCGCGCGGGAGCAGGGTAGCCAAGACCCCGACACCCCACCGCTTCAGTCCGCACGACCCCGGACTAGCGCCAAAGAGTGCGGAAATCAGAGAGCCCCATTCTAACTGCAGGCCCCGGCTCACCGCTTCAGTCCGGAAGACCACGGACAGGTGGCAAATCCGCACACAAGTCGTGGGGGGGTGGGGGGGGGGGGCGCTCCTCTGCCGGCAGCTTCAAAAAGGCCCTCAGGTAAGTTTTTTACTAACCTTGAGTTGGTTAGTTTCTGTATTTCTTTTTTCACTTACAGAATCAATGGAACGGAGGACTAAGACGAAGGCTGCATCGAAGCGTGCCTCCAAGGACCGCGGGACTTCGGATAGAAGTCAGCGGCCGATATTCCCGGAGCTGTCCGCTACACTGGCAGCTCCCGTACCACGGGCCGGGAAAAGAGCGCGGAAGTCGGGGAGCCCCGCTCAGTCGGCAGGACCCGACTGTCCACCGCAGCAGGCCAGGGAGCTGCACGCTGGTAGGAGGACCGCGCAGGAGCAGGGTAGGCAAGACCCTGACTCCCTACCGCTTCAACCCGAACAGCACCGGGCCAGCAGTAAAAAGGTGCGGACATCAGTGCCCGTTTCTACGGCACACCCCATCGTTACAGTTCACCAGAGGGCGGACCAGTGGGAAAACCGCACCATAGTCGAGTAGCCCCGCTGCAGCGGCCGGGCACCGACTCACCCCCGCTTCAGTCTGCCAGAGCGCGGACCGGTGGTACAAAACACAAGTCGAGTAGCCCCGCAGGAGCGGCTGGCACCGACTCACCCCCGCTTCAGTCTGCCAGATCGCGGACCGGTGGTACAAAACACAAGTCGAGTAGCCCCGCAGGAGCGGCTGGCACCGACTTTGCGTCGCATCCGTCCCGTACTTCCGGGACTGGCGGCAAGCCCGCGCGGATGTCGTGTAGCCCCGCTGGAGCGGCTGGCACCGACTCATCACCGTCGCAGTCGCACCAGACAGGCGGTAACACCAACAGGAGGTTGTGTAGCCCCGCAGGAGCGGCTGGCACCAATACTCCACCGCTTCAGTCCGGAACACCGCGGACAAGCGGCAAATCCACGCGGGAGTCGTGTAGCCCTGTAGGAGCGGCAGGCACCGACTACCTACCTAGGTTCCTTAGACATCACCTTGGCGAGGTGTGGACTGATGGTAGAAGCCCCAATTGTTCATTAGAACTTGGGGAAGTCGACTTGCCGTCCTCAGAAGCGACGACGGTCGCATAGCTCGTATGAAGCGTATGGTGGAGCAGCTGTTCGAAAGGGACCTTTTCCATCAAGAGCGTGTGTCTATAGGAACAAGAAGACACACGGCAGAACTGCCAAACTTCATCTTCAATAGGGAGTGCCTGAAGTCAGACATTAGCTGACTTTGAAGAGGTGTTGGTGCAAGAACCTGTGTTGCAAGTGATGCCTGAAGAGGAACTTCTGGAAGTAGTGTCAAAGTTCGCCCAACCAGCACAATCAGGGCAACCTCTTCAGCCTAGGCTAGCGGCCAGTATCAATTATCTAACTACACACCAGCTGCAGGAACAGGTGATCACGGAGACTACCAACAAATACAAAGCTCCGAAAAATTGTGTGTCGCTCAATGTCCCTACCGTCAACACACCCATCTGGGGAAACATCAATCCTGGGATCAGGGCCCAGGAATTAAAAAAACAAAAAATCCTGAAATTATTGACCGCAGGCATTACTGCCTTTGCCAGGTCCATAGACGGGACGAACATGACGGAAGAGCAGCATGATGCATTAGCTTTGCTATGCAATACACAGTATGAGATAAACTGTTTTCGTAAGAGCTCTATCCGTCCAACACTAAACCCTAAATTCGCGGGTTTGTGCAAAGCCAATATTACGCCGCCACCAAGACAATTGTTCGGTGATGACCTGCCAAAACAGGTAAAAGACCTGGACGAGGAAGTAAAAGCGGTCGGATTGATGAAACCACCATCTTCGAGCAGACCACTGGCGTATCATAGACAGCATCCTTATGCAACGTCAAACAGGCCTCGGGTTCAACCCGACAGGGCAACTAGAACCAACCCTAAGGTCGCGCCCTATCAACAAAAGCTTTTTTTAGGACAGGGCCCACAGCGACCAGCCTGGAAGATGCGCCAACCCCACATCCCAGCAACACTACGAACCAAGAAAGGCCAGAACATCAAGCCCCACCGGTAACCATGGAGGTTCTGAAGAGGCCATTACTGGAATTCGGGCTGTCAACAAGAACCATGGACACCATCGCGGCATTGTGCAGAGAGTCCACAAGAAAGCAGTACCTCACCCACATAAGGAAATGGGAGGCCTTCTGTAGTCGGACCAAGACCACCTACAACTCTGCTACGATCACCAATGTGCTGGAATTCCTTGCGGGCCTTCATTATGATGAGGGCATCAGTTACAGTGCCATAAACAGTGTCAGGAGTGCACTATCCTAATATCTCAACATTGGAGTGGGATCTCACTAGCTGGTATCTAAACACATGAGGGGTATATTCAATTCCAACCCTCCCCGACCACGATATAATATTACATGGGACATTGGGGTTGTGTTGTCCCTACTCAGGAGCTGGTCGCCTATGTTAGATCTACCTCTGGACAAACTCACATTCAAAGTGGTGATGTTAATGGCACTGACCACAGCACAACGGGTCCAGACCCTACATAAACTAAAATTGGACAGAATGGTCTCGACCTCCAATAAAGTGACTTTCTTTATAGATGATTTACTTAAACAACACAGGCCTGGAACTACAGGTCTGAAATTGGAATTCCTAGCATACCCCGTTGATGTACGACTCTGTATAGCCATCTATCTCTGACATTATATCAATGTCACACACAACATCAGGAAAATGGAGACGGGTCTGTTTATCAGCTACAAAAACCCACATCACAGGGTGACGGTGCAGACTATCTCCAGGTGGCTCAGGGTGGTATTGGGTTCAGCAAGTATAGATACTAACATATTTAAATCTCATTCTACCAGGGCTGCATCCACATCAGCGGCGAGGACCATGGAGGTACCCATGGATCATGTCCTCGCAACAGCGGGCTGGGTCAATGAAAGTACATTTCAGCGTTTTTATAACAAACCTTTGGCCGCTCGCACATTGTTTGCGGATTCAGTTTTAAGTGCTGTTCCCTAAACGTTTTTCCCCGGATTCAGGTTTTTTTGTTTGTATTAATAAATACGTTATTATTTTTCAGCTTGTTCAAGTCTGAAATACGTTAACATACTTCCTCCATCAGTAATTACGGCAGGTTGTGAGCATGGATGTGGTCCAGGGCATGGAATCACAGAGCTTTGCAATCTTCATGAAGTCACTCACATGACTCCGAAGTAAAATAGTAAGATTAAACGAGAATTTACCAGTTTGAAGTTTGAACTTTATTTTATGAGGAGTTGCGATGAGGGATTTCGTGCCCTCCGCTCCCAACCCTCTATCATAAGGTCAACTAGTATATTAGTGTCTCTTAATCTTACTATCTTCAGTCATTGTTATTATCTGTGATTCCACACCGCTGCTTTGATGAATGTCGCGCATGCGTGCTGGCGGGGTCTTCACGAAATCCCTCATCGTTCATCCTTCTAAAATAAGGATGAAACTTCAAACTGGTAAGTTCTCGTTTAATCTTACTATTTATGTGCGCCTCTTTAATTTTAATCTTCTTGCAATCCTGGGTAAGCATGAGATAAGTGACGTTAAAAAATGAGGGTATGCGGAGAGCAGCACTCTGGCAGTTCAACACACCGCCTCATTCCATTTGAAGTGTGTTGTGTGTACTCTGATTATGGGACAGAGTACTTTTTCCCCATCAAACTGTAAAGAATCAGATATTAATGGGAATTGCAATGAAAAGGAAATGGTCCCATTGTTTTTCAGCTTAATACAGGCCTTCCCCAGGTCTGAAAACGGTGCAATTTTCACAGACAATTTTCATAAGTCAATTTTGTCCGTAAGTCAGAAAATACACAAGAATCACTCTGTGGTAATCATACTTCCAGAGTATTGTAAAGAATAGTAGCAAAAGCACATAGAGAACAATTGCTAAAAGTGAAGAGAGAGAGGAGATTAGTGCTGCTGCTCATAGGAAGGAATATATGCTGTATGTATGTATGTCAGACTTCTGAATTTAAAGATGTTATGAGAACATTTTCGTCAGTTGGGGTGTCCATAATGTGGCTGTTCATAATCCAAGGAGGGCATGTACAAATGTGCTATAGATATGGTGCCAAAATCTTTCAATGATCATTGTCTAAATCTTGTTGTTACTTTTTAGGGACCTGAGATTTAACAGGATCAGAGAGATTCCACAAGGAGCCTTTAAGAAGCAGAAGAACCTGAACACGCTGTAAGTGATTACTCTGCATGGCTTATTATTTCGTATTTGAATCACACAAGAAAATTGGAGATAGGCAGTTATGCACCAGAATTTGTTTAGTTTAGTTTAGAGATACAGCGTGGAAATACTCCCTTTGGCTCAACGAGTCCGCGCAGACCAGCGGTCCCCGCACACTAACACTATCCTATGCACACTAGGGACAATTTATATTTACACCAAGACAATTAACCTACAAACATGTGCGTCTTTGGAGTGTGGGAGGAAATCTGAGATCTTTGTGAAAACCCATGCACGTCATGGGGAGAATGTACAAACTCCATACAGATAGCACCCGTAGTCAGGGTCAAACGCAGGTCTCTGAAGCTGTAAGGCAGTAACACTAACCCTCTGCACCACCATACTGTCCTTTTCTGAGCAGTCAAGGCACTATCAGCAGCAGTAGAAACTTTCTGTCACAGTATCCTATTACCTGAACAAAATTAAGTTTGTGAAAGCTTATTAAAAAATACCCTACTATCCTTCAAACCACGAAAAATGCTGCACATACAAAAAATATATTGAGTCTGCAGATTGCATACTAATGTAGTTTTTTTTTTAAAGATGTCTATGTCACTTGAAATGTGGAAAATTGATCTTAGCAATATACTTGGTGACCAAAAATATAATAACTAATGGCAATGAAGTCCCAAGATAAAAAGGATGAGAGGAAAAATGCAGTTAATTTACATTTATGAACTTCATCGTTTGATAGATTCAAATAAATAATGATCTGGAATTTAGAAGGATGAGAGGGAACCTTATAGAAACATGTAACATTCTTAAGGGATTGGACAGATTAGATGCAGGAAAAATGTTTCTGATGTTGGGGGAGTCCAGAACCAGAGGTCAAAGTTTAAGAATAAATGGTCGGCCATTTAGGACTGAGATGAAGAAAAAAAATTTCGCCCGAGAGTTGTGAATCTATGGAATTCTCTGCCACAGAAGACAGTGGAGGCCTTCAAAAGAGCGTTAAATATACACTAAGCTTTTAGGGCTAAAGGAATCAAGGGATATGGGGGGAAAGCAGGAAATGGGTACTGATTCTGGATGATCAGCCATGATCATATTGAATGGCGGTGCTGGCCCAAAGGGCCGAATGGCCTACTCCTGCACCTACTTTCTATATTTCTATCATTGTATTCCCTTTTATTGTTCTATAATCAAAGTATTTTATTCATTTTTTTTAGATTTCTCCATGCTCCCTAATGCACATTAATGAAAGATGCAGGAAAGCCTACTTATAAATATCTATGAAGATAAACTTAATCTGGTCAGGAGAGGTTCTGTAAGGGTAGCATAGAAGTAATATGTAGACAATTTTCACCTTATTTCCATTGTGCCTCAATCTGTCAATGGATCCTAACATGGCAGGTTGCAATAGGAAGACTTGTTTGTAGGTTAATTGGTTTGTTAAATGTAAAAATTGTTCCTAGTGCATGTAGGATATTGTTAATGTGTGGGGATCGCTGGTCGGCGAGGACCCGGTGGGCCGAAGGGCCTGTTTCCGCGCTGTATCTCTAAACTAAACTAAAAACTAAGCATCGTTACGTTTATAGAAAACATTCCCCTGTACATATTTTGTCATTTTAGTTGCACATTGTGACAGTGGCTCCAACCCTCATATGTTGCTCTGATCCCCATCACTGGCTGACAGGCCAGGAGAGGCCATTCCCCAACATCATTGGTAACAGCTGGGTCCAAATAGCTGCCGTTGGATTTGCCACCTGTACCATGTCAGCCTACTCCCTATAAAACCCAGGCATTCTGGCCAGAGGGGAGAAGGTGAAAGTGGAAGAGGAAAAAGAAAAGCTAGAGGAGAAAATGGAATAAGAAGAGGAAAAGGGAGGAGGAAGACAAAGTTAGCCATTTTAGCCATGTTCCCCTATTGCAAGTTCAAGGAATACCGAGCCACTATTGCCAAGCCGAGACCACCAACACCACTGTGTGTTCAAGACTGGGCTGCTGGGAAGAAGCTCTAGACCAAGGGTTCCCAACCTGGGGTAAATTTCACCAACCCAGGGGGTAAATTTGTTGATTCTGGATTTGTACATATTTTTTCTCATTGATTGACTGTATTTGGTTCTGGTATACCGGTATCTGTTCATCATTATTTGTTCATAAATAAGTGAAATAACATTGTTATGAGCTACTAAGTTGCCTGAGGTAAACTGGGGCGAGAAAGTTTACGAACCCCTGCCCTAGACTCTACTGAGGCCATGACAGAGTGGCTGGGGCATGCCTGAGGCACCAGCACCTCTTCCTTCCCCCAGACAATGAGGGACTGTGCCTACGAACAGAGGCAAAGGCTGAGCCACCAGGATAGAAACTTAGAAAATAGGTGCAGGAGTAGGCCTTTTTATCCCATTGAGCCAGCACCGCCATTCAATATGATCATGGCTGATCATCCTAAATCAGTACCCCGTTCCTGCTTTCTCCCCATATCCCTTGATTCCGTTAGCTCCAAGAGCTATATCTAACTCTCTCTTGAAAACATCCAGTGAATCCGGGATAATCCAGAGGCTGCCAGCGCTGTCTTTCCAACTCCAAAGCTGAGCTGCCAAGATAAACCTGGGACTGCCTCTGCCTCCTCTTGAGCCAAGGGTGAACTGCAGGGAGAAGCCCAAGATCACCCATACCTCATCCTTCGAAGACCAGGACTGAGCCGCTGGGACAAGCGTGAGATCGCAAGAGACACCACATGTGTGCCCTAACAGTGAGGGATTGTGCCCACACATGGTCCTGGACTTCCTTACCACTGTAAATAAAATATATTCTGTGAGTTCATCCTACTGTGAGTTTCGGTATGGCCACTGCTGAACCCTGTGTCTTCCCCAATGCCACAATATATGTAGATGAATCAGTGCACAATACTGTTGCACATAGTGTTATGCAGGTGTTACTAGATCAGTTATGATATCGTAGAAAGAAAAAGTTTTAAAACTTTATTCCTGATCCCAGCCTTCCAAGTGATTTTATAGTTTTATCTATTCACGCACTCTTTTTAATTAAAACAGCAAAAGAGATGTTTCTTTAACAATTCAATGAGTTCTGTGCAGTATCGCCGTATGTGGCATTTGTTTGGAGAAGTTCATTACAAAATGCAGCAGTTAACTCCATCTTTAGGGCAGTCAGTTTGCTTTGCACCATTTACCACACAGTGAGATTTCTGCAGGTTAGGTTATTTGATCTGAAATACAGTAGCTATGTACAAAGTTTGAAAACAGCATGTCCGGACACATTGATAGTCCAGGGAAATGAGTTGAATAACTTTTTCTGTTCTCCTAATCAAAAAAATATTTAGGTTCTGGTCCCCTGCTGATACATGTACAATTGCATAAAACATCCACCTTCCTTCAGGTTTCAACAGTAAACTGAGAGAATAAAAATGGTCTTTGCAGTATCACATCAAGTCTGTGGTTCTGCTGGTGTCTAATATATACATTGCCACAAGTCTTTAGGAGCGGCACAGTGGCGCAGTGGTAGAGTTGCAGCTTTACAACTCCAGAGACCTGGGTTCGATCCTGACTATGGGTACCGTGTGTCCGGAGTTTGTACGTTTGGGTTTTCTCCAGGTGCTCCGGTTTCCTCCCACACTCCAAAGATGTACAGGTTTATAGGTTAATTGGCTTCTGTAAAAATTGTCCTTAATATGCAGGGTACTGCTAGTGTACAGGGTGATCACGGTGGGCCGAAGGGCCTGTTTCCGTGTTGTATCTCAAATCTAAACACACTTCCGAAGATCGTAATTCAAAGATCTTTTACTTAATCTGCAGGGGCTCTGATTCTGATGACATTTTATACAGCCTCTGCTACAGTAGGAACTGCAGTATTCAAAATGAAGAGATGCAGTAAATCTGCTGTAAGATTGCTAAAAAAGGTTGTGAATGTGTTCTTGTGGATAGTTTTGTTGCACATTCAAGGAATGGAAGCATTTTAAATATCACATCTTTGTAATCTATTCCTATTTTTGGGAAGTGAGTGATTTGCAACATGCTACAAATGGCTTATGGCAGTAAACCCTTCAGAGCTTTATAATTAAATAACATAACATACTGAAACAAGAATGAAAAATAGCACACAGTGGAAAAGGATAAATCAGCGTGTAAGTAACATACAACAGGCTTCTTCTGATACAATGACTTCAAAGCAGAAAAAAACGTCTTTATAACTTAAGCATTATGGAAAACAAGATAGGAACAGACGTCATTTTTGAGGCAGCTCAGTTTTTTGAGATTATGGAAGTAGATTAATTGCAGCAAATGAGAATATTTTGTGATGAAACATTTTGAAAACATGTCATTGAATTGCTATTTTTGTTTAAAGAAAACATCACACAAAGTTTAATTTCCTGTAAGGTGTTGTGTGATAGAAATTTACAATCGTTTTCCAGTGGTGAGACAGGAATATATTCAGCTGTGATCATAAAG
Source organism: Okamejei kenojei (assembly GCA_035221665.1). Taxonomy (NCBI): domain Eukaryota; kingdom Metazoa; phylum Chordata; class Chondrichthyes; order Rajiformes; family Rajidae; genus Okamejei; species Okamejei kenojei. The sequence goes on along the minus strand of CM069134.1, from coordinate 52,293,832 downwards.
CTAGGCAGCTGCAATTTTCAAATGGAAATTGCTTTGAAAAGCAAATTTGGAGTGGACTATCCTTTGATGGGTTTACTCCCTTAGGAGGTAGAGAAAGGATTATCATTCTGATGTTGTCTTACGAATTATGTGGACCTTTTACAAGCGTCACTATTTAAAAAAACGTTTGAAGACCTCAGCAGCTGGAAAAGGACATTGTGCACTTTTGTGAGTCTGGACTCCTGAGAGGAGAAAGCTCCTACAAAGGCAATGAAATATGAATGAGAGTTGCCTGCAAAAGCAGTCAGTGTTTCTTCCATCATTCCAGAAACCTTGATACAGTACGGGAATTAATTTAATTACTTCAGAATAACAACCAAACTACGGCTTGCCAAACATCAAAATTAAGCTGTCTGTTTTAACATGGAATGGGTGAAATACACACTCAGTTTATGCTTAACTAGGATTTTTACTTATTCTCCAACACAAATTATTTATGGAGTTGCAGACATCCACACTGTGCTACAGAGAGCAGTGAAAATTCTTAGCAAGCCAGGCAGTATCCACGTAGGGAGAAATAGATTTTATATTGCAAGTTAATAATGTTTCCTCTGTACTATTGGTTGTGAAATGATAATTTTTTGGAAAAGCAGCATCTGCAGTTCCTTGTTTCTTGATGTGTAAAGGGCCTGTTCCACTTACGTGTCCTTGGCACACAAATTATACAATTTCGTGGTCGCGCACGGACATCGTATGGCCGCGTGGGGCCAGTCCTACTGAGAAGCGCGGAGGGGCATGTAGTTGTGCGCGACTCCAAAATTTTTGCGCGCCAACGGCCTGCTGCGGAACTGACGGACAAAGTGGGACAGGCCCAAGACCCTGGCGCGACGCAACATCTCACCTCTAACAGCAGCAGAAGCAGGCAAACGATCGCCAAGCTCGGCCTGGGGCTCACGGCCGTTGCGGTCTGGATCTGACCCCACTTCCATTCCCGGAGCGAGGCCAAGATAATTGAAGATAAACATAAAATGCTAGATTAACTCTGCGGGACCAGCAACATCTCTGGAGAGAAGGAATGGATGACGTTTCGGGTCAAGACCCTTCTTTCAGACTAAAGAAGGGTCTCGACCCGAAACATCACCCATTGCTTCTCTCCAGAGATGCTGCCGGTCCCGCTGAGTTACTCCTGCATTTTGAACCCATCTTCAAATGACTTCATACGCTCCAGACGGCTGTGCGTATGCATGAAATCGCTCACGACCTCCGCAGGACCGTCGCGGTTCAACGCAACAGCGAGGTCACGTAATTTCCGTGCCAAGGACACGTAAGTGGGACAGGCCCTAAAGAAAATTGTCAGTGTTTTAAGGATTGTGATGAACTGCTGTCTGGTTTGCAGTATTGTGCATAGAAAATTCCAGAAACTGTTCATGAAGTGTTCTTGAACACTTTTTGCATTTGACATAGCATCATAGAGTTGTACAATGTAGGAAGGTTCTGTAGATGCTAGTTGTTCGCACCGAAGATAGACATAAAAAGCTGGAGTAACTCAGCGTGACAGGCAACATATTTGGATAGAAGGAATTGGTGACGTTTCGGTCATGAACCTTCCTTCAAAGAAGGGTCTCGACCTGAAACATCAACCATTCCTTTTATACAGAGATGCTGCCTGTCCCGCTGAATTACTCCAACATTGTGTGTCGATTTATATTGGACAGCACAGAAATAGGCCCTTCAACCCACTACGTCCATGCTGACCTTTCTGTCCATCTCCACTTATCCCATTTGCCTGCATTAGTGTCAGTTTCCAACAATGCCTTATAACCATAAAACCATATAACAATTAGAGCACGGAAACGGGCCATCTCAGCCCTTCTACTCCGTGCCGAACACTTACTCTCACCTAGTCCCATCTACCTGCACTCAGACCATAACCCTCCATTCCTTTCCCATCCATATACCTATCCAATTTATTTTTAAATGATAAAATTGAACCTGCCTCCACCACTTCCACTGAAAGCTCATTCCATGCAGCTACCACTCTTTGAGTAAAGAATTTCCCCCTCATGTTACCCCTAAACTTTTGTCCCTTAATTCTCAAATCATGTCCTCTTGTTTGAATCTTCCCTACTCTCAATGTAAAAAGCTTATCCATGTCAACTCTGTCTATCCCTCTCATAATTTTAAAGACCTCTATCAAGTCCCCCCTTAACCTTCTGCGTTCCAAAGAATAAAGACCTATCTTGTTTAACCTTTCTCTGTAACTTAGGTGCTGAAACTCAGGCAACATTCTAGTAAATCTCCTCTGTACTCTCTCTATTTTGTTGACATCATTCCTATAATTTGGTGACCAAAATTATACACCATACTCCAGAATTGGTCCTACCAATGCCTTGTACAATTTTAACATTACATCCCAACTTCTATACTCAATGCTCTGATTTATAAAGGCCAGCACACCAAAAGCTTTCTTTACCACCCTATCTACATGAGATTCCACCTTCAGGGAACTATGCACAGTTATTCATAGATCCCTCTGTTCAACTGCATCCCTCAATTCGCTACCATTTACCATGTATGTCCTATTTTGATTTGTCCTGCCAAATTGTAGCACCTCACACTTATCAGCATTAAACTCCATCTGCCATCTTTCAGCCCACTCTTCCAAATGGCCTTAACGTCTCTGTAGACTTTGAAAATCTACGTCATTATCCACGACACTACCTATCTTAGTATCATCTGCATACTTACTAATCCAATTTACCACACCATCATCCAGATCATTTTTGTATATGACAAACAACAGTGGACCCAATACAGATCCCTGAGGCAACCCACTAGTCACCGGCCTCCAACCTGACAGATAGTTATCCACCATTACTCTCTGGTATCTCCCATTCAGCCACTTGCAAACTCAAATGTCTCTTAAACGCAGTCATTGTATCTAATTCCATTACTTGCTCTGGTAGTGTTTTGCTCTCTCGCACTCTAAAAAAATATCCTTTAAATCATCTTTAAAACTTCTTTCTCTCACCTCTAACTGGACTTCGATACCGTAACCTATCATGTCTATGTTTCTATAACTTTGTATACTTCTATCAGGTGATCCTTCCGTACCTTTCACTTCAGGGAAGAAAGTTGTCTGGTGACCTGTGGTGAGATATAAAATGAAGGTAATGGGATTATAGACATTGTACATAGAATGGATGGAGAAATGATTCATGCAAATAGAATCATCAAAGTAGAGCGTGGAACTGAAAGTAATGGCTCATGTGCAAAAACAACAGCATTAAAAAAATTGGTGCCAGGTACTTATGCGCTGTCACTGAACTTGTATACATCCCGTTAGCTGACCCCATTTAACAAGCTAATAGTTAAGCTGCTAAACTATTTCAGATCAGTGGAGTCAGAGTTTGTGGAGAATTATAGACACAAAAAGCTGGAGTAACTCAGCGGGACAGGCAGCATATCTGGAGAGAAGGAATGGGTGATGTTTCAGGCCGAAATCCTTCTTCGGACTGAAGAATTATGTTTGGAATATGTTATTAGAAGCCAAGGGAGATGATTAATGATTACATTGTCATCCTTAAAAATGTATTGTGGCAATGCAGCTTCATAACTTTGTTACAGAATGATTGTGGACCTTTTTATACACATTATTGCAATCCTGAGAGCATCTGACACAAACATTAAGGCAGTGGAAGTATTTGATAATAACTCAGTTAAATCTGTAAAATGTCTAAGTGTGTTAAATCAGACCATTGTTTCTTTGAAATAAGACGCAGCATATGCACATTTGGTCGAGAACAATGATTGTTGACTTAGGACTGCCACTCTTTCAAAGATGACCTCATTTAACTGACTGCTGTCTGAGTTTAACAATGTGTGCAGAAAGCTCTGCAGGCAGTCTGTGAAAAGCCCTTTGATTGAACATAGCTATATTATTTAAGCCCCCTATGCTTTGTACGTATCAGCCTGTCCACTCTACTATGGAAGTTACACTAGGCATACGTTCCACACTACTCAAGGGCCCATTGGGCTTTAACTGGGTATTAACCTGGAAAATGTTGGAGCACCTAAATAGAAAAATGAAGATGCAAGGTCAAGTAATTTTGATGTTTTCAGTTGTGGAGCCAGGAGGAGCAAGAGCATTCCCTTGTGTTCTCCAAGAAAAGCATAAACCTCCCTGTATCTCAGTTGTAAAATACTTTGGCTCAGTTGTTTCTGTGAAACACTCAATCACTTTTCATTGTTAAACCCTTGAAGAACCTGGAAGAAAATGATTAGTGTATCACAGGAATGTCGAGTAGCTGCTGACAACTTACATAACAGACAAGTTAAATAAATGTATATTTTTCCAGAGTTTATTGAATATTTAGTTTGGAGATACAGTGCGGAAACAGGTCCTTCGGCCCACCGAGTCCTCGCCGACCTGTGATCCCCGTTCACTGGCACTATCCTACACATTAGGGGTAATTTACAATTTTTACCAAAGTCAATTAACCCTCAAACCTGTAAGCCTTTATAGTGTGGTTGGAAACCAGAGCACCTGGAGAAAAATCACATGGTCACGGGGAGAACGTACAAACTCCGTACAGATAGCATCTGTTGTCAGGATTGGACCTGGGTCTCAGGCACTGTAAGGCAGCAACTCTATCGCTGTGCCTCCGTTCTGCTCCAATGTATTTGGTATTGGTTTATTATTGTGACACTTACTGAGATACAGCAAAAAAAATTGGTTTGGCATGCTATCCAGAAAAATCATCCATCCATGATTACAATCAAACCATGCATGAATGTGGCAGGCAGTGCATAAAGAGAAAGGAAACAGTAAATGATCTGGCATTAAATCTATGGAGAGAATGCAGATAAATAAAGTGTGAGGGTCACAACAAGGTAGATGGGAAGATCATAAATATCTTTGGCGAGGAGAGGAATGTTCAGAGTCTGATAACAGAATAGAACAGTTCTTGAATCTGGTCGTATGTGCTTTTAAAGCTTTTGTGTCTTCTGCTTGACAGAGAGGGGAGAATAGAGAATGACCTTTGTATGAGAATTGATGAAATGTAGGGGGAGAGACTGGATTGCATGACTGGGCTGCATCCTCAGATCTCCGCAATTCCTTGCAGTCATGATCAGAGCAGTAGGCAGACCAAACTGTGATGCATCCCCATAGGATACATTCTATGAGGCATTTATAGGAAATGGAAGAGTATATTTATCTTAATATTCATGATCTTAATGGTGATGCCAACAGCTTCAGAATTCCTGACATGCACAGCTCCCCTCTGCCCTCAAATATCAAATACTTTATTTTTGAGCCTATTCTAGGTCATGAGGTGAGATGGTGCTGCTAGTCTTGCTTCTTTGATTTATTGGCCGATTTGTCTTGCAGAAGAGAAGAGCTTGAGTTAGTGAATGGTTCATAAAATGAAAGTATGAATGTAGGTTGGTCCACATACTGAGAGGGAAGGTGACAAGGAAAATGCATACATCAATCATTAATATATCATTAAAATGTAATAATTAATTCACCTTTTATTCTGAAATTTTGATTTGTATGGGTGTCAGGGGTTATGGGGAGAAGGCAAGTGAATGGGGTTGAGAGGATATGATAGGTCAGCCATGATTGAATGGTGGAATAGATTTGATGGGTCGAATGGCCTAAATCTGCTCCTAGAACTTCTGAACAGAACAAATGTCTGCAGACACGTGCCGTCAGGGTAGGCAAGGTAGGCACTGCCGACCCTGACTAAAATAATAAAATGGTAATTATTAAATATAAATAGTAAAAGCATGGGAGAATAATGCCTACCTAAGAGATCGATCTCTTAGGTAGGCATAAATCTTCGTGCCTTTCATCCGCAGTACATGTAACACGCGAAGGTCTGTGCAGCTGACGTGCCATCGACGCTGCTTCAAGCCGTCAATTTCCAGGGGACTAAAGGCAGCTGGAATATTGCCTTTGCAGTACTGCGCATGCGCAGCAGCATACTGCTGTTTCTTGGCAGGTTTTTCAAACAAGAATTACCATTATCTTAAGAAACAAAGAGAGAAGAATGGAGTTTGTGTACAAATCATGTGGTAAGTAAATTTCGTGGTGCTATAAGTTTTTAAAAACCTTATTTTCCAGCAATGAAGACGCTATTTTATCCAAAAATAAGGCACGAGAATTTGCATGTGTCTTGGAACCTGAAGTTGGAGGGTTGTTAGCCAAGAAATATAGACTTGTTGTACTGAGGGATAGCCAAGTCTATCCCTCATTGTTGGCAGCTGATGGGAAACGGCTGTAAAAGGACAGCTCCGCGGGGGAGGGGAGCGTTCCTTTCACAGCGTGTGGGGAGTCTGGCCTGGGGTACAGTTGCGGGGAGGGCAGGAGCATTGAGAAGGAGGGGGGTCGGGGATCATGACAGCAACTCACTTGCTGTGACGCTCCAGGCGCAGAGCCACCGCATTGTGGCCGGGGGGAGAAGTAGCTCAGGTGGCTGCGAGCGGCCACTGGAACCGGACAGGGGAACCGACCACTACCTCAGCTCCTCTGCCGGTCCCCACTCACCTCTGGCAGTGCTCTCCATCTGAAAATCTCTCTCCTGCCGCTCACTGGCCTCACTCATATCAGCCCCTTCCTGCAAATCCTTAAATTCCCACAACGCATTCAAGGGACCAATTGAGGTTACTCGGCTGTCGGAATTTAAGAATTCCGACAGCCGAGGAAGCGGCTAACATGAGCGAAATCGGCGAGCGGCAGGTGAGACATGTTCAGATGGAGAGCACTGCCAGAGGTGAGCGGGGCAGCAGAAGGCACTGAGGTGGCATCCAATTCCGCTGCCAGTCCCGAGGCCGCTCGCAGCCACCCGAGCTGCTTCCCCCCTCGGCCACAATGCAGTGGCTTCACGCAAGGAGCGCCGCGACAGCGGTGAGTGAGTTACTGGCACGATCCCCGACCCCCTACTTCTCAATGCTCATGCCCTCAACTTTACCCCTGACTAGACTCCCCACACGCTGTGAAAGGAACTCTACCCCCAATTGGTCACTTGAACAAGTATTGTCATTCAATAAGTTCACAACTGATTCAACTTGTCCCGATGTGCTCCCGTTTTTCCCACCATCTCTCCACCTGTCGTCACCCTCCGCCCCCCACCCATTCAGTAATTCAGAAAGAAGGAGATTTGGAAGCCTTGGGCAAATTGCTTTCTTTCTTTTTTTTTGAGCGTGAGAAATTCTATGTCCCACCAGCCTTCTTTCAAAATTTAGCAACTCAAAAATGGGGGTGCGTTTCCATTGCCGGGAAATATGGTACTTTATTAAGAGATTTGGCTTTTGAAGACTTTCATAAAAGTTGACTGACAGCTTATGGAGAGAACAATCTGCGCATACGCGTTTTAAGATTTTTTAAAAGCCGACTGACTGCCTACCCTGAGTAATTACTCACGGCACATGCCTGGATGTATGAAATGCACTAAATACGTTGCAGGATGGGTAGTAATACCAAGGGTCAGAGGAATGCATTTGTGACCAATGTGAAGGCAGCAAGAAGGTGCTGAGTGTTTGTTAGGAATGGGAATAAGAGGAGGTTTTGTGCTACCTCGTACTGTGTTGAAGGATGTGAAAGCGAGATGATGTACTGGGCTGAAGGGAAGAGTGGGAGGACAGGGGCAGGTAAATGACGAGGTGCTCACCCTTGCAAGTGCAGAGACTACAGAAGGACATCCTGCACCTTTGCAGGTCCAAGCAGTGACGCAGTTGGAGCTGGTAGAAACATAGAAAATAGGTGCAGGAGTAGGCCATTCGGCCCCTTGTGCCTGCACCGCCATTCAATATGATCATGGCTGATCATCCAAAATCAGTACCCCATTCCTGCATTCTCCCCATATCCCTTGATTCCGTTAGTCCTAGGAGCTATTTTTTAATCTCTTGAATACATCGAGACCTCTGAAATCTCTTCTTGCATGGTGGACAACATATTTGACAACAGTCGGTCTAATTTGTCCACTTAGAGTCATAGTCAGAGAGTCATAGGATGATATAGTGTAGAAACAGGCCTTTCGGCCCAACCTGCCCACACCGGCCAACAGCTACACTAGTCCCACCTGCCCACGCTTGGTCCATATCCCTCCAAACTTGTCCTATCCATGTACCTGTCTAACTGTTTCTTAAACATTGGGAAAGTCCCAGCCGCTGGTACCGCCTCTGGCAGCTTGTTCCATATGCCCAGCACACTTGTTCTTCAGAAGCAATCTCTTCAATCTACCTATTTGGAAATGGAATTGCAAAGTGTGGAAATAAAGCAGATAAAAGAATAATCATTGGTGATGTGGCAAAGGGAGGTATTATACATAAGATGCAGGAGGCAGGGTTTTTTCAAATATTTATAGGATGTGAGTGTAATGTCAAAAAGCTATTTTGCTTTCTCATTTCTCAGAAATGTCTTCAGCTATCATTTTGTCAATGAACCATGGCACAGAGATTGCAATTTCATTTTTAGGTTATAGGCAGACTGGCAGATCTTCATAGAAATTGTGCCCTGGAAATTGATGCGTTTCCTGTCAGATCAGCCGATCAGATCATAGCAAAGCCTGGCAGTTAAAACATCTCAGAGTTAATCTTTGCTGCTGTGGGTGCGTCTTAAAGTCACTACCAATTAATTTGAGTCATGCCTGTCAAATTCAAAGTTTGATTAGAATCACTACAATCCTCTCAATAGTGCCCACATCCCTTGATTGAATGAAGAAGTAAAAATGCTGTTGAAAAACCATTCGTCACTTCCAGAAGCGTTGCCAACCCTGCATTTACAGTTTGGTCTCAGCCCGAAACATCACCCATTCCTTCTCTCCAGAGATGCTACCTGTCCCGCTGAGTTACTCTAGCATTTTGTGTCTACCTTCATGAAACAATGTAATTTTAAACTCTCCTAGCTGTATCCTTTCTCATGTTTTGCTCCGCTTGCTCTTTATTGTCCTACCCATTCAAAAGTGCTGTTCTTTAGACCTTGCCAATGATGCTCAAATTCCATCAATCAATAACTAAATATAAATCATCTGATTCCAGCTTTTTTTACTTTAAGTTTCCCTTCAACTCCTCTGCTTTGATTCCACACACTGTGTTTATTCATGCAGCTGTCTTTTTCTTAATTTGATGGTTGGTTCTTGTTTGTATAACTGACTACTACCCCTACAACCCGTGAGTGATATCACATGTCTAATGGGCTTAGGCAACTTTTAACTTATCTAACTTAACGTCTAACTTCGGCAACTTTTTAGGTGACTGCAGGAGACTATGCTGTTGCCACATGGTCGGCACATGTTCGCGGGTGGTTGCCGGGGAGTCGCCTTCATGGTCGTGAGGAATTCCAGGATTCTGGGAACTAGTCACGGCCTCATTATGGTCGCTGTGAATTTTTCAAAGTTGAAAAATTAGCGGTGACTAGAATGAAGCCGCCATGAAGGTGCAAGTGGGTTGCCAAGAGGTCAAAGGTTCTCGTAGGTTGCAGCCGGTGCTGACCGGTGAATTTCAATGGCTCATTGGAAAAATAAAGGTAAGCAGTAGTTTTCAGAACCAAGGATAACGAACTGGTAATGTTAAATATCCGCCGAGCTTCACAGCCGTGTATCTCTGGCTTCTTAAAAGTTGTCTCCACTCCTTCTCCCCCCTTCTCCCCCCTTCTCCCCCTTCTCCCCCCCTTCTCCCCCCTCCTCCCTCCTCTCCCCCCCCCCCCCCCCCTTTTTACAGGACGTACTGTGCCTTAGCCGTCTTTTTATGCGCCAACCTTCCTGTTCATTGTGGTGTGTGTCTGTATCACCTTGGCTTTGCACCGTGTGAAATTTTTAGACAGGGCAAGTGGAGAGAGCGCTGTCTAAAAAATTCACAAGAGCTGGTGAAGGAAGTTGTGTGTTTGTGTGTGTTCCACTCTGATAGTCGCTGTTCTAGTTCCTGGTTTTTCAGGCGACTGCGGGAAAAATCGCCTAAGTGGGTCAGGCCGTTAACAATCCCTTATCTGCACTGATTCCATACACTGTGTGTTCCTTTCTACTCATGACCGCCCTCATAATCTATCTCTCTGACCAAGACTTTTTGTCATCCAAGCTAATATTTCCTTCTCGACACTGCCTTGATTTACCTGTCATGCTTTTAAGTATATTCCTCTTCCACGAGTTTTGGAGTGAAGTGCAGGTATAGGCAATGTAGACCAAAATGAACGAATCTCTTGATACTTAATTCCTTAGTCCTCTCATTGAAGGAAGGCACGTGCAATAGTGATAATTCAGGCATGGTTGAAAGACCATTGTTGATGAACTAATTCAACTTTATGCTCAGAGGGACAACTATGTCATAATAAAGACTAATTCAAGCTGCACAATAGAAGCTTCAACAGCGAAAATCCTATCAGATGGATGAAAAAATATGTTTATTCTCCAAAGTGTACGCAAGCAGAAAAATCTGTCACGTTTGAGATAATACACTAAGTGTAGGCACAAAGGTAGTGCAGCATTTTGTTTATGTATCTGATGTTGCTTCTGAAGTTTATAGTGTTTTCTTTCGATGTATAAGACATTATGCACATTATCTTGGATAGAAACAGGTCAATTCACATATTATGAGACCTGAAGCTGTGAAAATAAAATAACAACAGAATTCCTTGCTAAGTACTTAATCCTAAACACTGTCTGTTGGCCTCGGTGACTGCATAAACATGGAATGTCTCATTGCTTATTCGACTATATTAGAGTATGCTACTCATCACTTTTTCCACAATATTAGAAACTGGTTCAGTCTCCATTCTACTGTATTAGAATATCTGATTCATTCCCACTGAAGTAAAGGAGAATAATCTCTGGCCTTTGTACAACTCATTACACTTTCTACCATGTGAGAATGTACTACCAATTGCTCTTTCCGCTTCAATAGAACACACAAATCCTTGTCTTATCAACTGTGTAAGAGCAGCCTAAATATTGGACTTTTGATTATTCATTGTCCACTCCAGTGTACTGGAATAGCATATCTCATTCTCCTTCAGAATACCCTGTACATTCCTAGCTTCTGTGCAATAGGGATGTACTGTGTCATTTTTCACATTGTTCTGTTAAGTCCAGTGTTGTGGATGACGAACATGGTGGGTTTTAATTTATTTTGATATTACAGACAATGGATAAACTCCAACTAATTTAACAGCGATGGCTGCGGTGAGCATCAACGGCACTGCCACGCACTCTGCCATTCATTATAAATTAACGCACAAAGAGTCATTCATCATTTAATGAATGGCAGAAATTGTGTTGCAACTAAAGCAAAAATACTACTGCGCTGTGGTATTTGCATTTCCGAGTGCATGTGAATCAAAAACAATGGTTTGGATGAACCAGTATTATGTTGTATTATTCAATGTTTTTGATGGAAATATCCTGAAATGGCCTAAATCTTATTGCTAAAAGTATTGGCTTAGTATTGTCACGTGCAGTGAGGTACAGGGAAAAGCATTTGTTTGCATGCAATCCATTTAAATCTGATACACAAGAATAATCATCATACATAAGTACAACAGGTAGTGCAAAGAGAAAAATACCAGAGACCAGAATGTACTTTTTCGTAACGATACAATACTGAAAAACTATATTCATTGACAGAGAAAAAAAAATCCAATATTCATAGTGAGGATAGGTTGGAAGATCAGGGCTATCCCCTAACTGATGAGGACCATTTAGTAGCCTGATAACAGAGGAGACAAAGCTGTTCCTGGGTCTTGTGGTACATGTTTTCAGGTTTATGTACCTTCTGCCCTTTGAAGTGAACTCACAAACTAATTAATTCAAGGGTAAAACACAAATGGCTGTCCGGTCTGGAAAAAAAGGTCTTGTTCTGGAATGTTGTCCATTCCCTTCACATATGCTGCTTGACCCACCGAGTTCCTCCAGCACTTTGTATTTTGCTCACTATTCTAGCATCTGCAGTTCCTTGTGTCACTAGTTCAAGCATAAGTAGGGGTAGCAATCAAAGCCAGTTTTCTCAAGATGCACACATTGTATGAAGGAATAAAGAAATCCTTGCAATGACTTTGACCTAATGCAAATTAAATTAAAAAGAAAAGCTTTATGTATTCTTTTTTACACAATAGGCTTCTGAAAGTGACAGACAAGAGCTGGTAGTGCACTTTATGCATCTCATTCGATTTATTAGTTTGTGGTACTCAATCTTCTACTGCCCTTGCCAAAATCAAAATAGTAAGATTAAACGAGAAACCAGTTTGAAGTTTGATCTTGATTTTATGAGGAGTTACGATGAGCGATTACATGAAGAAGGCCGTCAGTCATCATGCACGTCAATCTTCAAAGCAGCGGTGTGGAATCACAGATAAAGAAGTTGACCTAAAGATAGTAAGATTTGGAGAACTAGAACTACCAGATGACCTGATAATATGAGGGTTGGGAGCGGTGGGCACGTAATCGCTCATCGTAACTCCTCATAAAATCAAGATCAAACTTCAAACTGGTAGGTTCTCGTTTAATCTTACTATTTTACTTCGGAGTCACGTGAGTGACTACGTGAAGATTTCAAACCTCTGTGATTTCACGCCGGTTCAAATCCAGGTGTAACACACTGAATGGATTGACCATGGTTGAGTGAGAAAATATTAAAGCATTCAGACATAACATAGTTATGTAACAATACTGATGCTTTAATGTAAAAACAAAAATGATAGTGATCCCGCTCAACCTGGGGGGAAACTATAAACAGAATTCAAAATGGTACGTGCAAACACCCCTGGTCCGGCAATGGGTTTATTATAAAACCGGCGGAACATCCTTTCATTGGCCCATCCTGCTGCCGCTAGGATGCTGTTGAGGGGCACTTCCATAGCCCTTGCTGCCGACGTTGATGTAGCCCTGGTGGAGTAAGATTTGTAAATGTCAGTATCCACTCCTGCAACTGCCAGTACCTCTTTTAGCCACCTGGAAATGGTTTGTGTTGACACCCTACGGTGTGGTTTTTTGTGGCTGATTAGGACAGCTAACTCTGAGCCTCTGAGCTGCTGAGGCTCCTGGTGACTGTAATATACTGGTGCAAGTGAGTGACTACACATAGTCGTGGATCTTCGGGGTATGTCAGGAACTCAAGCCTGGGCCCTGGTACCCCCGGCCTGCTCTGTTTAACTAAATCATAAATGACGAAAGTTATGGTGTTGGCAGTGGTGTTCATGTTGTCGAGTCGCAGTTTGTGCAGTGTCTGGACTTGTTGCGTCATTATGAGCACCATTAGCATGACCACCTTGAGGGTGAGCTTGTGTAAGGATAGTGTGGTGGCTGAGGCCGACTGACGGAGTAGCGTTAGCACCACGCTAACATCCCATGTGTCGGTATACCGTGGCCTGGGTGGGTGTAGTGTTGTATATGAAGCTGGTAATAAGAAGATGTTTTCCCACCGGAAGGGCCCCCATTCCCTGCACTAAATATGATGACAGTGCACTCCTGGCACTGTTGATGGCACTGTAGCCTAATTTCTGATCATGATATAAGTTAGACAGAAATTCCAGTATGTCCGTGATGCACACAGTGTCTTATAGAAACATAGAAAATAGGTGCAGGAGTAGGCCATTCGGACTTTGAGCCTGCACCGTCATTCAATATGATCATGGCTGATCATCCAACTCAGTATCCCTTCCCTGCCTTCTATCCATACCCCCTGATCCCTTTAGCCACAAGGGCCACATCTAACTCCCTCTTGAATATAGCCAATGAACTGGCCTCAACTACCTTCTGTGGCAGAGAATTCCAGTGATTCACCACTCTCTGTGTGAAAAATGTTTTTCTCATCTCGGTCCTAAAAGATTTCCCCCTTATCCTTAAACTGTGACCTCTTGTCCTGGACTTCCCCAGCATCGGGAACAATCTTCCTGCATCTAGCCTGTCCAACCCCTTAAGAAGATCCCCCCTCAATCTTCTAAATTCTAGCGAGTACAATCCGAGTCTATCCAGTCTTTCTTCATATGAAAGTCCCCTCCAAGCTGGTTATCAAACTCTCAGAACTGGGTGTCTGCGCATCCCTCTGCAATTGGATCCTCGACTTCCTCATTCACAGACCACAGTCCATTCATATTGGTGGAAATGTGTCAGCCTCGATAACAATCAGCACGGGAGCACCTCAAGGCTGCGTGCTCAGCCCCCTGCTGTACTCACTCTATACTCATGACTGCGTAGCCGGTCACAGTGCGAACTCCATCATCAAGTTCGCTGATGACACCACTGTTATGGAAAATAGCACTTATGGGGATGAGTCAGAGTATAGAAGAGAGATCGAGCAACTGTCCATATGGTTCCAGCACAATAACCTGGCCCTCAACACCAGCAAAACCAAGGAACTGATTGTGGACTTTGGAAGGAGTAGGATGGGGACCCACAGTCCCGTTTATATCAACGTTCAGGATGGTTGAATGGGTCAAGAGCTTCAAATTCTTGGGAGTGCACATCTATGAAGATCTTTCCTGGTCCGAGAACACTAATGGAATTATCAAGAAAGCACATCAGCGCCTCTACTTCCTGAGAAGATTACGGATAGTCGGTTTGTCAAGGAGGACTCTCTCTAACTTCTACAGGTGCACAGTAGAGAGCATGCTGACTGGTTTCAAAGTGGCTTGATTCGGCAACTTGAGCGCCCTGGAGAGGAAAAGACTTCAAAAAGTAGTAAACATTGCCCAGTCCATCATCGGCTCCAACCTTCCTTCCATCGAGGGGATTTATCGCAGTCGCTGCCTCAAAAAGGCTGGCAGCATCATCAAGGACCCACACCATCCTGGCCACACAGTCATCTCCCTGCTACCTTCAGGAAAAAGGTACAGGAGCCTGAGGACTGCAACGACCAGGTTCAGGAATAGCTACTTCCCCTCAGCCATCAGGCTATTAAACCTGGCTCGGACAAAACTATGATCATTAATAACCCATTATCTGTTATCTGTTATTTGCACTTTATCAGTTTATTTATTCATGTGTGTATGTATTTATATAATGATATATGGACACACTGATCTGTTTTGTAGTAAATGCCTACTATGTTCTGTGTGCCGAAGCAAAGCAAGAATTTCATTGTCCTATCAGGGACACATGACAATAATCTCACTTGAACTTGAACTTGACATCCCAGGAATCAGTCTGGTGAACCTTCTCTGTACTCCCTCTATGGCAAGAATGTCTTTCCTCAGATTTGGAGACTAAAACTGTACGCAATACTCCAGGTGTGGTCTCACCAAGACCCTGTACAACTGCAGTAGAACCTCCCTGCTCCTATTCTCAAATTCTTTTGCTATGAATGCTAACATACAATATGTAATGTTGGAAGCCCGGCAATACGTCTCCCACTTCTTGATGTGAGAGACGTACTGCTTTTGTGTGCTGTCCCTCCAGGCTGCTGTAATTACATCCACCGTTCGATCAGCCAGTCTGAGTCCCAGGAAAGGCCTCCTCAGAATCTGCAAACCAACAAATTGATTCGGTCATGTAGTGGATGATGGCTCCCCGTAACCGGGTGCACCAGCAGTTCCCTGCAGTTGGGGACACCCATCAAAGGCTGTGTCATGAGTCCCAGGAAGAGTGGAAACCAAGATTGCGTTGGCCAATCTGGCACCACCAAAATGCCTGTGGCAGTGTCTTGCTTTATTTTGACCAAGCATCAGCTGATGAGGCAAAATGGAGGGAAAACATACAAGAACATTCCCCCCCAATGCAGTGTGAACGCATCGACTGCTACTGCCCCTGGGTCTGGCTCCCATGAGACATATTTGGGTAACTGGTGATTCAACCTGGAGGCAAACAAGTCAATATCCGGCATGCCATATCAGGCAACAATGTCGGTGGACACGACATGATTCAACATCCATTCTGTTTTATCATTGTATTTCCGTGATCTAATGTCTGGCACCACATTATATCTACCTGGCAGGTAGATAGCCATGACCCAAATGTTCCTTGCAATACACCAATGCCAAAGGTTTGTCAATTTATCACATGATTCAGATTTTATTCCACCCATGCGCCACTGCCGTGGTGCTGTCAATCTGTAGTTGAACATGCACATGATGCATACTGCTGCAACAAGCCTTTAAGCCATAGAGTGCTCCCAACACCTCTAAGTAGTTGATGCCATATTGCTGTAGTATTAAGGAGTCCTGCACATTCCATCTGCCCCCGCAGCTGGAGCTCGTGTCTGTTGCCCCCCAGCCCAGGCCACTCGCATCGGTTTGTATTATTACCGATGGTGTGTAAATATGATTTTCTTAGAGCAGTGATGTATATTGGTAGCCCACCAGTGTAATTCCGCAATGGCGTCTGGTGGTAAGTGCATGTGTTTCCTGAATTGGCCTGCATGAGTTTTGATGGCCCGTTCCTTTGCACATTGTAAATTTTGGTAGTGCAAAGGTCCGAAGCGTACAGCTGGTAAGGCTGCCACAGGCTTGCCAATTATACTTGCTACTTGTCTGATTGTTGGCTGCTGGTTATCAATTAGCTTATTGCAGGCTTCCATCAAGTCTGATTGCTTGCCACCAGGCAGAGTAACCGACATTTGAATTGAGTTCATTGTAAACCCTAGGTAATCCATTACCCTAATTCAGGCACGTGCCGTGAGTAATTACTCAGGGTAGGCACTCAGCCGAATGAAAATAAAAACCGCGCATGCGCAGATTGTTCTCTCCGTAAAAATAAAAAATAAAAATAAAAACAGTAACAAGTCAATTTGCCCAAGACTTCCTAGTCTCCTTTATTCTGAATTACTGAAAGGTGGGGGGGGGGGGGGGGGTGAAGGGTGATGGCAGGTGGAGAGATGGTGGGAAAAATGGGAGCACACAGGGAACAGTTGAATCAGTTGTCATCTTATTGAATGACAACACTTGTTCAAGGGACCAATTGGGGGGACAGTTCCTTTCACAGTGTATGGGGAGTCTGTGCCAGGGGTAAAGTTTCAGGGAGAGCAGGACTGTTGAGAATGAGGGGGTCGGGGATAATGCCAGTAACTCACTCACTTACCACTGCTGCGGCGCTCCAGACGTGGAGCCACCACATTGTAGCCGGGGATAGAAGCAGCTCGAGTAGCTGTGAGTGGTCGCCGGGACCCGACAGTCAAACTGTCCGCCACTTCAACGCCTTCTACCGGCCCGCTCACCTCTGGCAGTGCTCTCCGTCTGAACAACTCTCACCTGCCGCTCACTCATGTCAGCGGCTTCCTGCAAATCCTTAAATTCCCACAGCCGAGTAACCTCAATCGCGCTGTCGGAATTTAAGGATTTGCGGGACATGAGTGAGGCCAGCGAGCGGCACGAGAGAGGTTTTGCACACCTCCTTGCAAGGAGCATTGCAAGTGGCATGATCCCGACCCCTCCTTCACAACCTTCGTGCCCTCCCGCAACTTTACCCTGGGCCAGACTCCCCAAATGCTATCAAAGGAACTCTCCCCCCACCCCCACACCCCGGGAAGTACGGTATTTAAAAACATAAACACAAAAGGTACTTACCACATTATCGGTACACGAGCACCATTCTTCTCTCCCTGTTTCCTAAGATACACTTAAAATATTGCCAATCCATATTTGAAAACCCCGCCAAGAAACTAGCGCTGTGCATGCGCAGTAGGCTGCTGCGCCTGCGCAGTGCTGCAAAGGCAGAATTTCTGCTGCCTTCAGCCCTGCTTGTCATTGACGGCTTCAGGCAGCGCTGACGGCACGTGGGCTGCACAGCAGTTCAAGGGTTACAAGCGCTGCGGATGAATGGCACAGAGAATTATGCCTACCTAAGAGATTGATCTCTTAGATAGGCATAATTCTACCATGCCTTTATTATTTATATTTAGTAATTACTATGTTATAATTTTAGTCAGGGTAGGCAGTGCCTACCTTGCCTACCCTGATGGCATGTGCCTGCCCTAATTGGAGTCAATTTTGACTTAACTGGATGGATTAAGGATCCCAACCTCTTAAACATGAGTTTGGTAGCTGAAACAGATGCTATTGCTGATTCCTTTGTGTCCCCAATTATTAGAATGTCATCCAAATAAGCCATCACAATGTGGTTCTGTGCTCGTAGCAGTCCCAGAACCGGTTTTAGTAATTTTGTAAAAAGTCTGGAAGCTGAAGTCAGCCCATTTGGCAACGCCTTGAATTGCCAGATCATGTACATCTGCCCCATCCAGTTAAATTTCAAATATCTCCTGTTTGGTACTGAGTAGTATGCATCTTTTAGATCTATGCAAGCCATATAACATCCTTTGGAAACCAGCTGGATAGCTGTACCAAAGTTGTCCATTTTTAAATGTTTATACTGCACTTGGGTATTGTGTTCTGTCAAGTCTAGAATAATACGACTTCCTCCATCCTTTTGCTTGGGGAATATGTTCGATATAAACTGGTGTGATTCCTGGCGGGACCTTTGAATCACCCCTTTTGTGTGTAAAGCCTGAATTTCAGCTTGTATCTCAAATCTTTCCTGTTGTGGAAACACATATGTGCAGTTTGGTATATTTTGTGTGGGTGGTGACGAATCAAGAAGGAACTCAATTTTAAACCCTGTACACTGTACAGTATGAACGGGTCTGCTGTGATCCAATTCCATTCATTCAAAAAATGTTGTAGCCTCCCCCCAACTTGTAAGTTAGAGGTGAGTAAATTGTCCCACAAGGAACTAGAATCTCCTATCTTGGGCGTTACTGCCTGTGTGGTCCTGGCCTCCGTCATCCAGCTCTGTCCCGGCTTGGAACAGCTAGAGTCTGCCTCCTGTCCCTGAGCTCCTAGGCTGGTTGCGCCTGGTGTGGAAGGCGGCATAGGGGTAGCCCCGTAGTGATGAGCCCCTGGGTATAGTTGGGGCTCAGCTCATGAGGCGTATTGTCTTGGCCTCGTCATCCAGCTCTTGGACCTGCTTCGGCAGGTCTGCCCCAAACAGGTAGTTGGCTGGCTACACATTGCTGGCCTTGCACAGCGCCGCAAATTTCGGGTTGAGTGCCGGCCGTATTGTGCTCTTGCGCAGACAGTTAATCTCGAACAGGGCATTACAGAGGAGCCCCACAGCGTCCTATTGTGTCTCCTTCAGTGGCCCGCCATCTATGGACCTGGCAAAAGCCGTTACCCCTGTGGCCAGCAGTTTTAATTTTTCTTGGAGTTTTACCTCCTGGGCTCTTACCCCTGCTCCAATATAGCCCCAGATGGCATGATTGACGGCTGGCACACTGAGGGAGGCACAGTACTGTAGCGGCCGGTGGTCTCCTCCATAACCTGGTCCTTAAGCTGGTGCCAGGCCAGGTAATTAATGGTGGTGGCCAGCTCTTCATCCACAGGCTCTCTGGTTGGGGTAGGTATGGCGAATTTTGATGCCAATAGAGAGTTAGGGAGCGGGAGTTAGGGAGCGAGGGCACTGCGGCCCCTCGCTCCCTAGAGTGTTCCCCTGATGTGCCTCCCTGCTATGAGTCAGGATAGTATTGACTCCATGTACTCCCCTCTCCAGAGAGGGGGACACATCGCAGTCCTGTGTAAGGTGCTGCTAGCGCGGGCTCCCGTGGAGACCCAGGCTGATACCGCTCCCACCTCTGGAGCAGATCAGTCTGGAGTCACCTCTCCAACAGGTGCTCCATCTGGGAAAGGCGCCCGCGGATGCTTCCCAGTGTGGGGGGTGATCCCTCCAGCCCGGACTTATCTGAGTCTACGGGTCTGGCAGTCTTGTGGGTGGCTTTGCTGCCACGGTGCTCTCCTGTAGCACCAAGTCTGCTACCGCTGGTTCCAACACCGGCGGCCTGGAAGGTGACTCGAACAGCCGTCCGCTACCCGCAGCATCGCGGTCTTCCGTAGCCCGCTTAGCAGACCGTTTCTGCACCTGGTAGGTTAGTTTTGTTGGTAGAAAGCTGTTGACGCGCATGACGACTGACTCACGTGACTCCGAAGTAAAATCTAGCCCGTCGTATCAGATATATTAGGGGACTAAGACAAACAGCCATTTGCCTATCTTTAGGCCTTTGGAGTTGGTACGCTGCAAGATGTGTGATTGAAACAATGTTAAAAAAAAATACAGGGCAGCATGGTGGTGCTCCTGGTAGAGCTGCTGACAGAGACCCTTCAGAGAGTTCTGAACTCGGGTGCTACCTGTGTGGAATTTGTCCCAGGTGGCTTCTAGGAGCAAGTTTGTAGGTGAATTGGCCTCTGTAAATTATCACTAGTGTGTACGGAGTGGATGCATATGTGGGATAACATACAACTAGTATGATCGGTTGATCGATAGTTGGAGTGGACTTAGTGTGCTAAAGGACCAGTTTATGTGCTGTATGTTTCAAGCAAGCAAATTTTTTTTTTAATGAATTAACCAGAACCAATACACAAGCTGCTCAAGGACCTGTCCCACTTGGGCGTCATTTGCGCGTCATGCAGGTGGCGCGTGAAGATTTTGTGAATCCCAAAATCCTGGGGCGCCCCACGTGACCACGCGTCACTGCCTACGCCACCACGTCTCACCATGCGCCATACGCGCGTAATTCACGCCATGCGAGCGTTGCGTGCGTGACACGTAAATGATGTTGCGTAGAGCATCGTGACACGTAAATTATGTCGCGTAAATGAAGTGCAAATAACGCCCGAGTGGGACAGGTCCTTTAGAGTTGACATGCTGGAAGAAAACATCTGTCTCAGTACCCGGGAGGTGTTCACTTTCTCTGTGGTATAACAGGGTCCTACTGCTGCCAGGGAAAATGTATATTGGAATCTAACTTTTGGCATTATTTAATGAATCCAAATGTGGATATAATTCCATTTTACTGTCTGGATCTGTTCTCCTCAAGAAAAATCTGGAAAAACAGTGAGACAGCAACTGTAAAAAAAAAAGCAGATTGTAGCTTTCTTTCAGAGACTAGTTGCTTAGACAACTCATTGACAAAATTCACAAATGGCTCATGGCTAAATTGTTATTGATGAGATGATTGCAATTGTTCTATAAACACACCTCTTTAGAATCAATGCATATACAGTTCATAGGTCACAGAAAATAAACGTCACTTTACACTTGGTTTTTGCTTTAGTTTAGTTTAATTTATTGTCACGTGCACTGAAAAAATTTGTTGCATGCTACCCAGTCAGCAGAGAGACAAATAGTTAGAGCAGAAAGCTCAGATTAGGAATTTTATATGGTCAATATACTTTTGTGACCAGCGTTGAGGGGGGGGGGGGGGGGGGGGGGGAGAGATCAATCAGAATGCTAGTTTCTAATTTATCTTCTAACTTTATCTTCTCCAGTATTTCACAATTACATCAACCATATTAAAAAAAAAACTAAAACAAGTAACATTTCTACTTTCTGATTATATTGTAAGTGAACTAAATACTGCACTGCTAAATGCACGATGTATGAATCTTGCACTTTCAAAATACTGCACATAATTATGCATAGCATCTGCCAGATATCCACATTCCATCCACAAAAGGAGCTAAGGGTTGGAAAGGTCAAACACTTAAATATGTAAATTATAGTGGTCCACGTATAATTAAAGGAACACTAATCTTGCATGAAAGCATTTCCTTTCAATCCAAGTGCTCATGTGATTCATGTTAATCAAAACCCCAAATATTGATGGAATCTTAGTCCTTTAAGTGAAGTTATTAAGTCTGTCATTACCAGATTTAAAAGTCAAAATTGTTTGAAAAATGTGCTCATGTCAAATCATGTTCTGTGTTCAGTGATTATTAAAGCCAAATTTGATGCTTCAATGGGTTTATTCAGTGAATAGCTTCGCACCACAGATTAGAATATCTCAGCTTCAATTCCCCATCTACACTTACATATGTGACTACAACCGGATGTGAGTAGGAGCGGTGTAACATGCCTCGATAATAGCAAATAGGAGATGGAAACATCAAATCATAGTTGTATCAAAATAAATCTGGTAATAAAAATAAACCTAATTTCTGTTGATCTCCAACAAGCACTAAAATATCGCAATAGGATGTAGGATTGGGTTTAAAAGAAGCAGAGAATTTCAACAACGTAGAGATTTGCTATATGATATGTGAATGAATGGATGTGTAAAAACAATTGTTTAATGCAATTGGTATTTCCAAACACTGGAAGATTAGACACACTTTAAGTATGTACAGGCAATACCTCTGTGCGCAGTCCACTGGGCGTAAAATAGAGACGATAATCAGGTTGCAACTGATGCCTTTCATATTTGCTGCATTATTTGTAAAAGGGTATTCCGTGAACTTCAATCAGTGAAGAAGGCCTCGTTGCTAAAAAGGTACCTCACTTGAGTACTAGTTCAACGCTCCTTGCCCAACATATCATCATCCTCTGCTTCACTCTGCACGTTGCCTAGAATCAATTCCACACTTCAAAGCTTCCTAAAGAAACTGAAGTTTATCAGCCATACTGTCATTTTGGTTTGCATTACTTGTCCACAGTATTTACGATTTTAGGGAATCTATGGTTGCTGAGTAATATACGGTATGTTGATTTCCATTCCATGTTCTGAGGAAGGGTCCCAACCCGAAACGTCACCCATCCTTTTTCCCCTGAGATGCTGCATGACCGGCTGAGTTACTCCAGCACTTATTGTCTTAAGGGGCCCAGGATCAAATATGGGTCTCGGCTACTTTACCACTGTACCATTGTGCCACCCCCAAATGTCTACTGCAACTGATATTCCCAGGTGGTCTCCCATCCAAGTACTAACTGCACCTGAGCCTACTTGGCTTCAGACATCAGATGAGATTGGGCATTTTCTGTCTATTTTGGTTCAGGTTATTGGATGATAATCAAGATCAATTAAATTGAATGCATTGCTGCCCTATACTGCTTTATAGTAATATCTTATTCAATAGATGGCGACATTGGTAGTGCAAGTCTCCTTTGAAATCACGAGAAACGAGCAGCCAAGATTTTTGTTCTCTCTGGAGATGGACTTAAATCCACAATTTTCTGATCCAGAGGTGTGAGTGCTACCAGCTGATACACAGCTGTAACCAGATGTTTTAACGATCATCGTGGCTGCATTGAAATAATTTCTTTACAGTGGAAAATGCTAGAGGGGAAGGGTTGAAATTAGTTGGTTAAATAAAGTGATGGGAACTCTGTACAGTGCCGAATAAGATTGGGGATTATTCCAAAATTCCACACATAACACTGAGGTTCTAGCAGCTGTTTTGGATTCTGGATAGGGTTTCTGAGTATTGAAATATTTTTTCTATCTTAGTTAAGTTTCATTGAATGCAAGAAAATGACTTGAAACCATGCCTTGAGAAATACTAGAAAATTGTCAGCACATTGATTAGGTTCATTGAGTTTTGCACACACTTCACTGTGGAGTGAAAAGAACCATTTGTTTCTGTCTAGGTGTGGGCTATTTGAGCTTGTGATCAGTTGGTAAGTTTTTGATAAATAAATGCTGTGAAAATAAAGTATAAATGTCTTCAGGACAATTATTAATCTTGAGTGAATTATATATACTGAATGCTGTATATTTATATCATTTTACAACTTCCCAGATGAATCAGCGAAAGATCTCTGATAAGAGCGGAAATCATTGACTGTGGGCAGCGAGGAATTAAAAGCTTTTGTTCTAAGGAACTCCAATGAAGTCCAAATACCATTTTAGTTTAATTTAGTTTAGAGATACAGTGCTGAAACAGGCCCTTTGGCCCGCCGAGTCTGCGCCAAACTGTACATTGATTAGTGATTAGACTAAACACTACATTTGATGAGCACAGGTGTCAGTAGTTGTGGGGAGAAGGCAAGAGAATGGGATTATGAGGGAAAGATAGATCAGCCATAATTGAATGGTGAATGGCTTAATTTTACTATTCCTTATGACCTGTGATCCCTGCACACAAACACTATCCTACACATACTAGGGATAATTTACAATTACACCAAGCCAATAATCTACAAACCTGTATGCCTTTGGAGTGTGGTAGGAAACTGGAGATCCCAGGCAAAACCCACGCAGATGACAGGGAGTACGTGCAAACTCCATACAGACAGCACCCATAGTTAGGATCAAACTGGAGTCTCTGGTCCTGCAAGGCAGCAACTCTACCATTACACCACCGTGCTGCATGGTGGTTTTAGAAATATAGAGTCATGCAAACAGGCCCTTCAGCCCATCGAGTCCATGAGTCCATCAAATATTAATTTACGTCAGTAATTTTTTATTCTCCAATATTCTCAAAGACTCTCTCCAGAATCCACTGCTCACCTACACACAAGGGCCAAATAAGAGTGGCTAACCTGCCTACTAACCCATATGCCTTTGGGGTGTGGTGACAGAGAGAATATGCAAGCTTAAAGTCAGGAATTAACTCATTTTAACTCTGTGGACTCAACTGATGGGGTACTTTATATTTCAAAATGGTTAATCTAATCTACTGGAAGAAAAAGTCATTTATGTTATTTGCCGTACTTGCATCCATCTGCTTAAATGTTATTTAGCCAAGTAAGTATTTTCATCACAAGATATATACTAAACGACAGATAAGATTCTATTTAACGTACAAAAGTTCAAAACTTAAGTAAAACGTTTTTTTTTAAAGTGCACATGCAATAACTTCAATGTGGGTAGTTATAATATTTCATATTTAACTTACATTGCTGAGTGCAATATGAGAACAAAGTAGTGATCAGTTAACATACAGTATTTTGGGAATTTAGTTTAGTTTTAGCTTAGAATGCGGAAGCCCTTCGGCCCATCAAGTCCACGCTGACCAGCAACCCCCACACAATAATGCTATCCTACACACACTAGGGACAATTTACGTTTATACCAAGCCAATTAACCTAAAAACCTGTATGTCTTTGGAGTGTGGGAGGAAACCAAAGATCTCAGAGAAAACTCACGCAGTTCACGGGAAGAACGTACAAATTCCGCACAGACAAGCACCCATACTCAGGATCAAACCCAGGTCTCTGGCGCTGTAAGGCGCCACCATGCCACCCCGATTTTATTTTTTACAGATCGATCATCCACAATTTGAGGTAGTTATCTCCCATACAACCGTTGAATATTGCATGTGATTCTGTTAATTCTGGCCAAATTGGTGAGGCAAGGACACTAAAATTGAGTAAATGCTTCTGGGCTGCCAGGCCATTTGGTCAATTTAAATGTGCCTTCTGCAAAAATGGGACAAGCTGCAGAATGGTGCCAGTTTGTCTAGAGCCGAGATAAGAGCTGCAGGAAGAGAATGAGACATTTGCAGATCCTGACAATTAGGTGCAAAATGCATGGAATGGATTGGATGAATGAAAACCAGACATACACATTGTATGTAATGTTGCAAAGCTTTACTTTGCTAGATGTTGATTGGATTAAGGATTGAGCCTTGTCTGGGTTTCCTGAAAATCTGGGCAAATGTTGCGATATTTGCTTCCTTTCAGAAGCTTTGTTTGAATACATTGTATTCAAGACCACTAGGGGCGCTGGGCCGTTTGCTGCCCTGCTGGCAGTCTGTTAGTTTTTACATTATTTTTGTTATTTTTTAGTGTGTTAAAAGTTTGTTTTAATGTTCTTTGGTTTGTTTTATGTGGGGGGAGGGGATCAGGGGAAACTTTTTTCCAAGTTCTTACCTTGCCGGTGATGTGATTAATTTTCGGATCACATTCTCCGGGCGCTCTGCAGCCTTCCATCGATGGAGCTGGAAACCTCCTCGGACTGACTTTGAGCCCTATCGCGGGGTGCGGACTTAGCATTTGAGCTGAACCCTTGCCTGGGATTGCGACCACCGCGGACTTACCATCAAAAGCTCGCAGCCTTCGGGAGAGGCCGAGTCGGGAAGCTCTATCGTCGCGAAAGGTCGACCAGCCCCGATGCGAGGTTCGATTGCCCAGTGCGGGGGAGCTGACATCCCCCCGATGCGGGAGCTGATCGCCTTGATGGGGAGGGCCCGAACGGCGCTGGCTACGGGAGTGAAGATCGTCAACAGAGGCTCGAGGCCCACAACCGAGGAAGAAATAAGGGAAGGACTTGATCTTCATTTCGCCTTCCATCGCAGTGAGGAATGTGTAGGAGTCACTGTGGTGGGTGTTCATGTTAAAATGTGTTTTTGACTGATCTATTGCTTTTAATTGTATGACTGACCTGGCCAATGAAATTCCTTGTATGATGCAAAACATACTTGCCGAATAAAGTGTGATTCTGATTCTGATTAGTTACTGTATTATTGGGTTAGGGAAATGTCTATCATGTACTGTGTTAATCGATATCTGTTATTGGACTGTATAGAGACCACCTCCATGTGGTTCGGCTCCTCAAGGTTCAGGGACCTATAAAAGGCCACTCCCATGAGGTCCTGTGTCGATCTTCTGGGAAAACGCTTGGGACTGCGTGGCCTTCTGGAGTGTCTCTGCTTGAGCGAGGCTAAAGAGGGCTTGGTCAGGCAGATACGAGGATCAAACCCGCGGTGGTTAGGTATAGTAGTGGGAACTGTTATTGTGTTTTGTCAAAATTAAGTTTAGTTGCGCAAGTGCTTGACTCAGTGAGTTTTGACTGAAACCAGACTGGGGGGAAGCTTAGAACGAGCTATTTACAATTCTCCTGAAGGTTCTTTCAATTGGGATGTTTTATATATATAACATTACTCTTTGGATCTGATCCAGGGTTTTATGCTCATTTCTTTATTCCATTGTTTCCAGATGTGTAACATATTGTCAACCCCTGTTTCATGTTTCTCAATTCATGGTTTCAGGATGAGCATCGCTCTGATAATTCATGTTCCATTGATCTTCCTTTGTCTTCCCTTAGAGCTATCATCAAAACGGACAAATCCAAAAATCCCAAATCCTCCTTCCCTTTATTCCTCTCTTGAATACATCTTGTCACCGTAGCCTCATGCAATGCAGAATGTGGCCCTACCATGGACCACCCCGATGGACTTCTGACAGCTAGTAGTTTCGGAAGCCCTATTCCCTGTCCATCAAATGCCTCAGATAATCTAGAAAGTAACAGATGAAATAAGACAGAGCGATGTACAAAATAATAAATTCATTTAGAACCACTTTAAGCAAATGTTCTTAAATTACAAACATAATTATCCAGTCAAATGAAGAAATGTAAACAAAAACAAACCTAAATGTTTCTTTTCAATTGAGGCCACATTAATTGGCCCACTTTGATTGGGGTAGCTATTGTCTGCTATAAATCTAAAGGGCCAGATACCAATATTCTTTACTCATATGCTTAGCTTAGCAGCTTATGAGGTGCATCTTTGAGTTCCACAATTAATTGGCATGCAACTACTTAGAGGTTCTCTAAGGACTTGCTTGCAAGCAGTTAATGCAATCAAGCCGTAGAAACCAGGAGCTGCAGATGCTGGTTTACAAAAAAAGGACACCGAGTGCTGGAGTAACAGGCAGCATCTCTGGATAGCTGACATTTCGGGTCGGGACCTTTCTTCAAACTGCAATCAAGCCCGTCAATTAACTTTATTAATGATTCCTTACTATCTTTTGCAATATTCTTTGGTGCGATGTCACAAGGTGATTTACATTTCTGGTATATATTCTTCTCCTTAATCTTGTCAGGCATCTTGCCATTATTAGCTATATATAACCTACATTGCTGATTTTCGAACCTAATGGCTTGGTATTGAGGTTTTTATGAGGATAAAAAAAGACAGGTAAGAGTCAGTGGTCTTCTTGCACTGTCCCCTACTGGTTTAGCAGGTGCCTGAGGAGTTAGTTGCTCCATCAGCTCTGATGCTAAATGAGCAACAGATTTGATGATAGATTGAAAGATACAGCTTTTAAACAGACCCTGTGGTCCACTGAATCCATGCTGACTATCGATCAACCATTCACAATGGTTTTATGTTATTCCATCTTCGCATCAACTTATATGATTTTACAGGGGTCAATTAACCTTTGGGATGAGGGAGGAAACTGGAACACCTGGAAGAAACCTTTGCGTTCACAGGGGAAAAATGCAAACTCCGCATAGACAGCACCTGAAATCAGGATTGAACATGGGTGTCTGGCACTGAGAGGCAGTTGCTCTACCAACTGTTCCGATGTGCCGCCCATGATGTTCATGCCCATCTATTCCTTGCACTCCTCAATTCATTATTTGCAGCCTTGCATCTTTAAATATTTTAGATAGTAGCCGAAAGGAAAGTTCACAACATTGAACAGCAGTCATCCTGTAAATAGGTCGTTCTAAGCTTCCCCCCAGTCTAGTTTCAGTCAAAAATCACTGAGTCAAGAAGCACTTGCACATCTAAACTTTATTTTGACAAAACACAATTACAGTTCCCACTACTATACCTAACCACCGTGGGTTTGAGCCTCATTTCTGCCTGATCAAGCCCTCTTTAGCCTTGCTCAAGCAGAGACACTCCAGAAGGTCACGCAGTCCCAAGCGTTTTCCCAGAACATCGACACAGGACCTCGTGGGAGCGGTCTTTTATAGGGCCCCAAACCTTGAGGGGCCGAACCTTGAGGGGGTGGTCAATTTACAGTGCAATAACAGATCTCGATTAACACAGTATATGATAGACATTTCCCTAACCCAATAATACAGTGACTAATACAATGTATTCAAACGGTGCTTCTGAAGAGGAAACAAACATGTGCCTTGATATTCAAGAAACCCAGACAAGACTCAATACTCCAATCAACATCCAGCAAAGTAAAGCTTCACAACATTATATACAATGTGTATGTCTGATTTGCATTCATCCAATCCATTCCATGCAATCTGCACCTAATTGTCAGGATCTGCAGATGTTTCCAATCTCTTCCTGCAGCTCTTATCTAGGCTCGAGACAAACTGGCACCATTCTGCAGCTTGTCCTATTTCTGCAGAAGGCACATTTAAATTGACCAAATAGCCCAGCAGCCCAAAAGCCTTTACTCAATTTTAGTGTCCTGGCCTCTCCAATTTGGCCAGAATTAACAATTTCAGATAACACATTTTCTTGCCGTTTTAAAATATTACTGAGGATTTCTTTGAGGAGTATTTTCGTTCCAATTTTGTACAGGAATGGTTTATAGGATGGGAAAACTCATAATAATAAA
Organism: Okamejei kenojei; assembly: GCA_035221665.1. Taxonomy (NCBI): domain Eukaryota; kingdom Metazoa; phylum Chordata; class Chondrichthyes; order Rajiformes; family Rajidae; genus Okamejei; species Okamejei kenojei. The sequence continues at coordinate 52,264,847 of CM069134.1, read as the reverse complement.
ATGGGTTATTATATGATTTTGCATGAATATTAATAACTTGGGATTATTTCTTCATTAGAATGATCACATTTATCACAGTTCCCATAAAATACACAGTCCCACCTGTGAGATTACATTTATTAGATTCAGTAATGTTGAACAATAATTTCTGCTGCCTCACAATTTGTGTTGCATGGATTTATGGTTTTTATTCAACCTATCAATATCCCACATGCATAAAGCGAGTTTGACTGACGGCTACTTTACGAGCCAGAGAGCTGGAGAGAGGGCTGAAGAAAGAAGATAGTTCCTTTATTGCTTTCAGACAAATGACAATTGCTAATTGTGTCACTGAGTTTCATAAATGTGTAAGAGACAAATGTGCTGGAGTGAAGAGCTCATGTTCTCTTTCAGCTATGATCAAATTAATTTTGCACTTGTCCCGTTCAAAACTAAATTCATTCTGACAGGTTGTGTCAGTTATATATTGGCTTATTGATTTTGTTTTTACTTTCCGTACTCTATTTCTCTTTCTGTTCCCATGGATGCTCCGAATAACGATGAACTATTGATTCACAAGCGTCATCTGCAGTTTGGTATCTTGCCGAAGGGATTATTCTATAAACTTTGGGATCTTGGCCTTGGGGCTTCCATTTGCAATTGACTCAAAGATCCAACATTACTTCCACCCTGACCATCAACACCCTTTCTCCTTAGGGTTGTGTCCCCAGCCATTGGCTCTACTCCCTGTACACTGTGGCTATGTGGCTTAAGTGCAGCAACAAACTCAATCTTTCATTTCCCTGATGAAACTTGATTAGTACAGGTGTCAAAGGCTATGGGGAGAAAGTAGGAGAATGGGATTAGGAGGGAGAGATAGACTGATTGAATGACGGAGTAGATTTTATTTCCCAAATGACATAATTATACTCCTATCACTTATGACCTTATGCTACTATGGTCCACCAGATAAACAACAATGATGAGGCAAAAGTCCTGGAAAAGGATCAGGAAACGTGTTATTGTGTCAGAACAACAACTTAGCCCTCACGTCAGTAAGACAGAGGAGTTGGTTGTTCACTTAAGGATGTGGTGGGGGTGGGGTGGGATGGGTGTAGACAACCCACTCCTCATCAATGTAGCTTCTGCAGTTGACAGCTTCAGGTTCTTTAGCATTTATATCACCAGCAACCAAACATGGTCCTTCACACTGATATGGTGATCAAGAAAGCTTATTAGTGTATTTACTTTCCTCTGCATCTGTGGAGATTTGGCATGTCCACAAGGTTTCTCTCAAACTTCTACAAATGTGTTATAGAAATTATTTTGACTGGCAGGGTGTGCCAACTGCTCGGCTCTTGAGTACCTGAACCTGCAGAGAATGCTGCCCAGTCCATCACAGCTTCTTCACTTCATTCCCTCCAGTCCATCTTTGATTGAGTTTATGATTAAGTTTTTAGATGAAGTAACCAAAAAGGTTGAAGAGGGCAAGGTCGTAGACATTGTCTATATGGACACAGCAAGGCCCAAGATAAGGTACTGCCTGGTAGGTTTCTCTGAAAGGTTAGATCGCACGGGATCCAGGGAGAGCTGACCAACTGGATGTAGAATTGGCTTCCTGTAAGAGGGTGGTGGTAGAAGGGTGTTTTCGGACAGGAGACCTGTGACTAGTGATATTCCTCAGGAATCGGTGCAGGGTCCATTGCTGTTTGTGGTTTATCATGATTTCGATGAGAATGTGCAAGGCATGATACCACTCAAGTAGGTGGTATTGTAGGCAGCTAAAATAGTTATCAGAAATTACCACAGACTATTGTTCAGCTGGGCATTTGGGGTGGAATGGATTTCAATGCAGATCAGTACGAGATGTTGCATTTTGGAAACTCAAACCAAGGTAGGACCTTCACAGTGAATGGCGGGGCCCCGGGGAGTGTGGTAGAGCAAATAATCTTGGAGTGCAGGTACATAGTTCTCTAAAAGTGGCGTCAGGTAGATAGGGTGGTCAGGAAGGCTCCTGGTGCCTTCATCAGGCAGTGTATTGAGTATAGAAGTTGAAATGTTATGTTATAATTGTACTAGACGTTGGTGAGTCTGCATTTGGAGTATTGTATTTAGTTTTGTCACCCTGCCATAGGATGTCCTTATGCTGAAAAGAGTGCAGAGAGATCTACAAGGATGCGAGGGTCTGAGATATAGGGACAGGTTGGGCCAACTAGGACTTTTTTCCTTGGAGTGCAAGAGAATCGGGGGTGATCTTATAGAAGTGTATAAGAACATGAATAGATAGGGTGAATGCGCAGAGTCTTTTACCCAGAGTAGAGGAACCAGAGGACGTGGTTTTCAAGGGGGGATGGGGGGGGGGGGGGGCTATAGATTTAATAGGAATCTGAGGAACAACTTTTTTACACAAAGGGTGGTTGGCATAAGGAATGAGATTTGAGAATTTGAGATGAGGTAGTTGTTCCAGGTACTATAATAAGATTTAACATACTTTTGGACATGTACATGGACAGGACAGGTTTAGAGGGATAAGGGCCAATTGTGGACAGTTGGGACTGGCTGAGATGGGGCATCCCAATCAGCATGGACAGGTTGGCCGAGGGGCCTGTTTCCGTGCTGTGTGATTCTGTGACTCAATCTTTCAAACTCATTGAATGAGTGTTGGCAGATATCACAACCATTACCAAATCCTTTTCTTAAACAGGACTTCAGTCAGAATGGACACAGATGTAAATATTATCTTGGCATTGCAGCTCAATGGCCAAAGAGCATGGATTTGTAGTGGAGGTAACAGAGGTTAAAAAAGTTTACATTCCTATTGTAAAAAAGCTTCACACCAGTGGCAAACATGTGAATGCTGAGAAAGGCTGAAGAGAGGTCAGAATGATGACCTTGCTTGGACCATTGTATGCACTGTGATTACATCTGTGGTAGATCTATCGGTTGAAATCTTGGCATATGCACGATCTTGTATAGAATTAAGATGTATATTCTGAAGGCAATCATATTTACGAAGTGCACAATGTGCTGGAGTAATTCAGCAGGTCAGGCAGCTCCTTTGGATAGGTGATGTTCCGTCATTAGGATCTCGACCCTTTTTTAGACTGATTTTGGGATAGGGGGGGTGGTGGGGAAAAAAAATTGGAAAAGGGGAGAGGCAGGTAATACATTGACATGGGAGAGCGGGGGGGGGGGGGGGGGTGGATGCTGGAAAATAGGTGGGAGCCCAGATGAGGCACAGGGGAGGGAAAGAGAAGGAGGGGATTTGGATAGAGAGGGTTTGTGAGACGTTGCCTTGGAGAGGTCAATGTTCATACCAATGGGTTCTAAGATACCCAACAGTACGAACATTGAATTCTTTAATTTTTGGTAACCTCACAAAACATCCCCTCCAAAACCTTCCTCCAAATATGCATGCCCATGGATTTGAAGTTTTTGACTCAAAAACATTTTTCCTGTCATTTATGTGATTTTTTTGGTAACTACAGGTGACTAGGCTGTCGCCACATGCTTGCAAGGTGACACCTGTATGGTCATGAGTAGTCTCCTCAAGTCGCCTAAAGAGTCATAGCATTTTTCTGGTCGCTGCTGGATTTTGAAATGTTCAAATCTTTTCGGCGACTGTGGGCTTGATGTAGCTTGTCTTTTCCTGTCATAGGTGCTGTCGTGGATTGTCGCCAGGATGATGCAGGTTGTCACCAGGTGACATTGGTTGTCGTCGGGTGCTGACTATGGTGAATTCCATTGGTGACTACCTATGTCAACCGTCGACAAGTACCGTCGACTGAATTGTCTTCAGTTGTCTTCAGTATTCGCCGACAGGGTAGTTGCTTGTCAGGGATTGTCAGGGGTGGACGTAGGTTGACTTCGGTTGTCATAGGTTGTCGCATGTGTGGTCGTAGGTTGTCATAGGTGTGGTCATAGTTGGACGTCCTAATGGGTCGCCGGTTGTTGGTAGCTTGCCGTAGCTTGACATCGACCAGGTGGTAGGTTGTCGTAGCTTGACGTAGACATTGTCGTCGGGGGGTCCAGTCACGCTTTTTCGACGACGACAGTTGCCGAAAAAATCGCCTAAGTGAAACAGGCCCTTTAGTTACGAGAACCATGTGGGCAGGGAGGTTTAACCCAAATGTGCGTCCAGTTTAAAGATGAAGAAATGGGTTATACTACAAGAAAATAGGCCCTTTGTCCCAACTTGTTCATGCCAACCAAAATGTCTACAATATGATTTTATGTTTGACCATGTATCTTTCCAAATGTCTTTTAAATATAATTGAACCCCTCTACCCCCACCTCTGGCAGTTTGTTCCATATACCCACCACCTTTATGAATGTGATCCCAACAAATATTCCATTAGTTTCTAATCATCTAACAGTTATTATGGGCATTTAATTTTAAAACAGATATTTATAACCAAATGCTCTCAAACTGAATACATTTAGATTTGAATTAAATTATTGTATTATAACTATTCACTATTAATATACAATATGAAGCATTGATAAAGATTAGGAATAGAATTAAGAAAGTTCAAGTTTATGAGAAAGCTATTTTTTAAAACTAGATAAATAGTCTAGAATAAAAAGACTGTGCTTGTGCCCAAAAGACCCAGACGTAACAAACAGATTGAACAAGAAGAATGAACCACAGCATTGGTCAAATATCACTCATGATCAAAATAGATCTTCTGACCAATAAAGAGGTTATTTTACATAAAATCTTCCCTTACTTGAAAGAGCAAAGATGTAGCATTACGTGAGGATTGATCACAGATAGAAATTGATCTGTGGGAAATATCGTCAATAAAACTCAATTAATTTCATGGCTTTATTCACCACCAGTAAAGCCACCCATTATCTCTCAGAAGTTGAATTAATAGAACATCGATAATCTTTTGTTCTGAATTATGACAGTATAAATTGAGAGCAAAGGTTACAGCACTAGCATTAGCATTTGTGGTATTTTTCTAATATTATGGCATTTGTTTTTTATATTTTATGAAGAGTACGTGGACTGAAACAGAACAATACCTTTTGCTTGACATGTCACTTCAATAATTTGATGTTATTGATTTTTACCAGATGAAAAAGCTTTACTTTATTAGTTTTCTCATTTCTGCAAAGGAAGCCTGCTTGAGATGAGACACACGGTACACAGGTCGATCTCAACACATTAAAGCTATTAAAAGTCTACAGCAGTAACTCTTGCTGTTAGTTTCCTTTGATATGTTTTCCTGCCATTAAGAAGTGGTAGCAAATACCGCTATCAAAAACTTTGACGTGGCAAGGTTTGAGAGCCAAAATCTCTCAGAAAGATTGGCTGTGAAAATGAAATGAAAGCATCACTTTCTTTGATGTATCTGTGCTAATGTTTCTAACATTGTGTGTAATTTGTGAGTGGAATTTTAGCGTGAATTGGTTAATATGATTGCATTATTGTAAATGCCACGAACATACAGTGCAGAACATACAGAATTTATGATTTCAGCTCTAATGCCATTTTGACTTGACTTCCTGAACACTAAATTGGAGTTTAATGATCCATCTGACACCGCAAGATAGTCGTGTAGAAGGTTTTTTTTTTCAGTAGCAGAACAAAGCCTCATCTCCCCATGACGATATTTTAATGGCTTATAGATTTGTTCATAATTGATCGAATGGTAAGTTTATTGTGCACATTGTTAAAGCTCCTCTGTAGCTGTAATAAAAGTTTCAGAAATAGTGACATGCGATATAGTAAATTAAGGGAGAATTTTACATGGGCCAGCAGTCCATCCAGACATCAGGTGACTTCAGGTGTTCTCTGTGTGGAGTTTGCATGCTCTCCCTGTGATTGAGTGGGTTTCCTCTGGGTGCTCCCGTTTTCTCCCACATCCTGAAGACGTGCATTTTGTAGGTCTGTAAAATCGCCCCTATTGTCATGGAGACATAGAGTCATGCAGCAAGTCATGCAGAATGGGAACAGGCCCTTCAGCCCAACTTGACCCACCAACCAACATTTACACCAGTCCCACTGGCCTGCATTTGGCCCATGTCTTTAAACATATCCTATCCATGCAGGTTGTCCATATATCTACCACCCTTTGTGTTAAAATTTGCCCCTCTCCTTAAACCTTATGTGTTGGGAGTGACTGAGAAAGTGGGATAACATAGAGCTAATGTGAATGGGTGTTCGATGGTCATCATGGTCAGTGGGCCAAAGAGCCTGTTTCCATGCTGTATCTCTAAACTAAACCTGCTCCACTTATCTGTCCCTCACCCATATCCACCTATCAGTCTGAAGAAGGGTCTTGACCCGAAACGTCACCCATTCCTTCTCTCAAGAGATGCTGCCTATCCTGCTGTGTTACTCCAGCATTTTGTATCTACCTTTGTTTTGAACCAGCATCTGCAGTTCTTTCCTTCACCTATCAATTGCTAGACTTTCCTTCACCCTATCTCTGTTCCTGCCTACTCCATCAGTCTGAAGAAGTGGCCTGACCAGAAACATCGTCAGTCCATTCCCTGCACAGATGCTGCCTGACCTGCTGTGTTCCTCCAACATTTGTTTGTCCAACAAATCTCTCACAGCCAGTTATTGTAGCTGAACCTTATCTGTGTCGCAGATGCAGTGCTCCTTAATGACAGCGGCATTCGAAGTGTAGGTCGACTGAATTTCTATAATTATTTCTGAATTTTCTATAATAATCCATAACTTCTAAAATTCTTACTTGCAGCAGGATACAGATTTGTAAATAGAGTACTCGTAGAGAACTTAATAATTTTTTTAAAAGCAATACATTTGAAAAAAAGCAATATTAAGCCAAAGCAAAAGCCCAAAGTCCCTGGTGCAACCAAGACACTGCACAGATCATAGTTTACTTGGTGTTTGTAGTGTTCAAGAACCTGATGGTTGTTGGGTAGAAGCTGTTTCTGAACCTGTCACGGTTTTCAGACTGCTATACCCTTTTCCTGGTGGCAGGAGTGAAATGAGAGTGTGGTCAGGGTGGTGTGGCTCCTTGATGATGCTGGCTGCCTCATTGAGGCAGCACCTCCTGTAATCCCTTTGTTCAGAAGGAGGTCAGTACCCATGAAAGGACCAGGCAGCATCCATTACTTTTATAATATAATATGTAGAAATAAGAAACTACAGATGCTGGTTTACCACTCTATTACTATGTGTCTTTTCAACACAGATTTATTTAGAGTTTAGATCAGGACTGTCAACTCTCACGCTTTGAGTGTGAGACTCACGCATTTGAAGAAACTCTCACGCCCTCAGAGGGGAGAGACAGAGGGGGAGTGAATGGGGAGTGAGAAGAGGGGGAGAAGGGGAAGAGAGAAAGGGGTGAGAGGAAAGAAAGAGGGAAGAGAGAGAGGGAGGAGAGAATGGGAGAGAGAGGGGGTAAAAGAGAGAGAGGGGGAAGAGGGAAAGGGGAAAAAAGAGGAAAACGGGGGAAAGTGAGGGAGATGGGGGGGGAAGAGAAATAGGAGATAGAGACAGAGGAGAAAGAGAGAGGGGGGAGAGAGAGCAAGGGGGAGAGTGAGGTGGGAGGGAGAGAGAGGGAGAGAGAGGGAGAGAGAGGATGTGAGAGGAGGAGAGAGGTTAGAGAGAAAGGTTAGAGAGAAAGAGGGGGGAGAGAGAAGAAAGAGAGAGGGACAGAGGGGGGGAGAGAGAGGGAGGGAGAGGGGGAGAGAGTTAGGGGAAAGAGGGGAGAGGGGGGAGGAGAGAGAGAGAGAGAGGGAGAGATGAGAGGGGGAGAGGAGAGAGGAAGAGAGAGGGGGAGGAGAGAGGAGGGGGAGAGGGAGGGAGAGAGGGGAGAGAGAGAGGAGAGAGAGAGAGGAGAGAGAGGGGGAGAGAGGAGAGGGAAGGAGAGAGAGGAGAGGGGAGAGAGAGAGAGGGGTGAGAGAGAGAGAGAGAGACAGAGAGGGAGGGAGAGATAGAGGGGGAAGAGAGAGGAGGGTGAGAGAGAGAGAGTGGAGAGAGGGGGGGGAGAGAGAGGAGAGAGGAGAGAGGAGAAGAGAGAGATAGGGATGAGAGTGAGGTGGGAGGGAGAGAGAGAGAGGGGAGAGAGAGAGAGGTGGAGAGAGGGGGCAGAGGAGAGATTGGGGGAGAGCGGGGGAGAGAGAGAGGGGGATACAGAGGCAGGGCTGCCAACTCCCATGCACTGAGTGTGAGAATCACACATTTCGCCAAATTCTCACGCTGATCACAAATTTTTCACGCTCTGTCGTGAGAAATTCTGTGATCAACGAAAATTTCCATACTCGTATCAACTGCTTGGGCCATGGGAGTTGGAAGCAGAAGCAGCTACGGGGACAGATGCAGACGGGAAGCGGCGCTGGCGAGTGTTTGCGGGGCTGGCGAGTCGCTCACTGCAGCTCCGGCCATAGAGCAGCCTCAGCGCACGGCGTCGGAAGCATTGCGCCGCTGCCGTGAGAGTCTCTGTGCCAAATTCGCCCAGGTGACCGGCATGGATCAGGCTGCGGCTCGGTGCATCCTGGAGGACAACAGTGGCTGCTGGAAGTAAGTACCAAGCACTGGGTAGAAACGGTGGAAGATAGTGGACTTCAAATGGGGGTGGTTGGAGAAAGCATCCTGCTTGCCTGCTCGATTTTTACTTACTGTAACTACAGGAAAAATGTTCCCGATGTTGGGGGAGTTCAGAACCAGGGGTCACAGTTTAAGAATAAAGGGGGGGGCAGTTAGGACTGAGATGAGGACAAACTTTCTTCACACAGAGTTGTGACTGTGGAATTCTCTGCCACAGAAGGCAGTGCAGGCCAATTCACTGGATGTTTTCAAGAGAGAGTTACATTTAGCTCACAAAATCAAGGGATATGGGGAAAAAACAGGAAAGAGGTACTGATTCTAGATGAATAGCCATGTTCATATTGGATAGCAGTGCTGGCTCAAAGGACCGATGGCCTATTCCTGCACCTATTTTCTACGTTTCTATGCTTGAGTATATGGCAATAAAACTCGATCACTTGATTTTGAAGCATTCATGCATGGTGGAGGTATAATGTGGTCATAGAGTGATACAGTGTGAAAACAGGCCCTTCAGCGCAACTTGCCCACACCCGCCAACATGTCCCAGCTACACTACCTGTTTTTGGTCCATACCTCCAAACCTGTCCTATCCATGTATCAGTCTAACTGTTTCTTAAATGATGGGATGGTCCCTGCCTCAACTACCTCCTCTGGCAGCTTGTTCCAAACACCCACCACCCTTTGTGTGGATAAAGTTACCCCTTAAAAAGTTACCTCTTAAAAATACTTCATACAAAAAACATTGAAATCATACTTCTACAATGCACTAAAACATGATTTTAATACATCAAATTTCAAAAAGTTCCTACCCTGGGAGGGGGGACACCCATCTTCCACACCCTCTCCCACTCGGTTGCTCCACTCCCTCACTGGGTACGGGGAACTGAGGCCAGTTGTCCATGATGTTTGGATCCCAATGCTCAGCGCTTCATGTTTCGGAGTTGGCTAATGTTAATGATTTGTAATTAGCCTGATGACTTCAGGACAGTTTGTTACGAAAATGAAAGAAATTGTATCAGAATACTTATACAGCTGAGTGAGTATAATTTGATGAATGGGAATTGTGTTCAACCAATTGATTACTTCTTTGACAAAGTGACTGTTAGATAACAAGGAAGCCAATGAACGTAACAAATTTTGTTATCCATAATTTGGTCAGTGCCCCATAAAGGATTACTGCATTAGCTAAGCACCTATGGACTTGAACGTAATAGGTTAAGTCCAGGGGGTCAGATATGGGGCTTTATGTGTGGGCCAGATATATTGTCAGTACAAAGGGGTTAGGAACAAGGCCAAGTTTGCATCCAGAGTCAAGGTCTGGAATAGTACTAGGAGTGCAGTCAAAGCTGGGACCAGGGGTGTGTTCAGCACAGGGTTCATAGCAGAGCACACGGAAGCAGGTGCACCAGACCCGCCGCAAAGCAGCTATGATCGTACCCCATTTGTTACGGACAAATGGGTTGGTTAGAACTAAATTTAATCTATGGGGGGCAGGTGTAGGGCTGGACTCAGGGACAGGAATGATAGAAGGTATGCAACTGGAGTCAGGGCCAGGAGTAGTACCAGGTGTGCAGTGAGACCCAGGTTGGCCAACATGGGCCAAGTGCTTGATTATAATCTGATTTCCATACATGAATACACTAATATCAGATCATTCATGTGCTGCACGTATGGATCAGAGCCTGGCTCTTCTGTGGAATGTAATTAGGAATGTAATTTACTCTAACCTTATTCATAGCTAATCCTATTTAAAGCATATATATTGCATTCAAGTGTAAGTTAAAAGACTCGCTACAGTATGCACCATAGTACACAATTTCAAGCTGAAAAATGCAAAATTTCTGTACCAATGGGAGGGGGAGCCCTCCTCGCACCCATCCCCACCACTGGTCGCTACGCTCCCTCGGGCTCAGTCTCGCAATTTCTCACTCCCAACTCTCACCCAATGATGGCAGCCCTGGTTTGGATTAATAAGTATCTCTCACTGTGTGCTATAGATTGGACCGTTTTTTTCCTCCTAAGACATGATGCTATCATAAATGTTACATTAAAGATTTGGTAAATATACCATCATCTCCTTTGACATAAATGTGGGAATTATAAAATTGTTGGAAAATTATAAATGCTTTTCCTATGGTTTCCTAACACGTAGAACTGGTACCAAGGACCTCTGCAAGCAAAGTGGGATTGGAAAATCTTCTCCACATTAGCTGGACAGGATCGCTAAGATCGCAGTTCAATGTGATTATTAAAGGATAGACCCAGGCTTATGGCTATCACATTGAGAATGAGATCAAACATCAATGTCACAAATCATAGATCTACAGAGAGAAAATAAATAGTATTCTCGTACAAATGTTATGTTAACTGAAACACTAGTAAACTACACTAACATATCCATAGAGTATTTCAAATCTAATCGATGAAGTAGAACATAGAAACAAGGACTGCAGATGTTGTTTTACGAAAGAAGACACTAAGTACTGGTGTAACTCAACGGGTCAGGCAGCATCTCTGGAGAACATGGACAGGTGACATTTTGTGTTTGGATTCTGGCTCGAAACGTCTCCGACCCATGTTCTCTAGAGATGCCGCCTGACCTTTTGAGCTACACCAGCACTTTGTGTCTCCCTATGAAGCAGGTTGCTGATAAGATGCGATCATCCATCTATTTTACAGTTTACACCATGTAATAGAAATTAAATTAGCATTTGCATTTTGTCCTCCAATTTTTACTCGAATTCCAACTTTCTTTTGGGAAAGTGTTGTAGGCTTATAGTGAATAGATAAAGAGAAATCAGAAGCAGTGTTATCTCTTGGCTGTCATTGCAATGTTCTTACCATTCGACTCCACGCTCATTTGCAGCAGGTGTATGTTAACCTGACTAATCTCTTAATGAAGATGCTGCATAGCCTGAGGATAAGATATAACAGCGCTCTGAGAAGTTGAACAAGTAAAGTTAAAGTAAAGTCAAAGATTAAAGAGCACAGCTTTAAGGTGAGAGGGGCAAAATTAAGGGAGTTATGCGAGACAAGTTTTTTACACATAGAGTGGTAGGTGCCTGGAAAACTCTGCCAGCGCGGTTTTGGAAATAATTAGATACGGTAGTGGAATTAATGAGGCTTTTAGATCGGCATGGCAATATTGTAGGGACAGTGGGGTTATGGATCACATGCTGGCAGAGGAGATTAGGTTAAACCTGGCATCTTGTTTGCGCACACAGTGTGGGCCAGAGAGCCCGTTGCTGTGTTGTACTGTTCTATCAATGTAATTTATTCAAGCCTCAGAAGCCTGACTAAATATAATTTAATATTTAACCTGAAAACAATCAAGACATCTTTCTGAAAATCAGTCAACTTACACATTATAACAGTACTCAACTAGTAGGTTCATTGTTTTAATATCTTATACAATTGTAATATTTTTATAGAAAAAAGCTCTTTTTTGTCAAGAGCAATAAAGGAATAACTCTTCCACTTCATGACTATGACACTCACTTTATGTGTAGACTTATAGCAGGCCCTCATACAGATCTTTAGTCTTGTGTCATTAGTTTGAAACTGGTGCCCTTTACAAGAGAGTTATGGTGCCTTGGAATGGTTAAAGCTACAGGAAAGCTTTTCAATGTTATGAGACTGAAGAATCCTTATGCACATAAAATAGAATTTATATGTGTATTGTAGAATATGTAGCATATTTAGAATCTTGTTTCACAATAAAACGTTGAATTATTCTTGTGGCAATATGCTTCAACTTTTTGAATTAATGGGAAGTCAGACCCAAGTTCATGGGTTATCATTGATTTCCCTATAGATTTTGTTGCTGAATATCGCTACAGCACACCATGCAAACAGGATACCACTGAGAGCAATTTCTGAATCTTATGTGCACACAGATGATAAATGTGACTGTCAGTTTGACCTGTGGCTGGTTAATTTTATCTCTCACTTCATGCATCAGGTTAGTTCACTGATGTGAGCACTGCCATCTTTGCTATTATCAAGTCAACAAAGTCTGGTGGTTCTCTGTGCCATAATAAAAAAGTGTTTTCAGTGCTTTTAATGAAAGGAGGCCCAGGTTTTTAATGAATCGAAGGCCCAGGTTTACATGGGCGAACTGATTTCAGATGCATTTGTGAAATTGAGATCCTGACTGATTGGAGCAAGCAGGGGATTTGCAATGATCAGTTTTATCAGACGTTCAGCATTCAGAAAAGAGTTATTTGGCTTCCTTCCCATATCCATCCCATACCACTCCCATCACCAATCAACTCACTAACACTCCCACCCCTACCAAACAGAAGCAGGCTCTTGACCAGTTGAATTCACTCACAATTAACTCCCCCTCTCACCCCTTTCTTCACTATCATCAATATCCCCTGGCTTTCTACTGATTGCATTTCATGTTACAGATATATAATTGTTGATAATGCACATATTATGTCAGAATTCCAATTTGTCATGGCAGAACAGCTCTAGATGAGTGTACACATCTGGTTCTTGCCTCACTTTGTGGCATTCTATCTTTAAACCATTTATTTTAAATATCCTTAGCCATTTTATTTTTGCCATCCTTAAAAGCACACATGAAGGTTTTTGTAATTTTTTCTGTAATTGTGGATATAACCTAGCAAGCCTTGAGAAATTAATTCTTCATTTATCCCAATAACTTTGCAAGAATATGAGGCTTAGCTAAAAAAAAGACCAGTACAATATCTTTGCAGAATGCTATGACATTTACCGAATGACTCCAATGACACCGAATAATTCAGGGCGGCATTGTGGCGCAATGGTAGAGTTGCTGCCTTACAGGTTTGATCCTGACTATGGGTGCTGGCTGTACGGAGTTTGTACATTCTCCCCGTGACATGTGTGGTTTTCTCTGAGATTCTTGGTTTCCTCCCACCTTCCAAAGATGTACAGATGTGATCTGGTTGCAAAGATCAATGGACTTCAATTTCAACCACCCCAATCAGAAACTGTGATGAATTACAAGGGTAAAATTAATTACAACCGAGTTAATCCTCCACACTGCTGATTTTCTCCTGTATTAACTTTTTCTTATAGTGTGTAAGTGCCATAATCTGGATTTAGAATGCACATTCAAATATTTAGTAAGTGGTTAAGAAAAATAATGCAGAAATATCCTTGGACTTAAACAATTCATCAATGTTTCTCCAACCAAGTTAATGAGAGCATGCACATGATACTTCAATCTTCCCCCATTCTCTCATGAACATGGCCACATATGTTCATAGAGAAAAATGCAACAAAAAGCACCATGGTTTCATTTCAGGTGAAGATGACCATGTACCATGTATTGCATTAAATGAGTCAAGAAAGAACCAATATAAAAACCAAGAGCAGGAGTAGGCCATTCGGCCTTTGAGCCTGCTCAGCCATTCAATAAGATAATGGTTTATCTTCCGAGTCAATATATTTTTTCCTCCCAGTCCACATATACCTTGATTCTTATAAAATATATCAAATATATTGAACAATTTATTTTCAGGTGATTTATGCACTGATACTTTTGGGATAATTGAGTCTCAAAATGTCAAAATATATGGTAGAAAAATTCAAGAATGTATATTTTAGAGTGAGCAATAGGGGAGAGGGTGTGAATGTTAAGGGCTGAGGGACCTTTGATAACAAGGTAGGTGAAAGGTTGACTAAAGGAATGGTTGAAGGTTGACTCAAGATTTAGTGTTCAAGATCTAGGTCATCTGAGCATGAAAGCATGTAATACCTGTAGTGCCTGCCTAATTAAAATATTCAATTTGCCAAACGTGAAGCAGCTGGTAGAGCTGCTTCACAGCACCAGAGATCCAGGTTCAATCCTGACCGCGAATACTGAGTGTATGGAATTTTCATATTCTTTCTGTGACCATGTGGGTTTCTCTGGGTGCTTTCTCATGCATCCCCAAAACGTGCAGGTTTGGAAGGTTAACTGGCCCCCAGTATGTGGTCAATGGATGAGAAAATGGGATAACATAGAACTAGTGTGAACGAGTGATCAATGGTCGATGGGCCGAAGGGCCTGTTTCCATGCTGTATTTTCAAACTAATTGAGAGCAAGGTGGTGACCCATTAATTGGCCACTACTGGAAACCCGTAAGTGGGAAGCTTGCAGACAGGTTAGGGTCATGGATCAGAAAGTTATCATGGATCAGAAAGTTAGTCCGTTAACCAATTCACTCCCCCTCCTCCTTTAGTCTCTCCAATGATGAAAGTGGCTACTTACATTTATTTTATATAAAATAATAGTAAAGACCCTGGATTGTCACCTTGTCGTGGTGGAGAAGCTTGTGTGGACCTGAGATCCTGAGAGCGATGCCGTCTGGAGCTATGCTCCTGGTAGGGCCACCCGTGGTGGTAAGGTCGAGGGGGATGGCTCTGACAAAGAGCAATCCAACCAAGACCTCAACGGTGGAACAAGCGGACAATGATGGCTGGTTAGTGGAGCGTCACAGTGGCTGGGAAGGCAGATGAAGGCTGCAGCAGAAAAGGGTCTCCAGTCGTCTTGGACTCCATGCCACTGGATCCTGACCCTGATCTGTCAAGGACCGTGGGGTGGCAGGCAGTGCATCAGTCTCCCCACGTTAAATAAAGTCACGCATAGGCATACTCCGTTTAGGGAATAGCACCCTGGAGACACCCATGGTCAGCCATGACCGAAGGTGACCTAAGAAAGAGTAAAGGGCCTGTCCCACTTGGCTGTCATTCACGCACCATTTATGCGACCTGCTAGCGTGTGGGTAGCACGAGGGGTAGCATTACGGGTCGAGATCCTTCTTCAGACTGAAGAAGAATCTTGACCCGAAACATCATCCATTCCTTCTCTCCAGAGATGCTGCCGGTCCCGCTGAGTTACTCCTATATTGTGTGTCCATCTTCAAATGATGTCATGCGCTCCAGCCGGCTGTGTGGATGCATGATGACGCGCGCGACCATCGCGCAGCAGTCACTACCGGCCTGTTGCGTAAATGACGGCTCAAGTGGGATAGTAATTCCAGAAAATATTGATGATGTAGCCTTTTCAAACATCAAATTATTTTTCTTCAAAGCATATTTTTTTTGATCACAGTCCACAATTATCAAAATAAGTGAAGTATACTTATTTGGTTTGAAGTATTTAATGGGGACAGAGCTGTGAAAATCTCAACTGGTTGACAGTTTATCAAATTAGTCCTATTTTTATTTTACACTGTAATTTTCATTCATTATTTCAGTCCTGATGAATACATACTGAATCTATGAATTTATCACAATCAAATGCAATAGATCTGGAAAACATTTAAATCACCAACATTTCAATGGTACTTGAATCTCAAGGAGATCATTGGAACATGACTCTGCATAGCTAAATTTTATACATACAGGAAAGTGAAGTAATTGTTAAAGTAAAATAGAGTGGTTTTAGGAATATAAATGGGGCTATTTCCCAGTGGCCTATTGACCTTTATTCCCATAACTGCTGGTGAATAGAATATGTTATTATTCCTTTTCTTGTGACCTACACTCCTGGTAATCCAGCAAGGTTCCCCATTCACAAACACAAAGTGTTGGAGAACTCAGTGGATCTGGCAGCATTTGGGTATGGAATGGAAAAGCAACATTTCAATTTCTGAACGTTCTTGAGCATCCGAAGAATCCTATCCTTTCTACTCCTAATGCCAAATGCAATCTGGAAACGATTTTCTAGATTGCTTTATAAGGAGATGGGTGGGGCAATTTTTTTTTGCAAAACCCAAATACTGTGTGGAAAATCCAAGATGTAAAACGCTGGAAAAAATTCTGGAACAAAAAATGCTGGAAAAATTCAGCAGATAGTGGTTATTGAGAGACAATCAGTCAACATTTGTCTCTCCATAAAATGTTATCTGCCACAATGAATATTGCTAGCATTTTCAATTTTTACATTTTTAGAATTGATTGTTTCAGTTTATTATTGTCACGTGTACTGAGGTGCAGTGAAAAGCTTTGTTATGTGTGCTACCAAACAGATCAGATATACCATAAATACAATCGTCCAAATTATGGATAAATATATGTGTTGTGGACAATCGATGACAGCAAAACTATTCAAAATTCTTAAAAATATTAAAAGTCTATAAATAATTATAAAAATTAAATTTAAAAAAAAGTTAACAATATTTATGCCACATAATTAAATCAGTTAAAACATTAGATAATGTAAATAATAACTTGACCTTCAGTACAATTTAAATGTTCATTTTCCAATTGCCATTGAAATAGCAGGGTCTCAAAACCAGCATTTTTTTAAAATTGAGATGCAATTTTACAGCACACTGTTTGTTACCACTAAACGAGGCCAGCAGCAGAGTGAATGCAAAGTCTTGTCTCTGTATCTGTCACAGTGTGACCATGAAAGTGTAAGATTCCTTTAATTCGCAAAGGCTTAAAATTCAGGACTTAGCCCATCATTCTATGCTCACAAAGCAAGTAATTGCAGTGATTGTAGTGGAGTTGATCAGAAACAGTTTGTCCTTAATTGTGTTTTTTAAAGTAATTTCAGTTATAATATTCTGACACCATTTTATACAAAAAGTTATAAATTAAGACAGAAAATGGGGAATGCATATAAATAAAAAATCCAAGGAAATGCTGAACATAAAATTATGAGAGGCATACATAGGGTAGACAATCAGAACCCTTTTTCCCACGGTGGAAATTTCAAAAACTATAGGGCATAAAGGGGCAAAGGTTAAAGGTGATGTGCGGGACAGACTTTTTTACACAGAGGATAATGACATTGCCAGGGATTGTGATGGAGGTGAATACAATAGTAACATTTAACAGGCTTTTAGATGAGCACACGGATATGCAGGAAATGGAGGGGTATAGAGCAGATGCAGGCAGATCTTTCATGCTGCATGTGAACATCCCACCAGCTTCCTTGGAAAATCCTTCCTGCTTCCTTGCAGGGCTCCCGGGATGTGCCGCGGAGCTGAGCAAAGAAGGACCCGGTGGGCCGCCACAAAGCTGCCTGTGGCCATGCATGGTGGCAGGCCTGGCTTGCTGCCGCAAAGGAGGACCCAGCAGACTGCAGCCTGCAGGGGGCAGCTCAGAGCGACGATGGATGAGAGGAGTGGGTCGGTAGGAGAGGCACCTGGGTATTGCCTCCAGCTTTACTAAGGTCGGCTGCATGAGGCATTCCCAAGGCACAAAAGTGGTCGGGCGAGGAGAGGGACGTTGGTTCATGGGCCATACCAGTCAATGGCAATGAGGAGGCCCTGAGGCAGCCTAGAGTTTACCTGGTCTTACTAGGATCGGCGGTGCTTCAATACATCGAGCACGTTGACCGGACTTTGGACTTTATCTTGTTATAAATGGTGCCAAAATATAGTGACTCATGCATGTGTGAGCTCTGCATTGAAGAATTGCACTGTTCAGTGCATATGTGACAATAAAGAACCATTGTATATTATACAGAGTAGTTTATGTTGGCATCATGTTCAGCGCAGACATTGTGGGACAAAGGCCCTGTTCCTGTAATATGTTCTATGTCACACAGCCAGAGAAATGAATTAATATCTTTGTCAGAACTGGAAAAGCGAGGTTAGTTTTCAGTTGCATATAAGGTGGGGGTGAATGGATAAAACAAAGGGAATGAAGGGTCTGCAATCTGAACCATTAACTTTGCTTCTCTACACACATGCTGCTTAATTTCTAATCTTCAACAGATCAGTTTATTTCTAATTTACATTGGGACATTCACAACCTTGTAAGGCTAAACAATAGCAGTGTGTGTAAGTAGTACCCATATATTGTCAACTGTGACCTATATACAATTGCAATATTAAGCAATTATGACTTTGAACAACCAACTGCTTAGTTTACTGAGGACTTCCAAATTGAATTGAACATCGTGAAACCACCACATTGTGAAACACATTCACTTGATTTATTTCTGACAAAGAGAGAATCCATTTGGCCTTTCATGTCTATGCTAGCTCTCAACAGCGCAATCGCATCCATCCCATTTCCCCATTTTTTTCTGCAGCATATTTTCTCACAAAAGCACATCATCTCTCTGCTGATTATCCTGCCACCCACCTATATCCCAGGGTCAATATACAGCAGTCGATTCATCTACCAGCGAGTCTTTGGGATGTGGAAATAAATGGGATAATTTGCGGATAACACACATAGTTGCAGGAACAACATGGAAACTCCACACTGGCAGCATTCTAGGTCACAATTGAACATGTCGCTCAAGATGTGAGAAAACAGTACCAACTGATGCACCATTTCTGACTTTATGATGGAATGAATATCATTGATGTGGCAAAAAAGAACATGAAGAGCTAGAGTAACTCAGTGGCCTCTCTGGAGAGGTGACTTTTTAGGTCGGGACCCTTCTTTAGACTGCTCCCCTTACCCACTCCAATCTCACCTCCTCTGATCACACAGCCCTCGCTCACTTAGAAACAATCCGACATTGTTATGAAGCCCGTCGACATGTGGGGTGTCATTGCAATCTGGGCGGCCGATCACTACCGTGCTGAGGCCATGTGCCAGCTCTCGGACTCCTCATACCTACCCCTTCACCATGATCCCACAGATGAATGCCAAGCTATCATCTCCAAGACTATTTCTGATCTCATCATTCTTTTTATCCCCCTTCTCATTGACGTGGCAGCTGAAAATGGTTGGGCCTGGATGTGCCGTGGAGCTGTCATGGGGCTTCCCATTGATGCCCATTGACGTTGATGCTCATTGACTTTGATGCCCATTGACATTGGTACACATTGACTGATGCCCATTGACATTGATGCTTATGGGCTTTGATGCCCGTTGACTTTGATGCCAATTGTCTTTGGTTTTATTGGGGTTCAGCGATGCCACACCTGGCCAAACAATGCCATGTTGCCTCATTCCATCCAGGGGATTCAACTCTTTGGCCCATGTTTGGACCAAGGCAATGATAAGGTCTCGTTCTAAGAAGTCCTGGCAAAACCTAATCTGGGCATCAGTGAGTTAATTATTAACAATAACAATTACATGCCACTTAATGCCACTATCAATAACATCTATCATTTTGCTGATGATTGAAAGCAGTGCGATACACACATATGTTAGGGAAATATCGCTTTATGTTTGAGACTGAAGACGGTTACTCAACCGGAAACGTCACCTATTCTTTTTCTCCAGAGATGCTGTATGATCCCTGAGATACTCCAGCTCTTTGTGTCTATCTTCACTTTATAGTTACTACTTTCTAAAGGCAGAGAACCTAGTTTAGTCAGGGATCAGCCAGTCTTCAATGGTGACTGACTGGCTGTGTCTACCTGGCACATTCTACCTCTATTTCAGATTTCTGAGATTTCCATATATTTTTAAAATTTGTTTTCATTTGTTCACTTAATCATTTGTTAAACGAGCTGTGCTTTTTGTACAAACATTGCAACCTATTAAAATCAATCTATGAGATCATTGACATTTAAAAAAAAATAGCTTTTCGTGTTATTTAGGTGCCAGAAAAAAATTAGACAGGAAAGTCAGTTTCAACAGTGTGTTCAGTTCTGGGCACCATGTTATAGGAAATATATTGTAAAGCTTGAAAGGGTTCAGAAAATATTCATGAGGATATTGTCAGGACTTGAGGGTGTGAGCTATAGAGAGGTTGGGTCTATTCCTTGGCGAGCAGGAGGATGAAGGGTGATCTTATAGAGGTGTACAAAATGGAGAGGAATAGGTCGGGCAGATGCACAGTCTCTTGCCCAGAGTAGGGGAATCGAGGGCCAGAGGACATAGGTTCAAGGTAAAGGGGAAAATATTTCATAAGATTCCGAGGGGTAACTTTTTCACGCAAAGAGTGGCGGGTGTATGGAACAAGCTGCCGGAGGAGGTAGTTGAGGCTGGGACTATCCCATCATTTAAGAAGCAGTTGGACAGGTACATGGATAGGACAGGTTTGGAGGGATAGGAACAAGTGCAGGCATGTGGGACTAATGTAACTGGGACATGTTGGCCGGTGTTGGCTAGTAAGGCCGAAGGGCCTGTTTCCACACTGTATCATTCTATGACTCTATAACTCTATGACATGCTTCAATGACTTTCGACAGGTGGCTCTAATGTCCATGATGATGAAATGCTTTGAGAGGATGGTTATGGCACGTATCAACTCCTACCTCAACACGAACTAGACCCGCTAAAATTTAGCTACTAATGGGCCATTCCCATTTCCAAGGGTACATTACAGGTCAATGGAGGATGCGATCTCACCGGCTCTCTGGACCACTTGGACAATAAGAACACATACGTCAGGCTGTTGTTCATGGACTAGAGCTCGGCGTTCAATGCAATCATGCCGCAGACACATAATGCTGTCATAAAACACAATCACAGACACAAAATGCTGGAGCAACTCAGCAGGTCAGGCAGCATAGAAACATAGAATTTAGGTGCAGGAGTAGGCCATTCGGCCCTTCGAGCCAGCACCGCCATTCAATGTGATCATGGCTGATCATCCAAAATCAGTATCTCGTATCCCATGATTCCGTTAGCCCTAAGAGCTAAATCTAAATCTCTCTTGAAAATATCCAGTGAATTGGTCTCCACTGCCTTCAGTGGCAGAGAATTCCACAGATTCACAACTCTCTGCGTGAAAATGTTTTTCTTCATATCAGTCCTAAATGGCCTACCACTGATTCTTAAACTTTGACCCCTGGTTCTGGATTCCTCCAACATCGGGAACATTTTTCCTGCATCAAGCTTGTCCAATCCTTTAAGAATTTTATATATTTCTATGTTTTCCTCTCATCCTTCTAAATTCCAGTGAACACTAGCCCAATCGACCCATTCTTTAATCATATGTCAGTCCCCCCATCCCAATGGGGAAAAGGAATAGGTGATGTTTTGGGTTGAACCCCTTCTTCAGACCAGCACTATTATTATGCGCAGGCGAGAACTGCAAATGTTGGTTTAAATCGAAGGTAGACACAAAATGATGAAGTAATTCAGCAGGACAGGCAGCATCTCTGGAGAGAAGGAATGGGTGACGTTTCAGATCGAGTCCCTTCAGTGCGAAGAAGGGTCTCGACCCGAAACGTCACCCATTCTTTCTTGCCAGAGATGCTGCCTGTCCCGCTGAGTTATTCCAGCCTTTGTGTCTACCTAGCACTATTATTATACTAGGTTGAGCGGCCTCCTTCTGCACTTTACACTTCCATAATCCGTTAATTAATGTTAGCATTTGCATTTTTTTTTAAACAGTTCATTTTTGGGTTAACAAGCATTTTTTTGTTAAGCTAAGCAAGCAGTTCTTTGGAAAAACAAATCTTAAATGCCAAATCTCTGACATCGTCCTGCGCCATTGTTTTTCTGGTGGAATGCTCGCCAATGACAGATTGAGCATTGCAACCTCTCAGAGCAGATGTGAGGAACACTCTGCAATTGAGCTGAAGTAAATCCAGTTGCAGCCAGATGGCAATGTGCAGAATGCTTGCTTCAATTAAATGTGCATAATTTCTCACTAAGCACCTCGCGCAACATATAAATGTATTTGCTGGTTGAATATTTAAGTAGAACAGATTGTAACAGCAAGAGTCAGTAGGTTTGATAATGCATTCTGTAATTAAGCAATGTGAAGGAAGCAATTGTAATTCAACATAAATTGTACTAAGGCAATGCAACTCTGTACTTCATACTGTAATTCTATAATTTGCATATTTCCTTTTGTGCTGCTCATAAGGACGCCAACAAACTTTTTTTTGCTCCATAGAATACATGCTGTCAGGTTACATTTCAATTTGGTTTCCGAACTGCTCTGCCCAAGAAATTGCAGAGTTGTTGAAGTAACCCGGTCCGCCACACAGGCCAGAATTCCCACCATTGACTCCATCTACACTTCACACTGCCTTGGTA
Source organism: Okamejei kenojei (assembly GCA_035221665.1). Taxonomy (NCBI): domain Eukaryota; kingdom Metazoa; phylum Chordata; class Chondrichthyes; order Rajiformes; family Rajidae; genus Okamejei; species Okamejei kenojei. The sequence goes on along the minus strand of CM069134.1, from coordinate 52,242,442 downwards.
AAACAACCAACATAATCAAAGACTTGTCCCAACCCTTTGATTCCCTTTTCTCCATGCTCCCATCTGGCAGAAGACACAGAAGCTTGAAAGTGTACACCACCAGACTCGGGAACTGCTTCTTCCCCTCTGTCATCAGGCTTCTGAATGGTCCTGACGTAAGCTAGGGAACATAACTTGCAAGTTTCAAGTTCTTAACAGTATAGAGTGTTATCATGGCCTTATATGTCCATGATCGTGCTGGTAACACTGGGTCTATGCTCCAGGAATTGGCTTGGTGATGCTTTCGATGCCTTCCATTGCTGCTTCGCCGCTGTGTGCTGCTTGCCATGTCCAAACCGCATGCTGGCATCTGTCGGGCTTCCCCCGGCTACTGTTAGGCCTCCAGCGGCCCGCTCTGCCACCTGCAAATGTGCTGTATCCTTGCCTCCCACAGCCACTGCTCAGCCTCCGTGTACAGTGGCGCATCACACAGCTGAGCTTGCAACCCCCAGAGCATCTCCGAGGCTGCATGAGATGAGCCCACAGCCTACTCACTGACACATATCCTCTCCTTTGTCTGCTGCTGCCACAATCTTGCAAACAAGTTCTCCTCTCTCTGATGAGAACTTTGAAGAAGTTTTCCTCCTCTCTTCCTCTCTTCGACGATACTTTGAAGCAGTTCTCCTCCACTGTTTGTAGAGGATTCTGAAGAAAGGTCTGGACCCGAAACATCACCCGTTCCTTCTCTCCAGAGATGCTACCTGTTCCGCTGAGTTGCTCCAGTTTTTTTGTGTCTATCCTTGCGTTTGGAAGCTGGGTTGGAATGCATGCTGTTGGATTGCATCTTTTGTACAGATGCAGGGGATGGCTCCTGGGTTTAAACAAATTGTGTGAGAAATTCTGCCAGAAACAACTGAGGCAAAAGAGATGCGTCAAGTCGACATTTTATGGTTGCGGGTGGTTATTACTATCTTGGATCTCATTGTGGTCATGTAAATGTTGGAGAATGGGGGCTGGAAGGAGGAATTTGGGGGGGGGGGAGGGGGGTCAGATGGTAATAGAGTCAGCTGGATCTTATATCTGCAGTGCATTTGGGGCCGTGAGAGTAACATTTCAGATAGCTAGAGATCAACATAGAGGCAGGGAGGGAGATATGGTGATCTTTGTTGGATGTTAAGCATGTAAACATTCTGGTCCCTGAGGAGGAAGAGCATTAAACTGGATAGGATGGAGAGGATCAGCAATCAGACAACCTGTAGAAGGGTCTCGACCCGAAACGTTGCCTATTCTTTCGCTCCATAGATGCTGCCTCACCCGCTGAGTTTCTCCAGCATTTTTGTCTACCTTCGATTTTTCCAGCATCTGCAGTTCTTCCTTTAGCAACCTGTAGAAGTAGACTACGTTTTGGGAAGTTTTGGGGTGTTGGGAGGTTCAAGCAATTGGAAATCAGCGCTGTAAGAGAAAAACCTGAAGGGTCTAAAAATAGGAATCAAACTGACCTTAGCGACACCTTGTTCCAGTGCAATGTTAATCGCAGAGAGAAACATAGAAACATAGAAAATAGTTGCGAGTAGGCCATTTGGCCTTTCGATCAGCACCGCCATTCAATATGATCATGGCTGATAATCCGGAATCAGTACCCCATTTGTGCTTTCTCCCCATATCCCTTGATTCCGTTAGTCCACAGAGTTGTATCTAACTCTCTCTCGCATATTGTCGGAGACCAATGAAGTCCATGCAGGGCAAAATATGGACAAACATCTTGGACAATGCCCCAAGGGAATTATGTGGATTGACTCACATCTGACGTGAGATTCATGTTGAAAATGCAACTACTATTCACAGTGTGAAGTGCCAGGGTGAGTTTCTGGAGTAACAAACCAGAAATTATGATTATCACATTTTGTTCTGGAAAATGTCCATTCTCAATCCATGCTGCTGAAATGAGCATCATTAAACAATCAAATTTATAAGCAGTTAAATAGATTTTAGCTCATCCAGTGGGGTCAAAAGGTAAAGGTCGAGGAATACTTTGGCACTGTGAAAATGGCTCTTTTAAATGAGTAATGTGCAGAGACTGGTGGTGAGAGGGGTGAGAGACACCCCCAGACTGTGGTCTGGAATGGGTGAAGGACAAATAGAAACCAGATAGCATCTGAGGCTGTGGTGATGATAGTGTGAGGTCTGGAAGCTTTTGCCATGTTTAGCATTGACCAGGGCAATAGGGACAAGGGTGGGGTGTGAGAGCAAACGATAATTAAAATATCTAAAACTAGCACCTACTTGAGAGAGGCTCTATGGCACTGACTCCTCCACTTCAGGCTAAGTAAACCTGGTCATCTTCAGCGAAAAAAATAACGGAACTTTTACACCTCTAAGAGCGGCATGGTGGCACAGCATTAGAGTTGCTGCTCTATAGCGTTTTCAGTGCCTAGGGGTGCTGTTTGCAAGGAGTTTCTACGCTCTCACTGTGACCGCGTGGGTGTTCTCCGAGATCTTCCGTTTTCTCCCACACTCCAAAGACATGCAGCTTTGTAGGTTAATTGGCTTGGTATAAATATAAATTGTCCCCTGTGTGTGTAGGGTAGTGTTAATGTGTGGGGATTGCAGGTCGGTGCGGACTCAGTGGGCCGAAGGGCCAGTTTCCACGCTATATCTCTGAACAAAACTATAAGTTCTAATACTGGTTTCTAAGTGAGTAACCTGCTATATTATTGTGGATTTGAAGCCCAAATTAATTTTCTGCAAATGATCTTAAAACATCTGTTGCATAATATGTAATTCCTATGATAACAAAATAGAATTATTGAGTTACAATGGAACAATAGAAACATGCAGGGGGCGTAGATATTATATTAGCTAAACTGCAAAAGTGATTTTTTTTGATAACTTATTTTGATGCAAAACTATGGCTGGCAGCTTTCCATGTGCACGGAGAACTGGAAGATATTCTGGGGGGAAATCATGAATTGCAAGCTTCTTTTCTTCAATTTATAACTGAATAACCTATTCACCAAATGGGGCCGTTCCCATTTCCAAGGGTACATTACACTGGTGTTGTGAACCAGAGAGTTCTGAATCACCCAGAGAGTTGGAATCACCGCGAGAGTTGTGAATCACCCACAGAGTTGTGAGTCACCCAGAGAGTTTGGAATTTGTGGAATTCTCTGCCACAGAAGACAGTTGAGACCAATTCACTGGAGGAATTTCAAAGAGAGTTAGATAGAGCTATTGGGGCTAGTGGAATCAAGGGGTATGGGGAGAAGGCAAGTACGGGTTACTGATTATGGATGATCAGCCATGATTACTATGAATGGCAGTGCTGGCTCAAAGGGCCGAATGGCCTCCTCCTGCACCTATTTTCTATGTTTCTACGACTTCCCCTATTCTTATTTCCCTGTGTACTTGCAATTTCCTTTTCCACAGGATAACATTTTGAATACCTCCCGTTTTATCCCTGTTACCATTAATCTACACTACATTAGCAAATTGACTTACCAGTGCAGGTTTGGGATTTGGAAGGAAATTCAAGCACCTGGAAGAAATCCTCCTTGTTACAGGTGCACATGCAAACTCTGCACAGACAGTGTTTACGATTAATATCAAATCTGGGTCCCTGGACCTGAGAGGTACCGACACAGCCAGCTGCACCATTATGCTGCCCTAATATGTAGGAAGGGACCGCAGATGCTGGTTTACACCGAAGATAGACACAAAATGTTGGAATAACTCAGTAGCTTCTCTGGAGAGAAGGAATGGCGGATGTTTTGGGTCGAGACCCTGCTTCAGATCCCACTAATAGTTGGTATTCAGATTAGATTCTTGTATGTGATACATATGAACATTGAAAGAACTTCTGCCCAGAAATACTGCATCATATGATACTTTAATAAAACTTAACTGCCAAACTGTGGCTTCTGTGGAGATATTCTGCATGTGCGTGCATGCTTGTGAGAAAAAGACAAATATACCACAGGTGCTTATCCCATGGACCTCCAACTTTCAAATTTATCGTGACAACTGATCTTTCAACAATTACTGCAAAATGCGGGGTGTTGGCAATGCATCACGACTTTGGAAAATATTGTTTTCATTATACAATCCATTAAATATAAATGTAGTTCTCCTCTGGGATGATTTTTTTTGTGCACCAATTGAGACTAACATTTGTGTCTGAGCCACAGGGGAATGTTTTATAAGCTTGTAACCAGTAAATCAAAGGTAAGGAGAAAAAGAACATAAAGGTTGTATTTGCAATTAAACTTCATTTAGTGCTGTTGGCTGACATTCAAAATGTATCCAGAAAAGTGCTGTCAAAACATCATCGTTCAACCTACCGCTAGCTATTCCCTGGACCGATATTTTTTTCGATTTCAGATCCCTAATTATCTTACGTATACTGGATGACAAGTTTATTTATATTTAATAGTGTGAAAAAAGGTGGTTGAATACAAATGACCAGGACAAGAAACATCTATTGATCATAGTGATTGAGGGGTTCCTATTAAAATGTTTTCATTCAAAATAACCCCTTAATTATCAAAAATCTTCTAGAATTTTAGAATTGGTCCATGTTTTCTGATTTAAGCCCAAACATGCCAAAAGGGTTTTGGCCCGAAACATTGCCTATTTCCTTCGCTCCATAGATGCTGCTGCACCCGCTGAGTTTCTCCGGTATTTTTGTCTACCAATGAATTAAAATGTTTCGTTTATTGACCGAGGTATAGAAAATATTTTTTATTGCGTGCTATGCAGTCAGCTGAAATACTATACATGATTACAATCAAGCCGTTCAGATACAGGATAAAGGGAATAACATTTAATTTAAGATAAAGTCTGGTAAAATTAAGTTGAAGATAGTCCAAGGATCTCCAATGAGGTAGATGGTAAGTCAAGACCGCTCTCTCGTTGGTGATAGGATAGTTCAGTTGCCTGATAACAGATAGGAAGAAACTGTCCATGAATGTGGAGGTGCGCGTTTTCACACTTCTGTACCTCTTGCGTGATAGGTGAGGGGAGAAGCGGGAGTGACTGGGTGAGACTTGTTATTGATTATACTGCTGGCCTTACCTAGGCATCGTGAAGTGTAGATGGATTCAATGGAAGGGAGGTTCGTTTACGTGATGTTCCGGGATGCGTTCACAATTCCCTGCAATTTCTGGCATCTTGGATGGAGTTGTTCCTAAACCAAGCTGTGGTGCATCACAGAAAAATGGTTTTGATGGTGCATCTGCAGAAGTTGGTGAGAGTTGTTGGGCCTGGAATGATAGAATTTCACAGGAGATATATGCTGTGTTGAACGTTTCAGCATATTTAATGCGGTGATTGTTTTCGATGCAAAAAGACGAACCAATATCTAGAACCAATATCTTGCTGTTGAGAAGCACAAAGTCTACTAGATTATATTCAGTAAGTCTCATCGAATGCGCATTAGGTAAATGCAAATTACAGAATTGAGTTTGAAACAGGGCAGGTCACTTGCAGTATGTTATTTACTGTTGTTATGTTTCGCCTACTTAATTGCATGTGTTGAAGAGAGACAATATATTGCTTACTGTTTTGGTGAAAACTCTAACCACTTACCTTGATGCAGGTCACATAATCTGCTTGTGCCGAACATGCTACCATCTGCCACAGGTCAGCAAATTGCAAATACATGTGACCCCTGCGTTACGGCTGTTAGGATAACGTAAATCTGCTCTTACAGAATTCACAAGTCACTACCACCAATCTGTGATACAGAATAAAAATCTGCTAAAATCAGAACTTTGTTTTTCAACTTTTGAAGTGTGCGCAGTTCATGCTGCTTCGCATTACGGAAAATCATGGTAGGGACTGATATTGAAGTCTGCAATTTTGCCATCACGAAGTAGCACCTGTACGTTTCCCACCTCTCAAACACATGCAGTTATATAGATGTTGGAAAACAGTATAGTGCAAATGACTTGAGATAAACACAAAAAGCTGGAGTAAAGTCCCTGTCCCACTTTCACGACCTAATTCACAACCTCTGCCGAGTTTGCCCTTGACTCATACTCCCAGCATGGTCGTGGGAGGTCGTAGGTATGTCGTAGCAGGTCGTGATGCTAATCGTAGGTATTCGTGGCATCAAGTAGGTCGTGGCGTTTTTTTCTAGCCTAATAAAAAATGTCCACGAGTAAAAAAAAGGTCGGTATGGACCCAATCTGTTACATCTGATATTGATTATGTTAATGCCTATCTGGTTATGGTGATCCAAGTATTAGGATTAGATTGGTGACTTGAACAGTGCTTTAAAAACATTATGTTTGACAGTACAACTAACCAGTCATGTTAAGGTTTGAAGTATGATTTGCGGCTTTAATTCTGTACATGTGAGTAAAATGCCGCAGGGTCCAGAAGACAAACTCGGAACTAAATAATTTGCCTTTAAAATCGGTGCATAATAAATTCTGAGTAAAAATAAGTATGTAATTAGAGCCTTTGGTTTTATTTGCTGACCAAAGATCTAATTAAACTTTAGACCCTTGTCACTACTTTAGGCATTTATTACATTTACTCAATAAATTAACAATGTGCCTTGCTGCTTTAATGATTAAACATTGCTACAAATCTGATCATTTTAGCTTCTGCAAAAGTTTCACTGAAAAATGCTGCAGTAAATTGATCTGCACCATTAGCAGTCATGTGAAAATTAATGTGCTTTAGCAAAATCTTTCAAGTATAATTTGTCCAGGATAGATTGCATTTATACCACTCACACTTTTAAACAATGGAGGCCATGATTGATATACATAAGATTTTATAATTTTGTACAAACTTGTTTAAAACTTATTGAAGACTTCTTTATTCTTGCAATCCCAAAACCTTTCATGTATGCTATAAATTATCAATTTTTTGTTTTATTTCGTGGATCTGCAGATTTTCATCTAATTCACACATTATCCCTTTATCATGTATCTAGACACTGTAAATGGCTCAATTGTAATTATGTATTGTTTTTCTACTGATTGGATAGCACACAACAACAGCTGCACCTCAGTACACGTGACAATAATAAACTAAACTAAACAAAACACGTGATGCTTGCACTTAGCATCTTTTCTGCTCATCACCTGACAGGAAAAGGGTGTCCTTGAACATCAGTCACTGAAAGTAAGCATGCAGGTACATCAGGCAGTGAAGAAAACAAATGGTGTGTTGGCCTTCATTGCGAGAGGATTTGAGTACAGTAGCAAAGTATAGTCGAGGTCCTACTGCAGTTGTACAGGGCCCTGGTGAGATTGCACCTGGAGTATTGTGTGCAGCTTTGGTCTCCTAATTTAAGTAAGGACATTCTTGCTGTTGAAGGATTGCAGCGTAGGATAATTCCCAGGATGGCGGAACTAACATATGATGAACGAATGGATCGACTGGGCTTATATTCAATGGAATTTAGAAAGATGAGAGGGGATCTTATAGAAACCTAAAAAAAAATTCTTATGGGATTGGACAGGCTAGATGCAGGAAAAATGTTCCCCATGTTGGGGGGATCCAGAACCAGGGGTCACAGTAGAATAAGGGGTAGGCCATTTAGGACTGAGATGAGGAAAAACCTTTTCACCCAGAGATTTGTGAATCTGTGGATTTCTCTGCTACAGAAGGCAGTGGAGGCCAATTCACTGGATGTTTTCAAGAGAGAGTTAGAATTAGCTCTTAGGGCTAACTGAATCAAGGGATATGGGGGGAAAGCAGGAACAATGTGCTGGTTCTGGATGATCAACCATGATCATATTGAATGGTGGTGCTGGCTCGAAAGGCCAAATGCCTACTCCTGCATCTATTTTCTATGTTTCTAAGTGATAGTATCATTTTGCTGATAGCTAAAAACAGGTTCCATTATATAATTGGTACCTAAAAAGTTCAACTCTGATTGGAATAGCCATATGAGACTGGCTGGAATGAACAGAGAAAATTGGTGCAGTTGTCCATTATTATAATGGGATGTTGATTCCCTACTCCACTGTGGTATTGATTCTTGCTAAGGTTCAATTTGTCAGGCATTAGCTGCTTTCCCATCCATCATTCAATAACAATCATTCACATTGTTGTTGGTTGTTCATTTATAAATGGTCAGCAGAAGTAGGAATCTGTTTTATAATTGTTTTGTACGCATCACAGGAAAGCAAAAGACAATTTTAGTGCCACCATGGACACTTCAGCATAGACCAGCTAATTTAAACCAAGATTTATTTTCTCTGACTGCCATTTGACCACCATAGGCTTTTACTGTCCACAGAAGCTTCCATTCCTTAACTGGGCACTGAGGCATTCAAAGAGCCAGTTTATGTACAAATTCACATGTTTCTGCCTCTCTCACAACACACCTCCTTGAAAATCATGACTCCATTGCTGAATGCCTGCCGGTTAATTATTGATGTTAAACATAGAACATAGGAAAGTATAGCGCATGAAAAGATCCTTCGCCCAAAATGTCTGTGCCGAACATGATACTTTTGCATATCTTCTGCATTTCCCGCATATCTCCTTTGAACCGTGCCCTCTAGTCCTGGACATTTCCACCCTGGGAAAAAGGTTTTGATTGTTTACCCTATCTACGTCTTTCATAATTTCATCAGGAATCTATGATGGATCATGCTGGATATCAGGTGATGCATAATTGTGATGATTCTTACATTTTGACTATAACTCCTTGCACATCGCAGCAAACCAAGAAGACAATGCAATTATTGCAAGGTGATTTCCTTCAGTTGATCTGCTTCTGCCACCACTGGCATTGCCTATAAAAAAATATGAAGTTCAATCATGTAATCAGAAGAAAAGGAATATTTTAGGATGGGAGAAGTAAGGTAAAGATAATGGGCCGGATCTTCTGATGACTGGTGACATGCACAAACTCACTATCCCGAAATGTCGCCTATCTCCTTTGCTCCTTAGATGCTGCTGCACCCGCTGAGTTTCTCCAGCCTTTTGTGTATCCTCCTCCCCTCATTGTGTGTAATATCTGCACCCTTTTCTCTCTCTCCAGGCCAGCCATTCTCCTGTAGCTGTTCCAACCTGAGTGATAACCAAGCAGTTGCTGATCTGTGACTCAAAGTCACAGACTAACAATAGTTATTGTCTGTTGATGAGTGTATTTGGGGGAGGCCCTCTCTGTCCGGCAAAGGTCATTTGGGGAGAGGCTGGTCATAAGGTCAAAAAGTGTTTAGTGACAGGAGTTGAAATTAGGCCATTCGACCCATCAAGTCTACTCTGCCATTCAATCATGGCTGATCTATCTCTCTCTCCTAACCAAATTCTCCTGCCTTCTCCTCATAACCTCTGACACCAATATATTAATCAAGTCACTTGCACATAGTTTAGTTTAATTTAGAGATACAATGTGGAAACAGGCCCTTTGGCCCACTGAGTCCCCACCGACCAGCAATCCCCGTACACTAGCACTATCCTACAAACTAGTGAAATTTACTATCATTACCGAAGCCAATTAGCCTACCAACCTGTATGTATTTGGAGTGTGGGAGGAAACCTGAGCACCCCGAGGAAAACCCACGTAGTCACGGGGAGATCATACAAACTCTGTACAGATAGCACCCATAGTCAGGTTCGAACACGGGTCTCTGGCGCTGTAAGGCAGCAACTCTACCGCTGCGCCACCGTGCTGCTTGGTAAAATTGGTAGATTTCTGCCCATCAGAAGACTGCACCTGTGAGCACACTGAAAGCAACAGCTAGGTCTGAGGGTAGGGAGATAGTGAGTCACCAATCCCCGGAAAATCCACTCCATTATCCTTACCTTACTTCTCCCATCCTAAATATATTCCTTTTCTTCTGATAACATGATTGAACTTCATATTTTTTGGCTCAGGTTCAATATGTTTAATGTATTAATTCGAGGGCATTGATAAGATAATTCTGAAAAGTGTGAAGGGATCATATAAATTATTATATTGCTCAATTTGATCCATCGGCTTAATTGCGTTCATTTGTGGCTTGATGTCTAGTATAGCGAGTAGGGAATATAAATTTAATTTGCCCTCACTGATTAAAGAGCAGGGATCAATTGTCCGCATACCTGCCTTACCTACCTGTATATTTATATGTGTATATATATATATATTTATGGTATATGGACACACTGATCTGTTCTGTGTTTATGCCTACAATATTCTGTTGTGCTGCAGCAAGCAAGAATGTCATTGTCCTATCTGTGACACATGACAACAAACTCTCTTGACTTGACTTGACTTTAAATTGATGAAAAGTAATATTTAAACAAGGCATGTACAAGGCGTTTAATAAGTTTGCACATGACGCTAAAATAGATGGTATCATTGACAGTGAAAATGGTTATCAAGATTCACTGTGGGATCTTAATCACCTGGGCAAGTATCCCGTAGACTGGCTAATGGAGTTCAATTCAAACCAGGGCAAAATCACAGTGAAGGGCAAGACCCTGGAGAGTGTTGTAGAGCAGAGGGATCTAGGAGTACAACTTCCTGGAAAGTGGCGCCACAGGTAGATAGGGTATTAAAGAAGGCTTCTGTCAAGTTAGTTGTACAAGATGTTGGTGAGGCCTCACGTGAAGCATCGTGTTCAGTTTTGTTTACCCTGCTTTAGGAAATATGCAATTAAGTTGGAGAAGATTTACGAGGATATTGCCAGAACTTGAGGGCTTGAGCTATATGGAGAGGTTGGGCGGGCTAAGACTTTATTTCTTGGTGCACTAGATGCTGAGCAGCTATCTTTTAGAGATGCATACAATCATGAGGAAAATGGATAGGGTGAATGCACAGAATCTTTTTCCCAGGGTAGGGGAATCACAAACTAGAGAGCATAGGTTTAAGGTGTGAGGGGAAAGATTTAATAGGAACCTGAGGGACGACATTTTCACACAAAGAGTGATAGGTGTGTGGAATGATCTACCAGAAGAAGTTGTTGAGACAGTTACATTAACAATATTTAGAAGACATTTTGACAGGTACATAGATATGGAAGATTTAGAGGTATATGACCAAATGTGCATCAATAGGACCAGCTTAGATGAGGCATCTTGGTCGGCATGGACGAGTTGGGCTGAAGGGCTTGTTTCCGTATTCTATGATTCTTGGTAAATTTCAGATAAACTCTCCCAGAAGTACATGCTGTTGGAGGTTTAAGGAGAATTAATAGGCTTCATATTAACACATCACTTTATTAAGAGTGTCCTTTTTGCAGCAAACTTAGAAGAACATTTACATTTATGTAGACATGTGATGTTTTGCCCCTCTCTTATCCTTCTTAACCAATACCTCTTCCTTTATTCTGGCATAAGAACCATCTATTTTCTTTATGCCAAAACAATACATGTGTTCAGTAATTAGTGGCTCCAGAGAAGTATTTATCTTTTTGTCTTTTAATATTCAGACCCTGTCATGTTGGTAGTTAATCTACTCTCATTTGTTTTTTTTTGCTTTTCTTGTTCTCCCCACCTTTCCACTAATCTTGGTTATCAATTTGGTGAGAAACTTTTTCAGATTCATTTTAATTTCTGTCTTCACTTGTCAATAGTGCTTGAACTTTGGTTCCCATGTTTTTACCTTGTGGGAATGTTTTTAGTCTATATCTAAATGTGAAGACTTCTCATTGCAAATTTATCTTTCATCATCGTATTTTAATTCTAAACCTCTGGTTCAGATCCCTAAATTCAGTGCATACACAAGGAACTGCAGATGATGGAAACTTGAGCAAAACACAAAGTCCTGGGGTAACTCAGCAGGTCAGGCAGCTGAAAGCTCTTGACCCAAAACATCCCCCTATTCATTCCTTCCAGAGATGCTCCCTGGACTGTTTAGTTACTCCAACACTTTGTATTTTGCACTAAAATTAGTTCTTCCACATTTGAAGACTTTCAAATTCAATTTCCTCAATGGTTCATTTATCTAAATTGTCTGAATGTAAAATATGTTGTGGGTATTCCTCTCCTGGAAGGTCCCCAGAATCACATTTAACCCCACTTGCTCCTACACAGGACTCTAAATGTACTAGGTAAGTAACTTGGAGACACAAAGTGCTGTAGTAATTTAGCGGGCCAAGAGGCATCTCTGGAAAGCATTGATAGGTGACATTTTGGGTTGATCTTTCCATATTCTCAAGAATAAGGATCTCTATATGATTTCATGCCCGACCTGCTGAGTTACTCCAGCACTTTTTTTGCCTTGCATATCTCCTCTCATAAACATTTCAATAATGTTCACTGTTGGAGAGCGGCACGGTGGTGCAGCAGTAGAGTTGCTGCCTTACGGCGCTTGCAGCGCCAGAGATCCAGGTTTGATCCCTACCATGGGTGCTGTCTGGACAGAGTATATATGTACTCTCTGTGACCGCATGGGTTTTCTCCGATATCTTTGGTTTCCTCCAACACTCCAAAGACGTACAGGTTTGTAGATTAATTGGCTTGGTATAAATGTAAATTGTTCCTAGTGTGTGAAGGATAGTGTTAATGTGCTGATCAGTGTGAAGGTCCTGTTGCCACGCTGTAAATCTAAACTAAATTATTTGTCCTTTTTGGAGTTGAAGCAATACAGTGCAGAATCAGGTCCTTCAGCCCACCAAGCCCATGCTGACCATTATACATCTACACTAATCGCATTTATCCAAATTTAATCATTGCCTGCTCTGCTTAGGTGATTCAAGTGTTTGTGCAGACCTTCTTAAATTATAGAGACACAATAGACTGCCGATGCCAGAATTTTGAGCAAAAAAAACCAAACAACTGAATTCAATGGATTGCTAAATCTAAGTTATTTTAAAAATATATTTACAGTCGGCATCAGTTTAGTCACCCCTATTTTCATTACTCCAAAATGTTATAAAACTCTGTGAATTTAGCCTGTTGCTCACCATCAATGTTTCATACTTGGCATTTATGCACCAGCATCCTAAACCCCTTACCTGGTGCACAATTTTTGTGTGACACCATCCCATTAAATTAAAAGATCCTTGATTCCAAAGTTCTTTGCCTCCCCTTGCCATCTGTACCTTTCTGAAACCATTTTCTAATGCATAAACCCAGAGTCCGTCTCCAACTAATTTAGGAAACAGATAATTGTTTTAAACTTCAAATCTGTTCAAATCTGTTTCACAAAGATGTTATTTAAACAATGAATACATTTTCAATTACCATTCCTTTCCCTTAGTGGCACAGTGGTGCAGCAGTAGAGGTGCTGCCTTATAGTGCCAGTGACCCAGGTTCGATCCTGACTACAGGTGCTGTCTGTACAGAGTTTGGACGTTCCCCCTGTGACAGCGTGGGTTTCCTCTGGGTGCTCCGGTTTCCTCCTACATTCCAAAGACATGCGGGCTTGTAGGATAATTGGTCTCTGTAAATTGTCCCTACTGTGTAGGATAGAAATAGTGCGGGGATCACTGAACAGCATGGAGTCGGTGGGCCGTAGGGTTTGATTCCACACCGTATAACTAAACTAAACTAGTGTTTCTCTTTATTATTCTCTCTTGATATCACTTTCATTCATTTTACTTCTCTTTCCATATTAACTTGACAATTACTTCATCAACGCTAAGCAACGTTCCTTCTTATTCCTTTGTATGTTTAATCCTTGCACCCATGTTTGCAGACACGCTTCGTTTAAAAATGAGCTAATTATCTTAAAATCTAAATGTCATAAATATGAGAGACTCCAGTTCAGTAAAATCCATCTTAACAATCAATTTTGCTGAGCTCAGATAATGTAATTATAACTATATCAGAATATAAACTAGTTAAAGGAAATTGAAGGTCAGAATAAAATGGATATATAATTGGGCTGGTTTGGAAATTGACTCATGTATACAGTTAAGATACCATTAAAAGAATCAATATGGAAAGAATAATCTCTTTATTTAACATTTCTCTGATCAGGTCATACATTCACCTAAGAGACCATTAATAGAATCAATATGGAAATAATAATCTCTTTATTTAACATTTCTCTGATCAGGTTATACATTCAGACCATTAATATAATCAATATGGAGAGAAACAATTTATTTAGTTAACACATCCTTGGCCATAAAGTTAACTGATGGAGAGCTGAGACTGACACCTATTATTCCTAGGACATTGTTAGCAACTGGGTTTCAATTCAGCAGGTCTGTGACAAAATATGGCACCTTATTGAATCTATTTTAACAGAAATATTGATTTATGGCATGCGTAGCTCCGTTTTTTAGTGTTATCCCTCCAAACAGGGCCATAGTTGTATTACATTTACTATTTAGTCTCATAATTGGCACAACCCACTTATCGGGGTTCCCAAATCAAAGATGCATCAAGACCATGCCACAAGCTTGGAAACTTCTAGGATTCTTCAGGCATCAATCAATCAAGCAAGCAGATGCACAATCTCTTGCCCAGAGTAGTTGAATCAAAGACGAGAGGAAAGAGGTTTAAGGTGAAAGGGAAAAGAGTTAATAGGAATCTGTGGGTAACTTTGTCACGCAAAGGGTGGTGGCTGTATGGAACAAGCTGACAGAGGAGGTAGTTGAGGCAGGGACTATCCCATCAGAAGTAGTTAGATAGGTACATGGATAGGACAGATTTGGACGGCTATGAAACAAACGCAAGCAGGTAGGACTAGTGTAGCTGGGACATGTTGGCTGATGTGGGCAAGTTGGGCTGAAGGGCCTGTTCCACACTTTATCACTCTGACTCTATGACTCTATAACCACGTAGCTTAATAGTTACTAAGTGTAGGTAAACCATCCATGTTCTTGCTGAGAACTTTCAGAATTTTCTATTTTTATTTCAGGTGAATATGCTACTTTTGGTCTGACCCTACTTATCAACTATGCTTCTAATAATTGTACATCTTTCTATCAGGTCTCCCCTCAACCTCCTACATTACACAGAAGATAATGTAAGTCTGCTCTTCTCTCCTTATAGCTAATACCCTCCAAACCAGGCAACATTCTCGTCAAAGTCTTTTGCACCCTCTCCATGCCTCTTCTGCACACTCTTCCGCACCCACCCCACATCCTTCCTTACAGTCTGCAACTCCAGCAATCTTGATGTCAACAGCAAAACTATTAACCAACCCGTCCACATTTATGTCTAGGTCATTTATATATGTATCACAAACAACAACGGTTCTAGCACAGATCTCTGCAGAACTCCACTGACCTCAGACATCCAGCTTGAATACAGCCCTTCCACCACAACCCTCTGTCTTCTATTGATAAGACAGTTAATCTACACACATTTTCCAATTCATAATCTTTTAACCTGGGTTAATTATCAACAGATTTTGAGTCCTAGATACTGGATTATACTTTCTGGTAGATATTGTTGACTTACCACTGAAATGACTAATGCCATAACCAAAGGCTACATACACACTCTAACTCCAGGCAAGGAAACAAACTATCAACATTGTTCCATATCTCTTGACGCATTATTCCTTATTGATTGCTATTATGATCCAAGCATCCTTTGCACTCAGCAGAAACCTGGAAGTTTGAACTCACAAAGGTTCTTCAACCACATGTAAGAAGAACACTGGATTCAAGCCTTGATCTGAATCTAACTCATAACATGTAGCCTGCAACTTTAAAAACAAAAATTCAGCTTAATTTCTGTCTTTGGGCTGATTCTCCTCACAAACCTGGCAACATTGATATAAGGTGAGCAGAATAGTTGGCACAATGCAGGACAGTTTTCGGGTACCTGTAAAGGTAAATCCACTTCAGTTCAGTTTAGTTTATTGTCACGTGTTCCAAGGTACAGTGAAAAGCTTTTGTTCTGTGCTAATCAGTTAGCAGAAAGACAATACATGATTACAATCGAGCCATTTACAGTGTATAGATAAGGGAATAATGTTAGTGCAAAGTGAAGCCAGCAAAGTCCAATCAAGGATAGTCTGAGGGTCACCAATGAGGTAGATAGTGGTTCAGCACTGCTCTCTGGTTTGATGAGTAAACATAGAAACATAGAAAATAATGCATTTGCCCCTTTCAGCCATCACCACCATTCAATATGATCATGGCTGATCATTCAAAATCAGTACCCCGTTCCTGCTTTTTCCCCAAATCCCTTGATTCCTTTAGCCCTAATAGCTATATCTGACCTTCTCACCCAGTGAATTGGCCTCCACTGCATGTTGTGGCAGATAATTCCACAGATTTACAACTCTCTGGGTGAAAAAGTTTTTCCTCATCTCAGTCTTAAATGGTCTACCCCTTATTCATAAACCATGACCCCTGGTTCTGG
This sequence comes from Okamejei kenojei, assembly GCA_035221665.1. NCBI lineage: Eukaryota > Metazoa > Chordata > Chondrichthyes > Rajiformes > Rajidae > Okamejei > Okamejei kenojei. Next base: position 52,226,239 of record CM069134.1, on the reverse strand, counting down.
ACTTCTCCCAACCTGATGAACATTTTTCCTGCGTCTAGCCTGTCCAATCCCTTAAGAATTTTGTGTTTCCATAAGATCCCCTCTCATCCTTCCTAAATTCCAGTGAATACAAGCCCAGTCAACCCATTCCTTCATCACATGTCAGTCCCGCCACTCCGTGAACTAACCTGGTTGTGGGTTAGATTGATGATTCTTGGGCTTGGGAAGCCCCACCCTACCATTCTGCTCTTTACCATTCTCACAATGAACATGTAGAACACATGTTGATTACATGTTGATTTCACCCCCGCAGTGGCTTTGGTGGTCTCCACTTTAAAAACAATCAGAAGGAAGTTGTGTATTGGACTAGAGTTAATATCAGAAACATGATGCAGTTTTAAATCAAAATTACTTCTCAGGGCAAAGGGGTCGATAAGTAGAACAATCTGCTGCAGAACATTAGTAAATAACTCAGTAAAGGCAAGTACTATAGGAACATGTTAATCTAGAATGAAAATATATTGAAATCATATCTTCATTTCCAGTGAACGGAAAAGCTCTTTGTTGATCAACTTAAATATAAACGTGAAGTAACATTTATGATTGATCATTTCATTAAAAAATCATATGTGAAAACCAAAGTAACGCAACCATGAACCATTATGCCTTAAATGTTATCTCCAATAATCTGCAATAAGATACAATACAATAAAACCTTATTCATCCCCGGAGGGAAATTGGTCTGCTGACCGTCACAACACCCAAGGCACACAAACACTTGAAATTAAAAGTAAAAACAAAATGAAAAAGACAAGCGACTGTTGGCTGGCTGCCTTGTGCCCAGCGCCTTCACCCTGAACAAATGAACAAACAAACAAACACAGACTTACCCCCTGGGCAGAGGATTGTAAACTAGAGTGCCCCTCCCCTCTCCCACACCCGGTCCCCCTTTGTTCCCCCATCGCCCCTCACAGCGGTACCCCCTCGCCGTGTCCCCATTGTTTTCCTCTCCCCCCTCACGCTCATCGATTGCGAGGCCCCACTGTCACCGAGGCTCCCGTTGCCACCAAGGCCTACGTTGCCGCCGAGGCACCCACTGCCACTACCGAGTCTCCTGCGGCTGTCGCCAAGTCTCCCGCCGCTGCTGAGGCTCCCATCGCCTCCACTGCTGGTGCTCCTTCAACCCAGACAGGTCTCGTCACTTGGCTTCACTGCATGTCCCCTGGGAGGCCTGTCGGGCGAGTTGGGCCTACCCGGGCGCGATCCAGTCTTCGGTCGTCATTCTGGTCGTTGGCGGCAAAGTTGTTCGGCGAGTGGATCGGGCCCACGTGGCTCCCCGGGACACTCCCGCCACAAGCGCGGCTCCCCGGGAATCTATCCTCAATATTGTTCCTTACAACTCAAACAATCCACTTCCCGAACAAGAATATTATTTCAAATAACTCTACACTTCTCAGTTCCCTCGTGACTGCTCAAAGTGCAGTGGGAATTTTGATCTTTAATCCGAGTTTACTGGACTTTATCTTGCACTATACATTATTCCCTTCATCCTGTATCTGTACACTGTGGATGTCTCGATTGCATTCATGTATAGTCTTTCCGCTGACTGGATAGCACACAACAAAACATTTTTCACTGTACCTCAGTAAGCTAAACTAAACTAAAAAAACTAAACTAAACTATATACTTTTCTAATTCTCTTGACTAAAAGCTTGAACAGAGCAACATACATTTTCTTTTTAGTCCATAATGATTTAGAAAATGTTACTTACATTATGTGATTAAGCCCAGAGAGGTAATCACATTTCAGACAAAGCATAACACAAAGTATTATCAGTGGATCAGGCAGTATCTCGCATGGACTGGACAGGTTACTTTTTTGGGTTGACCCAGAACTTCGTCTGTCCATTTCCTCCGTAGATGTTGCCTGACCTGCTGAGTTTCCCCCAGCACTTTGTGTTTTGCTCAAGATTCCAGCATCTGCAGTCTCTTTTGTCTCCATTAGAAAAAGCATTTATTGATGATGAAATTAGAATGACCTTCAATACATCAGCCCAGCCTTTATTGATAAAATAGTTATTTGAAGGTCAAAATATGGGTTCTATCACAACACTCACATTCTGCTTCAAACTTGAATAACAGTAGGCATCGCTTGGCACTGGAATTATATAATCAAACTGTATCTGTAAAATCTTCCAAATGCATTGGAAGGAAAGGCAAACCGACGTCAATATTTACTCCCAGACCAATCACCCCACCAATCCAGCAGGTCGGAAGAAGGGTCTCGATCTGAAACATCACCTATTCCTTTTCTCCAGAGATGCTGCCTGACCCGTTGAGTTACTCCAGCATTATGTGTCTATCCCAGCATTCATGTCCATCAGGTGGCTCTAATGAGGAGGCAAGGTTGTTCACATGCCAGAAACCAGACTCCCACCCCCCCAAACAAGGGAGATATTCAGGCCTACAGACATAAAGATTCAAGGACTTGTTCAAAACCCACATCCCCGCTCCCAAATCTCGGACCACCCAAGCTGGAAAATATGCATTTGGGATACATAAGATGATGTTAGACCTCCAAGTCCATCTATCAGCAGCACACAGAATCCCAAGGCAAGTGGCAGAATGAATGCACCACCAAACCAGCTCACTCCATTAGGCTCTCCCTAACAAGAGCGGAACTCGCTATCAAAACATGGAGGGGACCGGGGGACACGGGACACACAATTTTTTTGGCGGCCGCATGCGTATGCGCACACTCACACAAACATGCGCGAGGTTTCAGAGGTGCAAAACAACGCTAAATGCAGCTCAACTCTGCCTGTCTCGCCGGGTTAACTACAGCCCTGACTGGACTGACAGGATACCAGCAGTGCTTCTCCGCCCTGCCCATATTTCCTGCAAGCCCAGGCGGGTTAACCAGGCAGTTGAGCTGGGTTTAGCGCTGCTTCTCTGCGCTGGCTGTGGGCCTGTGGGTACTGCTCGCATCTGACTCCTAGCCTCTCTGGCCACCCGTGGGCGGGGGGGGGGAGCATTCGGGTGGGGACGGGACAGCGCCGGAGACCCGGCCAGGATCGATCCTGGCTTTGGATGAGGCGCAGGTCTGTACCACGTCTCCCTCCTCCAATCACCGCACTCTATCCTCAGTCCACACCCCCACTCCTCCCTCCTCCAATCATCGCGCTGAATCATCATGTTCCGCCCCCATTGCCTGCTGACCGATGTCTTTCTCGTCCAATCGGCGCCCTCGATCAGCAGTCCACCTCGGCAGAGGGTACACATCCCCCACCTCTCAAAACATGGGGGGGATGTGTCCCCTCTGCCCCCCCCCACCCCCCCCCATGTTTTCCTAACACAGAATCTGCAGTTCAAACATTAGTCATATCAATCACTTCGCAACCTGAGTAAAGTACTAAAAGGGTGGAAACCAAGCTTTAGGGATTGCACTCTTGCCACTTGGGCAAACTATTATGGATATAGGCCCATTCTGGACTCTTGAAATCCATTCCAACATTTAAATGTCCCATATGTACTCCACTGTTGGGCTTAATGCCAACTATCCTTCTGTATAACAGTTTGCAGTTTTGTACGCAGTTTCGCTCTTCAAATTTGAGGAAGGATATTCTTGCTATTGAGGGAGTGTAGCGAAGGTTCACCAGGTTAATTTTCGAGATGGCGGGACTGTCATATGTTGATAGAATGGAGCAGCTGTGCTTGTATACTCTGGAATTTAAAAGGATGAGAAGGAATCTTATAGAAACATATTATTCACGGTTTGGACACGCTAGAGGAAGGAAACATGTTCCCGATGTTGGGGGAGTCTAGAACCAAGGGCCACAGTTTAAGAATCGAGGGGCAAGCCATTTGGAACAGAGATGAGGAAAAACTTTTAAACGCAGAGAGTTGTGAGTCTGCAGAATTCTCTGCCTCAGAAGGTGGTGGAGGCCGGTTCTCTGGATGCTTCCAAGAGAGAGATTTAGATAGCGGAGTCAGAAGATGTGGGGAGAAGACAGGAACGGGGTACTGATTGTGGATGATCAGCCCTGATCACATCGAATGGCGATGCTGGCTCGAAGGGCCGAATAGCCTACTCTTGCACCTATTGTCTATTGTCTAAATAGAGTAATACAGGGTGGAAACAGGCCCTTCAGCCCAACTTGCCCACACCGGCCAACATGTCCCAGCTACATGTCCCAGATATAGATGGTTCACCTGAAATGAACCAAAGTAATGGTGATATATAAATATTTTCATGATGAATGTTAATGTGACGGCAGGATTTTAATGGAACATCAAGAACGAAAGGAAGCTCCTGTTTAATACAGTCTCACTGTACTCTGCTTAATTTACACATGCATCGTCCATATATTAATATGTTTTTTTTAATAGTGATTCTGTGCAAAAGTGACTTTCACATTTTCCAAAATGATACAAAATAACCCATAAATGGTTGGTTTTTTTTAAGTCATAGAGTGATAATAGTGTGGAGACAGGCCCATCGGCCCAACTTGCCCACACCAACCAACTTGCCCACATGTCCCAGCTACACTTAAATGTTGGGATAATTCCTGCCTCAACTACCTCCTCTGGCAGCTTGTTCCATAAACCCACCACCCCTTGTGTGAAAAATATACACCTCAGATTCCTATTAAATGTTTTCCCCTTTACCTTAAACCTATGTTCTCTGGTCCTCGATTCCCCTACTCTGGGCAAGAGACTCTGTGCATCTACCTGATTTATTCCTCTCATGATTTTATACACCTCAATAAGATCACTCCTCATCCTCCTGCGCTCCAAGGAATATAGGAATTCCTCCTCTTGTTGTTGATTCAATTTTAAATCAGGTGAAGCTGCTACACAACAGTGTGATGAGATGGAATTTCCCTTGAGCTGGCCAGACCACCGACTGAATTAATTGCCATGGAGATTTTCAGCTAATTTCACGCATTTAAGAAATTCTTCAAATACAGCAATTTTTCAAGGTGCAAAGGCAAACCTTTAAAATGGTTGCATTAAGAAAATGGCTTGTATGCTGCAATAAACTAGTAAATGGTCTTATATTGTTTATCACCGTCCATTGATTTTAAATGAGATTCCTTGCATTTTTTTGTTATAAGTATATTTTCAGCTGCACTAATTAATTTACATTAATTATTGGGAAAATGTTGCTAAGCTTGGAAGGTAATACACAAAACAAGTACATAGTTCCTCGAAAGTGGTGTCATAGATTGACAAAATGGTGAAGAAGGCTTTTGGCACACTGGTCTTCATCAGTTAGGGCATTCAGTATCGAAGTTGGATGTAATGTTGCAGTTAAACAAGTTGTTGGTGAGGTAGCACTTGGTACTGTGTTCTGATTTGGTCTCTCTGCTATAGAAAAGATGCCATGAACCTGGAAACAGAGCCGGAAAATATTTCTGAGGATGTTGGGAAGATTCGAAAAATTGAGTTATAAAAAGAGGTTTGGCAGGCTGGGACTTTATTTCTTGGAGTATATGTGACTGAAAGGTAACCTTATAGAGGTGTATACAATTATAAGGGGCATAAATCGGATGAATGCACACAAGCATTCTCCACAGAGTTGGGGAATGAAGAAATCAAGGGCATTGGTTTAAATTGAGAAGGAGATCTATGAATGATGTGCCAGTGGTAATGGTGGTACCAGGTACAATAACAACATTGGACAGGTTCATTGATAGGAAAGGTTAAGAGAGATGTGGGTTAAATGCAGGCAAATGGCACAAGCTTTGATGGGCATTTTAGTCGGCATGGACAAGTTGGGATGATGGACTTTTTACAAGCTGTATGACTCTATGGCTTAAAACGAAAGCTGGGGAAAAAGGGAAGATGAGAAAGAAAGAGGTGACTATAACTTTACATCAGGGGTCAATGGTTGGAGCATGGTTGTTTTCAAATTACAACATTAATTTTATGTAAATGCAAAAATAATGAAAATGCTGGGAATATTCTGATGAAAGGTAATCGACCTGAAACGAAAACAGTTTCTCTCTCCACAGACACTTTCTGACCTGCTGTGTATTTCCAGCACCTTCCATTTTAGTTTAACATTGAACAATAATGGTATTAAATTGACCAAACTAATGTGCAACAGCATAGCAAGATACAGTATCTGTCAATTTTGCTTACAACATTGCTTACAAATTACCACAGAGAACTAAGTCCCAGCAGGTTTTAGCATTCTTCATCCTGCAGTGACATTAGCAGGTTTCTGGTGTTATTTGTAATTCCACGCAAGCCAGCAGAAAGCTCATTTGAGTAACAGGCATGTATTTTTCCTGCTGCTGTGCCTGCATTGCACTGTCTGGTAATGGGTGGATTTCAACGCATATAATGGAATAATCTTGCACAGTGTCACAGCTCATCGCGTACCAAGAATTATGTAGTCCTGAAAAATCAGGAGACAATCAGGAGCATTACTGTGTTATGCCCCTGTCCCACTTAGGAAACCTGAACGGAAACCTCTGGAGACTTTGCGCCCCCCCCCCCCCCCCAAGGTTTCCTTGCGGTTCCCGGAAGTTTTTGTCAATCTCTCTAATGGTCGAAAGTGGTTTCCGCTTCTTCTATGTTCCAGCGAAGAGGCGGAAACCACTTTCGACCATTAGGGAGACTGACAAAAACCTCCGGGAACCACCGAAAACCACACGGAAACCTTGGGTGGGGCGCAAAGTCTCCAGAGGTTTCTGTTCAGGTTTCCTAAGTGGGACAGGGGCATAAAAGAAGGAACTGCAGATACTGTGTTAGTTAGTTTAGTTTAGAGATGCAGCGCAGAAACAGGCCCTTCTGCCCACCGAGTTCACATCGACCAGCGATCCCTGCACATTAACCCTATCCTATAGGCACTTGGGAAAATTTACACTTATACCAAGCCAATTAACCTACAAAACTGAACATCTTTGGAATTGAGGAGTTGTGTATCGGAGCAAAGAGGTCCTTCTGCAGTTGTACAGAGCACTAGTGAGACCGCACCTGGAGTATTGTGTGCAGTTTTGGTCTCCAAATTTGAGGAAGGACATTCTTGCTATTCAGGGAGTGCAGCGTAGGTTCACAAGGTTAATTCCCGGGATGGCGGGACTGTCATATCCTGAGAGAATGGAGCGGCTGGGCTTGTATACTCTGGAATTTAGAAGGCTGAGAGGGGATCTTATTGAAACATATAAGACTATTAAGGGTTTGGAGACAATAGAGGCAGGAAACATGTTCCCGAAGTTGTAGGATTCCAGAACCAGGGGCCACAGTTTAAGAATAAGGTAGATGAGGAAACACTTTTTCACACAGAGAGTTGTGAGGGTGGAATTCTCTGCCTCAGAAGGTGGTGGAGGCCGATTCTCTGGATGCTTTCAAGAGAGAGTTAGATAGGGCTCTTAAAGATAGCGGAGTCAGGGGATATGGGGAGAAGGCAGGAAAGGGATACTGATTGTGGATGATCAGCCATGATCACATTGAATGGCGGTGCTGGCTAGAAGGGCCGAATGGCCTACTCCTGCACCTATTGTCTATTGTCTATCTTGGAGAAAAAGCCACGCGGTCTTGGGGAGAACATACAAATGCCATATAGAGAGCACCCGTAGTCGGGATCGAACCCAGATCGTCCAGCACTGCAAGAGCAGTAAGGCAGCAGCTCTACCGCTGCACCACCATGCAGCCCAATATATCCAAAGTGTATTTAAAACTTATTGCAAGAATGATAAAATATTAGAACTTTACCTAAACATCAGGACTTCACTTTCATAATTTTATCTTTCAGAATTTACCTTTTAGTTGAGTTTAGGGATACAGTGCAGAAACATGCCCTTCGGCTCACCGAGTCCTTGACGACAGATGAGGGAAGACTGGGTCGACTGGAGTTGTGTTCACTGGAATTTAATAGGATGAGAGAGGATCTTAGAGAAACATATACAATTCTTAAGTGATTGGACAGGTTAGATGCAGGAAAAATGTTCCCCATGTTGGGGGAATCCAGAACCTGGGGTAAGAATAACGTTTAAGAATAATGGATAGGCCATTTAGTATTCAGATGAGGAAAACCTTTTTCACCCAGAGAGTTGTGACTCTGTGGAATTCTCTGCCACAGAAGGCAGTGGAGGCTAATTCGCTGGATGTTTTCAAGAGAGAGTTAGATTTGGCTCATAGGGCTAAAGGAATCAAGGGATATAGGGAAAAAAAGCAGGATCGGGGTACTGATTTTGGATGATCAGCCATAATCTTATTGAATGGCGGTGCTGGCTCAAAGGGCCGAATATCCTATTTTCTATGTTTCTATGAACAGCGATCCCCTCATATTAACACTACCCCACACACACTAGGGACATTTTATTTTACATTCACCAAGCCAATTTATTTACATACCAGTGGGTCTTTGGAGTGTGGGAGGAAACCAAAGATCCCAGAGAAAACCCACACGGTCACGGGGAAAATGTACAAACTCTGTACAGACAGCACCTGTAGTCAGGATCGAACACGGGTCTCCGGCGCTGTAAGGCAGTGATGCCCCTGTCCCACTTAGGAAACCTGAACGGAAACCTCTGGAGACCTTGCGCACCACCCAAGGTTTCTGTGAGGTTCCCGGAGGTTCCGGTCACTCTCCATGAGTCACCAGAGGTTTTGGTCACTTGCTTGGAAAGCCTCAACCGAAGTGTGAGCTGCATCTACTGATCAAAGATCCTATAGGATCTTTGCTGCCGACCACACACACAAACACATCGCCAAGGTGGGGCCAGGGACAGCGGAGGAGCGCTGTCTGCACGATGAAGAGGAAGGTAAACGGCTGCCACAGAGCACGGTAAGTCCTTTAGAGAGAGCGGGAAGGAGGGAGAGAAGGGGAAAGGGGGGGAGAAGAGGAGAGAACGGGGAAAAGAAGGGGAGAGAGAAGGGGTGAAAAGGGGGGGAGAAGAGGAGAGAACAGGGAGAGAAGGAGTGGAGACAGTTTTAAGAAGTTTAATAAAGTTAGCGGGCATTTTACCTTGCAGCGGATCTTCTAGGTCCTGAAAACCAAAGATCCGATAGGATCTTTGCTGAATATTCCAATGAGCCAATCAAAATGGCTGGTCCGAGAAGCTGATTGCCTTTGACGGCCTGTAAGTAAATAGCAATCCCACTCCACTGGCTTCGACCAAACGACAAACTATTTTTAGTCGAGGCCGGTTTTGTTTTTTTTGAAATAATCACAGGAATATAGAAGAAGCCTCAACTACGCGGAAACAACTTTCCATCATTAGGTACAGTGACCGGAACCTCCGCAAGCCTCACGGAAACCTTGGGTGGGGGCGCAAGGTCTCCAGAGGTTTCCGTTCAGATTTCCTAAGTGGGACAGGGGCATAACTCTACCACTGCTCCACCGTGCCATCCTCTTACATCAGCTTCTATTCATAACCTCACAGTATTGCAATTTTATAAACTTACCCACATTTATCTTTTTTGTTCCCTTAACTTTTCCCTTCACAAATTAATTGCTCAGCAACTTACTATCCACTCCATACTCATTTCTTAAATACTTGGTTGAATATTGGACATCAACCAAGTGATTTGCTGTCATCCAGGTGATCATTTTACTGATCAACCTTAGTATAGGAAGGAACTGCAGATGCTGATTTAAATTGAAGATAGACACAAAGAGCTGAGTAACTCAGCGGGACAGGCAGCATCTCTGGAGAGAGGGAATGGATGATGTTTTGGCTCAAGTCTGAAGAACTTCTGAAGAATAGTCTGAATAAAGTTATCGACCCAAAACGTCACCCATTCCTTTTCTCTAGATGTGCTGCCTGTCCCGTTGAGTTACTCCAGCATTTTGTGTCTATCTTTGATCAACCTTAAGGCCCTGTCCCACCTTCCCGAGTTACTCACGAACTTTCCCGTGTTTTCCCCTTAATTCGAACTCGGAGAATTACTGTAATAGCCGTTCATAGGTACTCGGGGCTATTTTTTTAACTCGTGGACATTTTTCAACATGTTGAAAAAACGTCCCGATTTACCTGATGCCCCGAGTTCCTACAGCTGGCATTATGAGCCGTTAAGAAACATCTACGGACTCCTACGGACTCGCTACCGACATTACCCAACATTCCCCCAGTTCGAATCAAGGGGAAAACTCGGGAGAGTTCGTGAGTAACCACGGGAAAAAGTGGGACAGGGCCTTTGTAGTGATTGGTGCCTCTTGCATGCAATCAATGGACTATTTCTGCATGCTTTACTAATCAGGGGGTTGTGCATTGGTATGACAATACTCTCCTGGACTGTTTGTAAGAGAAGAATTTCACTGTGCACTTGCACATGTGACAAAAAAGCACCATTGAGCCATTTTCCACCAAGTGCCTGTGACTCCAATTACTTTTAATTGATACATCACTTGAGCATCAAGTATCAGACTACAAACTCATTTTCAGTTTCACTTTCAGTTAATTCTTGACAATTCCTTGTAGATGTTTGTTTTACATGATTCAAAGGTGCATTGTTCAATCCTCGCTGTTCAATCTTTGATATCAATAAACTGGTTATTAAGGGACAGTACATAATACATTGGTGAAGAGTAAGGTTCCTGTGACATCCTTTAGGTCAAAGGATGGGGATATTCAAGCAAAGATTGTTGTTAAGAGAATTAAGGGAAATGGGGGTTAGTGCAAGAAAGTGGTGCTGAGAGAATCAGCCATGATCTTACATAGAGGCTGAGCAGGTGTGAGTGGAAAAATCACAATTCCCTTTCCTATTTCTACTTGTTATGTACTGATGTGCTTATAAATGTAGGAAGGAACTGCAGATGCTGGTTTAAACCAAAGATAGACACAAAAAGCTGGAGTAACTCAGTGGGACAGGCAGCATCTCTGGAGAAAAGGAATGGATGATGTTTCGGGTCAAGACGATTCTTCAGATGTCAGGGGAGACTGAGATACATAGATCAGTCAGATGTGAGAATAGAACAAAGAGAATGAAGATCAAGGAAAATGTACAATAGATCATTGTTAGCTGGGAGTTAGCTGCTTTTCTTAATCTCTGATCAAAGCAAAGAGATAAAATGAGGGTCTTGACCCGAAATGCCACCCATTCCTTCTCTCCAGAGATGCTGCCTGTCCAGCTGAGTTACTCCTGCTTTTTGTGTCTATCTTCGATGTTCTTATATATCCTTTGGTTTGCACTGACTTCTGATTTGAATATCAAAGGAAACAGTAAAAGTCATTCAAAATAATTCTCCCATCAATGTCAAAAAATTCTGAAATAAATTTAGTTTAGAGATAAAGCGTGGAAGCAAGCATTCGGCCCACTGAGTCCATGCCATCCAATGATCACATGTACATTAGTTCTATCCTACACACTGGGGAAAATTTACAGAAGCCAATTAACGGACAAACCTGCATGTCTTCGGAAAGTGGGCGGAAACCGAGGCACCCAAAGAAAACCCGCGTAGTCACAGGGAGAACGTACAAACTGTGTACAGACAAAATCCATAATCAGGATCAAACCCGGGTCTCTGGCGCCGTAAGGCAGCAAGTCTACCGTTGTGTCACTGTGCAGTGTAAGATCAGTAATCCTATACATTTCAATCTCCCCCAGCAAAGGATCATTAATGCTTTAAAGAGGATTCAGAGCAGTCTGGAAATATTTCCATACAACCTGTTAATAGATTTCCAATAATATTATAATTAAATGCATTTTGGATCATTATTACTCCAGTGCCACTGAGTTAATACAAATGATATTTGTGGAATAGAACCAGCCAAGACCAATGGCCTGGAATCAAATGGATTATTTGTTTTCCTAGGAGATTAAAGAAGGAATTTATTCATTAAACAGTCTGTGACCGACAGAAGATTAGGACTGTGCAAGCCTTTCAGATAAATTGAGGTGATTTCAAGATAGCACAGCTTATGCATGCCAGACAGGCCTAGAAATTGCACTTTCCATTTTCTCAGCATTTGAACAGCAGGTTGGGTCACACAAATATATGAGTAAGATCTCAAATTAAAACTTCACACTAACGGTGATACTAATATAGTTGGTTTCAGTACGGACACTTCCCTATTGATGTGCTGCCAGTTCTCGAACATTGTAGTATGAAGCACAGCAGGTGTTATCTATGCTGGCAGCGTTTGAAGGGATATACCATTATACAAACAATATTCTTCCAGCTCCAGGGGATTGAATGAATGAAAAAACTATTTTATGAAGGATGTGGGAGTCAGAGCAACCTGATAGGCTGATGAATAATAAACTCAGCAGGACACATACTTATTTTGTATGTGACCACAGCGACCCACCAGGTTTGAAGCTAAGCACTCCTGGCAGGATGTTGCCAAAATGGTGCATGTAAAGACAGGGGGTAGTTTTTAAATGCTTGCTCATTCAACAAGCCTGTAATTCAGGCGAAAGTATGTGACTGCTCTGCCTGCAATAATCACAAGACTAGGAAGTTGAGATTGAATGTAACACTGACTTTAAAGGGAAAAATCGCGGTAGAAAGGATGCGCTTGAGGCTGCATAATGTCACAGGTCTCAGGTGCGGGCATGTAAACAGCACAGCTTCAGGAGAAATGGGTATCCAAAGTCTGATTATTTTGTGAGTAAAGGAAAACTGCCATTTTCAAACCGAAATGGCTGAATATGTCACAACAGATTAATTTTGTGTAGGAAAGAACTGCAGATGCTGATTTAAATCGAAGGTAGACACAAAATGCTGGAGTAACTCAGCGGGATAGACAGCATCTCTGGAGAGAAGGAATGGGTGAAGTTTCTCGAGACCCTTCTTCAGACTAATTTTGCAGCTTGTTCTAGCATTGCTGGACACCTGGGGAAGTTTGATGCTGGATATAATGCTGGAGGAAACAAAATCCCTATTGAAATAAGAGGAAGCAGATTTTTTTTCCAGTAATATTCACTTTTGATCCAGTATTTCTATCCTCTGTCTTTCTGATATTATGTGCTCTGTTTACAAGACACAGAATCTTTAATCGAGCAACCAAATTTAGTTTGCGTTAACACAACTCTTTACAATTTTAAAAATTGATTCGGGATTCCAATTTTACATTATAACATCAAAGCAGGCTACATATATCACACTGTATCTGAGCTGCACTAATTGGCACCTTCATGAACAGTATTTGCATTCCACTTCAAACTACATTGCACATTGAACACTTTTCATTGCCTGCACACAGCACCGTTGTTCCATCCATTCATTGTTCTCTTCATACATTTGTCTCCACATATTGCATTTCCTATGTGATACATTCACCAGAAACACATCTTTCAAATGACTACATCCTCCATAACCACAGTCTGCAAGTGTGACAATCACCAGCTAATGCATTAGCATGCCATAAAAGTAAACCTTTTCTTGTCACAAAATCATAGATCTTTCCATAATTACAGTTTGCAATAGGTTACAGCCTTTCTTGACTGGCCAAATCTTTCAAATTTCAATACATCTGTTCTCTTCATCACATTTCATCTAACAGTGTGACTCCTTGGAATTTCCCTTCCATTGGGCTTTATTTACAACAACACATTATCAAGGAGATAATAGATTGAATAATGCATCAATAGTGCATCGTCTTAACGTAGCTTTACCTGTCAAAAACACTTACTGATACTGAATTCTTTGCTTGCATTCCTTGCCAAGGTATGTAAATAGTCGCCCATAAGGGCGTACAAAGTTACAAATCCCCTCCCCCACCGCACCAGTTCGCCCTTTTTTTTCTCCCCAACCCTACTCCCTCAAGGCGGCCTCCCCACGCCAGGTCCTCCACTCAGGTCCCAGCCGCAGGCCTGCCGTGGGCTCCATTGACCTGCGAGGCTCAGGCCCGCGGGGCATCTCTGCCGGAAGATCCACAATGCCCATTTATTATGTCCGAGTTTAATTTTTTCCACTGTTAGGGTGCACCTTGGAACTTTGTATGTAAGAAATAGATATTAGACATTAGAATATAGGTGCAGGAGTATGCCATTCGGCCTTTCAAGTCAGCACTGCCATTCAATGTGATCATGGCTGACCATCCACAATACTTTTTAAATTTTTTTTTTCTCTGATTGAATGGATGCAAACTTAGTGGTTGCTAAACTTTATGAACCAGCAGCTTACTGAATAAAATCTCCTGCTTCTTCCAGTGATATGGACGGTGCCTTTGTAGCAATGTCCATGGCAAGCTGAGGATATTTCTGCAGAAGCTTACATTCTGGCATTGATTGCTTCTTGAAGTTTGTTTCTGGTTCATATCATTTCCTGTATACAGAAAAAAATAGGCTGAATTATCTTCACTAATTCATAATTTACTTATCGTTGGTAAAAATATAAATGTAACCTGATAACATTGGATTTATTTTATATATCTGTTCAGTATTGCATTAATAAAGATTAAATATTTTATTGAAAATCAAAAAGCCCTCACTCACAGACTTTTTATACATTCCAACATCCATATCCTGCAGTTTCATGTATTATATTGACCATTCCTGTAATTCCCAATAATGATTCTCCATAACGAGATCTTCAAGTTCTACATTCCCTGCACACTAATTTCCCATGCCGTTAAATAGGCTACAAAGAAGGGAAAAGCGGCTTTCAGTTCTTCATTGAGTAGTGATTAAGCAGAATCACTCCTCCACCACCACCTATCTTTACACAGGTGAAGTCAGAGTCATGCAGCCAGAGAGGAGTAACTTTGATAAAAAATCATGGCATTTATATAGGTATTAGACATGTCAGATACAGAGGGTATGACAAGCTAGTAACCAATCATCTGAGTCCATCTGGTGATTTACAACATCAGTTACATGATCCCCCTGCCCTGGTCTCATTACAACATTTGTTTGCCTGTGGTATAACTTTGCTTATTTTATTTCAACACAGCAAAACCCCAGTAGGCTCAATTATCAAAGAACACTCCTCAAAATATAAGATACATTTGTAATACAATAATCACACAAGTCATACACACTTCCATACCAAGAAGAAAGATATTTCTATAAATCTAAGCAATTTCTATAAGTCTAATGTTTACATTCCTACTAAGACAATACATTTCATAATTTGTTTCACTACAATTTTACTATTACATATGTATTTAAAACATTAATTATATAAGTTTGCTGAATTACAGTTACTAAGTTCAAAACACACATCTCCAAACCAAGCATGCATGGGTCGTAAATCTGTCAACTTACTTAATAAGTGTTTGGTACCAGGAGAAACTTCATTCTTAACTTACAGTCTCCCCTTTTCCTGCTATCTCTGGAAGATGGATTTCCAATCTCTCTACAAGGCCTTTTACAATTATTACAGAACGAAGCGTAAAATCACTACTCAGAATTACATCAGTATCCATCAATCTAATTATCTTCTTCTCCAAGCACTACTCCTCTTCACATACATCCTAATTCAACATAGCCAAGGCTAACTACAGGGCCTCTTATCGCTCAGCCTTGAATTCTATCTCAAACTCAGCACAAATCTCATAACCTAAGAATGTACCCATAGAGAAAAGAGTTGACCTCTGGCCTAAGAAGAGGCCCCTATTCAGCTATCCATTCTTCAACACAAATTCATGTTCAGGTTAACCGTTTCTATATCTTGACTCATCCTTCCCTGTGTGTGTATATGCTTAATTGCACTTTATTTGGTCAGGAAAACCTTAAGCATTTCTTTTGCAAATTATCTAGCTTATATAAAAGTCATTATCCGAGCAGTTCTATTTATATACTATTTCCTCAATGTAACACCTGTCTCTTTACCTCCCTCCTCGACTCCATCCAAGGACCCCAATAGTCTTTCTAGGTTAGGCAGAGGTTCACGCACCTCCTCCAACTTGATCTACTGTATCCGCTGTTCCAGGTGTCAACTTCTCTTCATCGGTGAGACCAAGAGTAGGCTCGGTGATAGTTTCGCTGAACGCTTCTGCTCAGTCCGCCTTAACCTACCTAATCTCCCGGTTGCTCAGCTCCCCCTCCCATTCCCAATCTGACCTTTCTGTCCAGGGCCTCCTCTATTGTCAGAGGCCCAGTGTAAATTGGAGGAACAGCAACTCATATTTCGCTTGGGTAGCTTACACCCCAGCGGTATGAACATTGACTTCTCTAACTTCAAATAGTCCTTGCTTTCCTTCTGTCTCCACCCCCTCCTAATTCCCAGTTCTCCCACAAGTCTTACTGTCTCCGGCTACATTCTATCCCTGTCCCGCCCATTCCCCTGACATCAATGAAGAAGGATCTCGACCCAAAATGTCACCCATTCTTTCTCTCTAGAGATGCTGTCTGTCCCACTGAGTTACTCCAGCATTTGTGTCTACCTTAAGACAGGGAGAACCCATTAAGATAGAGTGCCAGTTAATAGCCAATAAGACAGAGAAACATTTAATTTGTGTCTACTGATGTTGCCAGGGGAAAGTTTAATTTGATCTCAAAAAAAGGATAGCATTCTGTCATGTTGTAACATCCTGTTACCATTTTAGGGAGTGACAGAAACCTACTGAGTGATTCCTGGCATAATTGTATAAACTGCTCACAATTTGTGAGCACAAGGACTGTTGCCCAAGCAAGCCCAAGTGAAATGTTTTTTGAGCATTTGAAAGTGAAAGAGAAAAATAACTGCGAGGTGGCAGAACGGCAGACGGTATTAAGTCAGATCAGCCGCTGAGGGTGACATTTACGGAACAAAGTAGCAGAAGATGTTTACATCTGAAAGGAACTTTTTTGAAAGGCAGTCACCAGCATTTTTACTATCCAATTAGTAATTGGTTGGCTGCCAGTCTAAAAATAACATCCTACAGCTATTGTACGTGCTCCTGCTTCAGTGATTTCAGTATGATAATAAAACTGAAAAGAAAGATTTGTTTGGATATACAATTTTTAAATGCCAAGAAAGATTTGGCTCATGCTACTTTGTCCTTGAATGGATAAGCTATTGTTAGCAGAGAAAATGGATACTTCAGATATTGAACTCTATCTCGTCATGCTGGTGCTTTGTATTTGCTGCTTACTTTCTTGCAAAGACCAAAAGAATAAATATCTCCTGGGCACAAAATGAAAATCAGAGTGTTTCCATATTGGGCAGTAACGCCGAAAAACTATTCCAATCAATCCTTCATAATATTGTTTGTACCTGGAGATGGGCATAAACATTTTTATTGCTGGGAGACAATTTAGAAAATTACTAAGAGTTCTGATCAGGTGTCATCTTGTCATTAATGGGCAAGATAGGAGTGGATTTAACTGTAGCTCACCAACATTACCTGTCTCCTTGCTCACTAAAGCACGCTTCACGTGTACTCACCTACTTGGACTCTACTAAGGATCACCCACCTATTTGGAGCCTTCAATGGATCATTCTCCCGCAGCTCTGGGTCTCGCTCATCCAGACCTGCAATGGTCCTCAACTTTACTTCAATCCCTGGCAGATCCACCCACTCACCTACCTAGACTCTACTAAGGATCTCTACCTAAATTTCCAGCTGGTTCCACTGTTTACATCATTATATCCCTTTCATTTCACCTCTTCCACAACCGACAATGGACTATTGTGGGCTCCACCTTTCCTTGGTCATCGAAGCCGGCTCTGAGTTGTTCTGAACTTTTTCATACCTCTAGATTCCCTCTCCCCTGACTTTCAGTCTGAAGAAGGGTCTCAACCTGAAATGCCACCTATTCCTTTTCTCTAGAGATGCTGTCTGACCCGCTGAGTTACTCCAGCATTTTGTGTCTATCTAAAGCACACTATACCCCCGCTGCTATAAGACTTTCATGACTGAGCAGCTCCTATTGACAATGGAGATGATGGTCAGAATGGAATTTTAGCCTTGGGCAGTAGAATCCCAATAACCTGACAAAACCTTCTCTCAGATCACGCAGTCTAAGAACTTCTCACTATTTGCAAAGTCCCTCGTAATCAATGACATCTCAAAGCAATTTAAAACAAGACATAATCATGAGAATCAAGTTAAACTGCTGTTAATTCATTAAAATCCCAGATATGCAGTTAAATAAAGAAAATTAAACCAAACACTAGTCATATTATCTTTTTAATTAGGTCAACGACCTAATTGATGAATATCAGCATGCTTGCTGCTCCATTTATATCTGGTGTAAAGTTGCAATGTAGATATGAGGAGTATCTGGCACATCGACACCACACAGGATGTTACTGATCACTGCGGGGTTTTGCAGAACAGAAAAACCTAGGGGTGCAGGTACATAGTTGCATGAAGGTGGGTAGCGACATAGGTGCACAGTGGTGAAGAAGGCATAAGGCACGCTTACCTTCATTGGTACAGGAGGTGGGACGTCATATTACAGTTTAACTGGATGCTGGTGAGGCCACATTTGTGGTACTGTGTACCTTCTGGTCACCATGCTATTGGAAGGATGTCATTAAACTGGAAAGAGTGCAAAGATTCATGAAGATGTTACCTAGTACACAGGCTTTGAGCTGTAAGAAGAGGGTGGATAAGCCAGGTCTTTTTTCTCTGGAGCATTGAAAGCTGACCTTATAAACGTTTATAAAATCATAAGGTGGTCAGTCAGTCTTTTCCCTCGAGTAGGGGAGTCAAAAACTAGAAGGCATGTGTTTAACGTGAGGAGAGAAAGATTTAAAAGAGAGTGAGATAATTTTTTTTCACGCAGAAGATAGTGTGTATATGGAATGAGCTACCATGGGAAGTTGTAGAAGCAAGTACATTTATGACATTTAAAAGACACACAGACAGATACATGGACAGGAAATGTTTCGAGAGATACTAGTCAGCAGCAAGCAAATGGGTGTAGCTTGATTGATTAGGCGACTTGGTCAATATGGATGAGTTGGCCCAAAGGGCCTGTTTCCATGCTGTATAGCTTTATGCAGTGGTATTCTGCAACTGATCAGTTGTTCTGTACAGATGTACCTCCTATCTAATAATAAAGTAACCCTTTTCTGGCCAGGTAACTTAATCACCCAGTTTAACTTGTAAGTTTAAATTTCAATATTTGTACCATAGTTGCTTCCTGCTATTCTGCACAGTTGGCAAAGATATGCAATACGTATTCTTGACTGCAATGAAATACAGAACTACAAAAGCTTTCTTCTGTGTGGCATGTTACATATTAACCTATTATTGTTGGAGGAAATCTCTTTCATTGTTTGTGCAACATATATTACCTAAATCATGATTACTTGTTGTGTCTCTATACAGATTATTGAACAACAACCAAATCAAGAGAATACCAAGGAAAGCATTTGAGGACCTGGACAACCTGAAATACCTGTAAGTGCAGAAATTCTGATTTGGATATCATTACACTTGCTGACTTACATCAAATAATGTAATTGCCTCATATTTTGTTTATTGGATTAGTTTAGTTTAGTTTAAAGATACAGCGTGGAAACAGGGCCTTTGGCCCACCGGGTCCGCTACAACCAGCGGTCCCCGCATATTAACACTATCCTTCACACACTGGGGAAAATCTTTACATTTGCCAAGTCAATTTACTTACAAGCCTGTACGTCTTTGGAGTGTGGGAGGAAACTGAAGATCTTGGAGAAAACCCATGCAGGTCACGGAGAGAACGTACAAACTCTGTACAGACAGCACCCGTAGTCAGGATCGAACCTGGGTATTCGGCGCTGCATGAGCTGTAATGCCCCTGTCCCACTTAGGAAACCTGAATGGAAACCTCTGGTGACCTTGCGCCCCACCCATGGTTTCCATGAGGTTCCTGGAGGTTTTGGTCACTCTCCCTCATGGTCGAAAGTGGTTTCCGTGTGGTTGAGGCTTCTTCTATGTTCCTTCTATTATTTCAACAAAATTGTAAGATTAAATGAGCTTACCAGTTCGAAGTTTGATCTTTATTTTATGAGGAGTTACGGTGAGCGATTACGTGAAGAATCCCTGCCAGAGCGCCTGCACATCAACCTTCAAAGCAGCGGTGTGAAATCACAGTAACTACAGTCGAAGTGATATAGTAAGAATCAGAAGACTAGAACTACCAGATGATCTTTGCGATTTTGAGGGCCAGGGGCGGAGGGCACGTAATCGCTCACCGTAACTCCTCATAAAATAAAGACCAGACTTCGAACTGGTAAGTTCTTGTTTAGTCTTACTATTTTACTTCGGTCATGTGAGTAATTCAGTGAAGATTTCAAAGCTCTGTGATTTCATGCCGTAGATACAGTTCCATATGACACACTGCTTCGGTTGACACAGGATAAACAAATAATGTATTGAACATTGTTTAAATTATACAATGAACATCTTAAACAATAAAAGAACAGTAATAACCCCTCTTTCGCAGGGGAAATTACAAAGGAGAACTCAAACAGAACCCAAAACAGCATGCCCAAATCCTTCCATTGCGAGGACAGGTTTATCATAAATCGTGAAAGATTCCCTTAATCTGCGTGCCTTTAGACCATACTGCGGTGAGGATTTGGTCTAAAGGCATGTCCTGCGCCTTTGCTGCATACGTTGACGCCGCCATGGTAGAGTGAGATTTAAACACATCAGTGTCTACTCCAGCATAATGCAAACCTGTTTCGGCCATCTTGAAATAGTTTGTACTGACACCATTTTATGAGGTTTTTTGTGGCTGATGAGCATCGCTGTTTCAGAGCCTCTGAGACTCTTGATGACCTTGATATATTGACTCAGGTACGTAACTACACATAGTCTCAGGTCAATGGGGTATACTTTAAGCTTATTTTGGTTCCATCCATCCCTGGCCTGCTTTGTTTGATTAGATCATATACATAAAACGTAATATTATCTACAGAAGAATGCATGCTGTCTAGTCGTAACTTTTGTAATATCTAGACCCATTGCGCTGAAACTAGAACCATGAACATGACCACTTTAAGTGTTAACTTCTGGAAAGGCAGAGATGTAATTGGAGCCCATTATCGAGGCAGTGTGAGAACTATGCTCACATCCCAGATTTACATATATCTAGGTCTGGGAGGGTTTTTTTTTAAATACCTCTCATGAATTGGACCACCAATAGATGAGATCCGACAGAGTGTTGTCCGGGCCCTTGCTCTAAATAGGACGACAAAGCACTTCGAGCACTATTAATGGCACTGTAGCTTAACTGCTCGTCAAAATGTAATGTAGCAAGGAACACCAATACATCCGGTATGCCTGCAGTATGATAAGATATATTTGACTGTAAACAGAACATCTCCCATTTCTCAATATGAGATACATATCGTTTTTTAGTACTATCTCTCCGGGCCACCGTAATCACATCTACGGTCCTACTTGATAGTCCGAGTCCCTGGAACAGTCTGGTCAGAAGATACAAATCAACAGATTAATATGATCATGTAAAGGGTGACTCTCTCCTGTCCCAGGGTGAACCAACAAGTTGCTGTATTTGGAGATAGTCATGCATGGCTGTATCATCAGTCTCAGAACCAATGGGAACCATGGCTGTGTGGACCAGTTAGGAACTACCAAACGCCTAAAGAGTAGTCGTGCTCTATTTTGGTGAGACCTTGACTAATGAGGCAGAATGGGGGAAAAGCGTAAAAACGTATGTCCCCAATGTAGCGAGAATGCATCCACCGCTACTGCCCCTGGATCCAATTCCCATGAGACGTATTTAGGTAACTGGTGATTTAACAGATCTATGTCTGGTAATCCAAACCGGCTGACAATCATTTTGAAAAATTTTTGGATTCAGCATCCATTCTGTGTTGTCATTGAATTTACGTGACCTGGTGTCTGCCACTTTCACGTTATCTCTGCCTGGTAGGTAGATATCTGAGACCCAGATGTTTCTCGTAATGCACCAGTGCCAGATGAGGTTTCCCAGATTGTCACATAATAATGACCTAATTCCACCCATGTGATTGATATGCAATAGCTGTGGTACTGTTAATATGAAGCTGCACATGCAAATCATGCATTGTTGAGCAGAATGCTTTTAGGCCATAGAATGCACCCAGCAATTCTACGTAGTTTATCCCATGCCTCTACAGGATTAATGCCTCTTCCACATTCCATCTGCCGCCACAGGTAGACTCGGTATCAGTGGCTCCCCATCCCGACGCACTCACATCAGTTTGTAAACTAAAGGTTATTGAGTCAGAATGTCTCTAGTACATCGTGAGACATTAGTTATCCACCATCGCAACTTGGCGATAGCTTCGGCTGACAAATGCATTGGTCTATTGAAATGACCTGCATGTTCTTTTAGTGCTTGTTGTTTAGCTCGTTGCTCATTCTGATAGTGCAGAGGACCGAACTGTACTGCAGGGAAAACCCGCCACTAATTTACCAATAACACTGGTTACTCATCGGATGGAGGGTTGTTGTTCATCAACCAGATTCCTACAGGCCTTCATAAATTACAGTTTTGGCCGTAGGCAAAGTAACTGACATGTTAGTTAAATCAATGATGAACCCCAAATAGCCAATCATTCTAGATGGTACTAATTTGGATTTAATTAGATGGGTGAGGAACCTAACCTCTCAAACAGGTGTTTGGCAACTGAACCCAATTCCTCATCTGCTTCCTGAGTTTTACCTATGATCAGAAAGATCATCCAAGTATGCCATTACAATGCAATTCTGAGCGTGGAGTAGCCCTGATACTGGTTTCAACAATTTGTAAATAACCTAGGGCTGAGGTTAACCCATTAGGCAAAACTTTAAATTGCCACAGCTGTCTCATCCAACTAAATTTCAAGTATCTACGGTATTGGCACTGAATAATATGCATCTTTCAGATCTATGGTTGCCATATAACACACTTTTGATACCAGTTGCTTAGCAGTACTGAAAGTTTCCATTTAAAAAATGTTCATACTGGACCTAAGAGTTAAGTGGTTAGGTCCAGAATGACTCGACACCCACCATCGTTCTTTTGCCTGGGGAATATTGGACACAAATTGTTGAGGCTGATATGCCGCCCTTTCAATTACCCCTTTTTTGGAATAATATTCCAATTTCATCATTCACCTGTAGAGTTTCTGGTATTGAAAACCCAATACCCGACTAGGTGTATTTTGTATGGGTGGATGTACTTGAGATAAACCCCATTCGAGACCCCCGGATACAGACCAGTATGAATAGATCTGATGTTATGCAGCACCATATATCATAGAACAATTGCAACCTACCCCCGACCGGTGACTGATCTCTTGAGGATATATCCTGGACTATCCCAGTACTTGTACCTCCATGGTTGCTGGATTCTTCGGTCTCCTGGCCCTGTTTGGGGTGTGCATTGAACGTGCCAATGTTTTGGTCCCTAGGTAAGGGATGTATCAGATATTAAACTGATAAGAACAGATGCTACCATTGATCTTAGCCAAAATTCCAAAGAGCGATACGTGTTGCAGGGGTGGCCCGACTTGGTCCTTGACCTGCACCATCATCTCTAGTTCAATTACCCCTTCCTGTTCCGAAAGGGTATGGTTTTTGAGGCGGCATCCTGGTCTCAGGATGAGTTTTGATGAGGTCGATTGTTTTTGCCTCATCATCCAGGTCTATTCCTGGATATTAGAGGATCTGCGCAAGGCTGTGAACCGTGGGTTGAGCGTAGGCTTGATGGCTATTTCGTGAATAATTAACTTTCAAAATGGGCATTACACAGCAGGGCCCATAACCTGCTGTGTTTTGATAATGGTGCCCTTGTACCAAACGCCATTATTCCTGCTCCAACCAGTTTTTAGGACTTTCTGCAGCCTCAACTCATGCGCCCTCATGATGCGCCCCTTTAGAGTGATGCACAGTTAACTGGTGTCTGATATCTCTTGCGAAGTTTCCTCCATTATGGAGTCCTGGAGCTGGTGAGAGGCCATATAATTAAATTGCTGGCCAGATTGTCATCCATGGCTTCACCAGTTCCCGCCGGTATGGCAAAATTGCTGGCCACATCCGGCTCACCTGGAGCATAGCTCATGTGCTTTGGTGTATGCACATAAGCAGTGACACCAAACTTCAGGGTCAGATTCATACTGCCCTGGCTCACGGGAGGTATCATGCAGCCCTTAAAAAGGCACTGCTGTTATGGGTCCCCATGCAGACTCGTAGGCATATTATCCTTCATACGTGTACAGCTCTTTTGCTATACGGACCTCTGCTAGAGGTTGCTGCTGAAAGCTGCTGGGGACCCTGGGGTGTAAAACCCCAGCTGGAACACCTCCTGGTTGATCGTTTTTATCTATGAGGTGTTCCACGTTGTCCAGGCGTCCTCAACCTTTATTTTTGGAAGGGGGAAAGTCTTTCTGGCCTCACTTGTCCGAGTTGACAGGCCTGGACAATTTACTCTTAGCCTGCCTCCCGACAGGAGTGGCCACAGTGCTCTAAAGCACCGGAGTTGCTGCCGCTGGCTGAACTGCCGGCGGCTCTGAAGTCGGCGTCTGAAAGCTGGCGTACACCCGCTGACCGCAGCCCACGGGTAGGTTTTATTTTATAGGCGACACGCTCGCCTCATTTTCTCTGCTAATATTTTTTCCCTTTGGAAGTGTCCCTGCTGGCTCCTGTAACCAGCCTTACAGGACCTAGTAAACCGCAGAACGTTTAAAACACTTATCTGCGGGTGTTTTACTTACCACGGTGTAACCAGCGGTGTTTTACTTACCGCTGGTGGAGCTGCGCTCTCCAGCCTGTCGTTTTTTAGTACTATCTCTCCGGGCCACCGTAATCACATCTACGGTCCTACTTGATAGTCCGAGTCCCTGGAACAGTCTGGTCAGAAGATACAAATCAACAGATTAATATGATCATGTAAAGGGTGACTCTCTCCTGTCCCAGGGTGAACCAACAAGTTGCTGCATTTGGAGATAGTCATGCATGGCTGTATCATCAGTCTCAGAACCAATGGGAACCATGGCTGTGTGGACCAGTTAGGAACTACCAAACGCCTAAAGAGTAGTCGTGCTCTATTTTGGTGAGACCTTGACTAATGAGGCAGAATGGGGGAAAAGCGTAAAAACGTATGTCCCCAATGTAGCGAGAATGCATCCACCGCTACTGCCCCTGGATCCAATTCCCATGAGACGTATTTAGGTAACTGGTGATTTAACAGATCTATGTCTGGTAATCCAAACCGGCTGACAATCATTTTGTAAAAATTTTGGATTCAGCATCCATTCTGTGTTGTCATTGAATTTACGTGACCTGGTGTCTGCCACTTTCACGTTATCTCTGCCTGGTAGGTAGATATCTGAGACCCAGATGTTTCTCGTAATGCACCAGTGCCAGATGAGGTTTCCCAGATTGTCACATAATAATGACCTAATTCCACCCATGTGATTGATATGCAATAGCTGTGGTACTGTTAATATGAAGCTGCACATGCAAATCATGCATTGTTGAGCAGAATGCTTTTAGGCCATAGAATGCACCCAGCAATTCTACGTAGTTTATCCCATGCCTCTACAGGATTAATGCCTCTTCCACATTCGATCTGCCGCCACAGGTAGACTCGGTATCAGTGGCTCCCCATCCCGACGCACTCACATCAGTTTGTAAACTGAAGGTTATTGAGTCAGAATGTCTCTAGTACATCGTGAGACATTAGTTATCCACCATCGCAACTTGGCGATAGCTTCGGCTGACAAATGCATTGGTCTATTGAAATGACCTGCATGTTCTTTTAGTGCTTGTTGTTTAGCTCGTTGCTCATTCTGATAGTGCAGAGGACCGAACTGTACTGCAGGGAAAACCCGCCACTAATTTACCAATAACACTGGTTACTCATCGGATGGAGGGTTGTTGTTCATCAACCAGATTCCTACAGGCCTTCATAAATTACAGTTTTGGCCGTAGGCAAAGTAACTGACATGTTAGTTAAATCAATGATGAACCCCAAATAGCCAATCATTCTAGATGGTACTAATTTGGATTTAATTAGATGGGTGAGGAACCTAACCTCTCAAACAGGTGTTTGGCAACTGAACCCAATTCCTCATCTGCTTCCTGAGTTTTACCTATGATCAGAAAGATCATCCAAGTATGCCATTACAATGCAATTCTGAGCGTGGAGTAGCCCTGATACTGGTTTCAACAATTTGTAAATAACCTAGGGCTGAGGTTAACCCATTAGGCAAAACTTTAAATTGCCACAGCTGTCTCATCCAACTAAATTTCAAGTATCTACGGTATTGGCACTGAATAATATGCATCTTTCAGATCTATGGTTGCCATATAACACACTTTTGATACCAGTTGCTTAGCAGTACTGAAAGTTTCCATTTAAAAAATGTTCATACTGGACCTAAGAGTTAAGTGGTTAGGTCCAGAATGACTCGACACCCACCATCGTTCTTTTGCCTGGGGAATATTGGACACAAATTGTTGAGGCTGATATGCCGCCCTTTCAATTACCCCTTTTTTGGAATAATATTCCAATTTCATCATTCACCTGTAGAGTTTCTGGTATTGAAAACCCAATACCCGACTAGGTGTATTTTGTATGGGTGGATGTACTTCCGAGATAAACCCCATTCGAGACCCCCGGATACAGACCAGTATGAATAGATCTGATGTTATGCAGCACCATGTATCATAGAACAATTGCAACCTACCCCCGACCGGTGACTGATCTCTAGAGGATATATCCTGGACTATCCCAGTACTTGTACCTCCATGGTTGCTGGATTCTTCGGTCTCCTGGCCCTGTTTGGGGTGTGCATTGGAACGTGCCAATGTTTTGGTCCCTAGGTAAGGGATGTATCAGATATTAAACTGATAAGAACAGATGCTACACTTGATCTTAGCCAAAATTCCGAAGAGCGATACGTGTTGCTGGGGTTGTCCGACTTGGTCCTTGACCTGCACCATCATCTCTAGTTCAATTACCCCTTCCCGTTCCGAAAGGGTATGGTTTTTGAGGCGGCATCCTGGTCTCAGGATGAGTTTGGATGAGGTCGATTGTTTTTGCCTCATCGTCCAGGTCTATTCCTGGATATTAGAGGATCTGCGCAAGGCTGTGAACCGTGGGTTGAGCGTAGGCTTGATGGCTATTTCGTGAATAATTAACTTTCAAAATGGGCATTACACAGCAGGGCCCATAACCTGCTGTGTTTTGATAATGGTGCCCTTGTACCAAACGCCATTATTCCTGCTCCAACCAGTTTTTAGGACTTTCTGCAGCCTCAACTCATGCGCCCTCATGATGCGCCCCTTTAGAGTGATGCACAGTTAACTGGTGTCTGATATCTCTTGCGAAGTTTCCTCCATTATGGAGTCCTGGAGCTGGTGAGAGGCCATATAATTAAATTGCTGGCCAGATTGTCATCCATGGCTTCACCAGTTCCCGCCGGTATGGCAAAATTGCTGGCCACATCCGGCTCACCTGGAGCATAGCTCATGTGCTTTGGTGTATGCACATAAGCAGTGACACCAAACTTCAGGGTCAGATTCATACTGCCCTGGCTCACGGGAGGTATCATGCAGCCCTTAAAAAGGCACTGCTGTTATGGGTCCCCATGCAGACTCGTAGGCATATTATCCTTCATACGTGTACAGCTCTTTTGCTATACGGACCTCTGCTAGAGGTTGCTGCTGAAAGCTGCTGGGGACCCTGGGGTGTAAAACCCCAGCTGGAACACCTCCTGGTTGATCGTTTTTATCTATGAGGTGTTCCACGTTGTCCAGGCGTCCTCAACCTTTATTTTTGGAAGGGGGAAAGTCTTTCTGGCCTCACTTGTCCGAGTTGACAGGCCTGGACAATTTACTCTTAGCCTGCCTCCCGACAGGAGTGGCCACAGTGCTCTAAAGCACCGGAGTTGCTGCCGCTGGCTGAACTGCCGGCGGCTCTGAAGTCGGCGTCTGATAGTTGGCGTACACCCGCTGACCGCAGCCCACGGGTAGGTTTTATTTTATAGGCGACACGTTCGCCTTATTATCTCTGCTAATATTTTTTCCCTTTGGAAGTGTCCCTGCTGGCTCCTGTAACCAGCCTTACAGGACCTAGTAAATGCAGAACGTTTAAAACACTTATCTGCGGGTGTTTTACTTACCACGGTGTAACCAGCGGTGTTTTACTTACCGCTGGTGGAGCTGCGCTCTCCAGCCTGTCGGTGCGCCAAACGCGTCTGACGTAATGACGCGCAGGCGCTCTGGCAGGGCTTCTTCACGGAATCGCTCACGTGACTCCCAAGTAAAATCAAAACCGGCCTCGACTAAAAATTAGGTTGCTGTTTGGTCGAAGCCAGTGGAATGGGGTCGCTATTTACTTACAGGCAGTCGAAGGCCATCTCCTTCACTGACCGTCCATTTTGATTGGCTCATTGGAGTTTCACGACCTAGAAGGACCCGCCGGTAGGTAAAATGCCCGCTAAACTTTATGAAACTGCTGAAAACTGTCTCCACTCCTTCTCTCCCTTCTCCCCACTCCTCCGCACTTCTCTCCCCTTCTCCCCCTTCTCCCCCTTCTCCCCCCTTCTCTCTCCCTTTCTCTCTCCCCTTCTCTCTCCCCATCTCTTCCCCTTCTCCCCCCTTCTCCCCCCTTCTCTCTCCCTTTCTCTCTCCCCTTCTCTCTCCCCTTCTCTCTCCCCATCTCTTCCCCTTCTCCCCCCTTCTCTCTCCCCTTCTCTCCCCCCCTCCCGCACTCTCTAAAGGAGTTATCGTGCTCTGTGGCAGCCGTTTACCTTCCTCTTCATCGCGCAGACAGTGCTCCTCCGCTGTCCCTGACCCCCACCTTCGCGATGTGTGTGTGTGCGGTCGGTAACAAAGATCCTATAGGATCTTTAGTCGGTAGATGCAGTTCAAGCTTTGGTCGAGGCTTTCAAGGCGAGTGACCAAAACCTCTGGCCGACTCATGGAAACCTTGGGTCACGCGCAAGGTCACCAGTGGTTTCCGTTCAGGTTTCTAAAGTGGGACAGGGGCATGAGGCAGCAACTCTACCGCTGCGCTACCGTGCCGCCCACTTGTTTACTGTAATTATATGGAACGATAACTGATAATAGTATTGCCTATTATATTCATTTTGGGATTTGGAATTAGTGATACATATGCACCTCCTCCTATTTTACTTTCCATTGCTTTTAACTTGCCAACATGTTGGACAAGGTGATAAAAGGGTACTTGACTGGAATCTGATTTTTGCTTTTGGATACCCTCAGCTTTTAATGAGGTCCATAGGGACCACAACACTAGTTATTACTTATGGTATATGTTATAGGACAACATTTCCATGGTCTACAAATTCCATCACATGACACATTGCAGTGAAGTAGCTCATACAGATTCATCAGGAAATTAATGAAGTAGCAATTTCTACATCATATCTGAAACCCACACTTTCCCCTTTGGATCCTCTTTGTGTAAAGAGATGCACAGCCACTGCCGGTATGTATCACACGTCTGGCCACAAGTAACACAAAATTCATTCAGGTGTCAGCAGCCCATAGACAGTGCAGATCACTTTTGCAGAAGCAGGGCTTCATAGTGAATGCAGTTTCCTCTTGGGTAAAATGTGTGAGCTTGTACAGAAGGGCACTGGGATTTAATGCAAGTAGATGTCCTTTGTCTCAGTGCTTATGAATAAATGATACCTCTATGAGCCCATCACATTTTTTTTCACTTTAGAAGTGCTGAATAAATGCACACTGTTATTATAAGTAACTATCGATTGAATGTTATATATTCCACCTGCTCCTGACAGTTCAAAACTACTGTACATATTCATCTCCTATTGTCCTGCTCTTCCAAAGTGTGACCTACAATATGGGGTGTTTAGAGTCATACAGCACCGAAACAGGAACTTCGGCCCAACTTGTCTATACCCACCAAGAGGCCGCATCTAAGCTAATCCCATTTGCCCGCATTTTCCTCATATTCCCTCTCAATCTTTCCAGTGTTTGGCTGCTTCTTTGTTATTAAATGCCATGGGACACAATTAATTTTATCTCATGATGATTTGGGTATTGAGAGAATACTACTGCTGGCTATCTTCCGGAGTGCGTATGATTCTCTCAGATGATACAATACATGCCTGGTTTGTGCTGGTAAGTTTGTGCTGGCAAGATGAAAGAGTGGTTCCGCTGGGCTTGCATTCACTGGAATTTAGGATGAGAGGGGATCTTATAGAAACATATAAAATTCTTAAAGAATTGGACAGGCTAGATGCAGGAAAAATGTTCCTGATATTGGCGGAGTGCAGAACCAGGGGTCACTGTTTAAGAATAAGGCGTAGGCCATTTAGGACTGAGATGAGGAAATATTTTTTCACACAGAGAGTTGTGAATCTGTGGAATTCTCTGCCACAGAAGGAAGTGGAGGCCAATTCACTTGATGTTTTCAAGAGAGAGTTAGATTTAGCTCTTAGGACTAAAGGAATCAGGGATATGGGGAAAAAGCAGGAACGGATTACTGATTTTAGGTGATCAGCCATGATCATATGGCTCAAAGGGCTGAATGGCCTACTCCTGGACCTATTTTCTATGTTTCTATGTTTTCTATGTCTATGAAGCTGACAAATGTTGCGTGCTGTAAAGGTCAATGCAGTCTGAACAATGTTGGCCCAGGCTCCTTATGAGTTGCCCTGAAATACATTATTAATAGGCTGTGGGCCGAGCATCAAAAATGTGTCTAGAAATCGATTTTCATGACCCACGTCACGGAACTACATGAAATGTTCAGTACTGAAAGTGTCAGTGCCGAAAGTTGCACATTAATTAATTAAACTAATTAGAAAATGAGATCGGGAAAGTAAGCGCCATCTAGTGGCCAATGCCCATATTACACCATGGGCAGCCTATTTCCGTGTTGCAGTCCATTTAAACTATATATTATTATACCTATATATGTATATATATATGAGTTGTAAATATGACTGCAATCATATATAATTAAGTATAATTATATAATATAAAATAACCTAAAATAACCCTAAACGTGTTGCATTGTTTGAGTATCTGTAGTTTGTGTGTGTGTCTGTGTATACCTGTCATACGTGTATCTGTGGATGTCAAGTTCAAGTGTTCAAGTGAGTTTATTGTCATGTGTCCCTGATAGGACAATGAAATTCTTGCTTTGCTTCAGCCCAATAGAACATATTAGGCATTGACTACGAAACAAATCAGTGTGTCCATATACCATTATATAAATATATTACACGCATGAATAAATAAACTGATAAAGTGCAAATAACAGATAATGGGTTATTAATGTTAAGAGTTTTGTCCGAGCCAGGTTTAATAGCCTGATGGCTGTGGGGAAGAATCTATGTCTGAACCTGGTTGTTTCAGTCTTCAGGATCCTCTACCTTCTACCTGAGTGTGTGGCCAGGATGGTGTGGGTCTTTGATGATACTGCCAGCCTTTTTGAGGCAGGGACTGCGATAAATCCCCTCGATGGAAGGAAGGTCAGAGCCGATGATGGACTGGCCAGTGCTTACTACTTTTTGTAGTTTTTTCCTCTCCAGGGCACGCAAGTTGCCGAACCAAGCCACGATGCAACCGGTCAGCAAGCTCTCTACTGTGCACCTGTAGACGTTAGAGAGAGTCCTCCTTGAGAAACCGACTCTCGGTAATCTTCTCAGGAAGTAGAGGCGCTGATGTGCTTTCTTGATAATTGCATCAGTGTTCTCGGACCAGGAAAGATCTTCAGAGATGTGCATGCCCAGGAATTTGAAGCTCTTGACCCTTTCAACCATCGACCCGTTGATATAAATGGGACTGTGGGTCCCCATCCTACTTCTTCCAAAGTCCACAATCAGTTCCTTGGTTTTGCTGGTGTTGAGGGCCAGGTTATTGTGCTGGCACCATATGGACAGTTGCTCGATCTCTCTTCTGTACTCCAACTCATCCCCATCAGTGTTACGTCCCACAACAGTGGTGTCGTCAGCGAACTTGATGATGGATTTCGCACTATGACTGGCTACGTGGTCATGAGTATAGAGTGAGTACAGCAGGGGGCTGAGCACGCAGCCTTGAGGTGCTCCCTGCTAATTGTTATCGAGTCTGACACATTTCCACCAATATGAACAGACTGTGGTCTGTGAATGAGAAAGTCGAGGATCCAATTGCAGAGGGATGAGCAGAGACCCAGTTCTGCGAGTTTGGTAACCAGTTTGGAAGGGATGATTGTGTTAAATGCCGAGCTGTAATCTATGAATAACAGCATGACATATGAGTTTTTGTTGTCCAAGTGGTCCAGAGCAGAATGGGGAGCCAGCGAGATCGCATCCACCATTGATCTGTTGTGGCGGTAAGCGAACTGTGGTGTGTCCAGGTTTTTGTCGAGGTAGGAGTTGATTTGGACCATGATCAACGTCTCGAAGCACTTCATCACCACAGGCATTAGTGCCACAGATCGATAGTCATTGAGGCATGCCACCTTGCTCTTCTTGGACACTGGTATAATTGATGCCCTTTTGAAGCAGGTGGGAACCTCAGACCTCAGAGTGAGAGGTTGAAAATGTCTGTAAAAACTCCAGCCAGTTGGTCCACACAGGTTTTTAGAACATGACCAGGTATACCATCAGGTCCAGGCGCTTTTCGAGGGTTCCCTCTAAAGGATTGCATGACGTTGGCCTCTGTGACTGAGAGTGAAATACCATCACAGCAAATGGGGGCTCGGGATGGCACATCGGTGTTCTCCCTATCAAAGTGTGCGTAAAACACATTGAGCTCATCAGGGAGTGATGTTTCGCCGACATTCGAGCTGCCTCCTGATTTTGCCTTGTAGGATGTGATTGCATTCCGGCCCCGTCACAGCTGCCGAGGATCTGTCTCATCCTCCAGCTTGGAGCAGAAGTCCCTTTTGGCCTTTTTGTTGGCCTTACCAAGGTCGTATCTGGACCTGATGTGTGGCTGTAAGTGTGTATGTACAGTGGCTTGCAAAAGTTTTCATACCCCTTGAACTTTTCCACATTTTGTCATGTTACATCCACAAACGTAAATATATTTTATTGGGATTTTATGTGATAGACCAACACAAAGTGGTGCATAATTGTGAAGTGGAAGGAAAATTATACATGGTTTCCAAATTTTATTACAAATAAAAAACTGAAAAGGGGTATGAAAACTTTTGCAAGCCACTGTATGTGTGGATGGATGGATGTGTGGATGTATGTGTGTGCATGGATGTGTACATGTATGTCTGCGTGCGGATGTGTGTGTGTGCGCGGATGTTTGTGTGCATGTATGTGTGTATGGAAGTGTGCGTACAGATGGATGTGTGTATGTATGTATGTATGTATGTATGTATGTATGTGTGGATGGGTGGGTGGACTGTCGCACTGTCATTCACCAGCACGCCATTATCATAAGTAATTCACTCATTGTTTAAATAATTTGACCAAATAAACAGTGAAATGATCGACATCAAAATAAAAATTTATATAATCATTTATTTCCCCAATGTATTTGTTTACATTACTTCTGATCTTCATCTGAATATTCTTCATCAGATTCCAAGTCTTTTGATAAGTTTTGATAAGTCCATTGATAAGTTAGTTCAAGTTCAAGTGGAGGGTCAGGCAGAGGCTACAAAAAAAATCTCAGTCATTGAGTCTGCATGGACTTCAATTCATAAAATTTCAACCTCTTCTTAATGTTAATGAGAATAACATTGTTACTACCATAGATAAATTAGTTCAAATTCACATACACCAATTCATTTCTACATAAACATCAGCCATTTCTGACCATTTCTCACTCCAATGGAAGCCTATAAAGTGCAGTGAATAATTCCTCAGTTTTTCTCCCGTGGTCAGGGCCTGAAAATGGCCGCTATGGGCGGCACTATGTACAGCCTCCTCCCCCCCCCCCCCCCCCCCCCCCCCCCGGGGAGATGATCCAAACACACTCCGCGGCTCCGTGTTCGCGAATGGGCCTCTTCTTAATTGAGACCGCGGCTTCATTATGTTAAGTACATAGGCCCCGCGGTTTGAACACTTTTTCTCAGTAAGTTATCGCAGGCAGCTCCGAGAATAGATGTTAAAGAAAACTTATTAAAGTTATTACAACTTAAACAAGCTGACATTAGTGGAAATGTTTAATTTACTTTGTTATGGATACACATAGTTTAGGCCCTCAACTTCATGAATGAATGAATGAATGAATAAATGAGTGAATGAATGAGTGAATGAATGAATGAATGAATGAATGAATGAATGAATGAATGAATGAATGAATGAGTGAATGTACAGCCTCCAAATCTCATTTTTTCACATTATAAAAGGGTACAATTAAATTAATTAAAGTCCATACAGATTATTTTTCATAAATTCAGACTTTAGATCTTACCTTTCCATTCCAGTTGATTCACAAAGATTGACTGGTTTCACCTCAGCAGGGACTTTGCTTTCAAGTCTTTGTTCTACTTCTATCCACTTAGCTGCACATTCTTCTTAATGCTTTTCTCACTAAATTCAATTACCCTGCTGCAGGTTTCCATGACATGTAATCCACAGAACAACAAAGAACCTTTATCGGAATCTCCAGTAAAACAGGCATCAGTAGAAGCACTCTCAGCCATGTTATGTGCTCCCTGCCTAAAACAAAGCGCATGATTGGCCAACTGGTGTCCGACTCAATGTTAAACGTGCTTCGATTGGACTAAAAATACCTGAACATTTTCTGTTTTTTCTCTAATTTAATAAAAAAATTGTGCAAGTTTTGTTCTTGATGAATTTCAGGGATGATTTATATAATATTTTTACACAATATGTGAAAATTTCATGTAGTTCCGTGAGTTGGGTCACAAAACTGCACAACAAAAGCTCCTCAGCCCACAGCCTATAATACATTATTAAAATGTGTTTGTGAAATCAACTAATTTGCAATCCATTCAAGCACTAAACAGATAACTACTGTGTTGTTTACCAGAACACTTTAGCAAGACACAGTGGACTGCAGATACTGGGATCTCAAGTGAAAAGCAAACTGCTGGAATAATCAGTGGGTTGAGCTGCATCAGTGGGGGAAAAGAAAAGAAAAAAGACAATTGTGAATGACTCACTGAGTTCCTCCAGTAGAGTTTATTTTGTGATCACTTTATCGGTAGACAACAGGAAACATCAAGAGGAGGCCTTGAGTTTAGTCCACATTATAATATTGTTAGGTTGTGTGAACAATTTGCATCAAAATCGCAGCTCTTGTTTTTCTTATAGTAGAGGAACCATTATGTCATAAATGTTGTTAGTTTGCATTAGATTGCATTTTCCTGTGCTGCTTAATGCATTTATTCCCTGCTGTTTAATGCACATTCCCTGTAATGGTCTTGAACCTATGTTTTCCCATTATTCCCCAATTTTATTTGGAAGGGGAGGATAAAATACGATATTGGTTGCTTGTAGACCAAAATTATCCAACTTTCCTTCGCTCCATAGATGCTGCCTCACCTGCTGAAGTTTCTCCAGCACTTTTGTCTACCTTCTTATCCAACTTCAATCCTGGCTTAAAATGTGTGTTGGCACTCATAATCACCGGCTGGAACAAGATGTAAATAGATTTACGTATCAAGATAAACTATAATCAAAGAATGCTAAAGCATAGGTTAACATTTGTGAAACCAAGTACTACAGATAAATCAGTGAAACCAAGTACTACATATAAAGAGAAAAGCAGAGCTAATATTTTAGATCAACACATTTCATTAATTTATTCTCCACAGATGCTGCCTGACATGCTAAATTGTTTCAATGTTTCCCATTTTCAATTAAAACAGTTTACTAGATCTTGAAGCTTCTTTCTACATAGAAGAAAGACCACCTCACACTATTTACCAGAATAGTACTTGGATTAGATGCATTCGCTCTAAAGAGAATTTGGATAGACTTGGATTGTTTTCTCAGGAATGCCGTAGATCGAGGGCAGACCTGATAGATGTATTTAAAATTATGAGGCATAGATAGGGTAGACATTCAGAACCTGTTTCCAGAGTGAGAAGGGCAAAGATGAGAGGTGCAAAGATTAAAGGACATTTGTGGGATGATTTTTTTAAGTAGAGGGTGGTGGGTAACTAGAATAAACTGCCAGGGGTGGTGATGCAGGCAGGTACAACAGTTGCATTAACGAGGCCTTTAAATATCCACATGGATATGCAGGGAATGGAGGGATATGGATAGTTGCAGGTAGATGAGATCAGTTTACCTTGGCATCATGTTCCGCACAGCCATTGTGGGCCGAAGGGCCTGTTCCTGTGCTGTACTATTCTATGTTCTATGTGGTCTGCTGCATATTGTCCAGCTTCACCGTGCAATGTAGAATAGATCCAAAATATTGGACATCAATGAAGGCTAGATTCAAGATTCTTGGAATAAGAGGGAATTAAATAAGGATGTGACAAATATCAAAGAAACATGGGAACATGGAAGAGAAATTGAATTAGAAATAGTTACGGTATGAAGCTGGTACTGGCTTTGAATAATTTTTCTGAATTCTGCTTTCTGATTTATTTTCAGCTACCTATACAAGAATAACATTCGTGCAATCGACAGACAGGCATTTAAAGGACTTGTGTCTCTGGAGCAGCTGTAAGTAAATTTAAGACCTAAATGAATCAGCATATTTTAGGAATGTTACTACATTAATAAGGCACTTCGGCACCTTTGTCCTTGAAATTCTTTGGAGTACTTTCCAACAGTACAAGTGTTTCGGAACTGAATTCTTGGCATCTCTTCATCCAAAGCCAGAATCCACATCACAAATTCTGAGATGCGGTTATTGATACATAAAGGGAAAATGGACATCGTATCTAAATACATTTCAGCTATGTTTACTCTAATATGTTTACAGTTGCCCGGCTTGAGAAACACCCCTTGGG
Source organism: Okamejei kenojei (assembly GCA_035221665.1). NCBI lineage: Eukaryota > Metazoa > Chordata > Chondrichthyes > Rajiformes > Rajidae > Okamejei > Okamejei kenojei. The sequence goes on along the minus strand of CM069134.1, from coordinate 52,189,561 downwards.
GGCAATAGATAATATTCCCTGCAATCTTTGGGTTTTCAGAGCAAATTAAACTAATATGTGCTGAGATTGATTAACATATTCTTAGAAATGTTTACCTACAATGGATCAACTGTTTATCATCAAGAGATTCATGGTTCTGTTGGACGTCAGCTGGAGTCCTGCATGGAATTTCTGAAGAAACCCTGGGTCCTCCAGCATCTCAGATTCAGAGGCACCTTCAGTTTACAAGGATGTTGCCAGGACTAGTGGGTCTGAGCTATAGGGAGAGGTTGAGTAGACTGGGTCTCTATTCCTTGGAGTACAGGAGGATGAGGGGTGAATTATAGATGTGTATTAAATCATGAGAGGAATAGGTTGGGTAGATGCACAGAATTTCTTGCCCAGATTAGGGGAATTGAGGACCAGAGGACATGGGTTCAAGGTGAAGGTGAAAAGATTGAATAGGAATCTGAGGGGTAACTTTTTCACACAAAGGGTGGTGGGTGTATGGAACAAACTGCCAGAGGAGGTAATTGACGCCAAGGACCATCCCAATGTTTAAGAAACAGTTAGACAGGTACATGGATAGGACAAGTTTGGAGGGATATGGACCAAGCGCAGGCAGGTGGGACTAGTGCAGCTGGGGCATGTGGGCCGGTGTGCGCAAGTTGGGCTGAAGGGCCTGTTTCCACACTGTATCACTCTATGACAATGACTCTATACATCCAGGAATTTGAGTTGCCATATAGTGATACCAATAAAAAGCAACAAGACACACAAAATACATTTTAACATAAACATCCACCACAGTGACTCCTCCACATTTCTCACTGTGATGGAAGGTGAAAAAAAGTTCAATCTCGTCCCTTCTTTGTTCTCCCTCGATCGTGGAGGTCTCGAGCCTTCTGTTGACGGGGCGACCTTGGCTCCTGCATCGGGGCGATCGGGCCCTCTGCATCGGGGCGATCAAGCTCCTGCATCGGGGGGTTTGTCAGCTCCCCGTGCCGGGTGATTGGACCCCTGGTCAGGGTTAGTTGAACCTTCTGCGTTGTTGGAGCTTCCCGACTCGGTCTCTTCCCGAGACTGCGAGCACCGCGATGTTGAAATCTGAAATCTGTTGGAGCATCGATCCCAGGCAAGGGATCGGCTCTGATGGTAAGTCCACCCCTCCATGGTGGGGCTCAAAGCCAGTTCCGAGCAAGGCCCCCAGCTCCATGATGTTAGGCTGCAGAGTAACTGGAGATATGATCCGGAAAACAAACACATCTCCAGCAAGGTAAGACATTTAAAAAATGCCCCCCAATTCCCTCCCCCGCCCCCCACATAAAACAAAACCAGAGAACATTAACAACACTTTTAAAACTCACTAAAAATAACAAAAAAAAGACAAAGTCAGACAGATTGTTGGCGAGGCTGCCATCGTGCAGCACCCCCTAAAAGGAGATGCTTTTTTCTGTGACAGTGCTGGTACACTCCCAGTATTTTGTGCAAAACAATAACTTGCACACAGCAAAGGTATGTTGACTATAAACACTTCACACTTTTTTTAACACTTGGATATAAAATGTGTGCACATCAGAAAATTCCATGTTTACATTCAACAACACACAAGTTTATACAGAACAAGTCTGAAGAAAGGACTCGACCCGAAACGTCACCTATTCCTTTTCTCCAAAGATGCTGTCTGTCCAGCTTTTTGTGTCTATATCTTCGGTTTAAACCAGCATCTGCAGTTCCTTCCTACACAAGTCTATTAAACTCTTTTTTGAGTGAGTTTAGAAAATGACCTATCATTGCCACTATTAATTTCTCAACACTCAGTGGTATTTATGCAAGCAATGGGAAATGCAATTGGGTTATGTGGAATATCAACAAGATGGGCAACATGAATCCAAAGCTAAAATGTTATCCCACTTACATAGTGAATGACTTGTGTGTTGACATGGAAATCATATCAGGGCAGCTGACATAAGGAAGTGTCCAGTTGTAATTTTAGGATGACACTAAACACAAAAAGTTATCATATTTCAATTTAGAAAACATCAATTTCAGACTGCATAATACTGGAAAAATGATTTGTAATCTAATTTTGAGGCAAGTTTCTCAATTGTCAGAAGGCAAGACTATTGAAAGGCTCTCTACATTTAGGTACACTTGCCTGATCTCCGAAACATTCTCCTTTCTACCAGTGCTTGCATTTTAATGGCACAAATCCATACAAATATGAACAAGAGTAAGGTTAGGCCCTATGCTCGACACGTTCAGTTGAAGGAAACAAGGTCAGATTTACCTTTAGGTAAATTCTTTTCACCCCTGGGCCACTGACCCAGATCCCTTGATGCTGATGGTGATGATTTAAAAAAAATTGCAATAGGTAGATTCATTTTTGGCAACTTCAAAATAAGAGTGTGATTATAATCAGCTGACCACATCCCTTTCGAATAGGTCATAAAAATTAGCCAAACACCTGCCTATCCTAATGATCTCCTCATTGCCAATAAAGACCAGCAGTGATCCTGACTACCCATCATTTGAGCACTTCGCTGTCAGCTATAATTATTGAGCATGTTTCTGCCATATGCCATCTAGAATTACTGTCTACATTTCAAGCTAATGCATTAATATCGAGGCACAGCCATCTGAGCTCCTTGTGTTTCATTCCAAATGGTGTATCACGGTGGCGCAGCAGTAGAGCTGCTATCTTACAGTACCTGCAGCGCCAAAGTCCCGGCTTCGATCCCGACTATGGGTGATGTCTATGGAGTTTGTACGTTCTCCCCGTGACCTGCATGGGTTTTCTCCGAGATCTTCGGTTTCCGCCCACACTCCAAAGACGTACAGATTTGTAGGTAAATTGGCTTGGTAAATGTAAAAATTGTCCCCAGTGTGTGTAGGATAGTATTACTATGCGGTGATCTCTGGTCGGCGCGGACCTGATGGGCCGAAGTGCCTGTTTCCACGCTGTATCTCTAAACAAAACTAAACTACTTAGACATTGAGGATGTTGGTACTTTAATAAACAGTGGGTATGTTTGCTATTGAGGGAGTGCGGTGTAGGTTAATTCCTGGGATGGCGGGACTGACATATGATGAAAGAATGGGTCGACTGGGCTTGTAAAGTAAAGTAAACTATCCTTTATGGTCATTCAGACCTTTCAGTCTGAACGAAATTTCATTACCTTGCAGTCATAACATATAATAAAAAAACAAAACACATAATAAACACATATTTAACATCCACCACAGTGAGTTCACCAGGCACCTCCTCACTGTGGAAGAAGGCAAAGTCTTAAAGTCTTTGTCTTCTTCCCTCCATGATCTCCCTCTGCGCTGAGGCGATCCAGGCCTCCGATGTTATCGTCCACTAGGCCCGCGGCTGAGCTTCCGAAGCCGGGCTGCCGCCACCGCCGTCGCCGGAATGCTGGAACACTGGCACAGCTCTGAGGCAGGGTCCGCCGCTGGAACGCTGGAGCGCCACAGCTCTGAAGCCGGGTCGCCGCTGGAACACCGCTGGAGCACCACAGCTCTGAAGCCGGGTCACCACTGGAACGCCGTTGGAGCACCGCAGCTCCGAGGCCAGGTCGCCGCTGGAGCACCGCATTTCTGAAGCTGAATCATTGGAATTTAGAAGGATGAGAGGTGATCTTACAGAAACATATAAAATTCTTTAAGGATTGGACAGGCTAGATGCAGGTAAAATGTTCCCAATGTTGGGGGAGTCCAGAACCAGGGGTCACAGTTTAAGAATAAGGTGTAGGCCATTTAGAACAGAGATGAGGAAAAACTTTATTACCCAGAGAGTTGTGAATCTGTGGAAATGTCTACCATGCAAGGTACTGGAGGCCAATTCACTGGATATTTTCAAGAGAAAGTTAGATTTAGCTCATGGGGCTAACGGAATCAAGGGTTGTGGGGAGAAAGCAGGAACTGGGGGACTGATTTTAGAAGATCAGCCATGAATGGTGGTGCTGGCTCGAAGGGCCGATTGATCTACTCCTGCAGTTATTTTTCTACGTTTCTATGTTTGGAGATACCAAGAATATACATTGGGGCAGGTGTATCGTTAACTTTTTTTCTCCTTGCCAGAAAGAAATAGACTATTTATGGACAACATTCGCAATCCCTTTTGAAGAAAATTAAATCTGGTTTTACTCAGTTTCGATCAAGAAGGTTGAGCGTCTCTTACAAGATGAAAGATGAGGGATTCGGTTCATCATTCCAAAAGATAATCCCATTGGGAATATATAGATTTGTACAACCTGTCCATGCCAACAGAGTCCTATTAAGCTAAGCCAATTTGTCTGTCTTCACCCCATGTCCATCTAAACCTTTCCTATCCATGTAACTGTCCAAACATTTTTAAAATATAACTAGACCAAGTGCAGACCCATTGGGTCTGCTCCCTCAACGCAAGATTCCACCGCACACCTGTTCCCCCAATGCAACCTGTTCCCCAACGCAATATTGCACCACTCATGCATAGCCCCCAACTGCGCATGCGCGGCTTATTTTTCCTCATCCCCCAGCACTCCCTCTTCCTCCTCTTCACCCTCATTCTTCAAACCCTAGAGAGGGAGAGGGGGGTAGAGAGGGAGGGGTGGTAGAGAGGGAGGGAGGGTAGAGCGGGAGGAGGGTAGAGAGGGAGAGGGAGGGGGGTAGAGCGGGAGGGCATGGGTAGAGAGGGAGATGGAGAGGGCGGGGAGTACAGGGGGAGGGTAGAGCGAGGAGGTAGATAGAGAAAGAGAGGGGCCGAGAGGGAGGGGGCAGAGAGAGAGGGAAGGAGAGGAGGGAGGTGGTAGAGTGGGGGGACGTGGCAACTACCCTCCTTACCCCCTCCTCTCCCTCCTCCTCATTTCCCACATCCTCCTCCCCTTATTCACATTCCTTGCCCCAGCGCCTACCCAGGTCATAGAGCACTGCCTGGACTTGGAACTCGGCCTGGTTCTCGTACTCAGGCCGGCTCTGGCAATAGACTTCAGCAGTCAGCTCGGCCGCTCCCTGGGCTCCCGTCCAGGCGCTGACTTCATTTTCGGGCTCGTCCCTGACCCCGGACCCAGGCTCGTCCCTGGTTCCAGCGGCGGCTTCTTTCGCGGCCCCGGACACGGCCCCATCCCAAGCCCCGGGCTTGGCCCCCACTCCAGCTCCAGCACCAGGCTTGGCTCGAGCCCAGGCCCAGGACCCGGGCTTGGCCCACGGCACCACCCTCCCCATCGGGCGCCGGGCACCGGCAGACACCGCCACTCCTTGTTCACCGTGAGCGCTGGAATGCCACTCCCTCCTGGCGTGTCCCGTCCTGCCTCGTGAGTGCATTGTGATGTCACTCGGATTTTTTTTCCCGAAGTGGGTGAGTTTGGGCTGCTTTTAAAATTTCAAAGATCAATAACTTTGGAAAAATTGATGGAAATGCGACAGGAAGATGTTTATCGCCACCACGAGTAGGATGTGTGAAAATGGGAAGGCTGTGGCCTAGCGTTTGAAAGAAAATAGGAAACACACACACACACACACACACACACACACACACACACACACACACACACACACACACACACACACACACACACACACACACACACACACACACACACACACACACGACGGAGACTTTTAGTTATATAGAGATTTTACCTGTCTATACCACATTCGCAGGCAACTCGTAAAATATCCTCATCACCCACAATGTGAAAGGTTTGCCCCTCAAAGCTTTAAGTCTTTCCCCTCACACCTTAAACCTATTTCCTCTCTGTTAGATTCCCCTATCCTGGGAGAATGACTGATTATTTACCATATCTGTGCTCATCATAATTTTATAAACTTCTATGAGGACATTTCTCAGCCTTCTTCTCTTCAGGGAAAAGTCTGAGACTATAACTCCCCTCATAACCGAAGGTCACCAATCCAGTCAGCGTACGTGAATCTTTTCCGTACCCTCTCTGGTTTAACCACATCCCTCCTATAGCGTATTGAGAAGAACGGCACTCATTACTCCCAAGTACAGTCCAACCAGTATTTTTTACAACTGTATCACGATGACATAGCTTGCAGTCAGTGCCATAGCTGATAAAGATTCCCACACAATACACCTTCTTCACCACCCTGTCTACTTGTGTTACCACTCTCAGGGAATTACAGTATGTACATGTTCCCCAAGGTCTCTCTGTTCAACAACACTTCCCAGGGCCTTCCCATTTATTGCCATGGGGGTGATGGTCTGAGCCCACACCTTCCATTGAAGTTACTAAGTATTTTGTTAAAATTAGTTGGCAAGGCTGTGCAAGCCATAAGGATAAACTCTTCTAACATTTTTAATATCCGAGCAATGGTTTTCACACTTACAGTAACAGGCCAAACCAGCAACAAAGAGGAGTGGGGGGCAGTAAAGGCCTAAGTATGTTTAAATATTAATTTTATTTCCTTGTGAGAGCTGGAAGAGAAAAATATCCTTTCAACCCCACCCAGGAAGTTGGGGCTTCCCAGTTGTAATCCCAACAGCACGTGTTTCTGGGACCTGGATGAGGCCACCTGACTTATCACTGATTTTATCAGTTACCCTTTCTCAACAGGATTACTGTACTACTATCCACAGGAGCGGGTTTTAAATAAAGCCCATTAAAACAATCTCAGACTCATTCTGCTGCGGCAGGTGTAAAATTCATACACCAGCGTTGATTACTGGTGGAAATTTGCCAGCGGTTCGCATCCAGCTGCAACTGTTGTGTTAAATTGCGACTTGTTTCCTGAGAATATGCCAGCTACTTCCCACCATCTGCATCCTCAGCTCAGCTGCCAGTAGACTGCTGCCGAGCAATTATTTCATTTTTTGCATGGCCCTGAATGTGGCCTGTGAATGATGGGTAAATGCAGAAATGTATTATCTGCAAGCTTGCCCTGGAAAAAAAAGGATTATTATAAAGTCCTTATAATATTGCTTTCAATGAGCTATGGACAAATAAAAGCACATGGCACCATAATTAATGTTACTGGAAAGTCGATTAAATAATGATCAATTTATTTGCATTGTGTTTTTCATTGTTTTTCATCCCAAAGATTTGAGTTCTTACTAATTTTATCTGATTTGCATGGAAGTAATGATTATTTGAAGAAGTTTGGATTATTATTGTGTTAAATTAATTACATTTCTTGTGCCATGTTCTATACAAATTAACTGTTACTTGACTTGGTATTGATGTAACTATTTAGTGCTTATTGATGCTTGGTGTTATTGGTCTTATTGATGCAGAATAACATTGTACCAGATGATGAACTGATGAGATTCCCTTGATTGTGCTAATATCTTTAATTTTGCTTATTACGGATTTACATTGTTTGATGAAATACTGACGTCAAGTTACATTTCTGATCACAGGCTTCCTAGATCATTACAAATTAATTATTTTGTTTAGATGCCGACTTTTATACATTCGCCGATTAGGTAATCATTTACGGAGAAGTAATTTAATTGTTCCAAACAGAACCAGATACAGCTGGAATGTTGTAAGCCACGTAGTCATTTGTTCATGAAGACTATTCTGCTTCAGGATTGCTGTAATGCCTACACTGATGATGGATTATGTATTTAATCAATTCAATTTATTTTCCCGTCGCATGGTGCAAAGCCACACAACATGGTTCACTTGCAAAAGTGGTTTTGGCTGGCATGGAAAATAAACCTACGACATTCTCTCTTTAATCAAGAAGCTGAAATAAAAGGTCATGAGCCACTGTTCACTACGTTTTGAACGTTAAAAATAAGAGGCAACATCAAAGAAACTAAAATATATGGTTAATGTCAAACATGGGATTTGTATCCCTAAAAGTGTAGGAGCACAGCAAGATCTAAGAGTTGAACAATCCCAGAGTTTTCAAGTCAAGGAGAGAATGATGTTTTAAAAAAAAAACTAACCCAGTGCAGTGAAGTCAAGCATTTGGATAATAAATATCCCCGCAGAATGGTGCATTCTATACTGGTTTGAGTGAACAACAGAGGAGAAATTGGAAATTAAAAAAGCCGTAAAACTGCGCGAAAGTGAAGGTTAAAGTCAAAGAAAGAAATTGCTGATCAGCCAAAATAAAATTGCATTCTAAAGTGTGAGGTGTGCAATAAAAATAATGTCTGTACGGTTTCAACTATAATGGGAAGATTTTATGTTAAATAAAAGATAAATGAAAAAGCAATGTGTTACAAAATCAAATGCAATCCTAATATTCTAATACTATTAGTTTAATAACACCAGAATCTGTTGTTTCAGTTATGGTTTTCTAACACATCTGCCAGCTGTCTTTAAATGTTTATTGATACAAGCATATCATTTTTGTTTCTCATGCCTTTGAGTCTTTATTTATGTATGTGGAAGGCTTGGTTTTCTCTGTGGAAATATTCAAGCCATCCAGGCATAGATTTAATACGTTCAAGGTTTTAAGATATGTTGTAGACTGCAAGACAACATTCACTTATATAGAATATTTAATATAGAAACAATATCCCAGTGGACTACAGAAACATCAAATATTAATCACAAGCCATTTAAAGAGATGTTAGATCACCAGGATCCAATATAGATAGGCAAACTGACTGGTGATGGGATGGTGTTAGTCGAACACAAAAACATTTTTTTGGGGGAGGTAAAATACACTGAGCTCAGTCAAAGGAGTATGGGTGTAATTATACCTGAAGCTTTAAAAAAAAAAGGCATGGCCGGATGTGGATACGATAAGGTGGAGTCAAAGTTAAATATCGTTGAGGAAGTGCAAACAGTCAAGGATCATACACATGGTTCAAAGCCAACCCTGGCACTGAGTTTGGCAAAGGCTGCAAATAATTTAAATTTTAACTCTTAAATAAAGAAGACTTTTAAAAAGAAAGCTCATAATAACTCAGGAATTATTGTACCTATATTCCACCTGGCTCAATGATTTATGTCAAGGTGTTCTTGCAGCTTATTTGAAATATGTTCAGCATTCCCGATGAGTCAGAGATCTTTGGCCCATGACCAATAAATTGGAGCTCCCAGACGAACATAGAGCACCTGCAATCTCTTCACTGGGAGCATCAACCACCTATCTATTGTATTACCACCTACCCACCTCAGCACACAAATCCTACACCATCTGAGATGGCATCACAAAATCACACATTAGCCATCTCAAACCAAGGAAAATAAAGTAGAAGCAAATCATCCCAAATCCAAAGCAGCACGATGGCGCAGCAGTATAGTTGCTGCCTTACAGCGCCAGACACCCGGGTTCGATCCTGACTGCGGGTGCTGTCTGTATGGAGTTTGTATGTTCTCCCCGTGACCTGCGTGGGTTTTCTCCAGGTGCTCCAATTTTCCTCCCACCCTCCAAAGCCACACAGGTTTGTAGGTTAATTGGCTTCAGTAAAAGAAAAGTTGTAAACTGTCCCTGGTGTGTGTAGGATAGTGTTGGTTTGCGGGGATCGCTGGTTGGCGTGGGCTTGGTGGGTCGAAGGCCCTGTTTCTCTAAAACTAAATCGGAGCTACCAAAATAACATATGGAAACTGGTATATCTTCATTGGGAGCAGTAATCACCTATGGTATTACCACCGACCCACCTCATCATAGAACTGCTACATCTGAGATGGCATAATTGAGTCGCACATTAGCCATCTCAAACCCAAGGAACTAAAATAGAAGTAAATCAACACAAACCCAAGAGACTAACTGAGTAGGTGGTGGAATAATGAACTGAAAGGAACTAAGACTGCTGGGAGGATTTTTATCCTGTTCGTATGCTTCCTTCTTATACGGTTCGTATGCTATTAGTATAACAGTATATTTAGTATATTTATCAGCATTACAAACATAAATTAGTTTAATCCCAGGTTCCCTTATCTCTGCAATAAGGTGTTTCCTTTGTCTAATCAATGGCAAGATCAAAATACATCACTTGATTGTCACCGAGTGAGTTAAATAAATGGAAAATGCAAAATCTCCTAAGATATTATGAAATTAAATTAGATTATATTAGTTCATTGTCATTTGTACCAGGTGCAATAAAATTGCTTGTTCACACGGAGGTCACAGAATAAGCAGTATACATACAGTTATGATAAATGCAAAAGCACAGTGCTGGAGTAACTCAGCGGGTCAGGAAGCATCTCTGGAGATAAAGGATGGATGATGCTTTGGGTCAAGAGCCTTATTCAGACTCTCTTAACTCTCACACCCTCTCTTTGTTTCAACAATAATAAATGCGATCTCACTCCACAATGTGGGGTAAGTATAAATGTGCTTTAGGAACCAAGTTATAATAGACAATCGGTGATTTTTCTAAATAAAGATATAATTATATTATGGCAGGAAAAGTATAATTTGGTGAAATTAATATACTTTTCTAAATATAATACTTTTAATTAATCCAATGAACGAGAGGACTAGTATATTGTTTGTAGATATTTGGTTGCTATTAACTGTAGTGTATAACCGACTTTTAAAATCAATAGTGTGTTGATTATTGCCGTTATGTCATCAGTTTACAGCTACTTTTCTTGCCAAGGGATAATTATTACAGTCTTGCAGCTAACGGGTTCCACTACATTTAGCTCAGTTATATGTCTACTGTGATGTGAGGCTAGACAGTCATCATTCCTTTGAAATATGCGCCAGAATCATAACTAAATGTGACCTGAAACTAGTGCAACCTCATCTTTCCAACACCAAATACCAAAGTGGAAATGTGACTGACTCCTCATGTCCCAACACTTCAGGGTTTGTTACAATGCATCTGCAGAGATCTATCAACTCGGTTTAAAGTGTTATTCAGATTGACTAGAGTTTGATCAGATTATTCTCTCGAGCAATATCAAGCAAGAATGAAATGTTCCTTTAATGTCACATCTGTAAGTTCTGCCATTTTAAAATATCAAAGGATAATTATTCTATGAATGATTTCTGGAGGTGAGTATATGAGTGTAATAAAGACTCCTTCAAAATCTAAGAGGCAAAAATTGGCTGTTCTTAACATATTCTTATGGGCAATAATTGCCCAATAATTGGCAGTAGTATGTGGGCTGGCTGTGAATAAATTGTTCAATATTCACTTGACAGAAAAGGGAAAGCACAGAATATGCTTCCTTAAGCAATTTAAGGTGATCAAGCATATTATCTTAGAATTAAATATTGCAACAAATTTGACATGTAAAGCTTTCGCAGTTTTTTCTTTTGCCATGTGCTTTATCCCTTCTTCTGCTCACTGTGACTGGAAATTGAGAGATTTTCTTCTCATTAATATTTTATGTCGTGAAGGTTAGTCTGGAGGTTATTTGACCATGCAAGATCTTTGGAGGTTTTGCTCCCAATCAGGGTTTATGATTGATTCTGAACTTGAAGCAACTCTACAATGAATCTCAAAAGTAACTGAAAAAATTAATTGGCAGAGTATCATCATGTTGCGATGAAAGAATAGCAGCAGTTAACACCCATCTGACAAAATCTCACAACCAGTGCTATTTTAGATATTCTATCTGAAAGTTGAGCAGAAAATCAAAACTATTAAACAACATTTTAGAAAATGGTAAAAAAATTATCTAAATCAAGATAAAAAATAACAGTCAATTCTAGCGTGAATTGTTTATCTGTTTAAAGGTTTTCTGAATGTTTATTTTTCATAACGTGTAAGAGATTGGGTTGGACAGTGAGCAGCTCAACTGAATGACAACAATTGTGATAAATAACAAGGCTCTAGTACCAATGAGTGCAGAATGATTGAATAACTTTAGTTATCAGGAAATTACAAATTCAATTCATATATAGATATATAAAGACATCCTAAAGTACCATGGCTGTAATAACTCAGCAGCATCAGGCAGCATCTCTGGAGAACATGGATAGATGGCGTCTCAGAGTGAAAGTGGTGGTTGGTGGGGGTATAAAGCTGGAAGTGGGACAGGGCAAATCTTGGGAAGTAATAGATAGAGAATAGGAATCATAAAACATTGAGAGAGGCTCTCACAGAACTCCCATCGGAGAGAAGAGGTGAACCTCTTTAAATTACCTTGAGGAGATTTTGCAGTGGAGCAGTAAAATGAAAAAACCAGGAACTGCAGTTGCTGGTTTACAAAAAAATACACAAAGTGCTGGAGTTACTGGATGGGTCAGGCAGCATCTCTGGAGAACAGGGATAGGTGATGTTTCGGGTCAAGACCATTCTTCCCACTGCTCCCACCTCCGTGCAGTTCTCCACCTATTAATTGCCATGCTTTGTCCTGCACCTTACCCCTTCCAGCTTTCTTCACCCTCCCTTCCACTACTATCAGTGTAAAGAAAGAAGTGACCTGACCTGAAACGTCTCCATGTTCTCCAGAGACAGATTAGAAAAAGGGGAGGTACAATGAGACCTGGGTGTGCTTGTACATCATTCACTGAAAGTAAGTATGAAGGTACAGCAGGCAGTGAAGAAAACTAATGGCATGTTGGCCTTCATTACGAGAGGATTTGAGTTTAGAAGCAAGGAGGTCCTACTGTAGGTTTACAGGGCCATGGTGAGACCACACCTGGAGTATTGTGTGCAATTTTAGACTCCTAATTTGAAGAAGGACATTATTACTGTTGAGGGAGTGCAGCGTAGGTTCACTAGGTTATTTCCCAGGATGGCGGGACAGACATACAATGAATGAATCAGTCGACTGGACTTGTATTCACTGGAATTTAGAAGGATAAGAGGGGATCATATAGAAACATTAAAAATTCTTAAAGGATCTGGCAGGCTAGATGCAAGAAAAATGTTTCCGATGTTGGGGGAGTCCAGAACCAGGGATGAGATGAGGAAAAACGTCTTCACCCAGGGAGTTGTGAATCCGTGGAATTCTCTGCCACAGAATGCAGTGGACGCCAATTCACTGGATGTTTTCAAGAGAGAGTTATATTTAGTTCTTAGGGCTAAAGGAATTATGAGATATGGGGAAAGCAAAAATGGGGTACTGATTTTAGATGATCAGCCATGAACATATTGAATGGCGGTGCTGGCTCGAATGGCCTACTCCTGCACCTATTTTTCTATGTTTCTATGAGACGCTGCCTGACCCACTGAGTTGCTCCAGCACTTTATGTCCTATTTTGAAAACCAACTTCTGCAGTTCTTTGTTTCTACGTAAAGACATCTTGCCAGTTAATCAATGACAAAAGAAATAATTGATCACTATGATTAGTCATTTGCCATTATTGCTTCAGAGAATCTACATAAGCTGTCAGGATGCTTGAGTTTATATGCCTGTGTGAAACACTTTAAAGATGTGGTACAGAAGAAATTCCAAAGGTAACGTAATAACGTTAGTAGTATGGAAATAAGAAAAATCTCTAGTTTCCAGTAGCTTTGGTTTGTTTCACATTCTAAGGCAGTAATCATGAATACTAATTGTTAACGTGAATTTTTCAACAGATATATTCACTTCAACCACATAGAGATACTAGAGCGAGAAACATTTAGCGATCTTCCCAAACTAGAGAGATTGTAAGTGCGGCATGAACTGCTGTTAATCTGCTTTGTGTGCTTTTGTCCTTGATCGAACTGACCAAACTAATTGCTTTTTGCTCTGGGGGTCAAAAACTAACATAGTTCTAATTATTTAACCCAAAAAAGTACTGGATTTTAAAATGTCAATATGTGGTGAGTCTTTGTATTAAAATTCCAGAAGAGCAATGCTGAAATAGAATCTCCTGCTCTTTGCGCATCATTCTCTCATGCTATCATTCATAGGATCATAAAATCATAAGTGATAGGAGCAGGATTAGGCCATTTGGCCCATCAAGTCTACTCTGCCATTCAATCATGGCTGATCTATCTCTCCCTCCCAACCCCATTCTCCTGCCTTCTCCCCATAACCTCAGACACCTGTACTAATCAAGAATCTATCTATCCCTACCTTAAAAATATCCATTGACTTGACTTCCACAGCTTCTGTGGCAAATAATTCCACAGATTCTCCACCCTCTGACTGAAATTTCTTCTCATCTCCTTCCTAAAAGAATGTCCTTTAATTTTGAGGCTATGACCTCTAGTCCTAGACTCTCCCACCAGTGGAAACATCCTCTCCACATCTACACTATCCAAGCCTTTCACTATTCTGTATGTCTCAATGAGGTCCCCGCTCATTCTTCTAAACTCCAGCGAGTACAGGCCCAGTGCTGTCAAACGCTCATCATAGGTTAACCTACTCCTTCTTGGGATCATTCTTGTAAACATCCTCTGGACCCCCTCCGGAGGCACAAATCCCTCCTCAGATATGGTGCCCAAAATTCCAAATGCGGCCTGACCAGCGCCTTATCAAGCCTCAGCATTACAGGCTCTCTTAAAATAAATGCTAACATATTAAGTTTGCTTTCCTTGCTACCGATTTGATAAATCTTCCATTTGTGGATCCCCACAGGAAGAGAGATATATATATTGTTAAAATGTGAATCAGATATTTTGTGGATCAACTGGTTTGCACCACTGTGTTTGTGCAAAGTTTGTGACTACTTCCTTTTTAAGGTGATTGGATATATTATGGGGAGATGAAAGCATATGTTTATAATGCCATTGAGAGTTGTAATTAGAAAGATAAGCATTACCCCACCGACGTAAAATCTAACGTTACATTTTGAGAAATGTTATGTTTATTTCAAGTCTGCTATTAATCCTAAAACTTTCTAGTAAATGTTACACATGTTTATATGCTTATGTTATGTAATAAAATGAAATGATTTGATTCCTTTCTGAACATAACACTTAAGGGAAAATAAGTAGAAATGTTCCATTATTTACATTGTGCTTACAGTGACATTTATATGCAATAAGAATAATATTTAACAATTAATCATTATTGTAAAATCAAAAATCCAATACAAGGTATGGGACAATTAAACATGCAACACTCCCTGCTAAACTATTCCGAATCAATGGCCATGAGGCAGTAAATGGATTATAATTACAGATGAAGACTGAAAGATGTTCTGTCTTTGTGTATACAATCAACTTGCTCAACTTTATTTTCTTTCGGTGACACTACCATTTTTGCACGGCTAATTTGCAGAACATCAGAAACTGTCTTCATGATTTGGAAGCTACTCAAAGTAAACAATGAATAGGGATTGTTAACTGGATGAATAAGTGGGTGTTTGATAGAAGGTAAAATGCACTTCCAAATAATAAATAAAATACACTATTGATGGTTCTTGAGAGGCATTCGTCATCACACCTTAAAATTAGTTGTGAGGATGCTGCTTTAAAATGAACCATGTTGGACTTAAATAGAAAGTAAAATATAATTTCAAGGCATTATGAGTTGCTTGAAACAGTCTCATGAACCAACAACCTGTTTGATTCCCCACAGGAGATTTTCTAATATAATAGCATTACATTTTCAGATATGTTGTATAGAATAATGCAATGTGTGTCAGGACATTTCTATTTCAGACCCTAGTACTGTAAAAATGCATATTGTTGCAAGTGAGTTTGTTCTCCTTTACACAAGCTACAAGTGCATTTTTTTGTTTCTGTTTAAGTACAAATACATTGAGAGAAAAAATACTAAAATTTGATTTCCACATACACGAAGATCATATGGATTACTTGAATGCATAAGTTATTTAAACAATTAGTTTAAACAATTACATAGTTAAGTGACATTTTACATAGTTAAACAATGACAATGCATCTGGACATTACAGATTAGCTTTTTTCAAGTTCTCAGGTCATTAGATATTTAAAAAGCATTATTACAGAACAATGATAAATGAAATGGGTTCTTAATAATTTGATGAGATTTTTTAAACTTAATGTGCTAGAAAAATCAGTTCAATTTGATGTGAAGTGCTTGCACAGTTAATGAAGTAAGTTTTAAACCTTCTCTATTATTGAAATACTCATTCAACAGTGTTTTTGCAATTTGTATACAGTTTTACTACAGAATAATTATTATTTTTAGTCCTATAGATTAAATAGTCAGTGTTGCAAATACATAAATGCATCATGACAGCATCAATCTCTTTTAGGTATAAACATGGAGAAGAAATTTGGCATTTTTGCACTTTGCCTTTAACAAATCTCTCTGAAAATCCATAAACCTATAAATGTTGTACTCATAAAGGATATTAATATAACGTCATAGAACCAGACTTACATTAAAATTCAGCAGCTCACTTGCCGACCAACTTAATAGAAAAATATCTGCTGATAACATCTTAAATATAATGGAAATTCTTAAATATAATGCTGTTACAAAAGTACATGAGCTCCACAGTAATATCACTGCGGAAAATAAACTGCACAAGGGTACATACTTTTGAAGTAATATTCTTTCCTGGTTCTAATTATATTTCAATTAAGACAAAAATATCCTCTAAAATAACATTTTAACTGACAACATAAAATCATGATGGGAAGCATTTCAAATGTGATTTATTTTGTGGTTAATATTTGCTTCTGCATTCCTCTAAAAAGGTAACATTTAAGGTGAATCTACAGGACTCGTCAGCTCTCTATTTAGTCATAGACCCATGCATCATGGAAACAGGCCCTTCGGCCCAGCTTGCCCATGCTGATCAAGATGCCCATTTATGATAGTCAAAGAGTCAGAGAGTCATACAGCATGCAAACAGGCCCTTCAACTCAACTTGCTCACACTGAACAACATGTCTCATCTGCACTAGTCCTACTTGCCTGCCTTTTGCCCATATCCCTCTAAATCTATCCTGTCCATGTACCTGTCTAAATGTAAATGTTGCGAAAATACTTGCCTCAACCACCTCCTCCGGTAGCTCGTTCCATACGCCCACTACACTTTTTGCAAATAGGTTACCCCTCAGCTTCCTATTAAATCTCTCCCCACACCTTAAACCTATGTTCTCTGCTTCTCGATTCCCCAACACTGGGAAAAACACTTTGTGCATTTACCCAATCTATTCCTATCATGATTTTGTACAGCTCTATAAGATCAAACCCACATCCTCATGGCTGCGTTTGGCCCATATCCCTCTGGACCTTTCCCGTCCATATTGCTTCCCCGTGGTCCTTTTCTGCATGAATACACTTAAAACCTGTAGTCACCATCCAATTAACTGCAGTGGGAGTGCAGACAGCACTCCTCAAATTGATTTTTTTTTTTCTATTTCAGCAGGTAATTGTTGGACAATAAACCTTGAGAGAGATGCCTTTCTGCTGGAGTCGTATCACTGCAAATGTCAATTGTGGCTCCACCTCGTGCCCCAGTTGGGTTCAGTAATGGTGTACTGAACATAGATCCAACCTGGATCTTGCTAATCAGTAGAGTCCCAGACCATAAGGCACAGAAGCAGACCCTTCAGCCCAACTTGCCCCATCTATGCTAGTCGCATCTGCCTGTGTTTGGCCCATATCCTTCTAAACCTTTGCTATCTATGTCCCTGTCCAAATGTTACCTACCTCAACTATCTCCTCTGGCAGCTAAGGACATTTTCAGGCTGAATAAACCTTTTAATAAATCTCAGAAGCCATTGAGGACAATGCTGGCAAGTGTTTTGTTATTCTAAATTTATATGAAGTAGGCATTGAATAGGTTATGCCTTCGAACTGCCTAAACAGAATTCACAAATGGAATAACCTGAGGTTTGAAGGATTGCATGAGGTATGATGAAACAATTAAATTTAATTGACAATTTAAAATCTGTTAGGCCCAGACTGACCAGCCTGTTACTGATACATAAAGATGGACACATTTAAATTCAATGTTTGGATAAAAATATATTGTAACTTCACACATGATTTCCTAAATAATTGCTGTTAATTTTCAAATAAAATTTTAAAAGTTTAGTGCAAGTCAGTAGACATGATACCTTGTAGATAATTAGGTCAGAACAGATTACGATAGGTTTTAGTTTGTGCTTATTGATTTAATACTTAGCAGTTAAAACAATATACGTTTGAAACTGGGTCCCTGCCAAACACTTTTAAATACTCTGCGGTCTCTGTATGTGTTGCTGAACTTACTGATTGTACCCAGCAACTTGTGCACTTTTAACCAAATAACTAGTACTTCATCTTTAATTATATTAAAGTTCAAAAATATTAATCTTCCCTTTGGTTTGAGTTTTAAACTTTAGATTGGCTTGCAGTCTGATCTTGATTACACTGGCTAAAATACAAATCATTGTATTCTATTATACCGCAGGATGTCGTATCCATCTCATACAAATGATCTATGTTTATTTTCATGGCCATAATCTCATGTGTGACTATTGAAAAAGCACAGGCTAGATTTTGTTTTATCTACAGATCACAAAATACACTTTTGAACATGTTTCAAAATAGTGAGTTTGCAAAGAAATACTGAGATGTCCTAAATTGGTATTTAAATAAAGGTTGTTTGTTTCTTTAATTCATGTGCTAAATAGAGCAGAAGGCAAATTTAATTTATAATGGTCAGTTACAAGCTTACTGCAAACTGCAAACAAGCAAACTTCCTGAGATAATTCATCAATGGCGTAGTTTTCCACAAGATGCGCCTGAAATGAGCAATTCCCCTATGACAATGCTAGATTAAAATATACATATTTTCCCGAAGAATAAGATGTTCCTCATTAAGCTGATATAAAGTACATTCTTGTAAGCAAACTAATGATTGTGATTCTGATATTAAAGCAACAAACAACAAGTAGCAAGAACAGGTGTAGTACAGTACTGAAGTAATTGATTATTGAATTTAATCTGGGGATTTTTTTAAATAATTCTCAAAATTAGTTTGTCAGATCAGATATTGTATATTATATTACAGAATATCCATCAAAAGTAATATTTCAGATTGCAAATCGCATCCTACTCTCAAAAAAAAAATCTTAATCTTCAGATCAATGATCAAACTGTTTCAGAGTGTTGGAGAATGCCAGATCAGATGCATTTTACATTTACATTGATGACTCTCTTATTAAATGTTTCAGAACTATTCAAAGTGCTTTACAAGTAAGAAATGGATCTGATTTTCAGTCGCTGTTTTAAAGCAAACAAATTAAACAATCATATTATGCATAGAGACATACCACTTAAAAAAGTTGTTCCATCTCAGCTTACCATTCCTTTGGGGGAATAAGAAATAAGCACATTTCTGTTTTCCTTTGATAAGATCATAGGATTTTCATTATTTCCCAGTGGATAAAGATGAATTCCATTAACATATCGTTATGACTACGTAGTATGCACTGAGCATTCCATGTTAAAATGATAGCTGAGATAAAGTGCAGAAAACTTGGCATCGGATTTCAACCAGACTTTTAGGTCAAGGATGTTATCAACCAAATAATTCTGTGGAGTAGGAGGTACATGTTGGAAAGTGAACATGTAGGGCGGCAGAGTATGTAGTTGATAGATCTGGGAATAGCTGATAGGAAATTCAGGAATTTGAGCAGAAATCTCCAATTTCCTGAGTTCAATGAATTAAGTTTCGACATTTCCCCACAAGTTTTAGGCTAATGGTCCTGCTAAATTTTCAGACAATATAAATGGAAACTAACTAGTCTCTTTTCTTACAGGCAATTTCAATTTGGAAGTGTATGTTTAAACAAACCTGGGGCAAAATTAAGTCATGTGGTTATTAAAAAGGAATATATTCATCAAGTATAAATGATATAAAATAACATTAAAATCATTGATTGCTTTTGTGATTAACTTGCCCTTTTAACTTCTCAGATTTTTACATAATAATAAAGTATCAAGAATTCCCGCTGGAACTTTCTCTCATCTGACTTCACTGAAAAGACTGTAAGTTGTCACATCTTCAACAATTTTTTTCTCATCAATTGGTCAATGTTACAGTGCTTTACTGTATCTGATTTTATTTGGGTCACAAATACAGGTGCTGCCCAATGGTTAATTTAATATTAGCATATAATAGTAAGATTAAACGAGAACTTACCAAGTTCGAAGGTTGATCTTTATTTTATGAGGAGTTGCGGTGAGGGATTTCGTGAAGACCCCGCCAGCACGCATGCGCGACATCCTTCAAAGCAGCGGTGTGGAATCACCGAACACACCATGACTGGAAATAGTAAGATTAAGAACGTAGAACATACCAGTTGACCTTATGATAGAGGGTGGGAGCGGAGGGCACGAAATCCCTCACCGCAACTCCTCATGAAAAAAAAGATCAACCTTCGAACTTGATAAGTTCTCGTTTAATCCTACTATTTTATTTCAGAGTCACATGAGTGGCTTCGTGAAGATTTCAAAGCTCTGTGATTTCACGCCCTGGACAACGTCCATGCTATCACACTGCCGCAATCCTGATGGAGGAAGGCTGTTAATGCAGTCCAGTCTGAACAGACTGAAAAATAATGCATATTTATTGCACAAATAATAACAAACAAATAACCGCGAACCCGGGGACAAACATTCACTGAGCGGCTCCCAGCACGGCTTCTGCGAACGTTGCGGGGGCGACCAGTGGTTTGTTGTGGAACCTTTGGAAGGTTGCTTCACTAGCCCAGCCCACGGTGGCGAGGATGTGGTCCATGGGCACCTCCATGGCCCTCGCCGCTGATGTGGATGCAGCCCTAGTAGAGTGAGATTTAAAAATGTTAGTAGCTATTCCTGCTGCACCCAACACCGCCCTGAGCCACCTGGCGATAGTCTGCACAGTCACTCGGTAATGCGAAGGTTTGTGGCTGATGAGGAGCCCTTGCTCCATCTTCCAGATGGTTCGTGTAGTGCAGATGTAGAGGTGGAGATGGGTGACTATGCAGAGGGTGGCATCAGTGGGGTACGCCCGAAACTCCATGAGTCCCAGGTCTGTGCTGCTTCAATAGGTCCTGGACAAAGAAAGTCACCTGTGTAGGGGTGGAGACCATGCTATCCAGCCACAGCTTTTGTAATGCCTGGACTCGTTGAGCTGTAGTCAGTGCCATCAGCATCACCACTTTGAGGGTGAGCTGTTTGAGTGGTAACTCGGTCATAGGAGACCAGCTCCTCAGTAGGGTCAGAACCAGGTGAAGTTGTATCTGGGCCGTGGAGGGTCGGTGTTAAACACTCCCCTCATGAATTTAGACACCAGGTGGTTGGAGCCTATACCTATGTCCAGGTATGAGGCCAGTGCACTCCTGGCGCTGTTAATGGCACTGTAGCTAAGGCCAACATCGTAATGAAGGCCCGCTAGGAATTCCAGGACATCAGGGATTGTTGCCGAGTTGTAGGGCGTGTTGGTACGGGAGCAGAATGCCTTCCACTTCCTGATCTGTGTGAGGTACTGCCTCCTGGTTGATGCTCGGCATGATGCTGAGATGAGTTCCATGGCTCGTGGTGATATGCCGGCCTTGACAAGCGGCCTCTTTAGAACCTGCAGGCCAACATCTTTAGGTGACCATGGCACGGGTGACTGTTCCCCGTAATGGGGTTAGCAATTAATTTGGGGTGTTTACCAATCGGAAGCCATGGATGTTTCAAGATTTTGAGGACCATCGGGTACCATGGTTGTGTAGGCCAGTCGGATATGATCAAAATGCCAGTTGCAGAATCCAGTTGAATTTTCTGCAATACCCGACTGATGAGGCAGAATGGGGGAAATACGTAGCAAAACCATTTCCCCCAATGGAGAGAAAAAGCATCCATAGCTACTGCCCCAGGGTCTGGTTCCCAAGACACATACGTTGGTATCTGATGGTTCAACCTGGACGCAAAGAGGTCAATATCTGGTGTCCCATAGTGAGCTATAATTTCAGCAAAAATTTGGGGGTTCAACATCCACTCGATGTTGTCATTGAACACTCATGACCTGGTGTCCGCCACTGTTTTGAGCTTCCCTGGCAAATAGGTCGCTGTGATCCAAATATTTCTCTCGATGCACCAGTGCCAAATTATGTTTGCCAATTCATCACAAGATAACGACCTGATACCACCCATATGATTGATATAAGCCACCACCGTTGTGTTATCTATTTGGAGGCGGACATGTAAGTCCCGTGAGTTAGTACAGTAAGACAGTAGTCCATGGAGAGCCCCTAACATCTCCAGATAATTTATCCCTTGTGTCTGGAGGAGGGTGGACTCGTGAGAGTCCCATCTGCCACCACAACTGGACATGGTGTCAGTTGCACCCTAGCCTTGTGCGCTTGCATCAGTCTGTAGCACAACGGACGGGTTGCTAACAATGATGGGTCTGTGACACTCACTAATATTGTCAATCCACCATTGTAGCTCAGCTCTAGCCTGTTGTGGCAACCGGATTGGTCTATCAAAGTGCCCAGCATTTGCTTTTAATGCTGCGATCTTTGCTCTTTGTAAATTTTGGTAATGTAACGGTCCGAATTGCGCAGCTGAGAATGTAGCTACCAGCTTCCCAATCACCTTTGCCGTTCGCCGGATAGTCGGAACCCTGGCGCAAGCAAGGCTGTGGCACGCTTCTTTTATAGCGATAGCTTTGTTAGTCGGGATAATGATCATCATTAAGGTTGTGTCAAGGGTGAAACCCAGGTAATCCATAATTTGAGAGGGGTGCAGTTTTGATTTGTCTGGATGGGTTACAAACCCTAGCTTCTCGAATAAAGATTTGGTCGCTGTAACTGCCAGTGTAGCCAATTGGAGGGTCTGACCCACGATAAGGATATCATCTAAATACGCCATGACGATATAATTTTGTTGTCGGAGGAGGGCCAATATAGGTTTCACTAATTTGGTAAATAGTCTGGGGGCTGTGGTGAGCCCATTAGGTAATGCTTTGTATTGCCACAACTGTCCCTTCCAGACAAATTTCAGGAACTTTCTGTGCGATTCTGTGATGGGAACTGTATATTATGCATCTTTTAAATCGATACAGGCCATAAAGTACCCCGGGTAAAGCATCTGCTTAGCTGTTTCGAAGGTATCCATTTTAAAATGGGTATATTGTACAAAAGTGTTCAACTCGGTTAAGTCTGTGATAATCCGACACCCCCCATCTTTTTTGGTTGTTGTGAAGATGTTGGACACAAACTCAAGGGGTTCGTGCGTCGTTTTGCCAATCACCCCTTTGGCTGCTAGCCGTAAGATTTCAGCATGTCCTGCCTCTATCTCATTCTGAGAGAGTGTAAAATTTCACTGAGGTGCATGCTGGGTAGGGGGAAGTTGACCATCAATAAATTCTATGACATAACCGTGAACACTTTGTAGAATAAACGCGTCAGTGGTGATTGTTTCCCAAACTCCCCTAAATGCCCACAACTGTCCCCCGACTTGTGCAGGAAGAAGTGCTACTGCCTGAGAGGAGCCAGACCCCCTTACCTCCATAGTTAGCAAACTGGGCGTTGCAGAGAAGTGCCAGGGCATCCTGCTGCTCGCTGGTCACATTATCACCATCGAGGATCTTGGCATACGCCATAATGCCCGTCAACAGGAGCTTCAGGATCCGCTGGAGACGGACATCCTGCATCTTGGTGGTCGTGCTCAAGTGTCCCCAGATCTGGGCATTAACCGTAGGAACACTGAGATTGATGCAGTTCTCAGAAGGTTTAAATTTATCCATGGACTCATTAGGTATCTGACCCTGAAGCTGGTGAGTGTTCAGGTAATTAATGGTGCCCACCAGTTTGTGGTGCAGGGGCTCCCCAGTGTGTGTGGCCGTGGCAAATTTACTCACCACGTCCAGCATGTCCTCATCGTGCTCCAGCTCTGCGGTCTCCGGTAGTCCCGGGTTGTCTTCGAAAGCAGCGGCCGGGCAACTGCTGGCACTCCTGGCTGGGGAAGACGAGAGGCTGAGCAGGCTCCTGGCGTGGTTAGTAGAGGCCCGAGACTCCCGTTCATCCCGGTCCCTGTCCCGCTGGAGGAGTTGCTCCACCAAGAGCTCCAACCGCTCAATGCGACCGTTCCCGTTATTCGCGGTGGACAAGCCGACTTTCCCAGGCACTGCAAATTTTCTGGGTCTTCCACCAACAGACCACACCTCCGTAAGATGCAGACTAGGGTCCAAAGGCAGGTTGTCGTGGCCTACCGCCCCTGTAGGCTCATACGACTCCCGCACGGACTCTCCGCTAGTCGGCCTTCAAGCAGACTGTGGCGGCCCACCTGCCTGGTAGGAAGGCAGTGGAGGTGAATCGGCGCCGGTCCCCGGTACCTGCCTCCCCGGAGTCCATGCAGGCTTACCTCCACTGTCGCCCAATGTTCTGCGTGGAGGTGCGTGGTCGGCAGCTGCCAGAGCTAAGCTAACCGACCGTCTACTGCTGCCACCAGCGCCCTTGACCGCAGCCTGACGAGGTGTTGTGCCGGCAGCACCTGCTCCTGCAGGGCTGCTCGACGCAGCAGTAGCTCTGCCAGACTGCCCTACGGCAGATATCCCCGGCAGCTGTACGTGGCGTGCTGCGGCTGCTGGGCTCCCCTGTAGCGCAGCCGTTCCCTGGCCCGGTCCCCGTGGATCCACTGCAACTCGGGGTGAGGTCGCTGGCGACGAGCGAGGCACCTGTCCACGTACCTGTCTGCTCCCCCGCTTCCTGGGGGATGGGGGCACGAAGTCTGGGTCGGTAATATCCAGCTCCTGTGCAGTCATCCATTCAGGTGATAAGTCAGGTGCTGGTGTAACGGAAGCGCCCGACTTACGCACTCTTACCCCCGACCACCCGGATGCTGCTGGTGGTGCTCGCAGCTCCGGTGAAAGGGGCCGCTGGCGAGTTGATGCCCCGCGGCTCCTGGAGAGTGTCGCCTTCCGTTTGCCTTTGGCGTCCTTCCTGTGCGAAGTAAAGGTTAGTGGACTTACCTGACGGCCTTTTGAAGGAGTTGGTGGAGAGAGCACACTCCCCCCCCCCCAGCTTGTCGAGGCAACTGCGCGCGACGATATGTCGCGCATGCGTGCTGGCGGGGTCTTCACGAAGTCACTCACATGACTCAGAAATAAAATAGGATTCATTGCTACATTAAGGTGGATCAAGCAATGGTGCAGCTGGGATTTTATAAATAAAAGTTAATAAGTCTCTTGTTAGCCTTTCTGCCACTCGTTAGACTGGCTGCTGTGTCCTTCATTACGTTTTTACCAGTGTTGCTGAAATTGAGAACTGATAACGGCATAGAAAATGAATCACGGACATGCACTGTGATGTCCAATGTCATACAACATATACCTGGATGGCGCCTCCATAACTTTCATCAGTGCATGTGACGCCAGTTCATAGTGTTGGCCAATTATACAAACAGACCTACTCTGAAGTTATTGAGAGGGTACGTTTTTCAAGTAGGTGTTCTTTAAATATTTAACCCTTCTGAATTAATTGAGCAATTAACTGTCTCATCCCTCTATTAGCTTGGATTTGACTGAAGCACCATTGATTCAGCTAAGAACAATGAGAGGGGATCTTATAGAAACATAAAAAAATCCTAAGGGATTGGACAGGCTAGATGCAGGAAAAATGTTCCTGGTGTTGGGGGGAGTCCAGAACCAGGGGGTTACAGTTTAAGCATCAGGGGTAGGCCATTCAGGACTGAGATGTGGAAAAAACATTTTCACCCAGAGAATTGTGAATCTGTGGAATTCTATGCCACAGAAGACAGTGGAGGCCAATTCACTGGATGTATTTAAGAGAGAATTAGATATAGCTCTTAGGGTTAACGGATATGGCTGGAACGGGTACTGATTTTGGATGATCAGCCATGATCATATTGAATGACTGGCTCAAAGGGCTGAATGGCTGACTCCTGCACCTATTTACTATGTTTTTAACAATGAAGGTTGTGGTGAGAGATCTGAAACTGGCCCCTTACTGGCTGGATTAGTGGGCAGGGCTGAGGGAAATTGGCCAGTGATATACTTCCTACCTATCACAGCGTGGGTCCTGGTGAATGTGGAAATAACATTATTAGAAACCTGAAGACACTCGGTGGATAATAGCCTTTGGTTGCATCGAGTAAATATTTAATGCATGCCGCTTCCATTGGCTGCTGGGTTGAGGACTCCATTGTACATTTGCACTCTGCAGCTGATGATTAATTCATATCACTCTGTATATTCACTCCAAGAATAGCTACACTTAATAGTTAACGTGGACCTTGTGAGAGGAGGGAGAAAGGAAATGGTATTGTTAGAACAAAAAAAGAGTGGGGTGTTCTGTGCTCATTGTATGATAGGAATTATGATTTTTTTTTTTTGCAGAATGGTCCACAGGACAAATAGTTATATTTTAATGCAATCTTTGTTTTATCTGGTTGCAGCCGTTTGGACTCCAATGGCCTGGTTTGTGATTGTCAGCTAATGTGGTTGGGAGAATTGCTGAAGAGCTATGCCAAAAGCTCCCACAGCCAGGCCGCTGCAAGCTGCGAACATCCTCGGGCCTTGCAAGGCAGATCAGTTGCCTCAGTGACAGCAGAGGAGTTTAACTGTGGTAAGCTCTATTTGCAGTACAGTCGATCTCACTAAACATTAGTCTCAAAGTGAATCATAGAGTCATAGGGTAATAACAGTGTGGAAACGGGCCCTTCGGCCCAACTTGCCCACACTGGCCAATATATCCCACCTACCTGCCGTTGGTCCATATCCCTCCAAATCTGTCCTATCTATGTACTTGTCTAACTGTTTCTTAAATGTTGGGATAGTCCCAGCCTCAGCTACCTCATCTGGCAGCTTGTTCCATACACCCACCACCCTTTGTGTGAAATACATATTCCTTAGATTCCGATTTAAATCTTTTCCCCTTTACCTTGAACCCAAGTTGTCTGGTCCTTGATTCCCCTACTCTGTGCAAGAGACTCTTTTATTAATGTGTCATTTGTCTTTTATTAATGCTGGAGGAGGTAGCTGAGGCAGGGACAATCGCAATGTTAAAGAAACGACCAGACAGCTACATGGATAGGACAGATTTGGAGGCATATGGGCCAATTGCAGGCATGTGTATATATAAATACATTTTTGATTTTATTTATGAGACAAACACATTTATATATAAAATATTTACAAACAAATAAATGTCTATATAAATGAGACATGTTGGTCGGTGTGGGCAAGTTGTGCCGAAAGGCCTGTTTACACACTGTATGGCACTATGAATAATCAAAATAAACATCACTTGAGCAGAAAAAGAGGTCATTACTTTGAACAGCTACGACATTGTTTACGCAACATCTCAGAGAATTGGTATTGATATTAGTTTTACTATTGTCATATGTACCAGAATACAGTGCAGAACATTGAGTGTTACCCAATCAAATCATACATTGCAAGTGCAATCAAATCGTACTCATGTAAAACAGGTAATGCAAAGAGAAAAATCCTAATGCAGAATAGTGTTACAGTGTGTTACCATGTACCAGATAACATCAAAGGATGCAAGCATTCTGCAGCTTGCTCGGGATTGGAAAATGGAAGTGGATTTGGAAAAAAGCTTGTGTTTCCCCCAGACATTATGGTTACAACACTCCGGCCAGATATCATCCTGTGGTCCACAACAGCCAAGTTGGCATACGTTGTGGAATTGACAGTTCCATGAGAAGATGGTGTTGAAGAAGCTTATGAGAGGAAAAAGACCAAGTATTCTAAACTGGCAACTGAAGCTGCCCAGAATGGCTGGAAGACCAAGATTTTCCCTGTCGAAGTGGGATGCAGGGGATTTGTTGCTACATCCACGACCAGGCTATTAAAGAAAATGGGGGTCAGGGGTCACTCCCTTCAACAAGCAATCAAGTCATTATCAAACTGCAGAAAACAGCAGCAATTGGCTTTGGATCAAAAGGAGAGACAACAATTAGGCTGCAAGATGAAGACAGGAGGGTATGGAATTGAGGGGGGTGTAACTGGGACGCCAGTTGTCACCTTATTGCCCTCTGGAGACGTTGTGGGCTTATCAATGAAACGTCAAAGAAGGAGGGTGCCCACCTGATGACCCCGATGGCGTACCTACCCTGCCTTTCACCACTCCAATCCCACTGCAAATAGCAAGAGTGCCGACTTACTACAGTGATTGAAACATCAAGTCCTATTAGCTCTACTGTTACACATACAAAGCACAAATTTGAAAAAATTGAGTTAAGTTGGGAGATGGGAACTACATCCTGAGAATGAAGAAGGGTTCCCACCTGAAATGTCATCTATCCATTTTCTCAAGTGATGCTGCCTGACCCGTTAAATTAGTCCAGCGCTTTGTGTCTTTTTTTTGTAAATGAGCATCTGCAGTTCGTTGTTATAACTTTCTTGTTCATGGGAGGACCATTCAGTGGCCTGATAACAACAAGGAAGAAGCTGTTCCTCAATCTGGTAGTATGTGCCCATACGCCAGGATGCCTGCTTCATGTGGTGCCAACTGGAAAGACTGGTCTGATGCAGTTGGAGAGACTGGTTAAGAGGCATGTTCCAGTTGTTGCATGGTGGAGTCCCATTTTAAGAATTATACATTAACAAGCAGTCCTGATTCTCAGGAATCAGGGGATCCTAAAGTTAGTTAGTAGTTGGTAGTGGTAGATGGTAGTGGTAGTTGGTCGTGTTAGTTGGAGTAGGTAAAATTGTGAGGGGAGAGTGCGGGGGATGTCAGTGGGGGTTGAATGGGGGGGATCAGTACAGGATGGATGGGGCGGATCTGTGCAGGATTAATGTGGGGGTCACTACAGGATGAATGGGGGGATCAGTGCATGATGGATGGGAAGATAAGTACAAGATGAATGGGGGGAGGTCAGTACAGTGTGGATTAGGGGGTCTGTGCAGGATGAATGTGTGGTTCACTACAGGATGGATGGGGGGGATCGGTGTAAGATGGATGGGGGAATCAATACAGGATGAATAGAATCAGTACAGGATGAATGGGGGGAACAGTGAAGGGAGAGCAGGATGGATGGGGGATGGTCAAGGATAAATAGAGGGGGATGTCAGTACAGGATGGATCGGGAGATCAGTGCGTGATGAATGGGTGGTTCAGTGCAGGGTGAATGCGGGAACAGTGCAGGATGGATGGTGGGTGGCAGGAGAATCAATGCGAGGTGGATAGGGAGACTAGTGCAGGATGAATAGATTGGGGAGGGGAGCACAGGGGATGTCACTGAGGACTGAATAGAGGCGGGAATGGGGATCAGTGCGGGATGGAGAGGAGGGGTCCCAGGATAAAGGGGGTGGAGGGGGGAGGGGGCGTGAGAGAGAGACAGAGAGACAGAGAGACAGAGGAGGTGGGGAGGAAGGAAGGTCAGCGCTCCTTGGACAACACCGACATCATCGCCCCGCTGCCTTGGCCATCCCTGTTCACTGCTAAGTGCCGCTGTCAAAGGGGGAGGCAGTTGGAATCTCCTCACCACCGCCTCCCCTCCTCTGCCAGCCAACAGGAAGGTGCGGGGCCGAGCGGTGCAGGTGCTTCAGACTGTGGAAGGGAGCCTCCCCTTCCTCCCTCCTCCCGGCCTCTCCGTGTTTTGAAAGCGGTTATCGCCATTGGCGGAGTGGCACGCAGCGGACGCTATGAGGGTGGGCGGGGTGCGGGAGGAGGAGAAGGTGGAGCCGCCGTCACTGCCGCTGCTGCTGTGTGGGCCCGTCATTCGCTCCGACCCTCCCTTATCCCGCACTACAGCTGTTACCGCTGGCGATACAAAACGTCATTTTCTCCAGAGATGCTGCCTGACCCGCTGAGTTACACCAGTTTTTAGTGTCTATCTTCCGTATAAACCAGTATCTGCAGTGTCAAGCCGGGCAAAATGACACGGCTTTTAGGTTGCCCGGCAGGACTTTAGGTGACCATTGGCAACCGGGCAACCGTTAATTTTGAGCCCTGGTTTGTGAGGAATGGGTTGTATATTTTGCCAAGCCCTTGCATCAGTCATTGAAGTAATAGACCTTAAGGCACCCTTTGCCAATGTTGGTCAAAGTCATTGGAAAGTGATGGTTCGAAGCATCACACACCATAGAATTCCAAACACTTGCCATTTGCATTCAAACACAAAATGTGAATCCAGCCCAAAACGTGAGGTAGACAAAAGTGCCGGAGAAACTCAGCGGGTGCAGCAGCATCTATGGCGCGAAGGAAATAGGCAACATTTCAGGCTGAAACCCTTCTTCAGACATGAACATGTGAGTCCAGCCTAAGGCACCTAGAGACATTTTGATGCAGATAAGCTCTTAACTGGTATGCCCACAGCTGATAGGAAAACATCCATCTCATTAACCAGTAGTTATGTAGGGATTCACTGGTTATCTCCTCCAACATCTCCAGCTTGTGTTTGATCTCTAAAACTTTGCATTAAAATGCACAGTGCAATCAAAGCTGAAGGTCAGATGCCCATAAATCTGGCCATCTGACTTTCTGCACCACCGCTGGTTTCAACTGGTTCCAGATTTAAAGTGCAAAGGTATGGAGCCAAGAAGTGACATGCACTACCTTTAGGGTAGACAAAAAATGCTGGAGTAACTCAGCGGGTGAGGCAGCATCTGTGGAGAGAAGGAATAGGCGACGTTTCGGGTCAAGACCCCTCTTCAGACTGATGTCGGGGCGGGGCGGGGAGCCTCACCCTCTGAGTTTCTCCAGCAGTTTTTTTCAAACTTCGATTTTTCCAGCATCTGCAGTTCTTTCTCAAATGCACCACATTTATGATCAATGGCATGATAACAATAGTTGCTTAAGGAGTGTGGTTTTTTATTTAAATAGATTCGTCAATGGGATTACCCTAAGTACCCTAAGTAAAAAGTTAAGTGATTTAACTTATTCTTCTTTTTGCTTATCTTAATTTCTTCATTATTTAAAAGTAGATGTTAAAACTTTCTAATTAATAGATTATTTTTTTATTTAGTTTTACCTTTTTAAAAATATAGTTCAAAGACTTTAATGATGCAAAGAGAGGAAAGTGTTGGGTCGAACACAGTGTTAGGATGAACTCAGTGTTCAGTCCAAGACTTTTTGTATTTTCTTGAGTGCAGTCCAATGTTGCTGCTTTTTAGCAACAAAATAAACTTTATGCATAGGCAGCAATGGTCAGTATGCAAGAGATCAAAGCAAGTTAATTGAAAGCTGTATGTTAACGATCACCGGCAGAAAAAAAGGGTTGTTCGAGAAGATCTATGCTAAGGACATAAGTATTGCAGCAGTTGCAATTAAGATGTAGTACAGGGAACATCATTATATTTAATTAATATAAGCTTTACACTCAAGTAGCAGTTTTTGTTTTAAATGTTTTTGGTTTGAATTCCACTTTGAATTACGTACAGGGATTTGGAAATTTGTATTCAAAATAATGCTCTTTGGCTCAGCACCATTTGTACCCTGCAATCTCTCCACAGCTTCTTGGCTCACTTGACCCTTAGCACCCAATCCGACCAATCTCCAAGCATTTTCCCCTGAAAGCACGTGAGATGTACCACCTGACACTACACCTGGTGTAGTGGATCTCATGTAGATGGGCATCGTGGTTGGCATGTGCAAGTTAGGCTGATGGGCCTCTTTCCATCCTGTATAACTCTATGGCCTCCTCTCTCATTTCCACCCAGAGACTCCAGCAGCCATCCAGGTGAGACTAAGGGTCATGTTCCTCTTCTAACCGTGTCTATTGCAATCAGTTCTCCTGATGAGGCCTCATATATATGACGAGTCCAAGTGTAGACCAGGCAACAGTTTTGCCGAACACTTGCACTTTGTCAGCCAAGGCCTGCTGGAACTCTTGGTTGCTAACAATTTTAACTCCCCTTCCCATTCTCATAATGACCTTTCTTTCCTTGGTCTCTTCCATTGCCAGAGTGTAGTCACATGCAAACTGGAAGCACACCACCCGATATTCAGCTTGAATTGAATTGAATACATTTTATTAGCGAAGTATGTATACGTACAAGGAATTTGCCTTGGTGCTTTGCTTGCAAGGATAACAACACGATATACAGGAGACAATTAAAAATAAAACATTATAATTTAAACATGAAACGAATAAAATAAAATACCAGAGGCTACAGATTTTTGGCTGTTGAGTAGAGCTACGGCTCGTTGAAAAAGCTGGGTAGCTTATAACCCAATGGTATGAACATTGAATTCTCTCATTTCAACTAATACCTCCCCTCTCTTTCCTGTGCCCCACCCTAAACCAATGCACACACATTTCTCCCACTATCTTGCATCACCCCTGTTATCCTGTTCTTTTCACCTTCTCTGTGCACTCATCTCTCATCCCCCCATCCCCCTCCATTCTCCCAGCTCCTCCACCAATATCCCTCCCTCTGGCTTTACATTTCACTCCTCCTCATCTTTTCTTATTTGCCACCCTTTTGTCTCCTCTTCACCTCTAGCCTTAGTAACTTACTCCACCTATTTGCCTATCACTCCATACACTCCCTTTCACCTGTATCCACCTAACGGTTGCCAGGCTTTGCCCCAACCCACCTCTCTTTTCCAGCTTTCTTCCCCATTCCACATCAGTGAAGAAGGTTCCTGACACTTAAAGCCATCTGTCCATTCCCTCCATAGATGCTGCCCGACCCATTGAGTTCCTTCAGCCTATTTTTACTGTTCATCACGTTAATTGCCATTTTAGACTTTAACATCAAGTAGGCCAGTTTGTGTTTTAATCTAATAATTCAAACAAAAGCACACTAAAATCTGAATCACAACTGATGAGGTTCTAAACATGGTTCATCTTATTGTGGAGACATAGAAACGCTTTCTTGCAATCAAGACAGATGTTGGAATATTGCCGCTCATTCACTGTAGTCACCGATATAAACTAGCATAAAATAGTCAAAGTTTAAACTCGCACAAAAGTTTCTCCAGTGGCAAATAATGACCACATGCGATAGAAATGCTGGGGTTAAGGGTGAGATTTTGT
Source organism: Okamejei kenojei (assembly GCA_035221665.1). Classification (NCBI taxonomy): domain Eukaryota; kingdom Metazoa; phylum Chordata; class Chondrichthyes; order Rajiformes; family Rajidae; genus Okamejei; species Okamejei kenojei. The sequence goes on along the minus strand of CM069134.1, from coordinate 52,156,902 downwards.
GGTCAGCATTCAAGCAGTGATGTTTCCCACTGGAAAAAGCTGTAGGCAAAGTTCTTGTGATAATTGTAGTGTGCACTTGCCCTTTATGACATTGGCTTGACATCACGTCTCGGTATGAGGGGCAATAAACAACTGGGATTATACCATTAAGCTGATAGAACAGTAATCGCACTGAAAAAAATCACCAGCATCTCGGGAGGAATTGTATGTAATTTTAAGTCACTACTTTAAGGATGATGTAGATTTTTTAAATTGAAGTGTTACAATTAAAAGATGGGAAGTGAAATTCCATAAATTATTTAAAATCCATTATGCATTAATTAAAAGTATAAGGAGTTATAACTATTGTTAAAATTTGGGGCTAGGAGTTTGTAAACATCATAAATTTCATTAATAAAAATAAAGCATAATTATTTTTGTATTGTACATAAAAACATTATGCTTCAGTATGTCCCCAGGCTTTCACCTTCGTATTGGCATAAACAAAATGGATGACCCTGCCTTTTTTTAATAGAACATAGAACAGTACAGTAGAGTAACTGGCCTTTTGGTTCACAATGTGCCGATCATGATGTCTGGTTAAACTAATCTTCTCCACTTGCATGTGATCCATATCCCTCTATATCGATGCGATTATCGAGACTTTAGACTTTTCAGAGATACAGTTCAGAAACAGGTCCACCGAGTCCGTGCCAATCGGTGATCACCCTGTGCACTAGCACTATCCTACACGCTAGGGACAATTTACAATTTACCGAACCCCTACATCTTTGGAATGTGTGAGGAAACCGGAGCACCTGGTGAAAGCCCACATGATCACAGGGAGAATGTACAAACTCCATACAGTGAGCATATAGTCAAGATCTTACCCTGGCGCTGTAAAGCAGCAACTCTACTGCTGTGCCACTGTGCCTCTCTAAAAGCCTCTTAAATGCCCATCTGATATCTGTTTCCACCACCACCCTTGACAGTGTAGCACGTACCCACCTTTCTCTGCGGAATAAAAGCTTATCGTGCAAATCTCCTGTAAAAATGTTGCCCTCTGACCTTAAAGCAAGACCCTCTAGTCTTTGTCTGTCATTCAACTTTGTAGCACAGAAATTGAATAATGTAGTAGCCACTTTTGTGTGATCTGAAGTCTAGTTTCAAATTTCAATAAAGCATTACTGAAAAAGAGGAACGTCACGTGAGTTGCAAATGGTCTACAAATTTCTTCTGAGAAACTTGTTCATGTGTGTGCCATGCAATGGATTGAAAATCCTGCTGGCAGGCGACTATATTCATGTCCAAATGTGCATGGGTGCGTCCACCAGTTACTGGCATATGTAGGCATTTGCACAACTTGAGAAGAGGATGCAAGGTGTCATTGGGCTATATAATTAGTCATCAGGATTGACATGATTGTGAACTGTATTGAATGAACTGAAATGAAGCCACATATATGAAGTTGTTATTCATCAGGAGAAGCAGGACCTCTCAATAGAGAATCCCAAACTCATAATGCATCATGTTTTTATACTCTTACGGTTAACAATAACAGCGGGTGATTCAATACAACTTCAATAGCTGTTCACTTTGATGTTTTGATTCCAATAAAAGGGTTAATTGAATTACATGTAGAATGTGAGCACACTGTAACTCACAAGACCCCTCTGAACATTCTATAACATTTTTTGGGATAAAGTAATTCATGGGATAGTCTAAAAGCTTCTGTAGTCATCTAATTCCTTCCTCTAGCTTCATAATCCGCAACTCGTCATTCCTTCGGTCTCACACCTTCGGTCTTTTCATCTCTGGTCTTTATCCAACCATCTGCTTATCTAATCCCTGTTCACCTGTACCCACCTGCCATGCTTGTCCTGCCCCACCTCTCTTCCAGCTTTCTGTCCAACTGTATCCACCTGTATCCACCTGCCATGCTTGTCCTGCCCCACCTCTCTTCCAGCTTTCTATCCAACCCCCCCACAATCACTCTAACAATGTACCTGAAACATTGTATATATATATTCTCCAGAGATGCTGCCTGACCTGCTGAGTTATTCCAGCACCATGTGTCTTTTTTTGTAAATCAGTAATTGCAGTTCCTTGTTTCCACCAAAGATTATTGTTGGTGGCACGGTGGTGTAGTGGGAGAAGTGCAGCCTTACAATGCCGGAGGTCCGGGTTCGATCCTGACTATGGGTGTTTGTCTGTAGGGAGATTGTACTTTCTCCCCGTGAATTGCATGGGTTTTCTCTGAGGTAGAAACATAGTAAAATAGAATATAGGTGCAAGGGTAGGCTATTCGGCCCTTCGAGCCAGCACCACCATTCAATACGATCATTGGAGATCATCAGTTTCCACCCACATGCCAAAGACATACAGGTTTGGAGGTTAGTTGGTATAACAGTAAATCGCACCGAGTGTGTAAGGTAGTGTTAGTGTGCAGAGATCGCTGGTCGGTGCAGACACGGTGGGCCAAAGGATCTGTTTCTGCACTGCATCTCTAAACTAACTGACTCTCTTGACACAAATACAACAATTAGTGACAAAATAAGATTAGTCTGGAAGTTTCCTTCATCTCTATCACAATGCAGCATAATAACAAGCTGAAAAGGTCTGCGCTGGGCCAATTAACATACCCCATATGTCTATGCATATGTGAATATGTCATAGTCATGTCAGTAGGCAGCACTGTTTGTTTACAAAGCTGTTCTTTTAATTTCAAACCGATTACTGCTTTCATTGTGCTTTCAAACAGGTATTCTGAAGACTGGTTCTCATTTGAATTAAAGCCTACGACATAATTCTGTAAATCCACAGTAATCCCTAATGAAGAGATGGTATTAGTAATGAACAGGTATATTTGGTATTGGGAGTGATGTCGGGTGGGCGATTGGTAATTGAGGGATGATGAGGGATTGAGTACAGATCATGATAGTACCAGGAGATCAATATAAATAAGGGGTGCAAGCTGCTGCAGGGGTTTTGGGTGGGTGTAGACTGGTCTGAGGTTGAGCTGGGCTAGTCAGCTCCTCTTTAAAAAAACTTTGAAACAAGCCTTATAATCACTGTGCAGAATTTCATCTGCATGTGTGGACTATAATGACATGAATGAAAAGTATAGAAGTATCATCCAGGCGCTGGACATCATATTGCATAGCTAACCTTCTCTGGGCATCAGATGTCAGAATGAATATTACAAACTCTGGAGACAAGAGTGTTTTATCATCATATGTCCTGAAAAGGAACTTTGTGCAACTCAGAGTTCCCAAGTTTCCATTACATTATATGTTTCAGTGAAATTAAATCACAAAGCACACAAAAGCATGATCCCTAAAGTGATCAACATCTGTGGCCTCTTGATATTTTGGGTGCAGTTACAACCTCCTGAAGCTTACTGCAATGGATAACTCTGCAACTGATTATTGTCTGGCACCACTGTTTAAATGCCCATTTCTGAGGTTTGGGACATAGTCGACATATTACAAGGTTATTGCATTGAGAAGGCTGAGACCCTGGGATTTATGGCCAAGCATTCGAGCTTAAAATCTCAAAGTGATATAGAATTGGCTTTGTTTGCTCCATTTACCTTGTTTAGCATTTGGTTTTGGGGTGGCACAGTGACACAGAGAGAGTGTTGCTGCCTTACAGCACCAGAGACCCAGGTTCGATCCTGACTGATGGTGCTGTCTGTATGGAGTTTGTGCGTTCTCCCAGTGACTGCATTGGTTTTACCTGGGTGCTCCGGTTTCCTTCCACACTTCAAAAACATGCAGGTTTGAAGGTTAATTGGTTTTGATAAAAATTGTAAATTGTCCCTTGTATGTAGTGTGTGCAGGTGTAACAAGGATTGCTGGTCGGCGTGGACTGCAGGGCCTTTTACTGCGCTGTATCTCTAAACTAAACGGAGCATATTTGAACAAAATTGCTTCCTATAAATGTATTTGGTTTTTTTTCAAAACATTTTATAATTATGGTTCTTTATTGGAGAAATTAGTAAAAGTAATTCAATTTGCCTTTAAACATAATTGACAAAAATAGGCAAGAAATACTTCACAGCTGTTCGTACTTAGCAAGAAACACAACTGCTTTAACTAAACATGATGATTTAGATTATTAAAATATGAATATTGCTTTCAATGGCAGATTGTTAGACCGTTTGGAGCTGAGCACAGCTGGGTTTTTATTTAGAAAATGCCCTGGGATAATCTGATGTTAATCCATCTCCTCCAATAAATTACAATCTTTTTGGTTGAAATTTACTAAAGACACACCATGGCATCAAATATTAATTAATTTTCTTTCCCTCTTGAACTTAAAGTGGCAGAGTTTGAGAATAGTGGTAAACTGACAACATTGGCCACAAAGTTTAATCAAAAGAATTACGACCTACAGTTAGTGGTTCTCCCAGTAGGGACTTGGGGAATAAGATTGGAAAACTCTGCGTTCTGTTAAGAATGGCCTGGAAATAAAACAGGTATCATATGTAGTAGCTCAACATACAACAAGAGAAGGGCATATGATAACCAGATCTATCGTGCACTCAGACTCAGTTGGAAGTAAACATTTCTGAGTACTTGTAAAACATTTAAAAATATCAGATGGACACAAAATGCAGGAGTAACTCAGTGGGACAGGCAGAATCACTGGAGAGAAGAAATGCGGGACGTTTCGGGTTGAAACATGAGATCTGTCCAGAGATGCTGCCTGCCCTGCAGAGTTAAGGGCCTGTCCCACTTGGGTGTCATTTGCGCGTTACGCAGATGGCGCGCGAAGATTTTGTGATATACAAATTCCTGGGGCGCCGCGTGCGACCGCGTGTTACTGCCTACGCCACCACGTCTCAACATGTGTAATGCACGCCATGTGCATGTCACGTGCATGTCATGACACGTGCATGACACGTAAATTATGTTGCGTTGTGCATCGTGACGCGTAAATGATGTCACGTAAATGACGCGCAAATAACGTCCGTGGGACAGGCCCTTTACTCCAGAATTTTGTGTCTATCTTCAATTTAAACCAGCATCTGCAATTCCTTCCAACACATTCAAAAATATTAAATGCCTTGAGCAAAGAACATTTAAAAATCTTTATCTCTTAATCTTTATCAAACACTCCATAAATCTAAATTAACAACCTATTGCAAAATCGTGAATAAATCTGATAGGATTTAAGAATACTTTTTTAAGTAATAACCAATTTCATAGTTTAGATGCATAGATTCAGTTATCCAAAATAAATAAGTGCCCTTTGACCCAACTTGTCTATGACGACAATGATGACTATCCAAACTAATTCAATTTTCCTGCTTTTGGCCCATATCCCTCAAGCTTTCCTATCCATGAACCTATCCAATAGTTTCTTAAGTATTGTTTTACCTGCCTCCACCATCTTCTCTGGCAACATGTTCCAAATAGCCACAGAAAAACTGTATGAAAAACTAGACTATTTAACTATTTCACTTCTTTTAATCTCATTTTAAACTCTCCTACCCTGGGAAAAAGGCTGAGGCTATCTACCCTATATACTGTATCTCCTTTATATTTGTAAAAACATCAATAAGGTTACTCCTCTGCCTCCTTTAGTTGAGGGAAAACACAACCAGTCTATCTATAAATTGCTCATTCCAAGCTTCTAAGCTTGTTCTAAGCTTCCCCCCAGTCTAGTTTCAGTCAAAAACACTGAATCAAGCACTTGGAACAACTAATCTTTATTTTGACAAAACACAATTACAGTTCAACTGCTGTACCTATCGTATCCTCGTATCCTCATATCTGCCTGATCAAGCCCTCTAGACCTCGCTCAACTAGAGACACTCCAGAAGGTCACGCAGTCCCAAGCGCCCTCCCAGAAGATCGACGCTGGACATTGTGGTAATGGACTTTTAAAGGTCCCGGGAGCTCGAGGGGCCCAACCATATGGGGGTGGTCTCTTAATAATCCAATTACAGATATCGATGAACCCCATACATAACGCTAACCCAATAATACAGCAGCTTAATACATTGTATTCAAATGGGACATTTCAAGGAAGCCAACTTACAAACATTTACCCTGATCTGCAAGAAACCCAGACAAGGCTCAATACTTCATCCAATCAACACTCTGCAAAGTAGAACTCTGCAACATCATTTACAATTATTTACAAGGTGTATGTCTGATTTGCAGCCATCCAATCCATTCTATGCATTTTGCACCTAATTGACAGGGTCCGCAGATGTTCTTATTCTTTTCTTGCAACTTGTATCTAGGCTCCAGACACACTAGCACCACTCCGCAGCTTGTCCCTGTTCTGCAGAGAACAATTCCCAATTGACAGAATCTCCCAGCAGCCCTGAAGCTTTTACCCCATTTTAAAGTCCGAGCCTCACCAATTTGGCCAGGATTAACATATCCAGTCTCAAGCTCTTTAAATTAGCAAATGTTTATGAAAGTCTCCAATGGTCATCCTGTACTATTAAAAGTTGTCCTATCAGTTCCATTATTCATTCCCTTGTATCACTCTTGTTATTATACCTTCTCCAGCAATAATGGGCCATTAGGGGCTTCACCCTTCCTGAGGTCAGCTGTTGCCAATCTTGCTTCGTTGGACCTTTTTTTCGCTTCCAGTTTATTTCCCTCCACTTTGAAGAAGGGTTCCGACCCGAAATGTCACATATTAGTTTTGTCCAGAGATGCTGCCTGACCCACTGAGTTACTCCAGCATTTTGTGTCTAGCTTCTGTTGAAATCAGCAGGAGGATATTCTTTGTGACTCATAATTCCCGCTGCAGAATTTTAGAATGAGTTTTCCTTACATGATCGGAAATTAGCCCGAGTCTGTACGCATTCACTGAACTCCAAGATAAGTGCAGTGTCAGAAGTCGGTCTTCAACTGGTGAGGGATCATTGACAACATTCTTCACATTTCCACCCTTACAACCTGATTTGTAGAAATCCCAAAGGTGCTAAAAGATCAGGAGGTAATGATGTCAAACGCTGATACTATCTTACTCTACTCTTCTGAATCCAAGCCAATATTTATTTATTTATTTATTTTTTGAAAGCAACATTCAAACCATGTGAATGAAAACAGGCTTCAAATATTTGTAATTCTTTCCATGTGGTATTAATAAATTGTACAAGATTACCAATCAACCTCACCCCTGGCAACCATTTTGTCTTCGGATGTTTTCAATTTGACAGGTTTTACATAATTTAAGTCTTCAGTTTTGAGGTGAAAAGCATGAGTCAGCCTGAAACTGTCAATAATTATGTGTTCAACATGATACTACCACCAGTCACATCTTCCCATTGCTGCCCTTTTTTGCTTTTCATGGTGATCACTCTCTGCACATCATCTTGTTTCACTCATTCCATCCCCAGATACTTTCCCCTGCAGGTGCAGGATATCAGTTCAGTTCAGTTTTATTTGTCATATGTACGTTAACACAGGGTCAATGGTACAATGAAATGTGTTTGACAAGACAACGAGTTACCTCAGCAATTATATTACATGGATAAAATTAAGGTAAAAAAAGATAAGATAAAAGTGACATTGGTAGATGAAAGACAATAATAAATAAAATAATCAAATTATATGATGCCTTTATGAGTTCAGAAGCCTGATGGCATGATGATAAAAACTGTTCTTAGGTCTGGTGGTACGTGCAGCCATGCTCCTGTATCGTCTGCCTGACAGTAACAAGGAGAACAGTCTGTGTGCTGGGTGGCTGCGGTCCTTGATCATGCTGTGTGCCTTCCGCAGGCACCGCCTGTGGAAAATGTCCTGAATGGCCGGGAGACAGTTGCCTGTGATGTGTTGTGCCGCCTTCACCAATCTCTGTAGTAATTTGCGGCTGTGGGCAGAACAGTTCCCGTACCAGACTGTGATGCAGCCCGTCAGCAGGCACTTGATGGTGCAACTGTAGAAGTTTGTGAGGATGCTGGCGTTCATGCCAAACTTCCTCAGTCTTCTCAGGAAAAAGAGCCGCTGCGGGCTTTCTTTGTTATTGTGTCCGTGTGCAGTGTCCAAGAGAGGTCCTCAGTGATGTGAGCACCAAGGAACTTGAAGCTACTGACTCTTTCAACCTCAGCATCACCGATGTGGATGGGGAGGTGTCCACTCCGCTGCTGTCTCCTGTAGTCCACGATCATATCTTTAGTTTTGCTGACATTGAGAGAGAGGTTATTTTCCTTTGGCACCAGCTGTTTAGTGCCTTTACCTCCTCTCTATAGGCCGTCTCATTATTGTCTGTGATGAGGCCCAAGATGGTCGTGTCATCAGAAAACTTTAAGATGATGTTGGAGCTGTGCTTAGCAGTACAGTTGTGCATGAACAGGGAGTACAGGAGAGGACTGAGCACACAGCCTTGTGGTGTGCTGTGTTGAGGATCAGTGAAAAAGAGGTGTGGCTGCCAATTCTCACCACCTGGGGCCTGCCCGTCAGTAAGTTGAATATCCAGCTGCAGATGGAGGTCTCCAGTCCAAGATCAAGGAGTTTGGGGACGAGTTTTGAGGGAATGATAGTGTTGAATGCCGAGCTGTAGTCAATGAAGAGCATTCTCACATATGTATTCCCTTTGTCCAGGTGGGTGAGCGCAGTGTGAGTTGCCATGGTGATGGCATCGTCCGTGGCCCTGTTTGGTCTATAAATGTCGATATGTAACACCTGTCCCCACATCTCCTCTCTCACTTCCGTGCAGTGATGCCAACAGTCTTTCCAGGTGAGAAAGAGTAGCAATGTTACAAAATTTTGAGATTTTAAAAATCAAGTCTGCAATTTATCCCATCAGATAAAGCATACAAAGACGTTTAATTTGACTCCTAATTCACTTTCATATCTTCAGTATTAAAAAGGTTATGGCCATTTTCATACTTGGAAATTAGCAGCTTGTTCCCCATTGCCTTTCCATTGATAATACAAAAGCTGTGATCTAGAACAGTCAAAAGCCCATAAATTTCTTAAAAATTAAGAGAACTCAATGAAATGTTCAGTTATTATAGATTGAAGCATTCTGAAACAAATACGAAACAATATCACTTGGATGACCTGAAATTAAAGGATATAATTAGTTAGTTATCTAATTGTAGCTAATTACAAAATTCAATTATTAGATCTGAACACCTATCCATTTCTTAAGAAATGATAAACATTTTTAAATCGCCTAAGTGTCCAAGTAACATTCACACAATATTCCACAATATAACATGATTTTTAAATCTCATTTTCATGAATTTATAGGCCAAATGGAAGGAATTTAGTGTTTAATGCCTGTAAATTAATGGCCATTTAAATCAACTTGAGAGTGGGTTTTAGTGGAATGCGGTGGATTAGAACGTTGCAATTTGCGATGAAGTCTGCATGAAAAATACTGCCGGTTCATACATTTTTTTTGTCCCCTTTTCGTAACATAAAAATGTGATTAAATGCTTCCTAAGAACCACGTTTTTATGTAAAAATAAACCGTGTAGCTTCTTTTATTGCCTACGTTAGGTCCGTTCTGCTATCAGCGTTCAGAGCTTTAGAAGATGATTTTTAAACTACTCTAGTTAATAAATAATCTAGCGTAGTTTAAAAATAGCTTCATGAATGAAATGTCGGAGCGATTTCTCTTTAGCGACGAAATCGCCCGACATGGATCGATTTGGACTGTCTGGGGAAAAACGGCATTTTAAACCCGCCCCCCTTTCAAAGGCGCTAAAGTCGCGCACACGGGGAGCGGCAGAACTGCAACGCTGCTATAGGTATTGTAACATACCTAGAAAGAGGTTTATGTGCATCTCTTCCAATCTTGTCTACTGCATTTGGTACTCCAGATGTGGCCTCCTTTACATCGGCAAGACCAAGTGTAGACTAGGAAATTATTTCACTGAACATTTGTGATCAGTTCACTAACTTCTGCTGGATCTCCCAGTTGCTAATCATATTGACTCCCTTTCCTATTTCCACATTGTTCTTTCCATCCTGGGCCTCATCCAGTGCCAGAGCGAGGCCACCCACAAAACAGCACCTCATATTCCACTTTGGCAGGTAACAACCCGATGGTATGAACATTGAATTATTTAACTTCACATAATACTGCTCCCACACATTCTTTCCTGTGCTTCCATCTCCACCCTGGTACACATCCATTTCTCCCACCCCCAAAGTCACCCTGATCCTTTCCCTGCCTTTGTACATTCATCTCCCATTCCCGGGACTCCATTTCCTTTTTATCCCCATTTTCTCCTAACCGTCTGTCACCTGCTACCTTCCATCCACATCCCTTGCTCTGGCTATACATTTTGCTCCTCTTATCTCCTGATCGGATTTATTTTTCTCTCCTTTTCTCCACTAGCCTTTATCACTTATCCACCCATTTGCCAATCAAACCTGTATCCAACCATCACTTGCCAACTTTGTCCAGTCCCTGCTTTACCTTTCCAGCTTTCGCCCCCTACTCCAATCAGCCTGAACAAGGACCCTGACCAATAATGTAGCCTAACCATTTACCCCCAGATGCTGCCTGACCCGCTGAGTTCCTCCACCACTTTGTGCTTTGTTCAAGATTCCAGCATCAACGATCTTGTGTCTCCGATAACTATTTGTTCCCAAAACATCAGTGAAATACACAATAAATGATTTTAAGTTGAGCTGACTGCTTATTTTATGTATTTGTTTTCAATTAAAATGTCATTCACTCACAAAATTGTTTTTGTGTGCTGAGTTTAGAAGTTATTACTGCGTATAAATCATGCTGGAATGCAAGTCATGTATGATTGATGTGTTTTATAAGGATGAGTGAAAAACCAGGTGAATTCAGGCTTGACAGGTTTATCAAACTACACAGATTGAAGATTATATTGCTTTCAATCACTTATTTTTATTTAAAGGGCACCATCTTCATGAAAAAGTATGAAGTAATTATTTTAATATGCAGGAATCATGTGGAACAAATGGCGGTATGATTTTAATGTAAGCATGTTGGCACTTTAAATCACCCTGCAAAAAATTGTTGGTTGACACTAGGATCTTAATTCTGAATGGAACTCCTTTGCACAACTTTACAAAATAGTAAGGGTAAGATGCAATATTATTTTCAGATTGGATACTGTTATAAATGCAACTTATAATAAGCTTTTCAACAGGAGGCATTAGAAGCAAAAGGCTACATTAATTTTTACAATTGGTTATTTGCCAGAAAGAAAAGCAATATTTTGCACTAACCCTAGCCTGGTCACAGGCTTGGTCTCAAGTTTAAGCTGTGATCATTGATTCCAGCCATGTCAGTATACTGTCATTCAAAGGGCGAGAATTATATGTGATCACTTACAAGTCTGATGCAGAAGGGGTGGGAACAGGATTAATGGAAATGGGTATAGGTTGGCAGTCATGGGAGAAACAGATGGAAGGGAACCTACGACTAAGCTCTGGTAGAAAAATAATGACATAGCAGTGGTTTAAAACGTAATTGCAATGTTAGAAGGGAACTGGTGGCGGTACTGCAATGTGTCAGTCATCAATCCATTACAGCAGAGCCTCCCACTGAGGGATCAATTACTCTGCTCACCCTTTCACTGTTCTGCATCAAACATGTAAAAATGCTGCTGTGCACCTGGCTAGCATATATTATTTTTAAAAAAATATTCTGTACTAATACATTACAAGTGGCAAATAACTACCTCCATCATTATCTATGACCACCAAGGCTGCGCCATGCTGTTTGACTGCTCAGCTGGCATGAGGTCAGAGAAAGTCAACATTCCTGTTCGCTCAGCATGAACAAAATCAAAGCCTTTATTTCCGACTACTCCCAGAACAGGCATGCTTTAGCTGTGAGAGTATCATCTTCTCAGGCTCAGTCAAAATAGCAGAAAACTTGGGATTTTAATTCAGCCCAGCTGAGGTTCTCAGATCACTGGCGAATGCCTCCATCTCCAGAAAATGGGCCAGGTTCAAAGCTTTCTCATGCACTTGCACCCCCAAGAATGTTTTTTCTGGAGAAAAGAAATCCAGTGAGGGAGAGTAATTTCCCACTACCTCGAGTGGAATGCAGAAGAAGATAATTTATATTTTGAGGAATGATTAAATAACCTCTCTTTACTTAAAGTGAAATATCTTGTATATTTACTTACAGAGTTTCATCCCATCATGACGTTAAGGAAAATAGCCAGCGTAAATTTGTGTGGAAACAAAAGACAAAAACTAGTTAGATGTTGTTTGTTTGCATCCGTTCACTCCAACTGACTATATTTCAGCACCAATCCAACATGATTTCTCCATCTAGGTACCACTAGGTTTGGGATTACTGAAGCAAGCACAGAAGTCCTGAATTTATTGGCTGCTCTTTTGTGGTGGCTTTCCAACTGTTAGTGAAAGCCTTGTGGTGTGAACTTTCAGTCGTTATCCAGCAGCTATGCTGGGGAATCTGAGGGACAAATGTGTGCCATATTGGTTCTGGTGAATAAAAATGAGCTGCTCATTTCAAATGGATTCAGTTGTCTGCAAGAGAGTAGGATAAGTATTAATTTGAAAATAATCTGCTGGATGGACGGGGGGAAATGAAAAAGGCAAACAGAGAGAGAGAGAGAGAGAGAGAGAGAGTGAGAGAGAGAGAAGCTAGGTGGACTGGTAATAATGAGAAAGAAACTGGGTATAGGTGACCTGAAACTGAAATATCATGCTGTTCCCTAAAAATTAAGATAGACCCAAAATGATCAGTGGGACAGGCAGCATCGCTGAAGAGAAAGAATGGGTGACGTTTCGGTTGAGATACTTCTTCAGAATTTAATTGTTCTGTCTCAGTACATGTGACAATTGGACACGCTTGACTCTTGATTCATTGTAAATACCATTGAAGGCTTACTAAGTGTTGTTTAGACCAACACCTCATCAGTTGACAAGCAAAAGTAGGAAAAGATTTGGATCGTTGCTGAATTATTTTTGTATTGAAATATCCTTTGCTTCAACTACAACACATTTCAAAAGAGTATCCCCCTCATTTTTGTCTTTCTAAATGATGTTCTGGCATCATTTTGGATGGAACAAACCAAAACCAAAAAGACAACTCAAAAAGTCCCTAACAGCTGACCAATACTTCTTCTCTTCTTGCGTGCACTGCCGAAAGTTGTAGGTCAACTTGTTCTATTTGATCTTGTTTGTGCATTTCGGTTTGATTGCATTAGTCGAAACAGGGTGGACCATGTGAAGGTTACAATCTCCCACTGGCTGACTCTACAGAACATTATCTCGATAAGCAAAACAGGGAGATTAAAGTTGTGTAATTTAATGCAGTTGAGGCAAAGAATAAATTATTTTAAAGACATTTGAATGAATATCTGCAGGTTTTTGTGTCATAGAGTCAAAGAGTGACACAGCGTGGAAACAGGCCCTTCGCCCCAACGGCCAACATGGCCCAGCTACACTAGTCCCACTTGTCTCTTTTGTGCTTTTGTTTATCAACTGATGCTGTGTGCAGAATGTTTTTACCTGTCCGAATTAAGTACAAGATCATAACAGTACCATTGCAGAATGTAGTTAGAGGATATTAGTCCATCGTTCCAGGAAAGGCAAGGATGTGGTCTACCAATGTCATTAAAATGTTGAACGAAAATCATGTGCCAAAAAATGTAAAAGATTATAACATTTACAATTGTGCTGAATAACTGATTTTAGGAAAATGTATTTTATGTTTCCTCCACCCAAGCACAAAATGAATTCAGATTAACTTTGCCAATGATAATAGACAACATCCATTCTCTATATTTTGAAAGAAAGCTTCAGTATCATAGCTGGTGTGTCTCAGGCATCTGTTACTCTATTGTTTATTATGCTTTAAACATCTGATCAAAGGCAGCATGAACAGCTGACAGCATTGGGTAAGAAAAATACTTGTCCGTGACAATAGCCCAACTGCAGTGCAGACTGTATTTCAGGGATAACTGTTCAAGAGCTGAGGGAGCTGTGGGACTGGCATTACATTGTTAATATGGAAAGTTAACTAACAATGTCTGATCACAAAAATACGGAACGAAATTTCGTTCAGACTGAAAGGCCTGAATGACAATAAAGGATATTTACTTTACTTTACTGATCACAAAAATATGGAGAAAAAAATAAAGGCAGGTAAATCAATGTCCAATTATCCTCCTCACAAGCATTTACAAAGCAATGAAGTGTGTAATTATGGTTATGAGTAATTATTGTTATCATAAATAGCTCCTACTCACCATGACTTTCTCAGTTCCGGTTCTGATAGAACCTATGGACAGCACAGTGATGCTGCTGGTAGAGCTGTTGCCTCACAGGACCAGTGACCCAGGTTCAGTTCTGACCTCGGGTGCTGTCTGTGACCACATGGGTTTCTCCTTGGTGCTCCGTTTTCCTCTCACATCCCAAAGATGTGCGGGTTTGTAAGTTAATTGGCCTTTGCAAAAATTGCACCAAGTGTGTAGGGACTGGATGCAAAAGTGGGATAACTTAGAACTTGTGTGAATGGTTGATCTATGGTTGGTGTGAACTCAGTCGGCTGAAGGGCCTGTTTCCATACTGCATCTTTCAATCAATTTTGATCAATTCAATTACACCAAAACGCAATGTGTTTTTTATCTGGACCAAACAAAAGGAAACTCATTGCCAGTGGGCCAAGACAACAGCAATTGCCTGAAATATAAGTAGAACATACTGGGAAAGATCCAACACATCAGGCAATATCTGAGGAAAGAAGTGGAGTTGAAATTTCAGATCAATGAGGAAAGAACAAGAGAGAATTGTCAGAGGATAGACATCCAGAGAGATTAAATGGTGAAGGTAATAGAAACATAGAAAATAGGTGCAGGAGTAGGCCATTCGGCCCTTCGAGCCTGCACTGCCATTCAATATGATCATGGCTGATCATCCAACTCAGTATCCTGTACCTGCCTTCTCTCCAAACCCCCTGATCCCTTTAGCCACAAAGGCCACATCTAACTCCCTCTTAAATGTAGCCAATGAACTGGCCTTGACTACCTTCTGTGGCAGAGAATTCCACAGATTCACTCTCTGTGTGAAAAATTTTTTTCTCATCTCGGTCCTAAAAGACTTCCCCCTTATCCTTAAACTGTGACCCCTTGATAATGATAATGCAAAGTAAATGTGAATGGTAATTAGGCCAAAAATTAATTAAAAAGTGGTTATGTCGAGTAAGTACTGAGTGATAATGAACAGGTTTTGGTGAAAATGATATCAGTAGAACTATACCACTATCTGGGCCTAACATTTGTATCCAGGAGGACTCCAAAGTGTTTAATGTAAAAATGAGGTGCCGATCTTCACATTTCTGTTAAACTTAGTTTAACTGATAAAATAAACCAAGCAATTCTACGGTCATTGGGGGTAAAAAAAAAAAAAACGTCATGGGTGCAAATATCTCAGGCAATTAGAAAAATATGGATGCCAATCATTGAAGAACCCTGGGCTATAAACGAGGATTTTCCCTGCATCTGTGTAGATTATCGAAAGGAGAAATCTTGTTTGTTTGATTTGTTAGTGTTTCTGATGGTCTAACCAGCAGAGAAGATGAGGACAATCCAGTTTGTGATTCATAGAAGAGATGAGTAAAGAAAAATACACACAATAACATTAGGGTTAATAAATTGGTGTGGATTTAGGCTTAGTTATTGGAAGGAACAGAGAGGTTAGAAATCAATGGATCATTTTGGAGTTGTGACCTGTGGGGTATAGTGGAGATTGGTTCTGGAGCCTCGCCTGTTACACATGGTACCAATGATTCAGTTGAGCGGATTAAATGTAAAATATCCAACCATGCCAATGATACACAGCTGAGCAGCTGTGTCAGTTGCAAGGCGAATTAAGGGAGAAAGTATACAGGATAAGTGAATGAGTGAAAACATGGCAGGTGAAATGTAAGATACAAAAATCTGATGTTTTCATAGTTTCGGAAAAAACAATAGGTAGGCTGGGATTTTGAGAACTATTGACGTATAGAGGACCTGGCTGTCCTTGTCTACGCATCGTTGAAAGTTGCTTTATTTGGCCATTGAAAGTTGAAGTGCATATATAGTAAGCTATTAGTGATCAATAAATCAATCAATCAATCAGTTTTATTCATCACTTGCACATAAAGTGAAAAGTGCCAGCAGTGGTACAATGAAAAAGAACACACAAAAACACAATTAAAATTTAACACAAACATCCACCACTGCATTCATCACTGTGGTGGAAGGCACAAAATTTGGCCAGTCCTCCTCCATTTTCCCCCGTGGTCGGGACCTCAACCCTCCGCAGCCGCCGCTGTGGGCGTCCAGATGAGTAGACAAGGTAAATGTCCAGGTAAGTCCTGAATTGGTGCCTCCCCACCGGAGACCGCGGCTTCGGGTTGGTGTAGGCCGCAGGCCTGCGGTCGAAGAGTTAACGTTCCCACCGCGCCGCAGCCAGAAGCACTGCAGATCGCAGGGTTGGCGGTTGGAGCTCCCCTCCAGGGATCCCCGGAGAGGGACCCCACTCCCCACCGCGCCCGCGGTAGAAGTAGGCCGCGGGCCGGCGTTCGGAGCTTCTTCTCCCCCAGGTCCCCAACGAGGAATCCCAGGCTGCGGACGCCAACTGGAGCTCTACAGACCCCGGCTTCAGGCTGCCGTGGGCCAGCGAACGGAGCTCTCCCCCCGGCGAGCCCTGGCGAGAGCTCACCCGCTCCGTGCCGAGAGTCCACGCTGCGTCCACTGCTGAAGATCCGGGCGTGTCTCCGGGAAAGGCCGCATTTTACATGACCATCATTTGGCTTTGCCACTGCATTATTATGACCACACAAACTATCCTCTGTCACATTCCCTGCTGAAAATAATGAGCTTCTTGGATTGAATATTGCGACATCGAAGCGGTTTCCCCCTTGCCCTCCCCCCCACACCACCCCCAACACAAGACACACAGGGAAACATTTAAAAACATACATTTAAACAAACTAAAAAAACAAAAAAAGTAGAAAAAACTGACACGCTGCTGGCAGCGCTGCCGGCTTGCAGCACCCCCACCAAATCTAAAGCTATGCTGGTCTTTATTTCAAGAGGATTAAATGACGAGGGTGAAAATGTATTCAAATTATAAGGGGTCCGCGCATGGAATATGGTATAAAGTGTTGTCTTCTTACCTAATCTACACATGCAATAAAGGGATTGCAGCAAAGGTTCACCAGATTGATTCCTGTGATGCGGAGATCAGTTCTTAAAAAGAAATTAAACAGACTAGGCTGGTACACTGCAGAATTTAGAAGAATTACGCATAATCTCACGGAAACATAAAATTCAGGCTGGTCACGATCATATAACTTTAGGAAATTTTACTTGACCATCATTTGGCTTTGCCATTGCACTATTATGACCACACAAACTATCCTCTGTCACATTCCCTGCTGAAAATAATGAGCTTCTTGGATTGAATATTGCAGACTGTTCAGATCCAAGATGGACATGAACAGGCTGGCATTTTTTTAAATGTGGTTGTTTGCCTTTTCAAGGTTATTATGGGATTTTTTGATCAGTCTCCATAACATTCACATCTGTTACTCCACTGCTACAAGGAACAGGATTCTGTGTGCTCCTGACAGCATGACAGTAAATCTCACAGAATTTTACATTTTGGGGGAAATTTCGATTGAACATCCTCAGATCTTTCCCTCTAGATATTGAACTTTAGTTGATCTTGAGTTTTACAATTGTACAATCTGTTTGTGAGGCTGTTCTTGGAGCATGGTGTTCAGTTTTGATTACCCTACAATAGGATAGATGCCATTAAGCTGAAAATAGTGCAGAAAAGATTTATGAGGATGTTACCATGACTAACACCATGTTATAGGAAAGATGTTGGCAAGCTGGAAAGGGCACAGAGAAGATTTACAAGGATGTTGCCAGGGCTAGAGAGTTTGAGCTAGAGGGAGAAGTTGAGTAGGCTGGGTATCTATTACTTGGAGCGGATGAGGGGAGATCTTATAGAGGTGTATAAAATCATGAGAGGAATAGATCGGGTAGATGCAGAGTCTCTTGCCCAGAGCAGGTGAATCGAGAACCAGAGGACTTTGGTTTAAGATGAAGGGGAAAAGATTTAATACGAATCTGAGGGGTAACTTTTTCACACAAAGGGTGGTGGGTGTATGGAACAAGCTGCCAAAGGAGGTAGTTGAGGCAGGGACTCCCAACATTTAAGAAACAGTTAGACATGTAACTGGATAGGACAAGTTTGGAGGGATATGGACCCCCAGGTGGGCAGGTGGGACTAGTGTAGCTGGGACATGTTGGCAAGTGTAAAGAACGTTGGGCTGAAGGGCCTGTTTCCACACTGCATCACTCTATGACTCTATGACACAAGCCTGAGCTATAGGACGGGTTTAGGCAAGCTAGGACTTTATTCCTGGAGTGCAGGAAGCTGAGGGATGTATTTACAAAGGTTTATTAAATCATGAGCTTAAATTTAGTTTATTGTCATGTGTATGGAGGTACAGTGAAAAGCTTTTGTTGCGTGCTAACCAGTCAGTGGAAAGACAATACATGATGACAATCGAGCCATTCACAATGTATAGATACATGATAAAGAAAATGATATGAATAAGGTTTAGTGCAAGATAAAGCCTGCAAAGTCCAATTAAATATAGTCCAAGAGCCTCCAATGAGATAGATAGTAGTTCAGGATTGCTCTCTAGTTGTAGGATGGCTCAGTTGCCTGATATCAGCTGGAAAGAAACGGTCCCTGAATATGGTGGTATATGTTTTCACATGTCTATATGTTATACATGATGGGAGCGGGGAGAAGAGAGAGTGACCAGGGTGCGAATCGATTATGCTGAAAGCCTTGCCGAGGCACCGTGAGGTGCTGCATCAACAATTCACTGCAATTACTTGCAATGTTGGATGGAGCTATTTCTGAATCTTGCTGTGATGCATCCAGATAAAATGCTTTCTACTTGAGAGGATTAGATAGGGTGAATGCACGTTTTCCCCCCACATGGTAGGGGAATCTTGTTAGTCTTTTCACTTTTTTTTAAATTTTTAGTTAGTTAAAAGTGTTTGTTTTTGGAGGGCTTTTAGTCTTTTATGTGGGGGGTGGGGTGGGGGGGAAAGGGTGAAACTATTTTTCTCAGTCCTACCTGGTTGGTGATGCGGCTTTTCTCCAAGCCTTGTTTTCGCCCCTTCCTCGCGGCCTACTGGCAGTCTGGAGCGGCGTTTCCTGCCGGGACCGGCCGGGACTTCAGCTTCGGTTGCGGCGCAGCGCTGGGGGAGCCATCGTGGAGCTGCGAACTCCGGGGAGGAAGCGGCCGTTCAAGAACTCCGGGCCGCTGAGACTGTTCGCCCGACACCAGAGCTTCATCACCCGGCGAGAGGGCCTGAAGCATTGGGCTGCCGTAGCGGCGACTGCTGAGGCCTCAATAGGCCCGACTATGGGTGAACTGGGGATGGGACTGGACTTTGCTGCCTTCCCCCACAGTGGGAACCATTGTGGGGGGATGTTTTTATGTTTATTGTTAAATTTTTTAATGTTGTGCATTATCTTTATTCATGTGCTGCATTGGCAAGTCAAATTTCAGTACACCAATTGGTGTATGTGATAATAAATGTCCTTTGTCCTTGTCCTTTGAATCAAGAACTAGGTTTAAGATGAAGGGAAATATTTAATAGGAACTTGAAGGGCAACCTTTTCACACAGATGGTAGGTATATGGAAGTATTATTTTGTATGAATCGGACGGACAATTGGAATGGGTTGCTCAAACAAGATCAAGAAAGTCTCCCCATGAGCTCATGGGTTTTCTCCGAGATCTTCGGTTTCCTCCCACACTCCATAGCAGAGATGCCAAGTGTCCCAGATTTGCCGTATTTTGTCCCGGCGAAATAACCTTTTTACGGTGTTCCGGCAGCCAAACATGCTGTTACGGAACACCGCCGCGCCGGTGTTCCTCCCATGGTGAACGCCGGCGCCATGTGCCCCCGGTTTGCCAGCCCGGCAGCTCGCAGCCACGCCCGGCCCAGAGCCCGGGCGGCGCCGGCCCGCGCGATCAGCGGCACTTTCTTGCCGCCAACCGGCCGCTCGCGGCAGCCCCATCACCGGGCCTCCCCCCCACCCCCACCCAGTGCGCAGGCGCAGACCCGCCGGCAACCTTGCCAAGTGCGCATGTGCCGCACCCGCCCGCCGGCAGCCCGCTGATCTGCACCAGTGCGCAGGCGCATAGCCGCCGGCAACAACCCCAAGTGAGTATGTAACGGAGAGAAATGCATTTAACCCCATTTGTTACGGACAAATGGGTTGAATGTTACTGTGAACTAAATTTAGGGTTGGCATCTCTGGTTTCCTCCCACACTCCATAGACGTAGAGGTTTGTAGGTTAATTGGCTTAGTGTATGTGTAAATTGTACTTAATGTGAGTAGGAAATGTGCGGGGATCGCTAGTCGGTGCGGACTTCTGTGGGCTGAAGGGCCTGTTTCCGTGCTGTATCTCTAAAAAAATATTTAGAGTTTTTTTAATTGGCAAGGTGTCCTCCTCAAAGGGGTAACTTGCTGCACCGGATTGGATTTGGGCTAGAGCAAAAATAGGCAGGCAGAGCCAAGAGAAAGACAGGTCTTTAAATAGTTTGAGTTTCCAATTATAGGAAGGAAGCTTAGAATAGGAATTACCCTGTAAATTTATTTGGCATAGAGGAAGGATCATAGATATTTGCTCGCTTCGCTTCCATTTCTTGGCTGGAATATGTGCACAGATGTTTGTCCCAGTGTACTATTGTTCTATGTACATAATAGGAGATTGATTTAACTTTTGCGATTAAGCCGGTGACAGTGGCAGGGCAAAAGACCAATTGTGGATTTATCTTTGATTTTCACTTGAATATTGTCAGGTTCTGTGAGGAAGTGATGATTGAAGTTTCTGTGGTACTTTAAATGATACTTTCAATGATACTATATTGTCACATGTACCTAGGTACAGCAAAATGTTTTGTTTTACATACAACCCGGTAAAATCATACAGCAGACCTCACCTAGGCTGTATACAGGCGTTGCCACAATTTGCCGGCAAGAATGTTGCAGAAGTTCACTGAGCAGTCCCATCTACTGGCTGTTGCAGCACTTGGTCGGGTAGCTCTCCGGCCCTCCTCGCTCTGCACTGGTTCCCTTGCTCTCGACTGTTGCTCGTGGGTCCCGTCGACGCCGGGTTTGTTGTCCACGGCGGGCTTGCTGCAGGGCTTGACCCCACTCTCGGCAGCCCGCAATGACAGTTCTGTGAGTCCCAGGACTGAAACATTAACTGTTACCACAGGTGCTGCCTGATGTGCTGAGTGTTACCAGCATTGCCAGTTTTTGTTTCTGATTTCCAACATCTACCATTTATTTGATTTTCACATTGCAGTGGAGTTTTTTTTTAAATTGTATCTTGGTACAGGTGACAACCATAAACCAAGAGTCTCAAGATGTGATCAAAAATCACCATCAGGATTTTCTGTTAAGTGGAGTTCCTTTAACTAATTCATTCGCCTTGAAGGGCAAGTCCTGTCAAACTCCTACTTTTAAATAACAGTACGGGTGCATGAGAAGGTGATACTCATAGAATTCAAGATGAGAGTCATCATCCTGTCCTAAATCTCCAAACATCCCATTGCAGCCAAACATTGTAAAAGTCATTTGTGAAAGAATTTCTATGGCTAGCTTCATTATTATCCTGACTTGATCTATGCCTTGATGCACACCTGCACAGACTTTAAATTGACTGTAAGAACGGCTATTACAGGTTTTCCCCAGGTTACAACAGAGTCCGTTCATGAGAACTGCTCATAACCTACAACTGTTGCAAGTCTTAAATTGAGCCACTTGGCAATTTATTTAAATAAAAAGAGACCAACCAAGTGCAATGTGCAGTTAAGGCAGACATTACATTTAAGTATAGAAGTTGAGATGCTAGGTTAGAATTATGCAAGACATTGGTGATGACGCACTTATGGTATTGTGTTCAGTTTTGCCCACCCTGCTACAGGAAGGATGTCGTGAAACTGAAAAGAGTGCAGAGATGATTTAGAAGGATGCTGCCAGGGCTTGAGCGTCTGAGCTATAGGGAGAAGTAGGGCAGTGTAGAACGTCATTCCTTGGTACGCAGGAGGCTGACTGATGTTCTTATAAAGTTGTAGTAGATCAGGTGAATGCTTTTGCCCAGTTTAGGGAATTCAAGAAACAGAGGACATAGATTTAAGTGAGAGGGGAAAGATTTAATTTGAGTCCAAGGCACATACTTTTCCACACAAAGGTGCTGGGTATATGGAACCAGCTTTTAGAAGAGGTAGTTGAGGCAGGTGCCTTAAAAGCATTTCAAAGACCTTTGGACAGGTGCATAGATAGGAAATGTTTAGAAGGATATGGGCCAAATGAGGGCATGTAGAAATAAGGTAGATGGGGCCTCTTGGTCAGCATGGACAAGTTGGGATGAAGGGTTTGCTTCTGTGTTGTATGATTCTGTGACTCTGTGACTCTATAACCATTTAGATATTGCCACAAACTGAGTTCCCACCAGGCAGGATGCTTGCAGTCAGGCAGCAGATAGAAAATCCAAAGATAGACACAAAATACTGGAGTAATACAGTGGGCCAGGCAGCATCTCTGGATGATGTTTTGGGTCGAGACCCTTCTTCAGACCGTTGTGCCAATCTCCTGATACGTGTTTGTATGTGCAGGCTGTCGAACGCTCATAATCTGGGGAGGAAATGCATTTGTCAGATTTCCTGTGCACGTTTTATACAAAAAAGAATGACTCCAGCATGCTTATTAAAATAAAAGTATGAATAACTTTAGTTTAGTTTATAGATACAGCATGGAAATAGGCCCTTTGGCCCACATCGACCCTGTTGTCACTGGTTCTATATTATCTCTCTTTCTCAACAACTCCCTACACATTAGGTGGAGCTTTTACTGAGGCCAATTAACCTACAAACCCGCAAGTGTTTAGGATATGGGAGGAAACTGGAGTACTTGAAGAAAATCCAGAACTCTGATGCTATGAGGCAGCAGTTCCACTGAGCCACCGTTATGCCCCTTTTTAAAATATAAAACTAAGAATTAGTTTCTCAGATAGTACAGCCAAGACTAATGGACCATTTTCCATTACATTTATTGAATTACAGTACATAACAATAATACCAACTTCAAATAATCAGTATTGCAGTGAATGTTAACAACCATGCACTTAGCTAACTCTAATCCCTGGAATTCCCAACCTGACTGTTTCCACCCCTTGACCTTTACCTACTCTCATGATTTGCCTCAGAATTTTATGGAACTACTTGGAATTAATAGCACTGGAATGTTAAGCCTAAGCAGCTTGTGCAAGATTTGGTACTAGATTCCCCCCACCTTCACCTTTTCTCATATAATTCAACATATAACCATCCAAAACCGCTCCCTCGTGTGCTGCCCCTGAAATTACCAGAAGTATTTATTTTGAATTGTTCCAATGGGAGCAAATTTTGTAATTATACTATTTTTTTGTTATGGATACGTATACTGTTTAAATATGTTTGCAATGCAACTTTTTTATTTCCAGAAAGGCCCCGTATTACTTCAGAACCTCAAAATGTGGATGTTGCGCTAGGAAATACTGCGTATTTCACCTGCAGAGCGGAGGGGAATCCGAAGCCAAAAATTGTCTGGCTGCATAATAAGTGAGTTTGATGTATATCATTTTGTTTAATCCATTTAAAGATAATGCTGTTATAATAAGGGTTGATATAAAGATATTAATATCAGAATGCTGATTTCATATTTTTATGAATAAACTGAAATTGGCAAAAATGATAATGCTAAGGTAAAAGATTTGATATATAGTTCTCTAACTAGAACAGAAGAGATTTAAAATTGATGACAAAAAAATGCTATTAAAGTTTATCTTTCTAATGTAGAAGAAATGCTAGGCCAAAGCAGTTTGTTCAATATTTGGTTCTGGATCCACCCTCCACCCTTTCCCATCAAATTCAACCAGTATAATAATCCAAAACCTCTCCCTCATATGCTGCGCCCAAAATGTACCAGAACTATTTATATTGAATTGTCCCAGTGGAAGCAAATTTAGTATTCATAAAATTCTTTGATGAAGGAGTTTTTTCAGAATATCTTATTTCTTGTTGAATATTTTAGTTTTGCCTTTCCCAAAGATATAACTCATTACCCTTTGCTCACTATTTTAATTCACATTATTAAATGGAGTGATTAAAATATCAAAAAATTAAAAAAATCTCTGACAAATATATTAAAATTATGTTTCTTTATTTTATTAAATCCTATGTTTATAATTGTTATAGCCGTATGAAGGCATCTTTACTTTCAATAACTTGCATCCAGATTCTTGCTTTTTGAATATATAAACTAATTATTTTTCATTTTAACATATAAGATTTCACATGATGCTATGTTGAAGTTAATTTTTCAATCCCTTCCCATTTATAAAGTTTAACCTGTTTATCCTGTTTATGCTGTTGCAGTCCTCAGTATGTACATTCCATCCATTTTGGCTATCTTTAATTCTATGCCTTTCATATCACATCTATGACATTACACTCCATGTCAAGAAATTCAATTGAAAAACTTTGGTTTTCTTCAGTGTTATGACAGTGTAAAACCCATTTTCCCCATTGCGATAAGCAATAACAACAATACAGCAGCCCAGAAATTCAACGCAGTTTTGTTTTCTAGCATAAGTAATGCTTGTACAACAAATGTGTTTGCCCTCTGCAATACTCCATTAGGTGCCTTGCAGAATAAGTTAAATCCTCTGACCTTCAGAAATTAGTCTTATTCCCCTCTCCTTATTTTTCTTGAAGCCCTACAACACCTGGTTTCTCTCCCATGCCCATCAATCGCCTTTGATCATTTTGGTATTTACCCCAAAGGGGCAATTTACAATAAGCAGTTGAATATGTCAGAAGAAAATAGTGCAGCGGGCAGAAACTCAAGCAGTAACAAATACAAGAGAGCAAATTGCATACAGTCAGCAACCGAGATTGAACTCAGGTGTAATTTTAGCTGTAAGGTAAAATGATACACCAAGCTGTTAGGAATTTCTCTCCTTCCTTCACCCTCCTACATGAGTGACACAACCCAAATCTTATGGATGCCCAGTCTCCCGTTTTCCCATGGACTCAGTCTCAGTTCTGTAAGGGGGACACATTTCAGTGGGGAAAGTGCGCTACAGCCTTTTAGTAGCATCTCAGGACTTTGACATGCTGGTGGGAGTTAATACATAGATACATAGACAAAAGGTGCGGCAGTAGGCCATTCGGCCCTTTGAGCCAGCACCGCCATTCAATGTAATCATGGCTAATCATCCACAATCAGTATCTCGTTTTTGCCTTCTCCCCATAGCCCTTGATTCTGCTAACCCTAAGAGCTATATCTAACAGTCACTTGAATGCATCCAGTGAATTCCACAAATTCACAATTCTATATGTGAAAATGTTTCTGCTCATCTCTGTTCTAAATGGCCTACCCCTTATTCTTAAACTGTGGCACCTGGTTCTGGAATCCCTCAACATCGGGAACATGTTTCCTGCATATAGCGTGTCCAATCCCTTAATAATTTTATATGTTTCTATAAGATCGCCTCCCATCTTTCTAAATTCCAGTGATTACAAGCCCAGTCGCTCTATTCTTTCAACATATGACAGTCCGCCATTCTGAAATTAACCTTGTGAACCTATGCAGCACTCCTTCAATAGCAAGAATGTCTTTCCTCAAATTAGGAGACCAAAAATGCACACAATACTCCAGGTGTGGTCTCACCAGGGCCCTGTACAAATGTTGAAATACCCACATAGGAGATTAGTGGGCAAATTAAGGTTAGCCAATCCGTCACAAGATTTCGACTTGATTCCACCCATGTTATTAACATACGCCACTGCCATGGTGTTGTTAATCTGAAGCTGAACATGTAAATGTTGCTTAGTGGTACAGTAACCCTTGAGCCCATAAAATGCTCCTAAAAGCTCTAAATAATTAATTCCATGTGATTAGAGAATAAATGCCTCATGCATATTCCATCTGCCTCCACAGCTAGACCTGGTATCAGTAGCACCCCAACCTAGTGCACTAACATTAGTCTGCAAAGCAACTGAAGGTGTTTCCATGAGAATTTCGCTAGAAGAATTTGAAATGTTTCTAATTGTACTTCCGCAATGGCTTCAGATGGTAATTGCATGGGCCGGTTGAAATGACCTGCATGTATTCTGAGTGCCTGTACCTTTGCCGTCTTTAAATGTTGGTAATGCAAGAGTCAATATTGCATAGCTGGAAAGGCAGCCACCAATTTGCCAATTAAGCTGGCCACCTGTTTAATTGAAGGTGATTGCTCCCTCAAGAGCTTGATATAACCTTCAGTTAAATCTAATCTCTTGCTCTTGGGCAGAGTCACAGACATGTGAGTTGAATTAACTGTGATTAATTAACAAAATAGTCAATTATATTAACCAACACCAATTTTGATTGAGCTAGGTGGATAATGAACCCCAACCTCTCAACCATGAGTTTAACAGCTGAAACTGTCAAGGGTTTTTCCAAGTATTAGGATGTTATCCAAATAGGCCATTACAATATGGCCCTGTGCCCGGAGTAACCCCAGCACTGGTTTTAGTAGCTTTGTAAATAATCTAGGGGCTGAGGTTAACCCATTAGGCAATGCTCCAAATTGCCATAATTGTCCCATCCAGCTAAATTTCAAATATCTCCGATACTCTTTATGAACAGGCACTGAGTAATATGCATCCTGAAGGACTATATGTGCCAAATAACACCCTCTGGAAATCAATTGTTTGGCAGTGGCAAATGTTTCCATATTAAAATGATTATACTGCACAAATGGGTTAAGTCCTGTCAGGTCCAAAATAATCCAACACACACCATCTTGCTTTGGTCTAGCAAATATATTAGATATGAATTGATGAGTTTGTCTTCTCAATACCTTTAAAATATAATTTTTCAATTTCAGCTTGAATCTCCAAATTCTCTTTTTGTGAGAAAATGAGTGCATGCTCTGGCTTGTGCTGGGTGGGGGGACACAAGTTGGGAATAAATTCAATTAGAAACCCTTGTATACTCTGCAGTATAAACACGTTAGATGTTATTTTATACCATTCCTTCTAAACCTGTTTAACCTCCTCCCAACTGATAGGTAATTTACACTGAATATGTTTCGTCAAGAACCAGACCCACCTACCTCCATGGTTATTGGTGGAGTTCTTTGTCCCCTGGTTCTGGAAGGAAAAGGCATATTTGCCCGTGCTCCTGCTGGAGTGCACCAGCTGTGCACATTGAATGGCCGGCTTGGTCCTTGCCCGGGCCCGGTTTCAGCGGTTACTATAAATCAATGGAAAATTATTTTATTTCAGTGTAGCTGATGAAGTACGTACATCGGTACATGGAGATGGTGGAGGTGCAAAGCAAAAATGTTTTTTCCCTTTCAATTTGTACTAGGAAGCAATTTTAGAAAGTGTTAATACCATTCCAAACCAGTTGATTGGTGGGACTAGTGACTGGAGACAAGATTCTGTTCCAGTACTCAATGTGACACTACCTCAGATCACGTGACCTTGCATTATTTTGAAGTACATAACATAATTACCTCATTACAACAATCAGATCAAACCAGAAGGGTCGGAATAGCGTGAAATAAACACCTGTTATTGCAACGTTTATCACTACCAAGGACATTGCTCCGTGTTTTCCTTTCACTTTCATGGGCATGTCTGACTCAAGATCTTAATTGAACACAATTTGTCTGTGCCTTGTGGCGATTCTTTTGTGTACTGGATATGTAAAAACAAAGAATTTCCCTGTACATGCGACAATAAAGTTTATATCTCTATATAAAGTATCTATCTCTCTATAAAGTATCTATCTATCTATCTATCTATCTATCTATCTATCTATCTATCTATCTATCTATCTATCTATCTATCTATCTATCTATCTATCTATCTATCTATCTATCTATCTATCTATCTGTCTGTCTGTCTGTCTGTCTGTCTGTCTGTCTGTCTGTCTGTCTGTCTCTGTCTATCTATCTATCTATCCATCCATCCATCCATCCATCCATCCATCCATCCATCCATCCATCCATCCATCCATCCATCCATCCATCCATCCATCCATCCTATATTTTCATTCCAGACATGATTTCTAATTCATGTTCCATCATACACCTAAAATTTGCTGCTCGTTTGACATTTTGCACATTTATAATAACTATTTTAATTTTGAACACAAAGTCCTCTTCCTGCCTAAGATTTGTGCTATTTTGGTCCAGGTTGCTCCATTCATCTTGAAACAATTCCCAGATTAGATACATGTATTGATCATGTGCATTTTTTATATTTTGTGCAATAAGGTAATTGTCCCAGATGATACAGTTGAACAGTTGAGATCATACTGTTAGGAGGTTAGGAGGGAGAGATAGATCAGCCATGATTGAATGATGGAGTAGAATTGATGGGCCAAGTGGCTTAATTCTGCTCCTATCACATGATCATATGATCCCTATATTTAAAAAGAGAACTATAAAATGTGAGGGAACTGAAGATTGTTTGGAATAATATAGGCAGGAAGAATGTTATTTGAATAACATCTAAAAGACAAAATGAATTAATATGTAATGCAGTGTTTTTTTTTTTTCTAGGCTAGAGAATCATGTGATTCTCTAGCCTAGAAAGTGTATGAGACCGGCATTGCAATAAGATCCCAACAAGTGGTGATAAAATATGCAGAGTGACTTGGGCAGGTTGGGTGAGTGGGCAGATGCATGGCAGATGCAGTATAATGTGGATACATGTGAGGTTATCCACTTTGGAGGCAAGAACGGGAAGATCTACATCTAGAATAAATTGTTAGTGTGGGTGTGTGTGCAACATGCCTTAAAGAGGATATGTATGTTTCCCGAGAGTGAACAAGATTTCAAGTGTTTAGCTTAATGTAAATTCATCAACTTGTTTGATCAAGGAAAAATTAATGCTTTCCTTTAAGTTTGTTTGGTTTAATTTAGAGATAAAAACATAGAAACATAGAAAATAGGTGCAGGAGTAGGCCATTCGGCCCTTCGAGCCTGCACCGCCATTCAATATGATCATGGCTGATCATCCAACTCTCTACCCTGTACCTGCCTTCTCTCCATACCCCCTGATCCCTTTAGCCACACGGGCCACGTCTAACTCCCTCTTAAATATAGCCAATAAACTGGCCTCAACTACCTTCCGTGGCAGAGAATTCCAGAGACTCACCACTCTCTGTGTGAAAAATGTTTTTCGGGCCTAAAGGAATTCCCCCTTATCCTTAGACTGTGATCCCTTGTTCTGGACCTCCCCAACATCGGGAACAATCTTCCTGCATCTAGCCTATCCAACCCCTTAAGAATTTTGTAAGTTTCTATAAGATCCCCCCTCAGTCTTCTAAATTCTAGCAAGTACAAGCCAAGTCTATCCAGTCTTTCCTCATATGAAAGTCCTGACATCCCAGGAATCAGTCTGGTGAACCGTCTCTGTACTCCCTCTATGGCAAGAATGTCTTTCCTCAGATTTGGAGACCAAAACTGCACGCAATACTCCAGGTGTGGTCGCACCAAAACCCTGTATGACTGCAGTAGAACCTCCCTGCTCCTATACTCAAATCCTTTCGCTATGAATGCTATCAAACTAGTGCATGAATACTGAATTTGCAGCTTCCCTCAACAAGAACTTTCTCCTTATCAGCAAGAACATTTCAATTTTGTGCATTTTGCTCGAGAATGGAGTTCAGAATGCAGAAATTTATACTATTTGTAACGAGGCGGGAGGGTGGGGGGGGAACAGAGTGCTGGAGAAATTTGGTGGGTCAGGCAACATCTGTGGCGGGAATGGGCAACCGATGTTTCAACTGAAGGGTCCCAATCCAAAGCAATGCCTGACCATTCCCTCTACATATGCTGCCTTGCCTTCTGTGTTTCTCCCGCACCCTTCTTTTTGAATAAGATTTTAGCATCTCAAATCCCTTCTGTTTCCTGCACTATTTATTTAATTTTGGAATGAAACTTCCCAGATGAGTGCTTGGCAGCACTGGGCTGCTACTCGTGGAGTTTAGAAGGTTAAGGGGAAACCTCATTGAAACTTATAGAATAATGAAAGACATAGAATGTGGCTGTGGAAAGGATGATTTTGCTGGTGGGAGAGTCGAGGACCAAAGGTCATAGCTTCAGGGCACTCTTTTAGAAAGGGCACTCTTTTAGAAAGGAAGTGTGGGGAAACCTCTTTAGTCAGAGTAGTTAATCTGTGGAACCCATTGCCACAAGGCTGTGGAGGCCGTCAGTAGATATTTTTAAGACAAATTGTTGATTAGAATGGGTATCCAAAGGGTTATGGGGATGTCTGAAAAATGGGATTGGGAGGCAGAGATCAACCCTGATTGAATAGCGGAGCAGACTCGATGGGCCAAATGGCCTAATTCTACTCCTATAACTCATGAAGAGCCTGCTCAGCAATATGTTCTGAAATATTCAGGAAAAATATCATTAACGATAGTTCACATTATATTGTTATAGAAGACACCTTCTATACTATTTTTGAGGAACCTTGGTAATTTCTGAATTAAGCTCATTTGTACAAAAATATTTATATCCTTAATTTGTTCATTCTGCTCAGTGAACCAAATGGTAGCTGTTCGAAAGGCAAGCCATAATCCACATAATCGCATCCAGATCCAAAAATAACAGGTTTTCTTCAATAAGAGCTAAAATGATATTATTTCCAGATGCACAGAATATCAAATCAATATGCCCTTTTTGTGAATTTTGAAAGCTTGGACAATTCACATCAATACCCATGAAATGATGAATAAAATATGATTTATTGTTATGCAATACATTCTTTGGCACACATTGATTCCCAATCCCTTAATACCACAGAATTGAAATGCTTGTCATTGTGGTTATATTATTTATTTGCTGTCGACTAGAGTTGGAAATATATCTCTCTCCACCAATTATTTGTCCAGGCTTTAGACTATTGTGAATTCTCCTATCTATGTTATTGAGGGCAGTGAGTTCTAAATATGGGTGCTACTTCGTAGAATTGCCTCTTTAAATTTTAATTCTCTTCGTCCCACATATTAAAACCTCCACAGAACTCATCT
Organism: Okamejei kenojei; assembly: GCA_035221665.1. Classification (NCBI taxonomy): domain Eukaryota; kingdom Metazoa; phylum Chordata; class Chondrichthyes; order Rajiformes; family Rajidae; genus Okamejei; species Okamejei kenojei. The sequence goes on along the minus strand of CM069134.1, from coordinate 52,125,803 downwards.
CTTCTTCCAACGTTTTGCCTTCTAACCTTATTTCTTTTTTTTTTGCAATGTAAACTTAGTTCTATGAATTCTGCCCTCTGGTAGTTTTTGTCTTTGTTCTATCTGTTTTACTTGTGGTTGACTGTATTCATGTGTGGCATTATCTGATTTGATTGAATAACACATAGATAAAAGCTTCTCATTGTATTGGAACTTGGAAAACTTTATTGTCATTCAGACCTTGCGGTAACACCATCGCCGTTGCGGTAACTCACCCTCACGGCCTTCTCGGAGGAGATCTTCTCCACCAGATCATCAAAACTCGTGGTACCCACAGTGACGAACAACGACTCCCCCCCCCCCCCCCCCACTGCAGCCCACAGGCAGCAGCGAGCAGGCAGGCAGGTAGATGGGTGAGCAGTGCGGGGACGGGCCGAGCGGTAGCTCCAGGCAGTCGGACGGGACGGGGACAGGCCCTGCGGCGGCTGAGCCGGAGTGGGTAGATGGAGTGTGGGTTAGGTTGCAGGAAGAGCCGAGCAGCTTGCACAGAGTTTGAGTAACACACACACGATGCAAACTGGTCCAATTGTCAAGTCAACGGGATCTAAACCACAGCAAACAATGAATGACCTGTGGAGGAAGGAACTCCCGTGTGAAAGGGACGCAACGGGTCTCACTTAGTCTAGTGGTTTTTTAATATTGTAGTCATTAGTAGATAACTATTTCTCAAAGGTTAATTAAAAAAAGACTTTTGAGGATCCAGTTTAAATGCATTTTAATTTGTGGTACTGTTGAACTGTGTTATTTTGATGAAAGAGTGAAATCACAGATGCCCTTTGATAAGATAACCTCTGTTCTTAACCAGCAATACTGTTACAAATTACAGGCCGCTGTAATTGGAACTTGCCTGAAGACACTGGTTTACCACTCAAGCACTGGTGAGACTGGATTTCTGTGGAGTGCAGTGTGTAGATTTTTCACACCCACTTCTGCTGAATGAGTGGAATGTGAAGATAGATACAAAGCTGGAGTAACTCAGTGGGTCAGACAGCATCTCTGGAGAAAAGGAATAGATGACGTTTTGGGTCGAGACCCTTCTGAGGAGAGAAGGGTCTCGATATAGCAAGAAGCTTCAGAATGGGATGGGGATGGGGTGAAAAGCTACACAGATTCACATACAGTATGTGACAGTGGAGGTCCTGGTGTAGAGAATTTAAGGCTGTCTTGTATTTGTAAGGGGAAGTTGTCCAACTCACCTCGAGGGTATCAGACCTTGTGTAAATCTTACCAAGTATGTGAGAATGAGGCTTTCACAAATGAGATAGCAAGAATTGTTGCAGTGTGTGCCTGTTGGAGTGAAGGGCAAAGCTGGCGAGGCTAGCTTGCGGGATCTGCTCCAATACAACATGCATGTGAGCTGACTGGATTTTGAATAATGGCACCAAAAATGGCAGCGTCAGTACGAGTAATACCCAGAAGGAATTTCACTATGCAGTTGCATATGAGACATATAAAGAACCATTGTACTATTAGTAGCCAAGTGTAGCTGGCAGGTACAGAAATGGAAAATCATGATATTTTGTGGGTATAACCATATAACCATATAACAATTACAGGCCATCTCAGCCCTTCTAGTCCGTGCCGAACACTTATTCTCACCTAGTCCCATCTACCTGCACTCAGACCATAACCCTCCATTCCTTTCCTGTCCATATACCTATCCAATTTATTTTTAAATGAGAAAATCGAACCTGCCTGCACCACTTCCACTGGGAGTTCATTCCACACAGCTACCACTCTCTGAGTAAAGAAGTTCCCCCTCATGTTATCCCTAAACTTCTGTCCCTTAATTCTCAAATCATGTCCTCTTGTTTGAATCTTTCCTCCTCTCAATAGAAAAAGCTTATCCACGTCAACTCTGTCTATTCCTCTCATCATTTTAAAGACCTCTATCAAGTCCCCCCTTAATCTTCTGTGGCCCAAAGATTAAAGACCAAACTTGTTCAACCTTTCCCTGTAACTTAGTTGCTGAAATCCAGGCAACATTCTAGTAAATCTCCTCTGTACTCTCTATTTTGTTGACATCTTTCCTGTAATTTGGCGACCAAAATTGAACACTATACTCCAGAATTGGCCTCACCAATGCCTTGTACAATTTTAACATTACATCCCAACTTCTATACTCAATGCTCTGATTTATAAAGGCCAGCACACCAAAAGCTTTCTTTACCACCCTATCTACAAAAGATTCCACCTTCAGGGAACTATGCACAGTTATTCCTCGATCCTTCTGTTCAACTGCATTTCTCAATTCGCTACCATTTACCTTGTATGTATATTAAAAGAAAAATGGTGGTTAAAGAAAAAAATGCTTGGCTGTCTTTCAATAGAGCCACAAGAGATGGGGAAGATAGTAAATAAGTACTTTTCATACGTTTTTATTGAAGCTAAATAATTGAGGCATATGAATCATGGCATATTAGAACTTAGCAAAGAGATACAATTGGCTGTTTTAAAGCACAATAAGTTGGGTAAGGTCCCCAGGACCTGGTCAAGGGCATACCTGGACTTTGCAAGAAGCTAGCTGGAAATATCTGAGGTTCCTGTCTCTAGGTAGGCAATAGCTGAGGCTCATGTTCTGGAAGATTGCAGGATGGGTAATGTGGTATTATTATTTAAGAAGGGCACCTAGGACAAACCAGTGAACTGCAGGCCAGTGTGCCAGACGTCAGTGGTTGGAAAATTGTTGGAGTGGATTTTAGGTACAGGATCTACCGGCATTTGGATAAGTGCACAGATTGATTAGGGTTAGTCAGCATGGCTTTGTGTGGGAGATTGTGTCTCCTAAATCAGATAGATTAGTTTGAAGAGGACTCATGAGGGCCGGGCAATGTACGTTGTATTAGCGGACTTTAACAAGGTCTTTGATAACGTAGGATCGTCTTGAGTTATAGAAAAATGTTTAGAAGTTTAGAGTTTAGAAGAATGAAGGGGGACCTCATTGAAACATACAGAATAGTGAAAGGCTTGGATAGAGTGGATGTGGAGAGGATGTTTCCACTAGTGGGAGAGTCTATTGCTTTTCCATTAACTTAACACTAACGCTATGATCGAGGACAGCCAATTGACATAAAAGCCAGTAACTTTCTTAAAAAGTAAGAGAACTGAATGAAAATGTCAGTTATCATAGATTGAAGCATTCTGAAACATATATGACACAACCTACTTGGATGACCTGAAATTAAAGCATATAATTAGTTAGTACCTAATTGTAGATAATTACAAAATTGACCGTTGTGAAGGAAATAGCAATAAACACCCAGACTGCCTTGAAAATTCAAAAATGTGATATTCTCAAGATCAGAACTTTAATATTATTGTAACGTTAAAACAAATAGTACATACCCAACAAAAAATTCATATTCATCAGTGTCATCAAATCAATTAAATTAATCTAAATTTAATTACTAGATCTCAACATCTATCCCATTCTTGAGAAAAGGCTAAAAATATGTTTTAAATAGCAAAAGTATCCAAATAACAAGCTGATCCCATTCACACAAGAATTCACAATATAACATGATTTTTAAATCTCATTTTGTCATGAATTTCTATGAAGGAATTGAATGTTTAATTTCCATAAATTTTACTCTGTTGGTTTATAACACTGCTGCAGGCAAGGGTCGTTGTACACAGACATTTATTCAAAATCCACAAACATCCACTCTAAACTATATATATTTTGTGTTATTGTCTATCCAGGATCAACATTTTCATACCAAACCTGACTAAAAACTAAAAATTATGTACTGTGGAAGATTTCAATCAGATAGTTAGTATGAAAATATTGATCATGGATAGACAATAACACAAAATATAGATGAGTTGGATGTTCTTATGACATGATTGTGCAAAAAAAAAAAAAGAATTTGATTATCTTGAGAGTGATTGTGATAAATCGGAATATGGCCGCTGCCATGATTTAAGCCCTGTGATATCAGCAGGCAAGACACAGCCAAAATCAGGGCCTAAATAACATATTTTGAATCATCAGATTAAAATAAAAAACACACCAAAAAGCAAGGTAAGATGTTAAATAAATTATATAACTTTTGTTTTGTCCTGATGTGAAAGTCCTTGATGTTGATTTTGATCCATGATGTTGAACATGTTAGAAGTCGCGATGCAATGCAGCGATGCAATCGACCAACAACTATTTTAAAAACTGGAACGGAAGCGCAGAACAATTTTTTGTCATCAATTTGTAGACCGACCGAATACCTCTCCGACATCCAATACAAACCTGCAATTTAATTCTCCCCCCCCCCCCCCCCCCCCACCACAGAGTCATACAGCATGGAAGCAGGCCCTTTGGCCCAACTTGCTCACACTGACCATGATGCCCCATCTAGACTAGTCCCGCCTGCTTGCTTTTGGCCCATATCCTACTAAACCTTTTCTATCTGTGTACCTGTCCAAATGTTTTTTAAATGTTGTGATAGTGCTTACCTCAATTACCTCCTCTGGTAGCTCGTTCAACATACCCACCGTCCTTTGTGTCACCAACTGCCAAAGAGATAGAATCTTTGTATGCTTTAGAATGTAATTAGAATTTTAAAATAGCATTTATCTTTCTGAAATTTTTAATTAAAAAGTGAAAATCATTTGTAAACAACAAACAACGTTTTGTTGCATTTTAATATTTTAAATTAAAATAAACGAGGAACTGTCCTTATATTCATCCCTGGTTTATTATATTCATTGCTATTTTCCATTAAATTGAATGAGCCACTATACTTGCACCAAGTTTAATCTGACACTAAGCTGTGGGTAGATTCCAGTTTGGAAAATCCGCAGAGGTTTGCGATCTGTTATTTGCTGGGAGAAATGTAACCGCGGAGTCGTGTCCTCAGTGCAGCATTCAGTTGAGAGGAAGCTTGGGAATTGGGAGGCTGTTACTGGCAAGTGCCAAATTTCCATGCAGTTATACAATTAGTGGTTATCAATGGACCTGTCAGCCTTTCAGGGCCTTTTGGAAGATCTGTAGCTTTGGTGTACCATAGATGCATTTTCTAAGTACAATTTACTCACTGTTTGAATTTTCTGTCTGTCTTGGTGGCGCCCATTTTACTGTATGAATATTATCATCACAATACATGTACTGAAGTGTAGCAAAATACCTTTATGGATATTTATTAACTGAAAATGTTTACACCTATGATGGAGTGAATAATAATGCAGCCTTGCAGCACCCATGCAGTCCACTCATTTTTACTTCAAGTTTACCATACCTGTGTTAGGTGCACAAGGATCTTTATTTGCTGCAACGTCTCAAGGTTGCATCCTCTGAAACCATGCATTTAAACTTTTTTGTGTTCGGCTTTTGTGTTGAAATAATTAAAAAAGTCAAAATCACTTGTTATCAAATCAATGACAAATGAACAAGTCTGAAGAAGGGTCCTGAAATGTCACCAATCCATGCTCTCCAGTGATGCCCCCTGACCTGCTCAGTTACTCCATCACTTTGTGTCTTTCTTTGATAAACCAGCATCTGCAGTTCTTTGTTGCTACATGAATGGTCTGTCCATTAAACTTAAGTAACATAATTATTTCCAAAAGAAACTTAAAGAAAGACTATACAGTAAGCAATCAATATGAGTAATTATAGGAAGTAGCACTACATCAGCTTAATTAATTTTCTTTCTGCGCATACAATATATTATCTAATTCTGAAATGCCCAGGTGGAATTACTCCATTTCTCAACCTCACATAAATTCTTTGCAGCCTCTGTGCTTAATTTTCAGAGTCAAGTTTCTCCAGTACACTTTATTCCATTCTGAACACCAGACTCTCTATTCTGATAACCAGTCTCTAGCCACACAGGAACATTTACTTAAACACAAGGAACTGCAGATGCAGGTTTACAAAAAAAAGACACAAAGTGCTGGAGTAACTCTTAGTCTATTTATTTAGCTGGGTGTCTACTTTTGGGAAACAAATCTTGACTTCCTTGCTAATGATTGGCTAATTTAACTAATGGTGTATCAGTTCTGACAAAAGATCATCAAGCTGAAATATCTTATTCCCTCATCACTGATACTATCTGACTAGCTGAGTATTTTTAACATATATGGGGTTTTACCTAGTGGGGTAGTATAAACTAGGATAACATAGAACTAGTGTATGGGTGATCATTGGTTTGCGCTGACTAAGTGGGTTGAAGGGCCTGTTTCCACACTGTATCTAAACTAAAGTAAAAAGATTTCAAGCTGACCACCTTTCATTAGTATTGTGAATTTCTATGTTGAACTGTATTGGTTTCCTTGGTTGCCTTTCCATATTATCTTCACTGAACTTACATTGGGAATCTGGCAGAAAAAAACCTCCCACAAAATTTTATCCCAATATATTTATATTTATACTCACATCGGAATATCAGGCGGACCAGGTATCAAATCCAGTTATTCCATAATTTAGTCTGTGGCTGCTTTTAATTGTGTACATCTCTATTTTATTGATAGCAATGAATTACACATGAAGAATGACATTCGCCTGAATTTACTAGATGATGGTACCTTAATGATCCAGAACACACAGGAATCTGATCAAGGAACGTACCAATGTATGGCCAAAAATGTTGTGGGAGAAGCAACAACTCAAGGTGTTCTACTCCGATACTTTGGCACTCCAAGTAAGAAATCATCCGTCCTTAGAATATTCTTTACTTCTTTTCATTCTGTAATTATTTAATTATTTCCTTTCTTCATTCCTGTTCTCACACCAGCTGCAGCTTGAAGTAGCTTGTATCATATTGTGGAGGTCATTTTATCGACTGGTTTGGAGATTAATCCTGAGTTTAGTTGCAAAGTGAAGTGTGTTTACACTGAATTTGAAATAAAATATTCGACTCAAGGCACTGAAGAGGTATATTAAAGTCAGATGAGTCCATTTACAGAACATCAGTTCTTGCTCTTTCTTGTAACTGATGGAATGTTCGTGGGTTATCTCTCCATGGTCCATTAATGCAGAATGTCCTTATTTATTTTTGAGAATAACATCAGTTTAATCAAAGTGAGATGTGATTTACATCTGTTCCTTATAAGTTCACTTGTTGCCTGTGAAACCATGCAATTAACAACCCTCTTCAGTCCTTGTTCCAGCAAATTGTTTTCTTGTGCCTTTAGAAAAACGAAAGGAACTGGTGGTGTATAAAGGTAAATTAATTTTCACGGTGGTCCCTGATCATCTGGCATTAATGAAGAATGACTTAAATTAATTATACATATTGTTTTCTGTGAATTCCTTTGATCGCCCACTACAATATATAAACAGAAATTTAAGTGAACTCAATGGAATTTCATAGCAAAGATGTTCCTATTAGCACCACTTATTTTAGCTATATAAGAGGGTTGCACTGGGGATTCAAAGAACTGCAGATGTTCGAATCTTGAGAGAAACACTAAGTGCTACAGGAACTCAGCAGGTCTGGCAGCATCTGTGGAGGAAATAGGCAAATTACATTTTGGATCAGGGCCATTCCTCAAACTTGACGGTAGTAGTGCGGACAGAGGTGGAAAAGAGAGGTGGGGGTGGGACAAAGCCTAGCTTGTGATATTTGATACAATTGAGGGGGTTTGCATGGAATGTTTAAGAAGGAACTGCAGACGCTGGAAAAATCGAAGGTAGATAAAAATGCTGGAGAAACTAGTGGGTGAGGCAGCATCTATGGAACGAAGGAATGGGTGACGTTTTGGGTCGAGACACTTCGTCAGACTGATGTAGGGGTGGTGGGGGCGGGAAGACGAAAGGAAGAGGCGGAGACAGTGGGCTGTGGGAGAGCTGTGGAGGGTAGGTAAAAGAGGGAGAAAGCAAGGACTACCTGAAATTGGAGAAGTCAATTTTCATACCGCTGGGATGTAAACTACCCAAGCGAAATATGAGGTGCTGCTCCAATTTACGGTGTGACACACTCTGGCCATGGAGGAGGCCCAGGATAGCAAGATCTGATTCGGAATGGGAGGGGGAGTTGAAGTGCTGAGCCACCGGGAGATCAGATTGGCTATTGCAAACTGAGCGAAGGTGTTGGGCGAAGTGATCGCCAAGCCTACGCATGGTCTCACCGATGTAGAGCAGCTGACACCTGGAGCAGCAGATGCAATAGATGAGGTTGGAGGAGGTGCAGGTGAACCTCCGCCACACCTGGAAAGACTGCTTAGGTCCTTGGATGGAGTCAAGGGGGGAGGTAAAGCGACAAGTGTAGCATTTCCTGCGGTTGCAAGGGAAAGTACCAGGGGAGGGGGTGGTTTTGGTGGGAAGGGACAAATTGACCAGGGTGTTACGGAGGGAGCGGTCTCTGCGGAAAGCTGAAAAGGGAGGAGATGGGAAGATGTGGCCAGTGGTAGGATCCCGTTGGAGGTGGCGAAAATGTCGGAGGATTATCTGTTGTATGTGATGGCTGGTGGGGTGGAAGGTGAGGACAAGGGGGGGACTGTCCTTGTTATGAGTGGGGGAAATGGCCAGTGAGAACAGAGCTATGGGATATAGAGGAGACCCTGGTTAGAGCCTCATCTATAGTCGAACAGGGGAACCACCATTCCCCAAAGAATGAGGACATTTCCGATGCCCTGATTTGGAACACCTCATCCTGGGTGCAGATGCGGCGTAGACGGAGGAATTTGGAGTAGAGGATAGAGTCCTTACAGGAAACAGGGTGGGAAGAAGTGTTGTCAAGATAGCCATGGGAGTGAGTGGGTTTATAGTAGATGTCGGTCAGTAGCCTGTGATGGAGATAGTGAGGTCCAGAAACAGTAGGGAGATGATGAAATGGTCCAGGTAAATTTAAGTGCATTCAGTTTGCATGGAAGATGGGTTGGGTAAGTAACACAGGCTAGAAGTGAAAAGGCGACAAAGGGTGTCAGATAAAGAGAGAAGAGGAGTGAAATATAAAGTGAAACGGATGGATACAGGAATGAGGACAGGGAAAGAGGAAAGTTACACTATTACACAATTCGGTATGTGGCGAATTAATGATTCCAGAGTATCCAAAAATCTGAAACTTGCTATATATTTAAATGCGTTTTAACTGAAGGCTCACAATTTACGTTGTGCTACCTGATTATTCCTTAACATAAAATCCAATAATAGCAGGAGTCTGTTCAGTATACTATCTGAATGATTGAAAGAAAAATTTGTATATAAAGTATCTGCTTTAAAATGTCCCAAAACAATTTATAACCAATGGAATATTACAGCCACTGTTGTAATAAAGTAAATGCAACAGTCAGTTTGTGTACAGCAAACTCCTCGTGTGTGTAGGATAGTGTTAATATGCGGGGATCGCTGGTCGGCGCGAACCCGATGGGTCGAAAGTTCTGTTTCCTTCCTGTATTTCTGAGCTAAACTAAACTAAAGTTGTTGGTATGCTTGTTCTCGTATTAACCATGTTAATGGGAGATTTGAGAAATGTTTCAAATGACAACTCTCCCAAAGACTCAAGTGATGCACGACCGTACTTTAATTTGGATTAGTGATTGTACTGTTCCTCTTGTGATGTTGAACTGAGAGCATAAAATACATACCTTAACCTTCCCCTTCAGTTTAAGTGTGAGTGAAGCAATGTTTATTTAGGGGAAGGAAGAAGATGTTAGAATCATACACACATGGGAAGTCTTATCATCTTTTTCAGATCCAAATTTCTTTGTAGTTTACTTCATCCATTTTTGTTGAAATGTAAACTATGGTGCCATTTTTGAATATCAAGGTATTTTCATTGCAAAATAGTTATTTGCATAAATATATAACGTGCTAGATCACACACAGGCTAACTCAATATTTACAAACTTGATGGCATACAATTACTTGGCATTTCATTAAGATTCTCCAAAGAACGATGTTTATTGTGCCTCAAATTTCTCATGCAGTCAAGCCCAGTTTCGTGATTCAGCCACGAAACACTGAAGTTCTGGTTGGATCAAGTATCACACTGGAGTGCAGTGCCACTGGGCATCCCCAGCCTCGAGTTACATGGACTAAAGGAAATGGAGAGCTGCTGCCCACACACTCCAGGTACAATACCACTTCCTCAGGTGGCCTCTTTATTCGGAATGTCACTCTGCAGGACCACGGCCAGTTCATCTGCCACGCCAGTAATAACCAAGATTCCATCCAGTCCTCGGCATCCATCATTGTTCAGGGTAAGTGTTTTCACCATTGATGAGTGGTGATTCATTACTTTATTTATGGGGAGGCAAGAAAATGGGATTAGGAGGCAAAGATCAGCCGTGATTGAATGGCGGAGTAGTCTCAATGAGCCGAATGGCCCGATTCTGCTCCTATAACTTGTGAATTTGTAGTTTCACCAATTTGCATTTTATTTTTATCGTGACATGTGTGATATACAAAAGCATACTCGTTGAGCGAGGCTTTCCAAAAGTCCACAGTTCAGTGTTGAAAGGGAAAATGGAGAGAAAGTTATAGACTAGGTCATTGAGTTGTACAGCACATAAATGTGACATTTGGCCCGCTTTGTTCATGCTGCCATTATATCTATCTATTCTAATCCCATTTACCAGTATTATGTGGTAGCATTTTAATTGGCAATATAAGTACTTACTAAATGTTGTCTAAATGTTTCTTAAATAAAATTACCTGCCTGTGCTACATCCTCAGACTTCAAACCCTGGGTGACGAAAACTCAATTTCTTCCCCTCCAAACCTCCTATTTCCTACCATAACCTATACCCTCTTGAATGTGTCTTCCTGCCCATGGGAAAACATCTTTACTATTTACCCTACCTATGCACCATATAATTTTATTTACATGTATATGTTCAGTCCTTGGATTCCTCCACTCCAGAGCAAAGAAATCAAGTCTGTGCATTCTCTCCTTATGATTGCAATGCTCGAATTGAGTTCACATCCTGGTGAATCATCCCTGCACCTTTTCCAGTGCAATCACATCCTTGCTACAGAGTGATCGCCAGGGATGCACATAGTGCACTGTTATTCTTTCCCATCCAAATCTGCCACTTAGTCCACATAAAAGCACAGAATGCAGGCAGTTCACTCCCTCACATAAATGGTTCAAGGGCCTCCAACCAATTATAACCAATATGATTCATTAAAGCTGCTTTAAAGGAAACAAATTATTTTTTGAATTTCACTCTTAACTGATATAAATATGTGATTGCAGCACCTTAATTAACGTGTGTCTTAAAATAGATGTAGTTTTGTTGTATAAAGGCAGCTGTGATCACTGTGTGGGTGTTTATTTGTTTATCGACATTTCAAAATTTACTTTTAAAATATTATCAGTTAGGATCAGTTCATTCTTTCTTTAATTATGATTGCTTAAATAGCTTTCTCTTTAATAAGTTAAAGTGCATGAATCTGTGACCTTTTGGGATTAAGATATTTTGTGACAATGTCAATAAATGCTTGGGATGCCGTAGACTATTAAAGCACATGGTTTTACTTACCGATAACATGCTGACAACTGGTGCTAAGAACACAGGTGTTGAGTTAACAGTGGTTTCATTAACTAATCATTCTGGTGGAATTCATTGTAAGTTAATTGCTCACATGCCTTAGCTAGAGGGTTGAAAACAAAGCTGCAAACCAGATTTACCTCACGATGTTCCTTAAAGCAAAGAAGTTTTTTTAGTAAATATAATTTGTCCACTTATTGCAAGTGGCTTTTCTTACTAGCTTCAGTTTTGACTTCTGAAGTTTTGAGGACTGGCAACCATCTTTCTTACCAGAAGATCAAGTCTAATGAGAAGATAGTTTTGTTGCATCGGCAGAAATGACCAAAGTTCAAAAAACATCTGGCAAGAGGTAAAGGAACAGCTGATGGTGGAGAAGCTAGTGCAGGAAATTGCGAGTGAGAGTGCTGGTGTGGGTGCACAGTTTAGTTTAGAGATACAGCACGGAAACAGGGCCTTCGGCCCACCAAGTGTACACCGATCAGCGATCCCCGCACATTAATGCTACCCTGCACACACTATGGACAATTTTTTACATTTATAACAAATCAATTAACCTGCAAGCCTGTACATCTTTGGAGTGTGTGAGGAAACTGAAGATCTCGGAGTAAACCGATGCAGGTCACATGGAGAATGTACAAACTCCGTACAGACAAGCACCTGTAGTCAGGATCAAACCTAAGTCTCTGGTGCTGTAAGGCAGTAGCTCTACGGCTACACCACCGTGACACCCCAAAGGCTTTTCCTTTATTCATGGCTCAACACATTGTGACATGGGGCTTTAATCAGTTCTTGCAAATATTGGGCATCCTGCATGGAAAGAAGGTAGGAATGGAGTACTAATTGTGGATGATCAGCCATGATCACTTTGAATGGCAGTGCTGGCTTGAAAGGCCGAATGGCCTACTCCTGCACCAGACAAACATCCTGCCTGTTTTCTATAAATCATCTAACGCCAAATAACCTTGATGAGGAATTTCATTCTTTTAATTTAGAATTTGACACATTTTGCCTTACAGTTGGCAAACAATATAAAACGATTTTCCAGAATTTTATTAGGAGAAGGAAACTATCTGATTTGTTCTCTTTGGACAATAATATTGATCAATCAATTGAATTAATTTTACTTTAGACTTGTATTAATCTGTCATAGAAAGCAACAGGATTCTAAGTGAGTGCATTCCTTTACAGATCACAATGTCCTGCCATATCTCCTTCCACCTCAGTGAGTTCTGCCTGTGGGCATAAGCTAAGCTAGAGACTTTGCTAAGTTAGATAAATTATTTACACTTGCAAATTTGTGCAAGTTTAGACATTGCTGGGAGCCCAAAGCAGTCATTATAGCTTAAGTATATATGGAGTGGGATTTATGTTTAGAACCGTCTTCAGCAAAGATAAGACTAAAATTGATTTATCATGTCATCTTAATGATAATGCAATAAATCATCATAGCTGTATGATCTCATGTCACTTAGATCTCATGTTTTCAAAAATGTCTCAATAAAAATATGATTATTACGTTCTTAACAGTTGTCATAACATACTCAATTTAATGTTACTGGACCCATGTAGAATATGCATGTACGGAGATCGTACAGATCACAGTGAGAAAAATGGTTGCTCTGGTCACTGCAAACGTCATGATATTTACCGATGAATTTACATATTAACCACAATTCTCGGAGGTCAATCTGTCATAATCTGTCACTTGAGATGCTGGCAGTGGAGGCCAATTCACTGGATGTTTTCAACAGAGAGTTAGATTTAACTCTTTGGGCTAACGGAATCAATGGATATGGGGGAAAAAGCAGGATCAGGGTACTGATTCTGGATGATCAGCCATGATTATATTGAATGGTGGTGCTGGTTCAAAGCACCAAATCTACGGGCTGACTCAAAACTACTTTCCACGTTGCTATGTTCACTGTACATACAAGCACATGATTCATTCTAGCAGCTCATTTTGGCTAAGAATTATGATTGCAATGATGAAATAAAATACTTTAAAAAGTATTTGAAAAAAGTACAAAATGCTGAAAAGACCTTGCATTTGTATAGAAAATATCCTATAGAATCCAAAACATCACCAAGACTAAAAGGCAGTTGGTGCAAGTGTTTGTGTTTACCATTGCTATTTTTAAAGAGAATGCAGAGGCACAAGGTTCCTCCCATAAAATAAAATAAAATTTGAGAGTGTGTATAAAGTCCATGATGATATGAGATGAGTAAGAGGAGAGTTTGTTTCTATTCTACACAAGATACTAAATGTTAATAACAAATTAGAAATGTGTTTTTAATTCATGATCTTCGGTTTCCTCACATACCCCAAAGATGTACAGGCTTGTAAGTTAATTGGCTTGATTTAAATGTAAAAAATTGCCCCAAGTGTGTGCAGGGTAGCGTTAATGTGTGGGGATCGCTGATCGGTGTGGATTCCGTCTCAAGGCAGAGTTAGTTAGAGCTCTTAAAGATAGCGGAGTCAGGAAGGAACGGGCAGGAACGGGGTACTGATTGTGGATGATCAGCCATGATCACAGTGAATGGCGATGCTGGCTCGCAGGGCCAAATGGCCTACACCTATTGTCTATTGTCTAATTTGTTAATTATTTTTTAGCTATGATTTGGTGATCACACACTAAATCAGAAGGTTGGAGGGGGTTAAATTTGAAATACAGAAAACTGAGCTCAGAAACCAAGCTGGCTGGCCAAGACAGGACTGAGAGAGTACTGAAGATAGGCACAAAAAGCTGTAGTAACTCAGCGGGACAGGCAGCATCTCTGTAGAGAAGGAATGGGTGACGTTTCGGGGCTGAAGAAGGATCTCAACCCAAATCGTCACCCATTCCTTCTCTCCAGGGATGCTGCCTGTCCCAGCAATGTACGTAGCCGCTACGTCAGAGCTTGTGGATGTCCCGTAGCAGCTCGTAATGCTAACGGCAGGGCTCGGGAAACGCGGTAACTCATGAAGTTTTTTCAGCACTGTGAAAAATGTCCACGAGAGCCCCGAGTACCTACGAATGGCTATTAGCGTAATTCTCCGAGTTCGAATCAGGGGAAACTCGGGAGAACTCTTGAATTACCTCATACAGTGGGGCAGGCCCTTTAAACTGAGCCTCAAGCCATCTCTCAGGTGGCTTAAAACTTGCTGTTTCAATATGAGGCAAAATTCTGATTCATGTTTATCTGTCAAACAACATCATTATAATCACTATAGTCTGAAGAAGGGTTTCAGCTTGTGGCCTCACCGACGTTTTGTATAACTGCAACATGACCTCCCAACTTCAATACGCAATACTCTGAGTGATGAAGGCTAATGTACCAAATGTCTTTTTGACCACCTTATCTACCTGTGACTGCACCTTCAAGGAACCATGCACCTGCACTCCTAGATCCCTCTGCTCTACAACACTCCCCAGAGCCCTACCATTCATTGTGTAGGTCCTGCCCATGTTAGACTTCCCAAAATGCAAATACCTCACAATTTGTGGTATTAAATTCCATCAACCATTCCTCAGCCCACCTGGCCAATAGATCAAGATTGCAATTTTTCACAACCATCTTCACTATCTGAAAAACCATCCATTTTTATACCATCTGCAAACTTGCTAATCTTACCGTGTATGATTTCAGCCAAGTCATTGATATAGATGACAAACAGTAATGGGCCCAGCACCGAACCCTGAGGCACACCACTGATCACAGGGCACCCAGCCCTGACGCACACCACTAGTCATAGTGTTGCGCATCTGCGCTGAAGGGGTTTGATCGAGTGTCATGTGAACAGGGATGAACAGAATTGATAATGGAGAGGCAAAGTGGGTGGGGGAATAATATGAACCCCCAAAACATTTCATTCTCAAGTGTTTTCTTTGGATGTGAAGCTGAAAAAATATACTAGGAAATCTTGGAAACCAACTAACAATAGTGGATGGAGAAAGGTTAATGATAAGCAAGGCTCACTGGGAAATATGATCGCATATTTGAGCTATGTGTTTTTTTGTGGTTTTGAGCTATGGGATAGAATTTTGCCCAGATTCATTAATGTGTGCAAACATTTCCAGATCAAATTCTTCCTGCTATGTCACCCCTTTGATGTCAATATGATTTCCTCATCAGGGACACATGTGGTGATGTCCTTTGTAGTGTGATGATTTTATTGGAGATTATGGAGGGATATGGACAAGTTGTTCTACATTCTCAAATTGTTGGGAACTCTTCCATACTTTAGTATGTGAAACCAGATAAGGATTTACATCGTAAATGTTAGATCCCTAGTGAGTATTGCCAAGTGGGGAGATCTGGGAGTACTGTCTGGTTTACTAAAAGTGGCGGGGCAGTTGGAGAGCTTGGCAAAGAAGGCATTTGGCACATTTGGCTTCATTAGAAAGGATATTGAGTACACAAATGGCACATCATGATGCAAGTGTACAGGTCATTGATGAGACCACACAAGTGCTATTCTGGCCTAAGTATAGGAAAGATGCAATGAAGTTTGAAAGGGTGCAGAAGAGATTAATTAGGATGTTACCTGTTCTTGCAGGCTTCTGTTCTAGGGAGAGGATGGATAGGTAGGAACTATTTTCTTTGGCGTGTAAAGGCTGAGGGGTTGTAAGGGGCAAGGAAAAAGTGAATGCTCAATTATTTTTCCGGGCTAGATAATTCTAAAACTATGGGGAATAGGCTTAAGCTGAGAGAGGAGAGATTTAAGAAGGACCTCAGAGGGTAGTCTGTATCTCAAAAGAAATGCTGGAGGAGTCAAGGGATATGGGGAGAAGGCAGGCACGGGTTATTGATAGCGGACGATCAGCCATGATCACAATGAATGGCTGTGCTGGCTCAAAGGGCCGAATGGCCTCCTCCTGCACCTATTTTCTATGAGTCAATAGAAGCAGATACAATTCTGGCATTTAAAAGACATTTGGACATGGCTAGGAAGGATTAGTGGGCAAATGCAGGGAAATGGGACTAGCACACTATACCGCCATGGTCGGCACGGATGTGGCAGGATGAAGGGCTGTGTCCGGCGCTGTGCAACTCTATGACTCTCTGGCTCCATAGCACCACCAGATAGGTGAAAGCTTACCTTAAATGTTGGGCTTACTGAACTAACATTTCCAGAATTGATTCACTGGCCTACACCTTCATTTCACTATTGACTTTGATCTTCAGTCTCATTGACTTTGATCTTCCTTCTAGTATTCTGGTCTCTTCCTCCTCAAAGGCCAAGATAATCTTCCCATTCAATCAGTGCCAGATTAATATCACCCAATGCTGTCCCCCTCCCAGCACTACTCTGATATTCCTTCCCCCAAATTATTTATGGTGCAAGTGGAACTGTCAGGCATCTTTACTTTAAACTTTAGAGATACAGCATAAAAACAGACACTTCGGCCCACCAATGATCACCCCGAACACTAGCACTATCCTACACACTCGGGACAATTTACAAACCTGCACATGGTTTGAGTGTGGGAAGAAACCAGAGCGCCCGTAGAAAATACACGCAGTCACAGGGAAAGCATGCAAACTCCGTACAGACAGCACCCGTAGTCGGGATTGAACCCGGGCCTCTGGCGCACTGTGCTGCCCAGGTAGCATCCTCCCATTCCAGGACTGTGCTGAACCACTGTTTTGCATAGAATCAAATACACAGGACTAGATGTGGACACTAGGAAGGATTAGTGGGCAAATACACAGGACTAGATGTTAAGACCAAAAATAAAAGTGTTAGCTGTGAAGGCAGTAAACACATGTGACATTACAGATGACAACACATTTTAATCTATTGTTGAATTTTTGCCCTTTATGAAGCCCAGATGTAGAAAAAAAAAAATTATCTACACAAATAAACACAAAAGCCAAATTATAACCCTGCTATACCATCTGTCAGCTCACAAACTGTGCAACGAATTACCAGGGATGTTAATTCATATGGGACATTTTATTATATTCCTCAAAATAACTGAGTGTTGGCAACTTCAACAATGAAGTCATTTCTTTTAGTTGTTTACAGCAGAGTGCCAAAACCGCCTTATAATACTTGGCCTTAATCAAGGTAACAAACCAGGTAATAACCCTATTGTAAGTATTATTGCCAAGTTAACATTCCGCCACCCAGTATTAAGCATGCATCACCCAAAGTGAAGAATTGTATTTTCTTATGTTGGTCCAAATTGTGGTTTCTCTGAGGGAGCAACCCTTGACGAGAGTATGTGCATGGAAGGGTGATCTACACTGGATGTCAGATATCAGCTTGGATACGGTCACATTGACACAGTTAGCGGAGCCTGAGATACCAGGAACTGCAGATGCTGGAATCTTGAACAACATGCCAAGTGCTGAAGGAACTCAGTGAGTCAGGCTGCATTCATGAAGGGAATGGACAGGCAGCCAATTTTGACATTTACATCACACATCCTCCCTGATCCACTGAGCTCCTCCAGCGCTTTATGTTAGCAGAGCCAGCAACCCAAGGTCAAATTCTGACCTTGCGTGTTGTCAGTATGGAGCATCCACCTTCTCCCTGTGACTGCATGAATTGCCTCAGGGCCCTCCAATTTCCTCCCACATCTCAAAGACGCGTGGAGTCAGAGGTATAGGAAGGAACTGCATGTACTGATTTACACCGAAGATAGACACAAAATGCTGGAGTATAGAGACATCTATGTCTATCTTGGGTTCAGAGGTCACTGCCCACTGTAAATTACCTGTAATGTGTAGATGAATAATAGATTCTGGAGGGAGTTGATGGAATGAGGCGAGAATAGGTTACAGAGTAAATAACTTGGGGAATGAGATTGTTCTGTTTCGTAGATCCGACAACCAAAATAACCTCATTCAATGGTGTATGAAAATATGGAAATATCACTGAATGCCTGTTATGCCACAGTACTTGGCGTATATATCTGATTCCCCGAGCTTTATGATAGTGATTGATGGTGCATGTAACTACATCCTTTTGAATGGGTCATCGATTGGATGGGTTAAAGTGTTATTTTCTTTAATCTCATCAACATTATGGACTTTAATTAATTTAATATAGTTAAATTAAGGGCGGCACTGTGGCACAGTGATAGAGTTGCTGCCTTACAGCTCTTGCAGCCCCAGAGACTCAGGTTCAATCCTGACTACAGGTCATATACGGAGTTTGTACATTCTCTCCTAGACCATGTGGGTTTTTCACCAAGGTCTTCGTTTTCCTTCCACACTCCAAAGATGTACAGGTTTGTAGGTTAATTGGCTTGGGTTTGTGTAAATTGGCCTTAGTGGGTGTAGGCTTATGTTAATGTGCAGGGAGTGCAGGTCAATAGACAATAGGTGCAGGAGGAGGCCATTTGCCCCTTCAAGCCAGCACCACCATTCACTGTGATCATGGCGGATCATCCACAATCAGTACCCCGTTCCTGCCTTCTCCCCATATCCCTTGATTCCGCTTTTTTTAAGAGCTCTCTCTAACTCTCTCTTGAAAGCATCCAGAGAATTGGCCTCCACTGTCTGCTGAGGCAGAGAATTCCACAGATTCACAACCCTCTGGGCTTAAAAGGTATTCTTCATCTCTGTTCCAAATGGCCTACCACTTATTCTTAAACTGTGGACCCTGGTTCTGGACTCCCCCATCATCAGGAACATGCTTCCTGCTTCCAATCCCTGGGTGTGAGTCAAATTCCTTAGTAATTTTACATGTAACAATAAGGTGCCCTCTCATCCTTCTAAATTCCAGTGTATACAAGCTCATCCACTCCAATCTTTCAACATATGACAGTCCCGCCATTCCGGGAATTAACCTTGTAAACCTACGCTGCACTCCCTCAATAGCAAGAATGTCCTTCCTCAATTTTGGAGACCATAACTGCACACAATACTCCAGGTGTGGTCTCACTAGGGCCAGTGCGGACTTGGTGGGTGAAGGGCCTTTTTCCGCGCTGTATCTCTAAACTAAACTAAACATAATGTGTTCCTAAATAAACTAATTATATACTTTGATTATTTCAATTTAATCTGTACGTATTTTAATGTAACAGATCATCTGAGACATTGGAAAATGGTTGAAAATATTTTTGACAACGTAAGGGATTTAGACACAGCAGGGCAGCACAGTGGCACAGTAGTAGAGTTACCACTTGCAGCGCCAGAGACCCAGGTTAGATTCTGACTCTGGGTGATGCCAATACAGAGTTTGTACGTTCTCCGTGGGTTTTCTCCTTGTGCTCCGGTTTCCTCTCATACTCCAAAGACATTCAGGTTTGTAGTTTTAGTTTAGTTTATTTTAGAGATACAGCGCGGAAACAAGCACTTCGGCCCACCGAATTTGCACCGGCTAGCGATCCCCACACATTAACCCTATCCTACACACACTAGGGATAATTTACACTAATACCAAGCCAATTTACGTACATACCTGTACGTCTTTGGAGTGTGGGAGAAAACCGAAGATCTTGGAGAAAACCCACATAGTCACGGGGAGAACGTATAAACTCTGTACAGAACAGCACCAGTAGATGGGATCAGACCCGGCTCTCTGGTGCTGCAAGCACTGTAAAGCAGCAAATCTACCGTTGCGCCATCATGCGACACTGTGTTGTTAATCTGTAAAATTGTAAAAATTGTGACCAGTGTGTAAGATAGTGATAGTGTATGAGAATTGCTGGTCGGCACAGACACTGTGGGCCGAAGTGCCAGTTTCTGGACTATCTCTAAAGTCTAGAGGCAGGGCATTAAGTTTCACCAGCTAAGGGCTAGTCATTACATGTGGACTGCTAGGGTACTGGATGTGGCATCCAGCTTCTCCAAACTGGGATGGCCATGACCCACAGTGAGTAAATGTGAAGTGTCAGCTCTGACAACCAATGACTCAGCTATTGTCACTGGCTGAGGATCGAGGCTATGGTAAAGCTAGGGATATGTTATTCTAGGATTTAAAATAATTATTTTAAAATAACATTCCCTGTCATTTGATTGCACTTGGTTGATTGCAAGATACGGAATGGAAAAAGGCCATTATGCCCACTGAGTCCACATCTACCCTAGATCATCTAGGGTAGATCCACACTAGTTCTATGTTATCCCACGTTTGCACCCACTCCCTACGCACTAGAGGCAATTTTACAGAGGTCAATTAAACTACAAACCCGCACGTCATTGGATGTGGGAAAAAACTGGAGCATCCAGAGGAAACCCACACAGTCACAGGGAGAACATGCAAATTCCACACAAACAGCACCCAAGGTCAGGATCAAACCTGTGTCTCTGGCGCTGTGAGATAACAGCTCTACCAGTAGTGTCACTGTGTACCCCTTTTGCATGCACTGTTCCTCCCTTTGGTGAAAGCTAAGAGCCTGTCCCACAAGGCGATTTTTTTTAGGCGACTGCCGGTGACTGTCATAGCCGTCGCAGGTCGCCGAAAAACCAGCGACTGGACTAATGGGCCTGTCCCAGTTAGGCGATTTTTTAGGCGACTGCCGGCGACTACAACAATGGAATTCACCGTAGTCAGCACCAGCAACAACTTGCGTCACCTGGCGACAACCTACGACAGCACCTACGCCAGGAGAACACAAGCTACAACAAGCCCACAGTTGCCGACTGTCACAGAAAGGTTTTGAACATTTCAAAATCCAGCGAGGACCAGAAATATGCTACGACTCTTTGGGCGACTGAGGAGACTACTCACGACCATACAGGCAACACCCCAGCAACCATGTGGTGACAGCCTAGTCGCCGGCAGTCGCCTAAAAAATTACCTAAGTGGGACAGACCCTTTATGTTATCTAAATACAGAAATAAAAATATGCTCAATTGTATTAAACAAGAGGTTGACTAAGAGGGTCAATCCCTTAGTTTAGGTGAGGAAAAAAGTTTAGATGAGGAAAATGAATGGACCAAGGTGAAAAAACAAGAGCTCAATAAAGGGAGTTCTAAAGCTGCAGTGAAGACAGGGCGGCACAGTGCACAGCTGGTGGAGCTGTTGCCTCACAGCGGCAGAGTCGTGGGTTCAATTCTAACCTCAGTTGCTGTCTGTGTGGAGTTTGCAGGTTCTCCCTGTGACCGCGTGGGTTTTCACCAAGTGCTCCGGGTTCCTCACACATCCCAAAGATGTGCTATTTGTACGTTAGTTGGCCTCTGTAAAATTGCCCCTTGTGTGCAGGGAATTTATGAGAAAATGGGATAACATAGAACTAGTGTGAAAGGGAGCTTGATGGTCGGCGTGGACCCAATGGGCCGAATGGACTGTTTCCATGTGGTACCTAATTTAATTAAAACTAAACTGAAGTAAATGGATAATAAACATGGAATAAAGCCAGTGAACCAAAGAACAGTCAAATTGGAACTGTGCTTCGCCAGGTCGACAGGTGTGGAACATTTAGGAGCATGAAGAAAGTTAATGTACCATAGGTGCAATCACTGATAATGTTTGTCATTGGCTTATGACCTTTTCTTTTTGTGGGAGGTGTGGTGTCTGTTTGGACGTCATCAGACAAAAAGAAAGAGTCAATGGCAGGCAGGCAAGGATCTTGGAGGTGTCTGGTGATGAAGAAATACTAATGCACAGAGGGAATGTGAATAAGTTTTTTAATGGGTACAGATGTCACCGGCACTTGCAGGAGAGGGTCAAAGTGCCTGACTGAAGAAATAGTTTACTACGTGACCTGGGGCCCAGGAACATTTCCTGACATCAATTTGGAGCAAATCAATTTTTATATGCTTGCAGTACATTGGCAACTGCTTGGCACCTTTCTTTGCTTTAACAATGTCCCATTGTTACTTAAAGGGTAGGAATAATAACATGAACTAACACTTACTTTATTTTTGTATGTACTTTTTTCTTGCACAAGTTTTTTTTTTGTATTTCATAAGAGCAGTAATTTTACGACCAGATACTTGCATCAGAAATGGTGCAGGGCAGGTTTCCAGTAAGTGCTGCCAGCATGTGAAGTTTTCCTTTGGGAATGGATGGCTGGAAATTATTCCCAAAGTGTAATGACTTGAGTGTGATAGACATTCCCTGAAGGTTCATTGAAAAGCTGCACTTTATTAGAATGCTGGCAATGGTCCTTCCTGGCAGATAAGTAGCTTTGGTAAACAAACAAAATACGAAAGAACTATTACAGCATTAAATTAAACAGTAGATAGAGTCCATATGACGTCAATTTCCAAGTCTTTTCAAGGAGAATTACACATATTATTTCCACAAAGAGTTTGCATGGTGTCAGATACATTTCATCATTGACACCAATTATTCATTCTGGTTTCAGCTGAGCCAGTGATTGCACTTTGTTGGCAGAAAGATTCCCCACCTTCCATCTTTCCCCCTTTATCTCCAACAAAATAAGTGTTTCTTCTAAAGGTTGCTCTCCCAGTACCATCTGGGCACGTTCAACTGGAAAACCTATATAGCTCTTTGATATGATATGTGATCTTTCTCTCTACCTCCTAATATTTTGGTTCACCCACAAATTTGAAATGGGTTAACATGAGGAGTATCCTCGAGGAGACTGTACACTGTTTCCCCAACAACAAGCCCTGGATCACCAGTGACATGAAGGCCCTTTTCAACCAAGAGAAGAGAGCCTTCAGGAATGGTTCCAGGGAGGAGATGAAACGGGTGCAGAAAGACCTGAAGGCAAGACTGAGATAGGGCAAGGACGATTACAGGAGGCAGCTGGAGCTGAAACTTCAGCAGAACAACATGAGGGATGTGTGGAGCGGTATGAAGAGCATTACAGGCTACAAGAAGACCAGTGGCCTGGGCAGGAAAAACAATCAGGGCTGGGCCAACGAGGTAAACCTGTTTTTTTTAATAGATTTGATGATGGAGTCTCTGCCCACCCTCCCCCCTGCCCCCCAACAGACTCTCCCCCTCAACCGGTCCACTTCCTCTGCCCTTTCTTTGCCCAGCCTGACCATCAAGGCCGAGCAGGTGAGGAAAGAGCTGAGTTGACTCCCCCCAGGCAAAGCCATGGGTCCTGATGGTGTCAGCCCTACGGTACTCAAGGCGTGTGCCAGACAGTTGTGTGGAGTACTCCAGCATGTCTTCAACTTGAGCCTGAGTCTGGAAAGGATTCCTGTGATGTGGAAGATATCTGCCTGGTTCATGTACCAAAGAAGATACGCCTTATCTCCTCGACTGACTACAGACTGGTGCCGCTGACTTCACACATCAAGAAGTCCCTGGAGAGGCTGATGCTCACTCACCTGCGACCCCTGGTTAAACCCTACCTGGACCCCCGGCAGTTCACTTACCAAACAAAGATGAGGGTTGAGGACGTCATCATCAACTTGCTCCATCATTCCTATGCTCAGCTGGATAATCTGGGAAACACTGTAAATGTCATGTTTTTTTGCTTATCCAGTACTTTTAACACCATCTGGCTTGTACTTTTAACACCATCTAGCAAACTGACGAAGATGCAGATGGCAGCCGGGCGAAGGCCGCAGACGCCAATAGGATTAACAAACTCACCATGAAGGCTAGCTCCATCCTGGGGGTGGAATTGGAATCATGGGAGGTGGTCTTGAAGGAGAGGATGCTCCTCAAACTGTGGAACATCTTGGACAATACAGCTCACCCTCTCCTTGACACACTGGTCAATCTGAAGAGTACCTTCAGCCACAGACTGGTTCCACTAAATTGCAATGCAGAACGCCACAGGAGATCCTTCTTCCCTGTGGCTATCAAACTGTAGATCTCCTCCCCTTTCTGTCATGGGATAGACTGACTGACCCCTCCACCCATCCCCCCCCCCCCCCCCACACAATCTTTGCACATCGCCAATCCTTTACACTCGTTACTTTAATTTCATGTTTTAAGTTCTGGAGTAACTCAACGGGTGAGGCTGCATCTCTGGACGAAATGGATGGTTTGGCAATGTTTTGGTTCATCAGACTTAGGGTTTGTAGGTTAATAATTCTAGGAAGGTTAGGATAGGAATACTTTATTTTCACATGTGACTAACCACAGTGAGATTAATTGCTTGCATACACAATGTATACAAATAGCAGCCACCTACGGCGCTGACAAAGTTACAAATCATGCCGGCTCCCTCCTTCTCCCCCACCACAGCAGTTCTCCCATGCCGAGTCTCCATTGTCCTTTGTCCTTTGTCCCCCTCCTTTGTATATTGTTCTTCTCCTCTCCCCTCATGGCAGTTCCCCCATGCTGGGCACCCCATTGTTCTTCTCCTCCCCCCTCATGGTAGCTCTCCACGCTCTCATTGACCATCGACCACAGGTCGACCCGCGTGGCATCGCTGCCGCCATGAGGCTTTGCCACCGCCTCGAGACCCAGACGTCGCTAGTTTTCACCGCTACCGCCGCCAAAGGCTCACCCCTGTTGACGCCCCACTTCACGCCTCCATGGTGCTGACCTGGGCTCCAGCTGTGGGGTCTGTCGGCCACTTCGTCTGACCCAGGCTTCTACCCACGAGGCCCCGACCGGGCCCCGACCCGGGCTTCTACACGGCGATCCGGGAGCATCGAGACTGCAGCACCTCAATAAAGGCCTCCAGCTGCGTCTCTAGTCCACAACCATGGCCCATCGGGAAGCCTTCTGGCCGCACGGCACGTCGGGAATTCTAACACTATGTTAGAATTCCAATAATTCTAACAATAACTCCTCACACCAATTTTTAAAATCTCAAGGTAACATATAATTTTCTTTTTTCCTTTGGAAATAACTGTTTCATGTTGTTTGTTTATCTTTATTTGATACCACTGCAGAGATGATTGAGATAAGAAGAAATGTTTTCACCTGATGGATGGCATTTAGAATTTAATATACCAAATGGTTGCAGGTGGTTTTTTCGCTGTCTGTTCAGGACAGAAATAAATAGTTTTTCGGGCACAAGTTGTGCATTCGTAGAAGACAAATTTCCATTACCCGAACTGCTATACTGAAGAGGCACACTGTATAAGCTGGACAGGAACATGGATAGGGGGTGGAAGATTGCAACCTTCACGTGGTCCGCCCTGTTTCGATTAATGCAATCAACTCAACGTGCACAAACGGAAGATCAAATAGAACAATTTGTCCAACAACTTTAGGCTGTGCACGCCACACAAAAGAAGAAAATGAAGAACATGGATAGGAAAGGAGGGACTAGCATATATAGCACATCTTGGTTGGCGTCGGCAAGTAGGACCAAAGGGCCTGCTTCCATGCTGCATGACATTTATCTGAGGATTTTATATTTGATCATGGTGAGTCTCATGAAGTTAGGATTTTCCCAGCAAAATTAGTCTTTGGTTAGTTCATAACCTTTTCAAACAAACCAAGAGATGAAAGAGATTTTGTACTATTACCCAGCAATTCTAAGATGGTTCTTAATATCATGGAATTGCTGACGTTTTTCCAACTGCTACGGCTTCAACATGTTCAAAGGGAAATCTATTTCCCTTCTAGCTCCCTTAATTAACTTTGTTTGAACCTGCTCTTTGAACGTTGTCCACTGGTGATTAAATTTAAAAAAATTGTCATAGAATATAGTCATTCCTCAATATTGTCTCAATATACCTCATGTGAGAAACACTGATTAGGACAGAACATAACTCACTGGGTGCACAATATTGAACATAATAATTAAGTAACATGAATTATAATTTTAAAGAAAGGCTATGCAAATCTTGATACAAGCTGAGAAATCAAGAGCAAGATAAAGAAATATCAAAGGTGGTGTACATTTATGTTTTGGGTGACTAGTCTGATCCTGTTTGCCTGCCTGCTATCCTCAGTGAGGGGCCAGTGTTACTTTGAGGGCTTGGTTTCATTTGTACTTCACTGATGTTTCACAAGCACTGAGCCAGAGTTAAATGCAATTTGGAAGACGAGGAATACAATCTATTGGCTCTGCAATGGAGTTGAAACCAAAGTTGGGTGTGAAGGTGAAGGGGGTTGGGAGTAAGACGATGTGGTGTGGAGAGGGGGGGGGTGGGGAAGA
Source organism: Okamejei kenojei (assembly GCA_035221665.1). NCBI lineage: Eukaryota > Metazoa > Chordata > Chondrichthyes > Rajiformes > Rajidae > Okamejei > Okamejei kenojei. Next base: position 52,099,407 of record CM069134.1, on the reverse strand, counting down.
ATCGTGGTTTTGTTCTCATCCGATTAAAACATTAACAAGAAACGAAAGGACATAGATTGGTCTGGCCGTTCCTTTGGTAACAAAACATTATTGCACACAGTCTGTCCTGATACAGGTTAATGTCAGCATTCCATTTAAAAGCCTCCATCAAAATGGGAGAATTGGACTAGTGTATAATTGTACCATTCCAAATCATGATCTGTTTGTCCAGAAAATAAGAAATTCCTCGACAATGTGGTCAGGTTGGTAGCATGTGGAGGGGAAGGGGGAGGGGGTGCTCTTCCATTCACTCTGTGTTACCACATAATCGTGACAAATGTGATCGAGATTGGGATCAGTGCCATCTTTAATGTACCTGCTCCATTTTTAGTTGTAGGCCAGGGATTCCCCCGAGCTAATCAGGAATCCCCCCCCCCCCCCCCCCCCCCCCGCCCCCCTCTCCACACCACATCATGTTACTCCCAACCCCTTCTCCTTCACACCCAACTTTGGTTCCAGTTGTGCCACATTTTTTAATCAATTCCTCAGTCCGCCTTGACAGACCAAGCACAAGTGTTCGGCAAACCAGTCGTCTAGTCTAACACATGGTCTCACTGTTGTACAGGAGGCTATATCAGGAACACCAGAATGCAGTAGATGATGTTAGAGGAGGTGCATATGAACGTCTGTCTCACCGGAAGGACTGCTGTGTTCCTGGATGGAGGTGAGGGAGGAGGCATAGGGACAGGTGTTACATCTCCTGCTGTTGCAGGGGAAAGTACCTGTGGAGGGGGTGGGGGGGGGGGGGGGGGGGGTGGGGGGGGGGGGGGGGGGGGGGGGGGGTTAGGTGGGAAGGGATGAGTGAACCAAGAAGTTGGGAAAGGAGTGGGGAGGGGAAGATATCACAGGATCACATTGTAGTTGAAGGAAATGTTGGGGAATAACGTCTTGGATGGTGTAGGCTGGTGGGGTGAAAGATGGCGAATTCTATTCTTGTTTCATCGGGTGAGGGTAAGCAAGAACAGTACTAAAGGACACAGAGAAGGTGCAGGTGAGGGATCCATCTATGACAGCATATGTATATAATATAGATAGATATTCTTGGTTTTGCAGTCTAGTTCTTTTCATTGTCTTGTACAGTTTATGTATAAGTTACATATAACTAATGTATAATTTATGTTTTTGTGTGTTGTCTGACTATATGTGCCTGGATTGATGAGAGCAAGATTTTCATTGTATCTTTACGCTACTGTAGGTAGACACAAAATGCTGGAGTAACTAAGCGGGACAGGTAGCATCTCTGGAGATGGAATGGGTGACGTTTCAGGTCGATACCCTTCTTCAGACTGATGTTACCATACCATATTCAGTACCTTATTGTACTTGTGCATATGACAATGAACCCGACTATTAGTAAATGCACGGTATTAAAGCTGCCTCTTAGATTCAGTCTCTTCCTTCTCTCCAGAGATGCTGCCTGCCCCGCTGAGTTACTACAGCATTTTGTGTCTATCTCAGATTCAATACTGACAAGGGAAGAAATCCATGTGCAAAAAAGCAACAAAAAAAAGTATTTTGTTCTCCCATTGCTGAAGTAATCCCAGATTTCTCTTTTTGATCAATACTTTAATTTGGTTATAAAATGAATTGTTACCTTTTATTCATCCCTTGATGATTCCATTTCTTGCTTAATTATTTTTATCAATATTTTAACAACCATCATATTTTGTAGTGTGTATCTCTGTTTCTTATCTCGATTTTGTTGCTTTTATATCACAGGAAAGTATGGTCATGTATATACTTAATGAAACTATTACTCATGTGGGTGTGTGTTCAGAAATGTTCTAAAAAGTGCACACTTACACGTGTTTTACATTAAGAATAAAAACAATGACTGCATGCAGCCAGCTAAAAGGAATAATATGTAAAGATGAACATATAAATATGTGAATTGGGAGCAGGAGGAGGCCACACAGTCCCATGAGTTTGCTCTGCCAGTTAATGTTCATGACTAATCTGATTGTAACCTAATTCCCTGTCCCTTCCACCCTCATTGAACTTTCACCCAGCGACCCGCTCATCTTATCACAACGCAAACACCTCTGATTTACCAAAATATTCAAAGTCTCTGCTTCCAGAGTGCAAAGAGGGAGATCAACATGCACAACCCTCTGAGAGAAAAATAAACGTAATTTCTGTGCGAATCCTTATTTTAAAAACATTGACTTTGGGTCCAAATTTCCCCATGAGGGGTAACATCTTCTCCACAACCATCTTGCCAAACCAAATGTTTTAATTAAGTCTCTTCTCACTTTTCTCAGTTCTCAATTTAAACTGATGCAAGCCCAGCCTATTCGATATTACCTCATATGACAATCTGCTCACTCCAGGTGTTAGTTTATTAAAACTATTTCTGTGCTCAAAGGTAGACACAAAAAGCAGGAATAACTCAGCAGGCCAGGCAGCATCTCTGGAGGAAAGGAATGGGTGACGTTTTGGGTCGAGACCCTTCTTCAGAGTCTCTACGCTTATTTATTTTAGCCAAGAATCGTCCCCCTCCCCCCCCTACCCATCCCCTCACAGACTGATACTTTTTCCAAAATTCTCATCCAAATGGATTCTACCCCCTTTTGTTCTATCGTTCTAGATTATTAATTGCTATCAGTTGATTTGACAATCGATCATATTGAGTTTTCCATTTCCTGCATTTATTCTAATTTACCTGCTTTTGAAGTTGGCGTGCTGCATTCAGAGTCAATCCTGAAATTATCATCAGACCTGTCAATAGCTATGTTACTGGTGTGGTCTGGTAATCCAACTTCTATCTTAGAAAGGTCAAACCTCAGCTTTTGGTTCCATCTTTATATCTCCCTCTGGACCATGACTCCACCATCAAAAATCGGGTCATTCGACCCAAAACATCGCCTATCCATGCTCTCTGGAGATACTGTGTGACCCGCTGAGTTACTCCAGCACTTTGTTTCCTTTTGTTAAGGACTAGACAAAAGTGGGACCCATTGGGTCCCTGTCGCACAGGAGGCTTGGACCCCCAATGCAATATTCCACCACTCACCTATAGCCCCCAACTGCACAGGCCAACTCATTTCCCCTCGTCCCTAGCACTCTTGCCCCCTTCTCTTCACCCTCTTCTTTCCCCTCTCCTCCTCCCCCAATGCCACCCTCACCTCACTCTCCCTCTACTTACCCCTACCCTCAATCACTCCCTCCCTCCCTCCATAAGTCCTCTCCCCTCCCTACCCCCCTCCTATCCCTCTCTCTCCCACTCCTCACCTCTCCTTATCCCCCCATTATCCCTCCTCACATATAAACCATATAACCATATAACCATATCAGAATTACAGCACGGAAACAGGCCCTCTCGGCTCTTCCAGTCCGTGCCGACCAACCTCCCCTAGTTCCCGTTTCTTCCTCTATTCCCCACTCCCTACCTCCCCTACTCCCCCTCCTCTACCCCCTCCTCCTCTCCCTCTATTCCCCCTCCTTACCCACTCTCCCTCCTCACCTCCTCCCACTTCTTCTCCTACCTTCCCCCAATCCCTCCCTCACTTCTCCTTTTCCTGACCCTCAGTCACTCCCTCCATAACTCCTCTCCCTTCCCTATTCCCCTCCTCTCACTTTTTCCCCTCTCCTCCCCCATACTCCCTCCTCACCTCTCCAGGATTTTGAGGTTGCTGCTCCTCTCCCTTCTTGTGTGCCCCGGAGAAGCATCAGCCGTCAGCGCCCTTTGAGCCAGGCCTCGGATGCTTGCCTTGGCCCGGAAACACCAGCAGCTACGGCCGCGGCGGCGTGTGGGCGAGGGGGGGGGGGGGGGGGGTGGAAGGAGAGCTCGGAGAAAAGAAGGGGGAAGATCAATGGGGGAGAGGGGGTTATCATGGGGGCGGGGGACCAGAGGGGAAAGGGCTGGAGCTGCGGGGCATTGTGATGGCCGTGCGTTTGGCACTCACAGTGGGCGCTGGATGCTCTCTGTGTTAAAACAAATGTAGGTCCCTTGCAGTCAGAAACAGGTGAGTGGATCATGGGGAACAAGGATATGGCGGACCAATTGAATAACTACTTTGGTTCCGTCTTCACTAAGGAAGACATAAATAATCTGCCTGAAATAGCAGGGGACTGTGGGTCAAAGGAGGAATTGAGTGAAATCCAGGTCAGTCGGGAAGTGGTGTTGGGTAAATTGAATAGATTAAAGGCCGATAAATCCCCAGGGCCAGATAGGCTGCATCCCAGAGTACTTAAGGAAGTAGCTCAGGAAATAGTGGATGCATTAGTGATAATCTTTCAAAACTCTTTAGATTCTGGAGTAGTTCCTGAGGATTGGCGGGTAGCAAATGTAACCCCTCTTTTTAAGAAGGGAGGGAGAGAGAAAACGGGGAATTACAGACCAGTTAGTCTAACATCGGTAGTGGGGAAACTGCTAGAGTCAGTTATTAAAGATGGGATAGCAGCACATTTGGAAAGTGGTGAAATCATTGGACAAAGTCAGCATGGATTTACAAAAGGTAAATCATGTCTGACGAATCTTGTGGAATTTTTCGAGGATGTAACTAGTAGCGTGGATAAGGGAGAACAGTGGATGTGGTATATCTGGACTTCCAGAAGGCGTTCGACAAGGTCCCACATAAGAGATTAGTATACAAACTTAAAGCATACGGTATTTAGGGGTTCAGTATTGATGTGGATAGAGAACTGGCTGGCAAACAGGAAGCAAAGAGTAGGAGTAAACGGGTCCTTTTCACAATGGCAGGCAGTAACTAGTGGGGTACCGCAGGGCTCAGTGCTGGGACCCCAGCTGTTTACAATATATATTAATGATCTGGATGAGGGAATTGAAGGCAATATCGCCAAGTTTGCGGATGAAACTAAGCTGGGGGGCAGTGTTCGCTGTGAGGAGGATGCTAGGAGACTGCAAGGTGACTTGGATAGGCTGGGTGAGTGGGCAAATGTTTGGCAGATGCAGTATAATGTGGATAAATGTGAGGTTATCCACTTTGGTGGCAAAAACAGGAAAGCAGACTATTATTTAAATGGTGGCCGATTAGGAAAAGGGGAGATGCAGCGAGACCTGGGTGTCATGGTACACCAGTCATTGAAAGTAGGCATGCAGGTGCAGCAGGCAGTGAAAAAAGCGAATGGTATGTTTGCTTTCATAGCAAAAGGATTTGAGTACAGGAGCAGGGAGGTTCTACTTCAGTTGTACAGGGTCTTGGTGAGACCACACCTGGAGTATTGCGTACAGTTTTGGTCTCCAAATCTGAGGAAGGACATTATTGCCATAGAGGGAGTGCAGAGAAGGTTCACCAGACTGATTCCTGGGATGTCAGGACTGTCTTATGAAGAAAGAGTGGATAGACTCGGTTTATACTCTCTGGAATTTAGGAGATTGAGAGGGGATCTTATAGAAACTTACAAAATTCTTAAGGGGTTGGACAGGCTAGATGCAGGAAGATTGTTCCCGATGTTGGGGAAGTCCAGGACAAGGGGTCACAGCTTAAGGATAAGGGGGAAATCCTTTAAGACCAAGATGAGAAAGACTTTTTTCACACAGAGAGTGGTGAGTCTCTGGAACTCTCTGCCACAGAGGGTAGTTGAGGCCAGTTCATTGGCTATATTTAAGAGTGAGTTGGATGTGGCCCTTGTGGCTAAGGGGATCAGAGGGTATGGAGAGAAGGCAGGTACGGGATACTGAGTTGGATGATCAGCCATGATCATATTGAATGGCGGTGCAGGCTCGAAGGGCTGAATGGCCTACTCCTGCACCTAATTTCTATGTTTCTATGTTTCTATGTTTCTCTCCTCCTCCGGGATCAAATTCTCCACTTTCCGTTTGGCGACATGTCTGACTCCACACCGGGCCGGGCCACTTCCGATCCCTCCGAAAATGGTGTCCGGTTGGAGACCTCCGTCGGCCACCTGCAGCATCCCTCAGTTCCAGTAAAGACGCGATGGCGCAGAGAGGGGCGGACTGTCCCGGGAGTGACAGGAGAAGAGACCAATCCGCACGGCGCTGATTGGCAGGAGAGGAGATCGATCTGCGCATGCTCATTTTTTACAATTTTTAAACCTTGTTAAGTTTTACAATATACTACCGATCGGAACGAAACTTGTTGCACTCGCATTGGAGAACGGTGAGTGAGCAGACAAAAAATCGTAGCGATATCCTGTAAAGTTTTGGCGCAAATAGAAAAATCGCGCAAACTGAAAGAGCACAAGATCAGAGTTTTAGTTATGATTAGATAGATTTAGAACTCCTACAATTCATGTACCACCACAACAGATCAACAGCAGATGCAATTTTGCTGGCACTCCACCGGTCAGAGCATGGTAAATCTATGGAATTATTTGCCACAGATGGCTGTGGAGGCCAAGTCAGTATATATATGTAAGGCAGACATAGATAGATTCTTGATTGGTGCACGTGTCAGAGGTTTTGGGGAGAAGGCAGGATAATGTGGTTAGTAGGGAGAGATAGATCAGCCGCAATTGAGCGGCCAGAGTATACGATGGGCTGAATACCTTATGACCTCTTTACTGGACCACTTGGACAAAAGGGACATATACATCAGCTGTGCTGTTGTTCATCGACTAAAGTTTGGCATTCAACCCATGATGTACTTAGTGCAGAATGTAAATCAGATCACCGTTAATATAAAATGAATCACTATGCTAAAATTGCCATGATGCTCAAACTTGTATCACTGATGGAGGTTATTTCTGGATTTAGATTAAAGATAGTTAGCAAATAATGTGTTAAGTTGAATAAAATGCATCAGATGAACATTGCATAAAACATAATCAGCTGCCTTCGAAACTGAAGCTAATGAGCAATGAGGTTCAATCACAACAATTGTGAATGAGAGACTGGCAGATGTTTACTTCTTCACAAAGACACCATTCACAGAGAGTTGGCAAATTGGTAATGTAGAAACTGAATGCAAGGAGAAAAGCTTTGCAAAAACTGTTTTAAATTTAATCTTTACAGAAATATTTAAATTACTTTTAATAGCCTTTTCATGTGTGGTCTTGTAATTTACGAGAGGCCAGGAATGCAACATCTAAATTTTAAGGGGAAATTAATGAGTTTGACATGCAGCAATAATTTGGCATTTACTGTGTGGATGATTGTTGAATTATCTGATATGTGGGTACTTAGCAGACCTGTCAATAATATTTAACTATGGCATTGAAGAAATGCATGCATCAAGTTCGGTATGGCTGCAAAATAAATAGAAGCCACATACCGAAAACTATTCAGAAAATGGACTGACTGTTTTAGGTTGGGACCCTTCTTTGGACTGAACGTTTTTTTTTCCACTTCCCGCCACTTAGATTGTCTGAAGCATTAAATTCCTCCATCAACTTGATGTTTGCTCAAGGTTCCAACATCTACAGTTCTACTGTTACCTAAAAATATTGTGCTTATAGCAGAGCTCCAATTCAATAATACCTCAAGCCAATCATCCCAGGGTCAGAATACTGCTGTAGGTTTCTTCGGGGCCAATGTAAAAGGCCAATATCCTCAGCTGCTTCATGAAAGGCCTTCCTTCCTTTATAAGCGTGGATCTCTGTTGATGGTCATGCAATGTTCGATTCCATCCAAGCTCCTGAGCAAATGAAGCAGTCCATTGTTACATGCAGCAATATCTAGATACAGCTTTAAACAGTATAGCACAGGAACAAACCCTTCGGCCCACAATGTCTGTGTTGAACATAATGCCATGTTCTGCCTGCATTGTATCTTTATCGCTACATTCCCTACATATTCATGTGCCTACCCAAAACCCTCTTAAATGCCCCTTTGATATCTGCGTCCCCCATCACCCATGGCAGTGTGTCCCAGCACTCTGTAAAAAAAAACTTGCTCCATACACCTCCTTTAAACTTTCACCTTCTGACTTTAAAACTATGCACTCAAGCATTTGACATTTTCATCCATGAATAAAGATTCTGACGGTCTATCCTATCTATATCTCTCAAAATGTTATATATTTCCATCAAGTCTTCCCTCAACCTTCGATGCTTCAGAGCCAACAATCCCAGTTTGTCCAAACTTTCCTTATAGCTAGACTCAAGAAATTCAGATAGTAGTTTACAGAAAAAGACACAAAATGCCTGAGTAACTTAGCGAGTTAGTTAGCATCTCTGAAGGACACGGTAGGGTGATGTTTTAGGTCATGTCCTTCTTGAAAATGTTAGATAGGTAACCTTCTTCAAACCCTGTATAGGTGATCTTTTGGGTTGTGATCCTTCTTCAGATTGAAGAGTCTGAAGAAGTCTAGGCAATCGGAGGCCGCCTGGGCCGCCTGGTCTAGCCGATCGCAGGCCACCTGGGTCGCCCGCCCCCCATTCCGTGGTGCGCCTGGAATGCTGGCGGGTGACCCAAGGGGCCTACGATCGGCTAGTTCAGGCAGAGGCAGGAGTCGAGCGGCCCGATTGCGGTGGCGGGGCCCAAGGCGGCATCCGGGTGCAGCGCAGAGTTGATGGCTGCATCCATTGCAGTCATTACCGTAGAGCTGGGCTGCCGGCTGCCGACATCAGGTCACCACGGTAGATGGTCGGCAGCGTGCGTCGGGAAATCCAAAATATCCAAATGGGTTACTTTATTCAGGCATAATAGGTTTGTTATATATGAACGTTGGTCTTCTAACGTAAAGTTGTTGTTGCTGTTGCGAGGCTGTTGCCTCGTGGGCTTGAGCTGACCCCTTGCTACGGTGGAAGGACACTCACCCCTAGAGAGAAGAGAGTTGGTCAGCTCGAAGTGAGAGAGAGAGAGAGAGAGGGTTATCCCAGGGTTCGCTATATATCCCAGGACGCACCCCTGAATCCCATGACAACTCCTACCTGCCATTGCCCAGTCACGTGACCAACTGCTGAGGGTTTGTGTAACTAGTGGCCCAACCACCGAGTGCCACCACAACATCACCTATACACGTCCTCCAGAGATGCTGGCTGACATGCTGGGTTAAGGGCCTGTCCCATTTACGTGTCCTTGGCACGCAAATTACGAGACCTCGTGGTCGCGTTGAGGCGTACGGGCTTCATATGGCCGCACGGGGTTGGTCCCACTGAGAAACGCTGAGGGGTATGTAGTTGTGTGCGACATCGCGCGGGGCTCCGAAATTTTTGTAGTGAACGAAATCTTCGCACGCCACTGGCCTGTCGCGGAACTGACGGCCAAAGTGGGACAGGCCCAAGACCCTGGCGCGATGCAACATCTCACCTCCAACAGCAGCAGAAGCAGGCAAACGATCGCCGAACTCGTCCTGGGGCTCACGGCCGTTGCGGTCCGGATGCCCCCTCCTACTCCCAGAGCGGGGCCAGGAGCGGAGCTGTGCTGCTGGCGGGGAGGATTTGATGAACTTTTCGGAAGGTGGGGAGGAACAAAAGCAGTCAGACTTTGCAGTTCAGAGCTTTGTCAGGCTGCAGAGGCTTTCTTTGTTCAAAAGAGTCCTCTAATTAGTAAGGTTTGTCTGTGTGTATCTGGAAAGTCGTAGGAGCTGCAGTGGCTGGCGGAAGGCCAAGATTCACTTGAGCTGGTGGGAGCTGAGTCTGGAGAACGGTGCTTGAAGTTAATAACATCGGAAAGCTCCCTCCTACACGACTTGCCCGGTCCAGGTGTGCTGGGTAAGTGCGGCAACAGTGCCTTGGATTTCGTTGAAGCCGGGGAGGCGACGGAGACCTGGGGAAGAAGCCTCCGGAAGCTCCATTTTTGACGGCGGGAGGATTGACACGGACATTCCGAGCTTATCAGGAGGAGACTGTTTCTGTTGCTTTGCCAAGAAAGCCTTCACAAGACTCATTAACTGTTGCAAAAGAGTGGAGGTGCAGCAACAGCAGAAAGACTGCTTTGATTTAAAAGGACAGATACTGTGTGTTGTGCCCCGCCCTAAAGATGGCGACCCTCAGAGTTATGCAGCTGTCGCACGGTCGGCAGCCCCCGAGACTGAGGGCCATGAGTTGATGGGGCGCACACATGGGGTAAAAATGTACATGCAGAGCAACCTGCCCTTCAAGGCCTTTCTAGATGCGCTGGGTGAGACTGTTGGCAAGAAAGCCATAGTCTCGGGCGCGGTGGTCAGTGGGAAGGTGGTTGTTCTACTGAAGACTCAACAGGCGGTGGCTCTGGCTCTGGAAAGGGGCATAACAGCGGGTGGGAATTTTGTGGCGGTGGACCCATGGGGGGTCCCGTGCTGCCGGTCATTCTGTCCAACGTTCCCACTTTTGTTCCGGATGCGCTCCTGCGCCCACATGTAAGGAAGCTGGGGGAGGTGTGGTCGGGGCTCACCAAATTGTTGTATAGGTTTGATGATCCTGAGATGCAGCATATATATACGTTCAAGCATCGTGTGTGTATATACAGATGGCACAGGGGACGGACACGGAGGGGAGTTTTGATGTGGAGGTGGATGATTTCTCCTATCGCGTGTTTTGGAACGCGGGCCAAGTGCGTTGTCACGCTTGCAAAAAGGTGGGGCATTTTCGCAGGAATTGTCCCAGGACCCGGGCTGCCACTTCCACCACGGAGAGCACTGCTGGCCCATCTGGGGCTGCTGGTTCTACCACTGTAGCCCGTGAAGGCACTATTCCCCTACCTCCACCCCCCATCCCCCCACCACCCTCATGTCCCCTACCTGCGGCGGTGGATGCGGGTGAAGTGCGTGGGGTGGACAGGGAGGGTTGAGAGCGTCAGGGGGGGAAGAAAGTTAAGAAAAAGAAGAAGGGCGGGCCCCAGGAAGAAGATCACCTCCAAGCGGGACCCCTGGCAGCGTATAAATTGTGCTCGCCTCTGAACCCGGCCCAGGGAAGCATAAGGGGCCTAGGGTCCAACGGGGGGCTGGAGAGGTTGAACAAGTAGACGGTAGTGTGGAGGTAGAGGCTTCCGCAATGGAGATCACTGTGCCACCGCACGCCAGTGGTTCAAAGAGGAGGAGACATGGGTCCTCCGAATATAGAGAAGGGCCCTGAAGTTCAGGAGCAACCTGAAGGGGGGCCTTCCCCTCCTGTTGAGGTGGGGGACCCAGGGCACTCTTCCTCTGAGGGGGAGGATGCCTCTGTAGTGCAGGGAACACCTGAGAGTGGCGATACATTACCCTTGGGGGCTGTTACCCCAGAGATTGCGTCTGCTAGCTTAGAGGATGACCAGGGGCGGCCTGAAGAGGGGGACTTGGGTGAGGGGGAGGGTCCCCAGTCTGAGCTCCTCGTTGAGGCTGTAAGCCCAGATGAGGGGTGTGATGTCCCACTGGTCGAGGGAGCAGGGGGGACTTCAATAACATCGGCCCCTGAGGGTCACAGTGAGGTGATTCACCTGGTGGTGGGGGAAGGGGACTCTCGGGGTGATGGTGCTGGGGTGGGTAGCCTGGGTGAGGAGGAGGGCAAGGTCGTTTCGGATCGTGTCCTTCGGTCGGACTCTAGGCAGGCCCGCTTACAGCAAGGCCCGGAGACTTGCTCCGACTTCACTGTTCCCAATCCGGTTACAGAGTGCGGTGGGAGAGTGCAGGAGACTGGCCAATTAGCAGATAGCTTGCCGCAGTCAGAGGCACCGGTACCTGCCCCTGTCACTGATCCTGGGGGTGGGAAGGTGACAGAGGAGGGACCGTGTGATGTGGCTGGAATGCCCACCTCACAAGGAGAGGTGAGCGAGGTGGCTGAGAGTAGCAACCTTCCGGACTCGGGCTCGGACATTGAGTGCGAGGAGGAGGGGTACGCGGAGTCCGTCGACAGTGCGTTGACGGATTGCCCCACCCGCGGCCCTGTGTCTCGACTTGTCGAAGTCTGGGAACTTCGGAAGTTCTTAAAGGATACGAGAGGGAGTAGGAACAAGGTGGATTTGGCTGTCGACCGCTGGTCGGACCTGAGGGTGCCCATGCGGTCCATTTATGCCATCCTTCAGAAGAAGGGGAATGAGGCGGGGCTAATACGGAATGAGCGGCGCCAGTTCCAAGAGCTTTTTGAGGCCCTAAAGAGAGGGCATAAGGCTAGGGGAGGCTCCACTCCTTCACTGGGGGCTGGTAAAAGATCCAGTGTACACTCAAAATGAAGCTCACTATAGCCAGCCTTAATATCAATGGGGGCAGGGGGTCTCTCCGTAGCTATCACCATCTCTCAGTGCTCAGGGACGGGGGGTACGCAGTGAGCTTCCTGCGGGAAACACACACTGTGGCTAGTGATGAACCCACCTGGCTCCTGGAGTGGGAAGGGGGGGTCTACATGAGCCATCTCAGCTCCAATTCGAGTGGAGTGGCATTCCTGTTGGCCCCGTCTTTCCAACCGGAGATCCTAGAGTGCAGGACATTGTACCAGGCCGTTTGCTGTATCTGGCCGTGCGTTTGGATGGCGTGCCATTACACTTCATTAATGTGTACGCTCCCAAGATCGGCGCAATGCAGACGCGCTTAACAAGGGAAGTGACCACGTTGTTGAACACTATCGACCGTGGGGAGTGTGTTTTCTTTGGGGGAGATTTTAATTGTACCCTCGAGGTGAGAGATCGCTCTGGCGTTCAGCGTGACCCGGCTGGAGTAAAGTCTTTAAGGGAGATGGTGGATTCTTTTGAGCTGGTAGATGCTTGGCGGAATTTCCATCCTGACTCTAACGCCTTCTCGTACAGGTTTGAGGGTGGTGGTTCCCGTATTGACCGTTTATACGTGTCCAAGGCCTATGTCTCCTGTGTTTCGGCGGCCTCCATGCGGCCGGCGCCATGCTCGGACCATTGCCTGGTGCGAGTGGATTTTATCCCGACGCGCACACGGGCTGGGTCCGCGTACTGGCATTTTAATAGCCAGCTGCTGGAGGATCGCCGATTCCAGGATTCCTTCAGGCAGTTCTGGGCGAGGTGGAGAGAGAGGCAGGGGCGTTTCCTTTCCCTAAGGCAGTGGTGGGACGTGGGGAAGGCCTACGTCCGTCTGTTTTGTCAGGACTATGCAAGGGGGTCGACCAAGGGGCGGGACTCCGAGATCGGACGGCTTGAGAGGGAGTTGCTTGACTCAGAGGCTCGTCTGGATCAGACTGGTGGGGCTTCGTGTGAGTGGGAGGAGTACCAGGAGAAGAAGTGAGCACTGAGGGACTTGCAGCTTAGGAGGTCCCGGGGCGCGTATGTGAGGTCGCGAGTCCAGATGTTGCACGATCTGGACCGAGCCTCCCCCTTTTTCTTTTCTCTGGAGAAGGGGCGAGGAGCCCGCAGGCAGCTTGTTGAGTTGCTTGCGGATGATGGCTCCTCTGTCACGGATCCAGAGCGCATTGGTGCCTCGGTTCGGTCTTTCTACAGGACTCTGTTCTCGGCAGGCACATCGAAGTGCGGAGGCGCAAGAGGTCCTGTGGGAGGGCTTAACCGCTGTGTGCAATGATGTGGATGCTGAACACCTGGATGGACTGACTGTGAGTACCTTAGAGCCTTCTGGGATGTCCTGGACTATATGAAGTGGCGACGGGGAGATCCCTTCTCATGTAGTTGTCCTGTTGCCTAAGAAGGGCGATGGCGCCCAGTATCTCTCCTCAGCACGGACTATAAAGTTTTTGCACGGGCATTGGCGAATCGCCTGGGTCCCGTGCTGTCTCAGGTGATCCACCCTGACTAGTCTTACACCGTCCCGGGCCGGTCCATCCAGGACAATATCCATCTGCTCCGGGACCTGATCCATCTGTCCCAGGGGGCTGGACAGTCAGTCGCCTTTCTCTCCCTCGACCAGGAGAAGGCGTTCGACAGGGTGGAACACAACTACCTTCTTGGGACTCTGCAGGCGTTCGGATTTTGACTGCATTTTCTGTCCTGGGTCTGACTTTTATACACTGCTGCAGAGTGCCTTGTTAAGGTCAACGGCTCTTTATTGGCCCCATTCCCTTTGGGAGGGGGGTTCGTCAGGGATGTCCCATGTCCGGTCAGCTGTATTCCATCTGTGTGGAGCCTTTCCTGTGCCTTCTCCGGAGGCGGTTGACAGGCCTGGTTGTGCCGGGGCCGGGATGGAGGTGGTTCTCTCGGCCTACGCCGATGATGTCATTTTGATGTTCACCGACCCTGTTGACCTGCGGAGGATGCGTGAGTGCCAGCAGGTTTTCTCAGCTGCATCCTCCGCCAAGATTCAACTGGGGGAAATGTTCTGGTCTCTTGGTGGGTCAGTGGGAGGTGGACTCCCTGCCGGAGGAGATGGCAGGTTTTGCGTGGAGCACCACGCACCTCCTCTATCTGGGGGTCTTACCTGAGTCCCACTGAGGGGGCGTGGCCGGCGAACTGGCAGGAGCTGGAGGCGAAAGTGGTAGCTCGGCTGGGACGTTGGTCAGGCCTCCTTGGTGTGCTCTCTTACCGGGGCAGGGCTGTAGTTATAAACCAGCTGGTGGCCTCTATGCTGTGGTATCGGTTGGCCACTATGGTCCCGTCCTCTTTATTTATAATCAGGTTACAGAGGAGATTGGTCAACTTCTTCTGGGGTGAGAGGAACCACTGGGTCTCTGTGGGGGTTCTGAGTCTCCCATTGGAGGAGGGTGGTCAGGCGCTGGTCTGTGTTCGTACCCAGGTGGCGGCTCTCCGACTAAGGACCCTGCGGAGATACGTCTACTCAGACTACCCTCCTAAATGGCACGTGCTGGCGACGTACTTTTTCCGCCAGGGGCGCTGCCTTCAGGAGGACTCAAAGCTCCCAGTAGCGGGTATGAGTCGGACGTGCTCGGCGGGAGTTGCCTGGCTTTTACCGTGACCTCCTGAAGGCCAGGAATTTGGTCACCTTCAGCCAGGGCGCTGCTCCTCAGGGGGAGGGGGGCGTTGTGGCTGTGATGGGGGGTGTTGAGGAAGGCGTGTGCGTGGAGCGATTCCGGATGAGCTTACCCCCGCTCCATCGGAATTGTTCATAGGACCCATGGCCCGGCTCCCTCCCCGAGAGCCGGCCCCACGCAACATGAGCCGCCTTTCCGAGATGCCCAGCGTGCCGTTCCGTGATGCGGAGAGGCGCGTGTTGTACAGGTTGCTCTTGCACACTCTCCACTTCCTCGCCCTCGTCTTCCGTCCAGACACGCCCTGGCGGTCTGTGTTACCACCTGACGAGGGGAAAGGTCCTCAGTGGAGGTCTCTCTATAAGGGAGTCCTCCCCCTTTACATCGGGGACCTGGGGTGGAGAGTGTTGCACAAAGCCGTGGCTGCAACAGGTACTTGAGCCGGTTCACGGACTCGTCCGCCGCCTGTCACTTTTGCGGCGAGGAGGAGACCGTGTTCCATGTATACTTGGAGTGCGAGAGGTTGCAGCCACCTGTTCGAGTATCTGAAGGGGCTGCTCCTCAAGTTTTGGCTCCATTTTAGTCCACGCTATTTATTTTTGGGCACCCGGTACAGAGGGGGGAGGGTCGGGAGGGAGGAGGGGGTCTCCCTGTCGGATTGCTCCTGGGCCTGGCCAAGATGGCCATTCGCGGGTCCAGGCAGCGGGCGGTCGATGGCCGCACAGCAGTCGGCTGCCTGCCCCTCTTCCGGGGTTACGTCCGTGCCCGCGTGTCCCTAGAGAGGGAACACGCGGTGTTCCACGGGGACTGTGGAGGCTTTCCGCGAACGCTGGTCACCGCAGGGAGGTCGAAGGCATTATATTGATAAAAATGATAATATTTTAATTTGAAACTTTGTTTGTAAATGCCAATATAGGCATTCTCTGATCGTGTTACTGTTTTGTATTTGTTGGTTTGAATAAAAGCATTTGTAAAAAAAAAAAAAAAAAAGAGCGGGCCCAGGAAAATTGAAGATAGACACTGTAGATGGTTTATGCATGCAACCAATAATATAGCTACCTCAGTACCAATAACCCCGCCTTAGTTAACATCAATCATAACGCTTTCCCCTCCCTGGGTATAGTTCAGTAACGGAATGTAACCAGTGCTTGCTGATGTGTGTTATACCCTGTGCCATTATTAAAGGATGCTATACACTTCAATAGTGTGTGGATCGCTTATTTACATGGTGTCAACGCTGGAAGATACCTGCGTCTCCTGTCTACTGGGTTTAATTTCTTTCTTTTGATTTGTGAGTTTACTTGTGTTTAATCTCTCCGGCCATGGCGTCTTCTTGCAGAAAGCCCGCGCAGCTCGTCCTTGATGCTGATATCTCTGAGCGCTGGGCCACGTTTGAATTTGATTTCACCCACTTTGTCAACGTTGTGCACCGCACCGAACCTGACTCCGTCAAAGCCTCCCTCCTCCTCAACCTTGCCGGACCTGATGCCATGAGGAGGGCAAGAACCTACACCTACGCTCCAGCGGTCCTGGATGAGAATAACCTGGAGATTACTCCTGCAGAATCAGCCAATGACCCCTCTTGCCTGCTACGTAAGTTCAGGGAGATTTGTGACCTGCCCTCGAACCGCATTCTAGAGAGAGCACGGTTTTTTACAAGGAAACAGTTGCCGGATGAACCTGTTGAATGTTTTATTGCTGATTTGCGCTACCTTGCCCAGTGGTGCCATTTTGGTGACATGACAGACCAGCTCACTAGAGACATATTAGTAACTGGCATGCGTGACCAGAAATTGCGTTCTGAGCTTCTAAGGAATTCTGATTTAACGTTAATCGAAGCTATGCATTCCTGCAGAATGTCTGAGGTCGTTGAATTGCCAGATGACCAGCGTGACTCGGGCACTAAATCTATCAACCTGGCTGGGTTTAAGAAACCACAGCCTCGAATGGGAAACACTGCTTTTATTCCGCGGCCCAACCCAGGTCCTGGCGAAATGCCCCACAAGAGGTGCCCCAATTCTAACTACATGCACCACAGACTGTCACCGTGCCCCGCCTATGGTAAGGCCTGCAACTTTTGCAAAAAGTTAAACCATTTCACTGCTGTCTGTCGCTCCCATGGGAAAGCTGCGCAGGCTTCCAGACCTAACCTAAACAGGCTGACACAATCTGATGGCTGTTACAGCTCACAGCCCTCTATAGCAGAATCCTGCGATACGGATCCAATTAGTTCTACAGAAGAGTCGAGCGTGTTTACACTCCTACATGCACCTGGCCAGCTTCCTGATCCAACTGTCTCAGTAACTGTCAATGGCTTGACCTTCCTTGCGAAGTTAGATACAGGAGCGAGAGTAGATGTTTTGTCAATAAACCTCTTCAGGAAGATAAGAAATAATGAGCTCTTGATTGCTGACCATTCCACTCTGCATGCCTATGGAGGAGAGGTGCTGAGGCCGGTGGGGAGGGCCACTTTAACTTGTGTGCTGCAAAAGTGTCCTTCGACCGCACGGTCCACAAAGTGCTAATGTCGTTTGCCCCAGTAGAAGAATACCCAGACCTGTTCAACGATGACCTGGGAAAGTTACCACTGACTTACCATATTTCCATTGACCCAAATGTGCCTCCCATGGTCCATGCACCTCACAGGGTGTCTCACGCCATGAAAGACAAGGTCGAGGCGATGCTTAACAACATGGTCGAAAATGGGGTGCTAGAAGCGGTTAGCGAGTCCACCGAGTGGGTCTCCACCATAGTTGCCACGCTAAAGAAAGACAAGAATGAAATACGCATGTGCATCCACACAAAGGACTTAAACCTTGCCATCAGGTGACCCCACTACCCTATGCGGTCTGTTGAGGACGTGGCGGCTCAGGTCGGGCAGGCCACCGTCTTCTCGGTCCTCGACGCTAAGAACTCGTTTTGGCAGACTCCATTGGACAAAGCATCCTCTGACCTGTCGACTTTCTCCACACCGTTCGACAGATTCAAGTTTCTGCGAATGCCATTCGGCATCAATTCTGCTAGCGAAGTGTTCCAGCGAATGATGGAGCAGGTATTCTCAGACCTGCCATGTGCCATCATCGTGGATGATATCCTGGTCCATGGGAAGGACATTGCTGAGCACGACCTGAACCTCCGCCGCGTCCTGGATTGGGCGCGACAGGCCAACCTGAAACTGAACCCCAAGAAGTGCAGGTTTCGACTCAGAAGTCACGTATGTTGGACATGTTTTCACCTCTAACGGACTAAAACCCGATCTCTTGAAGGCTGCTGCCATCTCCGAGATGGTAGCCCCCACCGACGTGCTTGGTCTGCAACGCTTCCCGGGTATGGTGAATTACCTTGGGAAGTTCATACCAAATCTCAGTGAGCTGAGTGCACCCCTGCGGCAGCTGACAAAAAAGGATATTGCTTGGGTCTGGCTCCCACAGCACCAGCAGGCTTTCGACTGTCTCAAGTCCAGACTGATTAAAACACCGACATTGAGGTTCTTTGACGTGAGTCGCCCCATCACCGTCACCTGCGATGCTTCCAAGTTCGGTCTAGGCGCGGCCTGCCTACAGTCTGGCGATGGATCGTTACATCCTGTCTCCTATGCCTCCCGCACCATGACGGACACCGAGCTGCGGTATGCTCAGATCGAGAAGGAGCTGCTTGCGGTGGTGTTCGCCTGCTCCAGGTCCAGAGACTTCCTGTTCGGCAGCAAATTCACGGTCAAAACTGACCCCCAACCACTGGTGACAATTCTGACCAAACCGATTCATGCTGCCCCTACCAGGCTGCAGCGTATGATGCTGCAGCTCCAGCGTTTCGACTTCAATATCGTCTACAAGAAGGGCACCGAGATGCACATTGCGGACACCCTATCCCGCGCCCCTCGGACTTCCTGTGCCCGCCACCCCTACGAAACAGAAGACTTGTTCGTACTGGGCGTTGACTTTATCCCCACCAAGCAGTTACAGCTTCTGGCTGAGCACACCGCTGCCGATCCAGTACTGCAGCGGCTTGCCCTTGTGAGTAAATCGGGGTGGCCAACAAAGCGCTCCAGCGCGCCGACTGAAACACAGCCTTTCTTCCTGGTCTGCGACGAACTGGTGCTACAGAATGGCGTTATCGTCAAGGGACATAAAGTTGTAGTCCCGTCTTCCCTGTTTGATTCGTACTACTGCGCAACCCATAGCGGACACCCCGGGGTCGATGCGACACTCGCCCATGCTCATTGCCGATTCTACTGGCCTGGAATGGCCAAGTATATCCGGGACCGAGTTTCTGCCTGCTCCACGTGCAACAGTCTTACACCACACCAGCAGCGACAGCCCCTGCTGCAACAACCTGCTCCTGCCTCGGCTTGGTCCTCGCTGGCTGCCGACATCTTCGAGTGGTGTGGTAACCACTACCTTGTCCTGGTCGACTCGTACTCCAACTGGTTCGAGGTGGATTTGCTGACATCCCTCACGTCGGAGATGGTAATCCGTAAGCTGCGGATACACTTCTCCACTTTTGGGTCTCCTGTCCGGCTGCAGACTGACAATGGAAGGCAGTTCACCAGTCGAGAGTTCAAAGTTTTTGCCAATAAGTGGAACTTCGTGCATTTCACCAGCAGCCCAGAGTACCCACAGAGCAACGGCCTTGCTGAATGGGCCGTCCGCAGCACCAAACTTTTGATGGAACAGGCGCGACTGTCTAACTCCGACTTGTATTTGGATCTCCTGACCTCAGGAACATTTCCAGGGATCCGGCCATGGGGACCCTGCTCAGTGTCTGCTGTCCCGAACAACCAGACCTACTATCCCGATTGCTCAGCGCCAGCTGCAACCGAGGGTGCCGGAGCCTGCCTCCGTGCAGAGGCGCATTCAAGAGAACCATGACAGCCAGGGGCGTTCCCATGATCAGTCGTGCAAACCACTCGATCCCCTGTTGCCTGGACAGGTTGTTTGTATGCAGACCACCAGTGACTACTCCCGTCTGGCCACCGTAGTGGGGGTGACCGATTCACCTCGTTCGTACCTGGTCGACTTTGAAGGAACTATTTACCGAAGAAGCCGTCAACATCTGCTTGCCGTGAATGAGCCGAAGCCACAGCCTCCGGTCCCCTATGCCCCGCCGCTCTCGTACCAACAGCCGGCTGCCGTCTCAGCTCATGTTCCCTGCATGCCTCGATTCCCATCTCCCGTGCCCCGTTCTCCTTTGCGCGGGTCACCTGTTGCCGGTCGCGGTTCTGTCTCTCCTGCTTCTCCTACCCCACCGCCTTTCTCTGGTTCCCCGGCTGTTTCGCGGCCTCCTGTTTCTTCCTGTTTCTTTCGGGGGGAGGGGGAGACATCCTTACGCGCTCGGCCTGATTAGTAAGCCACCTGTTTGTTATGGTGATTTTGTTTAATTCTGTTGCCATGATTTTCTAAGGGGAAGGATGTAGATGGTTTATGCATGCAACCAATAATATAGCTACCTCAGTACCAATAACCCCGCCTTAGTTAACATTAATCATAACGCTTTCCCCTCCCTGGGTATAGTTCAGTAACGGAATGTAACCAGTGCTTGCTGATGCGCATTATACCCTGTGCCATTATTAAAGGATGCTACACACTTCAAGAGTGTGTGGATCGCTTATTTACAGACACCAAATGCAGGACTAACTCAGCGCGACCAGCAGCATCTCTGGAGAGAAGCAATGGGTGACGTTTTGGGTCATGACCCTTCTTTTCAGACTGAAGAAGAGTCTCGACACGAAACGTGTCTCCTGGTCTCCTGTTAGATCCTTTGATAGCCTTCCTCACTGTCCACAACTACACCAAATGTCAGTGTCATCTGCAAACCTACTAACCAACCCATCCACATTTAAGTGCAAACCATTTATACATATTGCAAACTAAACACTGGTCCTTGGATTTATCCCTGTGGAGCATCGCTGGTCACAATCCTCCAGCCGGAATAACACACTTCACACTTCCACCACTACACTCTGTCTTCTACGGTAAGTCACTTCTGAATCATAATTCCCAAGTCACCATGAATCCCATCTATCTAAATCATGTGGGGCAACTTACTATGAGGGAGTTTATCAAATACTTTACTAAAGTCCATGTAGACAACATTCCCTGCTGCGCCTCCATCAATCACATTTGCCACTTCTTCAAACAGAATCAAGTTAGGAAGGCATAACCTGCCAATAAATAAAGCCATGCTGACTCTCCCTAATTAACCCATCTCGTCCAAATTGAGTAAACGCTATCCCGAAGAATCTTCTCCAGTAGCTTTCCTACTACTGATGGAAGACTCATTAGCCTATAATTTCCTGGATTATCGCTACTTCCCTTCTTAAACAAATGAAGAACATTGGCTACTCTCCAGTCCTGCGGGACCTCATCTGGCACTAGAGATGTTAGAGCACTAGAGGCCCCCTGAAATGTTCCCTCTTGTCTATTTCAATAACTTGGAATTAATCCCCATCAGAACCTGGTGATTTATCAACTTTAATACTTTACAAGAGACCCATCACCACCTCC
The DNA here is from genome assembly GCA_035221665.1 of Okamejei kenojei. NCBI lineage: Eukaryota > Metazoa > Chordata > Chondrichthyes > Rajiformes > Rajidae > Okamejei > Okamejei kenojei. The sequence goes on along the minus strand of CM069134.1, from coordinate 52,078,210 downwards.
TTCAAACTGCCGTAGCCTACCTGTACACCCCTCACCGTCCTCCATGTCCTTCTCTTTGGTGAATACAGATGTACAGATATAACAGGTGGTGAATCTGTGGAACTCTTTGCCATAGAATGCTGTGGAGGCCGTGTCAGTGGACATTGTTAAGGCAGAGATAGATAGATTATTGATTAGTACAGGTGTCGGGTTATGGGGAGAAGGCAGGAGAATGGGGTTAGGAGAGTGAGATAGATCAGCCATGATTGAATGGTGGTGTAGCCTTTGGCCCTTCTAATTGCAAGCTTGAATTCTTTCATATGTGCGTTATATACCTCAAAGACCCTGTTTAGTTCCATCTACCATAACTTTATATAGACTTCCTTTTTTTTCTTTTTGACCAAATTTAGTATCTCTCTGGTCATCCTGAGGAAGGATGTGCTGGCTCTGGAGAGGGTCCAGAGGAGGTTTATATGAATGATCCCAGCAATGAGTAAGTTAGCCTATGATGACCCTTTGTGGGCCTGTACTCACTGGAATTTACAAGAATGAGGGGAAGCTCATTGAAACATACAGAATAGTGAAAGGCTTGAATAGAATGGACGTGGAGAGGATGTTGCCACTAGTGGGATAGTCTAGGACGAGATGTCATAGATTAAGAATTAAAGGCCGTTTGTTTAAGATGAGGGGAAATTTCCGAAGGAGATGAGGGGAAATTTATTTAGTCAGACAGTGGTGAATCTGTGACATTCTTTGCCAAAGAAGGCTATGTCAGTGCGTATTTTTAAGGCGGAAATAAATAGGTATATTCTTGATTATTAAGGGTGTCAGAGGTTATGGGGAGAAGGCAGGAGAATGGGGTTAGGAGGAAGAGATAGATCAGCCATGATTGAATAGCAGAGTAGACTTGATGGGCTGAATGACCTAATTCTACTCCTATTCCTTACGACTTCATGATCTAAGGTTCTCTTATTCAGCCATCCTTCCTCCTTACTGGAACATGTTGGTCCTGAAATCTGTCGTTCAGTGAAACTAAATTTCAGGTTTGAAGCTTGAATTGTGTATTCAAGCATAATCTGTGATTTGTGTTTAGGAGGATAAATTTTCAGTTGTGCTAATACCTAGCGATTATTCCACACTGGAAGAACTCCTGGGCTGCCCTAAATGTGTCGTCAATTATGTGATGAATGCTACGTCAGATGGCAGTTTAGGTGATATAACGCAGGTCTTACCAAGGCTGCTTAAACTGTAATGATAACATTGGGATTGAATGCAGCAGTATCTTTTACAGCCACAGTCTGAGCTGGCCAGGCATATGATGTTGATTACCAGCCCACATCCGGAGACTGACACATCTCCCCTCTATCTTTATGATGAAGTGAACCATTCTCTGGCAGAGCTCCATACTGAGATTTTCTAAAGATCTGCATTCTGTATGAATTATTTTGGGGGAGACTATCAATGTTGGTATATTATTCTTAAATGTTTTCCTACTGTTCCTTTCTCAATAACGCAATGTGCCTCCTTTGAAACAAGGAATGAGTGAATATCTACTGAGAATTGTGTCCTGTGTTACCAATCCTCCGGCTGTGATGGGAGTAAAATTATCCCTCACAGCTTCAAAGGCAAGTTCCAATCCTGTCCCGATGCAATTATGAAAAGAAACATGCCCCTAAATATTAAACAATATTTAAACAATATACTCAAGAGTCACTCTGCATTTTCCTCAGGCTGCAAACCGCTAAGTGAATCAACAAGATTCATCTTTGATTTAAGTGTTTAGTTCAGTTTATTTACCAAGGTACAGTGAAAAGCTCCGTCGTGGCATGCTATCCAGTCAGCGAAAAGACAATACACGATTACAATCAAGTCGTCCATAGTGTACAGATACAGGATCAAGGGAACACCGTTTGCTGCAAGATGAAGCCCAGTAACGTCTGATTGAAGATAGTTCTAGGGTATCGAATAAGGTAGATGGAAGGTCAGGACCACTCTCTAGCCGGTTATTAGATGGTTCACTAGCCTGATAACAACTGAGAAGAAACTATTCCTGAATCTGCAGATTTTTTTTCTGTTATCTATAGTGAGTCTGATGTACATACATCAGTGTTTTGCCCAAATGCTAAATTGGTGACACAAAATAATATTGTGACCTTGAATCCTAACTTTAAAAGATCATTGTCGTGGTTTCTCCCCTATATGTAAAGACCTATTCCACCCCGATCATTCCCCCTTCACCCTGCTTCCGGTGAAAACATACAGAAGCATGAACACGTGCACCACAGGGGACAGCTGTTGTTTGCCTCTGAATGTTGTTTCATAAGCTAGGGTACTGCCTGGTTCACCTCTACCCCATTCTGTAGACATTGTCTATGGAACTGATGAGCTACACTGCTGAGAACTCTATTCTGCACTCTCTATCTTTACCTTTGCTTTATCGATTGTACTCTATCTATTTGCCTATTTGACTTCATATATAGTATTTATATATGGTATTGCATATTATATATCATAATTTACAATATATCATATATATCATACAATGTATTTATATATAGTATTACCTGAACTGATTGGATAGTATACAAAACAAAGTTTTTCGCTACCTCGGTACTCTTGACAATAATAAACATAAACCTAAACCTGAACCTATACCCAAGCAACTGTCCAGTTACTCACATGCTGTAAAACCATCAGCTCCATTAATAAATGGTAGTCATGCATGGTAGTCAAGGGCTGCATGGTAGTCAGGGGTTGCATGGTAGTCAAGGGCTGCTGTGGAGATGAGAGACAATCGTGGTGGAGCTGGGACGAGGACGTTTTTACAAAGGAGAACGGGGATTTAATGGTGAACAAGTCTCTAGGCGAAAGCCCTCTGACAAAAAGGGAGGTCGATAATGTTTTCCTACAGTTCCTTTCTCAATAACGCAATGTGCCTCCTTTCAAACAAGGAATGAGTGAATATCTACTGAGAATTGTGTTATGTGTTACCAATCCTCCGGCTGTGATGGGAGTAAAATGTATCCCTGCTACAGAAGGATCCAACGCCATGACTGGCATTGGCAGCATCAGGGTGCAGAAACTAGTTTCAGCCCTACATATAGGGCTGAAACTTAGCTCATAATCAAACACTTGTCCCACCCCAATGAAGGGGTGATTGATTTGATGCCTGGTACTACTGTACATTAAGATGCCATTGGTGTGGAAAGGAGAATTTATAAAATATAAAATTGATGTTCTAGCAATCATGCATAATTGAGTGTGTTGTTCTCCTTTTTGTATTGCAAATGAATAATGAAGATAATAGCTCACAACCATTTGATTCAATTTCTGTCAGTATGGAAGAAATGACTGCCAAGCATATCAATCGCATCCGCATGTGTGGGAAACACAACAGAAAAACGACATAGGTTTTAGGTTGAAACACAAAAAAAGGAAGTGCCTAAAACATTTTTTCCAATGGGTAAAATTTCAATGGAAAGTACTTCAAAATGTTTTAAATATCCTTTTTGCATAGAAAAAAACAGCCATAAACTGATCCGATTTCTGGGCATTCACCCTTTATTTACATCTTACTTTCTCCTCTCATTTGAGCACTAATATTTAACAAACAACTCAATGAATTCACAACGGCACATGATAGGGCTGCTACCTTTTCTGGTTTCACATAATGTTTCATTTAAAATCCAAATACACAGTGTGGCTATGGTGTTTCAATAATTGCCTGTAAATGGTTCCACATGTGAGAAATGGAGTAACTAGGATGAAGTGAGATTGACAAACAATACCAAACAGTAAAACTATGATTGCAAGAATAGAGTAATTAATCTTAACTGTTCCTCAGTGCATGGCTAGGGTTCCCAGAGCAACATTTAATGGGCGGTTTTCACTGTTAAAAAGGACAGACTAACCTCAGACAACTCCCTGCAAATAATAGACACAAAAAGCTGGAGTAACTCAGCGGGACAGGCAGCATCTCTGGAGAGAAGGAATGGAGTGACATTTCAGGTCGAGACCCTTCTCTCCAGAGATGCTGCCTGCCCCGCTGAATTACTCCAGCTTTTTGTGTCCGTCTTCGGTTTAAACCACCATCTGCAGTTCCTTCCCACACATTTCCTTGCAAATATTACTAGGTGTGGTCAAATTGTTTTATTTCAAATCTCCTGGCTTGTTTTTAAGATTCACTGGAAGGCCTTGTCAAACTATTATTCTTCTGGAGGTGATGCCATGCGTATGTTTCAGTTTAGAAATTTGTTGGCAGAGGGAAGTGCTTCACTGGAGTTGGCTTTTTGCATCGATGACTTGCCGTTCCTTTCTTGTCTTCATTCACTTCATGTTGTTTTAGAGAGTGCTCTTGTGCATGAGAAGGATCATGTGTTGTGTATTAAAGAAGGGATAGTGCTAAATGTCCTGGGCAGATGAATGATACATTGAATGACATAGCAAATGGTCTTTGAAAACACTGACGGAAACCCCCTGAAAAACAACCAGGGAGGTTTTCGATCTCAACTTGTTGAGCGCATGAGATAATTATTCCGGGCTGTGTTTCAGATTTGAATATCTCCATTTGGTATTTCCTCTTGGCCTAATCAAGCGGCCACTTTAGCTGCAGGAGGCACTGTTTCCTGGTATTCCAAAATGGGCCACATTAACAGTCACATCTTGTTTATAACAATAGGAATCAAATATAGGAGCAAAGAAGACCTTCTGCAGTTGTACAGAGCCCTAGTGAGACCACACCTGGAATATTGTGTGCAGTTTTGGTCCCCTAATTTAAGGAGGGACATTCTTGCTATTGACGGAGTGCAGCTTAGGTTTACAAGGTTAATTCCCGGGATGGCGGGACTGTCATATGCTGAGAGAATGGAGCAGCTGGGCTTGTACACTCCGGAGTTTAGAAGGATGAGAGGGTATCTCATTGAAACATATAAGATTGTTAAGGGCTTGGACATGCTAGAGGCAGGAAACATGTTTCCGATGTTGGGGAAGTCCAGAACCAGGGTCCACAGTTTTAGAATAAGGAGTAAGCCATTTAGAACGGAGATGAGGAAACACTTTTTCTCACAGAGAGTGGTGAGTCTGTGGAATTCTCTGCCTCAGAGGGCGGTGGAAGCAGATTCTCTGGATGCTTTCAAGAGAGAGCTAGATAGGGCTCTTAAAAATAGTGGAGTCAGGGGATATGGGGAGAAGGCAGGAACGGAGGGAGGTACTAATTGGGGATGATCAGCCATGATCACATTGATTACATGATTACAATGCTGGCTCGAAGGGCCGAATGGCCTACTCCGGCACCTATTGTCTAGTGTCTATTCGCCTGGTAAGTATAGGGTAGGCAGATGGACAACTGCAAAATCTACTTGCTTCTTGGAATCATTGCTTGAAAATTTACAAATGATCAATCTCAGCGCATGCCTGCTCGTTTTAACTGTCACCACCAATCGATCTATTCACGATACAGTCTTTTGTTGATAGAAAGGAATGGGGCAATGCAACCGATCCCATTCTTTCATTCATTTTATAAACGTATGTATGAGGATGAAATTAGTTGTGGCGCATTGCATTTCCTCTGATTGTTTGGTTCGATATGTTGGCAAAAGTTGGAAAGGTTAGGTTTCATTTGTTTCTCCAGCAGGAATTTTGTTAGCAAAACTGAGTTGAGGTTTAGTTTAGCTTAGAGATACAGCGTGGAAACAGGCCCTTCGGCCCACCGAGTCCGCGCCGACCAGAAATCCCGGCACATTAACACTACCTTACACACACTTCGGGCAATTTACGATGATACCAAGCCAATTAACCTGCAAACCTGTACGCCTTTGGAGTGTGGGAGGAAACCGAATATCTCGGAGAAAACCCACATAGGTCACAGGAAGAATGTACAAACGCCACACAAACAGCACTCATAGTCAGGATCGAACCTGAGTCCCTGGCACTACAAGTGCTGCAATGGGCCAGTCCCACTTAGGGAATTTTTCAGCCGACTGCCTTCAAGTCGCCGGCAGTCGCCTGAAAAACCAGCAACTGGAACCGTGGCTCTCAGAATGGAACACCCACACACATGTAGTTTCCTTCACCAGTCCATTATGCAGGCGGGGGACAGGGCAAACAGGGGGAGGGCTGTCTGAGTGAAATTTACACGGTGCATACAGAAACACACCGCGATGAACAGGAAGGTTGGCACTGTAATTAAGATGGCTAAAGCACAGTGTATGGTAAGTCCTTTAAAAGAAGGGGGAGAAGGAGTGGAGACAACCTTTAAGAAGCCAGAGAAACACAGCTGAGAAGCCTGGCGGACATTAACATTACTGGTCGGTTATCCTTGGTTCTGAAAACTACTGCTTACGTTTTTTTTCCCAATGAGCCAATTAAAGTCACCAGTCAGCACCAGCTACAACCTACGAGAACCTTCGACCTCCTGGCAACCCACCTACGGCACGAGAATTCTTGCTACTCTCCATGGCGGGTTCAATCTGGCCGCTGCTAATTTATCAATATGTTGAAAAATTTGCGGCGACTATAATGAGGCCGTGGCTAGTTTCCAGAATGTGGGAACTCCTCTCGAACTCCTATTCTCCTGCACTCGCCAAAATGGGACAGGCTCATAAGGCAACCCGTATAGTCTCCTGCAGTCGCCTAAATGGGACAGGCCCATAAGGCAGCAATTCTACCGCTGCGCCTTCGAGCCACCCTATTAACTAAAAATAAGTGGAAGTTTCATTACTTATTTCCAGCATTAGACAGTTGTGAGACCTATAGGTCATGAATCGTGGTCTTCATTTGCAACGTGGAGGAGAATATCCAGTGCAAAATATTTCAAAATTTTCCCTATTTGCTAGACTTCTTCCTCCTGTTTCATCTAACAGACAGAAAACTAATTACTCTTGGAAATGAACACCCCAGGTTAGACTGGCTAAGAGTATGTTACTGCCAAGCAGCAAAAATTCTATACGTGACTATGAAATGGACAAGTAGGTTTCCAATACTAAATATTTAATTTACTTGCTGATGACCTGCCGACTTGTAAAATGGTACACTCAAGGAACAAATACTTGTAGGTTTTGTTCACTGTACAGCTAAAATAGTTATGTTACAATTCAAAAATTGTGTTATTGATTTTACTTTTAGGACACAAAATTATTCTTGTCAGCAGATTCCTGGAGCAATTAAAAAAGTAGCAAACGAGAAAACATTTTTAAAGATATAACCAAGGTCTCAAGAATCATGAATTTACTTGCAATTCCACATAGATCTACTGTTGTTTATTTTTGTAGGTTCTGGCAGGTTTAAGCCTCCTGCATGAATACAAATGTCCCAACTCTGCTGGAGAGTTCCATCATCAATGCCCTGGCTGCTCCTGGACCACACAAAAAGGGTGGTGGCAGAAGATTACAAAGCTACAAGGAAAAGAGTTAAGGGATGTTAGGAGCTAGCCGTTAGGATGGCACAGTGGCACAACGATAGAGTTGCTGTCTTGCAGCACCAGATACCCGGGTTCAGTCCTGATTATGGGTACTGTCCGTATGAAGTTTGTACGTTCTCCCTGTGAACTGCATGGGTTTTTCTCTGGTTGCTCCGGTTTTCTTCGGGAAGCTCCAGTTTCCTCCCACATTCCAAAAACGTACAGGATTGTAGGTTAATTAGTTTCTGTAGATTGTAAAATGTCCCTAGTCTGTAAGATAGTGCTAATGCACGGAGTGATCGCTGGTCAACATGAACTAGTTGGGCTGAACGGCCAGTGTCCATGATGTATCTGTAAAGTCCAAAAGAGTTAGCTTTAAAAAAAAATGGTTTTTGCAGAAACTCAAATTTCACTTTACCTTAATTGGTACATGTGACAATAAACTGACCTTGAAACCTTGAAATGATTTATATAATTTTAATGTGTTTTGATTATTTTCAGACTTTTTTCCATAGTTCTCAACTTTAGTGTTTGTGTTTCTAAATGTTCGAGAAATTCTGTAGCACTGACACTAAAAAAAAGGGAAATGCCAGAAATTTCTGCTAGGTCAGGCAGTATTTGTGGAAGGAGGTACGTGGTTGATGGTTGAAGTCTGGGACCTTTCGTCTTAACTGGGAAGGAGAGAAAATATGTTTGTTTTGTGGCAAAGAGATGGACAAGACAAAGGGAATATGTTGGGTCGGATGAGAGGTGGGTTGCTGAAGAAGTAAGTTGTAGTGGTTATCCAGCTGATGCATTAATAGAGGTAATAAAAGAGTGAGAAAATGAACTGTTCTGAGATGGAACGTAGAACAGTACAGCACAGGAATAAACCTTTCAGACCACAGTGTTTATGTCGAACATGATGCTGATTTTAACTGATCTCTTCTGTCTGTACATGATCTATATCCCTCTATTTCCTGCACTTCCATGTTCCTATCTAAAAGCCGCAAATATCACTATTGAATCTGTCCCCGCCACCACTCCTGACAATGCATTCGAGGCCCCCACTGCTCTGTGTTAAAGAAAACCATGAAAGCAATTAGACAGTCAGTACACAAACAAAGGAATGTAAAAGTTGCCAAATGCAAGGTCTCTGGGACATGTCCAGCAGTATTAACGCAGGAAAGGGGGAAAAAGAGTCAATATCATAGATGGGTGACTTGCAGCAGAAATGGTCAGCCCTAATACAGACAGAGAATGTATGTTTGCTGAAGTGGTACAATTTGATATTGAGTCCGGAAGGCTGCAGTATGTCCAGGTGGAAGATAAAGTGCTGTTCTACAAGCGTACATTGGATCTCATTACAACAATGCAAGAGGCTACAGACATATATGTCAGGATAGGAGCGAGATGGAGAATTAAATTAGCAAGCTAAAAGAAACTCCTCCAAATAAGCTCTTAGCTACATAGACCTGGGGACATTGGTTTTGCCTTTTGCACTATTATTGTTTGTTTGTTTTTATGCATAAGTATGTGTGTGTGTGTGTATAACTTTGATTGATTTCTTCAATGTAGAAGATATCACACTCTGAACACTCAATGTAGTACAATAGCAAATATGGTTTTGAAAGATTGCAGCAGGATCTGAATCAATTCGCCAGGAGGGCGGAGGAATGATTGATGGGATTTAATACAGAAAAGTGTGAGGTGTTGCATTTTGGGATGTCGAACAAGGGCAGGACATACACAGTAAATGGTAGGCCTCTGAGTAGTGTTGTAGAGCAGAGGGATCCAGGAATGCAGGTGCATGGTTCCCTGAAGGTCAAGTCGCAGGTAGATAAGGTAGTCAAAAAGGCTTTTGGCACTGGCCTTCATCAGTCAGAGTATTGAGTATAGAAGTTGCAGTTGTGTAAGATGTTGGTGAGACCGCATTTAGAATATTGTGTTCAGTTCGGTGCACCATGTTATAGGAAATATATTGCCAAGCTTGAAAGGGTTCAGAAAAGATTTACAAGGATGATGCCAGGACTAGAGGGTGTGAGCTACGAGGAGAGGTTGAGTAGGCTGAAGCACAGGCAGATGAGGGTAGATCATATAGAGGTATACAAAATCATGAGAGGCTTAGATTAGGTAGATGCAAGGTCTTTTGTCCAGAGTTGGGGAATCGAGGATCAGAGGACATGGGTTCAAGGTGAAGGGGAAAGGATTTAATAAGATGGGTAACTTTTTCACACAAAGGGTGGTGGGTGTAAGGAACAAGCTGCCAGAGGAGGTAGTTGAGGGTGGGACTATCCCACCATTTAAGAAACAGTTAGATAAGTACATGGATAGGACAGGTTTGGAGGATATGGCGCAGGCAAGTGGGACTACTGTAGCTGGGACATTGTTGGCGGTGTGGGCGAGTTGGGTCAAAGGGCCTGTTTCCACACTGTATCACTCTATAACTCTAATAAATTGGTAAATTTGCAAGTGGATCATTTGGAAACGCTGTTTGGCTACCTGAGTGGGGGGAGGAGAAGAGATAAAAGGACATTGTTGCAATTCTTATGCTTGAATGGAGAAAGTACCCTTGTACCCTGGGACCACACTTCCCACCACTCTAAAATCATTTGTTAGATAGCAACACTCCCCTGTATCTGGAGGAATGCTGGATGTTTCTGTACGAACCGGCTGCTGAGGTTGCAGCTCGATGCCATTTGCTGCGAAACTTTATAATGCATCGATCATTCTGTGCTGAAATTGCCACATGACATCTTACACAAGGAAAATCCAAAAGTACCATTCTGTGATACTTATAATAGAAGATTGTTCCTTTACAAACAGCACTAGGTTGCAAACAATACAGTTTTAAAGCTGTAAAAAATACAGCAAAGCAATACCAGCAACATCTGCCTTTTGATATTAACTGCCACGTGTGATATGTCTTCAATTTTGCTGGATAATTGATATACTGTAGTCTGCCCCCTGTCTGGCAACTATCAGAGATAATGGGCCACAACTTGCTGTCAAACTTACAATGAACAGAATGGTGCTTATTATTCTTCATGGGAAAACAAAAACACACTAACTTCAGACAAGGGGAAAATGTGTTGCTTAAATCAGATATTGAAAAGTTGCTGTCTAAATTGTTTATAGTTAGCATTTTATTATCCGCCTTATTGCTAAATTGCATGAAGTTGCAGCATTCGCACTGTGGATAAAGTCTGAGGAAGGGTCGACCTGAAATGTCACCCATTCCTTCTCTCCAGAGATGCTGCCTGTCCCGCTGAGTTACTCCAACTTTTTGTGTCTATCTTATGGATAAAGTTAAGGCTGCAACAGATAAATTAGGTCTGATCTTGAGTTTAAATAATGTGTAAACAACAAAATGTGTTTTAACTACAACAAATTAATCCATCTGCATTTCAATTGTGAAAATGTAAATTGTACTCCTTACCCTGATGAAATCGTAGACAAATGGTCAGACTTTTCTGTGGAGTAACCATTTGAATGGACTATCTTTATCTCAAGGTCTATTGATGGTTGCAAAAGATAGTGTAAAATTAAGTAAGTGACATAGCATTCACTGAACCATTTTATACTTGGGACATTTATGTATCTGTCATTACTATTTGCAAAAATAATTAGAATGATCATAGCCACATTTCCATTACAATCAATGACAATTATTATTTTCCAGCATTTCCCATCACACCACTTAAAACTAAATTTATTTTATTAATTGAGATCCTTTAGTTCTGCGTTTATTAAAATACTATTTATTTATTGAACCATGAATATGATTTTTCTTGATTAAATTTGTCATGGGCGCATGAGTACCTTACAGGATATCAGTGTTGATAAAATATAGGTGATACTCATTATTATGGGTACTCATCTGCCGTCCCAATGATGAACAAGCCTTTCTTAGACCATTAATTAGTACGTGGCATGTAGATCTGCCAGATGTTTATTATTATTATTATTATTACGCTATACTTAGTTGGGATATTTATGATCTGTCATCACCATTTGCAAAAATAATTAGAATCATCATTGCCACATTTCCACTACAATCAATGACAATTATTATCTGTCAGAATAAAGAGGATGTCTACATATTTAGTTCTTAACCCTTTACTTAAGTTTGTATACGTCTGCCCTTTCACTATTTGTGCACTTCTAGTAGGTGGAGAACTGCGTGGCCCGTCAGTTGAAATGAAGCATAGCAATGCAATAAATAAATGAAAAGGGAGGGAAACAACATAAAATTATTCAGTTATAGTTTTTTAAAAAAGCTTGCAAAAGTGGTTCTTACCAGAATTTGGATAAAAACCACAAGGTTCTGCAATTCAATTCAATTCAATCTTTAATTGTCATTGTGCAGTGTACAATACAGAGACAACGAAATGCAGTTGGTATCTCTGAAGGGCAAACTTACGAATAAACAAGTAATTGCGCAGTAGCATGAGTATATACATCTACACATATACAGTGGTATCCATGCAATTTGCTGGTGATTGGATAGTCCAGGGGAGGGGGGGATGAGGGGTGGAGACAGGCAGTCATTGAGGTGCAGCGTTGAGAAGTGTGACAGCCGCAGGGAAGAAGCTGTTCTTGAGCCTGCTGGTCCGGCAGCGGAGGGACCTGTAGCGTCTCCTGGATGGGAGATGGGTAAACAGTCTATGGTTGGGGTGTGAGCTGACCCTGACGATGCTGTGTGCCCCGCGCAGGCATCTTTTACTATGGACAGACTCAATGGAGGGGAGTGAGGAGCCTGTGATGCGTTGGGCGATCTTCACCACCCTCTGCAGAGCTTTCCGGTCGGCGACAGAGCAGTTACCATACCATACTGTGATGCAGTTGGTAAGGATGCTCTCGATGGTGCAGTGGTAGAAGTTCACCAGAATCTGGGGAGACAGGTGGACCTTCTTAAGCCTCCTCAGGAAGAAGAGACGCTGGTGAGCCTTCTTGATTAGCGAGGATGTGTTGTGGGTCCAGGAGAGGTTCATCGGAGATGTTGACCCGCAGGAACCTGAAGCCGGAGACACGTTCTGCAGCCATTGTGCAGAAGTAGATGAGGGGGAAAGACCACACAAAAATAGTCCTCTAGCCTGCCCAGAGTGCATCCAATGTGCCTGAGAACTCAGGACATAGAAACATAGAAACTAGGTGCAGGAGTAGGCCATTCGGCCCTTTGAGTCAGCACTACCATTCCATATGATCATGGCTGATCATCCAGAATCAGTACCCTGTTCCTGCATTCTCCCCATATCCCTTGATTCTGTTAGCCCTAAGAGCGATATCTAACTCTCTCTTAAATACATCCACTGCATCTCACTGCCTTCTGTGGCAGCGAATTCCACAGATTCACAACACTCTGGCTGAAAATTTTTTTCCTCATCTCAGTCCTAAATGGTCTACTCCTTGTCATTAACTGTGACCCCTGGTTCTGGACTCACCAAACATGGGGAACATTTTTCCTGGACATGATCAACCAGTTATGAAGAGGAAAATGCCATCCAGTGGAGCCAGAAAAATGGTGTCGAAAAATGAAATTCCTTGTAGCGGTTGTCATTCCTTGTTATTTTTCAGCCCTATGTATATGTTTAAATTACTCAGTAACAATGTACATCCAGCATGATTGGTGATAATTCCAAAGTGTAAAAAGTCTGAGAGCAAAGACTTGCTGTATGAAGGAAAGGATTGCACTAACTCACATGTACTTTTAAGGAGTGTATACTTATTGCCAGTAAAAAGAAGCGAACTATTAAATCTAACACAAATACATCTTTTATAACCGAGTGCTGGTCCTTAACAAGAATGAGTATGAAACCACGATAGATCACAACTTCATAGAACTTCATAGAAACTTTAAAACCCACATAAAACAATACAAAAAACAGCTTGTCATAAATCTGAAATGTTAAGGATTAGCTGAAGACTAATAAAATTCCTTGCAGCAGTTGTCATTCCTTGTTATTTTTCAGCCCTATGTATATGTTTAAATTACTCAGTAACAATGTACATCCAGCATGATTGGTGGTAATTCCAAAGTGTAAAAAGTTTGGAATTAGCGGGCCTGAAGCCTCCACGTTGCTAACTCCCACCACTCTGTCTTTAACGGCAGTGGGTCCTAGTGTCCGTCTCCCCAGCCCCAGTAACCATAGTGGCTATTCCACTGGGTCTTCCTCGTCCCCCCCCATACCATGTAACCCCTGCTCTTCCCCACGCACACCACAGCCCCCATACCCCCCGACCCCATGACCACCCTCCACCCCCCCCACCACACAATGCTCCGTCCTCAGTGCACTCACCTGCCTTCCTCTGGCCACAACCTCCATCCTTGCCGCGTGTTCACCATACCCCCGGACCTCCCCCTCTCCGATACTGAAAGGTCGGTCCTCAGCAGAGGTCTTATCTTTGTCCCGCTCCGTCCCCACCTCAATGAGTTCCGCGTCCACCACGACTTGGAGCTCTTCTACCGTCGCCTCCGCCTCACAGCGTTCTTCCACGGGAAGAAGTCCTCGCCCCCCACTGATGATCCCTTTTCCTGTCTCCAACGTACCCCCTCCACTTGGACCCCCCCTCGTAGCCTTCCGGCTCTAGAACTATTTATCCAGAACTGCCGTCGGGACATCAACCGCCTTGACTTCTCCACTCCCCTGTCTCACTCCAATCTCTCCACTGAACGTACTGCCATCGACTCACTCCGTAACAACCCAGACTGGGTTATCAAACCCGCCGACAAGGGAGGTGCCGTGGTAGTCTGGCGCGTCGATGTCTACAAAGCGGAGGCCGCGCGCCAACTCTCGGAGACCTCCTCCTACTTACCCCTGGACCATGACCCCACTGACGAACACCAGGCCACCATCTCGAGCACCATAACCGACTTCATCAGCTCCGGCTCCCTACCCCCCCGAGCCTCCAACCTCATCGTTTCCCAGCCACGCACGGCCCGATTTTAACTTCTCCCCAAAATCCACAAACCCGACTGCCCTGGCAGACCCATTGTCTCTGCCTGTTGGTGCCCCACCGAACACATTTCCACATACCTTGACGCCATCCTATCCCCCTTTGTTAAATCCCTCCCCACCTATGTTCAAGACACCTCAGACACTCTCCGTTGGCTCCGCGCATTCCATTCTCCAGGCCCCCATCCTCTCATCTTTACCATGGACGTCCAGTCACTCTACACCTCCATCCCCCACCAGGACGGTCTCAAAGCCCTCCGGTTCTTCCTCTACCTCAGTCTCAAAGCCCTCCGGTTCTTACCCTCAATAACTTCTCTTTTGACTCCTCCCATTTCCTCCAAACACAAGGCGTAGCTATGGGCACACGCATGGGCCCCAGCTACGCTTGCCTCTTTGTCGGGTACGTCGAACAATCCTTGTTCTCGGCGTACCAGGGCCCCATCCCCGACCTCTACCTCCGTTACATTGACGACTGCTTTGGTGTCACCTCCTGTACCCACACACAACTGACTGACTTCAACCATTTCACCACCAACTTCCATCCGGCACTCAAATACACTTGGACCATTTCCGACATTTCCCTACCATTCCTTGACCTCACCATCTCTATTGCAGGTGATACACTCCTGACCGACATCCACTACAAACCAACTGACTCCCACAGCTACCTGGACTACTCTTCCTCCCACCCTGCTTCCTGTAAGGACTCCATCCCCTATTCCCAATTCCGTCTACGCCACATCTGCTCCCAGGATGAGGTGTTCCACACCAGGTCATCACAAATGGCCTCATTCTTCAGAGAACGGGGATTCCCCTCCCCCACTATAGATGAGGCTCGCACCAGGGTCTCCTCCATACCCCGGAACACTGCCCTCTCTCCCCATTCCCCCACTCGCAAACAGGACAGAATCCCCCTGGTCCTCACCTTTCACCCCATCAGCTGGCAAATACAACACATAGTCCTCCGCCAGTTTCGCCACCTCCAACGTGACCCCTCCACTCGCCACATCTTCCCATCTCCCCCCCTGTCTGCCTTCCGCAAAGACCGCTCTCTCCGCAACTCCCTTGTCAATTCTTCCCTTCCCTCCCGCTCTACCCCTTCCCCGGGCACTTTCCCTTGCAACCGCAAGAAATGCTACACTTGTCCCTTCACCTCCCCCCTCCACTCCTTTCAGGGACCCAAGCAGTCCTTCCAGGTCCAACAGAGGTTCACCTGCACCTCCTCCAACCTCATCTATTGCATCCGCTGCTCCAGATGATCTATATCGGTGAGACCAAGCGGAGGCTTGGCGATCGTTTCGCCGAACATCTCCGCTCGGTCCGCAATAACCAAGCCGACCTCCCGGTGGCTCTGCACTTCAACTCCTCCTCCCATTCCGTATCTGACCTCTCGGTCCTGGGCCTCCTCCACGGCCAGAGTGAGCAACACCGCAAGTTGGAGGAACAGCACCTCATATTCTGCTTGGGGAGTCTGCATCCTCTGGGCTTGAACATTGAATTTTCTCAATTCTGTTAACCCTTGCTGTCTCCCACCTCTCCCTCAGCCCTCGGGCCCTGGCATTCCCTCTCTCTCCATCTCCCTCCCCCACCTTAGTCGCACTAGCTTCTCATTTTCACACCACAAACAGCTTACAATGGCTTGTTCCCTTTATCGTCGATACTTTTTTGCATATCTTTTATTCATTGTTCTTTTTCTCTCCACATCACCGTCTATATCTCTCGTTTCCCTGATCCCTGACCAGTCTGAAGAAGGGTCTCGACCCGAAACATCGCCTATCTACTTCGCTCCTTAGATGCTGCTGCACCCGCTGAGTTTCTCCAGCCTTTTGTGTACCCTCGATTCTCCAGCACCTGCAGTTCCTTCTTTAACACTAATAAAATCACTTTGTCCATGGATAGCTGCTTTTTTGAAGTTGAATTAATCTCTTGCAGTAGTTTGAACAGATTGCTTCAATTGAGCCAAAGCAAGGAAGTTTGCTTCATCAGTATGAGACAATTGTTTCCTTTACTTTATGCTATCAAAAAGGATCACAGTGTACTTCAGACGTTTTCTCTTAATAGTGCCAATGTGATGGATAGAAACCTGAATAACAATAGCTCATAAATGTTAAAAGGTATTCTTCATAGCGGGAGAAAACATAAATATTTCTGTTCTTGGAATAAACTGACAACTATCTGTGTATAATGTACTCTTGACAACCACTTCTTTCCTTGTGGACAAATGTATTTTAATAATAAGAACAATATTACCTACCATGAACAATAAGTTCTTAAATCTTCCACAAAACTGCAAGGATTCACAAATTATTGACTCCACTTCAGTGGCTAGTCTGTCAGCACACAAACAATATTCATCCATCAATCCTTGCACAAACAAGAGACTGCAGGTGCTGGAAACCGGGGCAAAAATCAAGCTTAGGTAATATACATTGGAATAACTCAGGCAGCATCTCTGGAGAAAATGGAAAAGTGAAGTTTTGGGTCTGAAGAAGGGTCGCAACCTGAAACGACACCTACCATTTTCTCAAGAGATGCTGCCTGACCCGCTGAGTTATTCCAGCATTTTGTATGTATCTTTGGTGCAAACCAGCATCTGCAGTCGTTTTTATTGCAAAAACCAAGTTGTTGCAGGAACTCAGTGGATCGCATGGTATCTGTGGAGGCAAAGGAATTGTTGTTGTTTTGGGTTGGGATCCTATATTAATTTTTGCTACAGATTTCAGGATCTGTAGTCACTTGTGACCTGATCAATTGTTGCATCTTCATTCAACAAGTAATTAAAAATAATTCCATTATTAATCAACAAGCATTTACAACCTTCTCTTAGATGGCACTGACATTAAATATGTCATCTGGTCTATCTTTGTCTCCCTACTCAGATGCTGCCTGACCAGCATTTTCTAGTTCAGTGCCTGCAAGCTATTCTTTGCTGTCGATCTCTTCCTCTGAGTGATTGTATCTTGGATGGTGCTTTAACAAATAAAATGCAAGATGGTAAATTAGGTGGGGGCAATAAGTGTGCAGTGCTCCAAAGCTACAGTAGATCTTTTTGTTCTTCAAAAAGTCCAGCACCTTTATAAAAATTAAATAGATTATGTTATATGTATCATCTGGATTCTCTCGATCTCATGCCATAGACAATATCTTGATGAAGATTGATTTCAGATAGGTGCATTCAAGTCAGCAAGACAAACTTAGAACAGTATTCAATAGGATGAATGTAGGGAGGATTTGTCCTCTACTTTAGGTCAAGGACCATGGATCATGGTCTCAGTATAGAGGTTGGCTAGTCAGGATTGAGATTAGTTTGAGTTTAGTTTCAAGTTTAGTATCAAGGTACAGTGAAAAGCTTTTGTTGCATGTTAACCGGTCAGTGCAAAAACGACACATGATTATAAAGTGCCATCCACAATGTACAGATACATGATAAAGGGAATAACATGATTAACGTTTAATGCAAGATAAAACCGGTAAAGTCCGATTGAAGATGGTCGGATAATCTCCAAAGAGGTAGATAGTAGTTCAAGACTGCTCTAGTTGTTGATGGGATGGTTCAGTTGTCTGATAACAGCTGGGAAGAAGCTGTCCCTGAATCTGAAGGTGTACATTTTCACTCTTCTGTACCTTTTGCTCGATGTGAGAGGGGGGAAGAGGGAGTGGCCAGGGTGCGACCCATCCTTATCGAGGCAGCGTGTGATGATGTGAAATGGCTTCACCCAGAGTATGGGAAGGCTTAGGAATTCCACTTTGCCTTGTGCGAACGCCAGGGCAGCAGGATCTTGACTTTGTTTGGATCAGCAAGACAATGAAGGGTTAATGCAGCCTCAGAAATCCTACAGGGAACATCGGCTGGGTCATGCATGATCCAGGATAATACTTATAGCTGATTCAATTAAATTACACTGCTATCCATTGCAGTAATTAAGTGAAGTCTGATCAAACTTAATGTACACATGCATCTGAGACTGGATACACCACACTGTTAGATGACATGTCATATTTTATTTATAGATGCAATGCTTTATTAAATGTAGACAAACTAAAAAGAGCAGCTTTTTTTGTGCTTGATTTATTTTCTCCACATTTATCTACTCAATGATAGGTTTAATCATTTTATTTGTTTTCTATTCAGCTCCCCCAAAATTCGCAGTCGTTCCCAAGGATCAAGTAATAATTGAAGGACACACTGTTGACTTTGAATGTGTGGCTGAGGGCAATCCAACTCCAGTCATCGCCTGGACCAAAGCAGGTATTTGTATGAAGTGACCTACTGTACACAATCAAAGAGTACCATTGTATTGTAGATGTGTAAGAAAGAACTGCAGATGCTGGTTTAAATTGAAGGTAGACACAAAATGCTGGAGTAATTCAGCGGGTGAGGCAGCATGTATGGAGAGAAGGAATAGACGACGTTTCGGGTCGAGACCCTTCTTCAGTCTGAAGAAGGATCTCAACCCGAAATGTTGCCCATTCATTCTCTCCAGAGATGCTGCCTCACCCGCTGAGTTACTCCAGCATTTTGTGACTACTGTATTGTAGATGATACATTTCAATGACTCATACTTTAATTGCAGAGGCTATTGTTACAATTTATTAAATTAGCAAGACTGATCATGATTACCATCAATCAAATTAAGTATTTGCTGCTCAGATCACTGTCACACTTGGTGCATTTTATTGCCCCAATATGTTTCAAAAAATATCTTTCTCTTAAGGTTTTATTTATCTACAGTGGACTCCGGGAAGCTTCAAAATAATACGTAACCTCCATAATTTAGGTTCAGCACAAATGACTCCTTTAAATGTTGCCTTAAAACTGAATAGAGAAGAGCGGTGTTTTTCAATGGAGCAGGGGGATCATAAAAAGATTGGGGATAGACATAAAATGCTGGAATAACTCAGCAGGACAGGCAGCATCTCTGGAGGGAAGGAATGGGTGATGTTTCGGGTCGAGACCCTTCTTCAGATGAGAGTCAGGGGAAAGGGAAACAAGAGGTATAGAAGGTGACTAGAGATATATAGAACAAATGAATTAAAGTATGCAAAAAAATTAGGATGATAAAGGAAACAGGCCATTGTTAGCATATCTTTCATTCATTTGTTCTAAATCTCTCTACATCACTGTCTAACCTCTCGTTTCCCTTCCCCTTGACTCTAGTCTGAAGGGTCTCAAAGTGAAATGTCACTCATTCCGTCTGTCCAGAGATGCTGCCTGTCCCGCTGAGGTACTCTAGCATTTTTTGTCTATCTTCAGTTTAAACCAGCATATGCAGTTCCTTCCTACTTAAAATTGAAACTAGAATATAAGATGAGGATTTACATGAGGGGCCAGATGTATTTACACAGAATATTCTTCTTGTGTATGGCATGCACAACCTAAAGTTTTAGGACAACTTGTTCTATTTGATCTTATTTGATTATGCACAATGGGTTAATTGCATTCATTGAAACAGGGCAGACCACGTGAAGGTTGCAACCTTCCACCCCATTACACAGAATGAAATCTCTATGAGAGATCTGGAATAGAAGTTTTCTACAGTCCTTAATTATTTCAGGATAGAGGTTCAAATGCAAATGTAGTATTAATGAATCTCCAATCCAACCAATACCTGCATATTGGAATTAATAATTTGAGCTGAGTTTGTGATATAATTCAGCAAAAATAGATGAAAATGGTTAGCCACAAATTCTTGACACAACTTACAGGAAACAGAGCAAGCTTCTGATAGATCAGAAAGGAGTTTGATTTATTTTAAATTACACATTATGATGTAGTCTTATTTGTGTTGGAATTTAGGCAAAACAGACCCTTAAGACCCCACGACTATTGAAAAATAAGTGGTAATTCTAAATATAATTGAAATTGCTGTCATATTAATCATTTTGCAGACTTTCTACTAACATTTATATGCACATGATATACTTTTAACCTTTAGAGATACAGCGTAGTAATTGGTCCTTCGGCCCAACGAGTCTGCATCAACCAGCATTTACATAACATCATCTGATTATTAAATGCAATTTATAGGATTTTAAGATAGAAGTAACTTGCAAGTAGCCCTGAGGTGTTTAATACACATGTGGATGCTTTGATTGCCATTATATATTACTTCAATATGTAGATGTTCACTTACTAATTTCATGGATGTCTTTACACTGTGGATATGGGTTTTCAATGGAAATATATTTATTTTTATTCAATGAGGAGGATGACTTAATGGAGATTAGATTTGGAATTTCAGAATCAGAATGCTGAGGCATCTTTTATCCCATTCTCAGACCTTCACTGGGTTCAACAGACTAAGAATGATTTGCCCATATTTAAAGTCATAGAGAGATACAGTGTGGCAACAGGCCCTTTGGCCCAACTTGGCCACATCGGCCAACATGTCCCAGCTACACTAGTCCCACCTGCCTGCACTTGGCCCATATTCCTCTAAACCTGTCCTCAACATGGACCTGTCTAATTGTTTTTTAAACTTTGCAATAGTCGCTGCCTCCTCTGCCTCCACTACCTCCTGTGGCAGCTCGTTCCATACACCCACCACCCTTTGTGTGCAAAAGTTATTGCTCAGAATCCATTTAAATTATTTTCTCCTTCACCTTAAACCTATGTCCTGTGGTCCTCGATTCCCCTTCTCAGGACAAAAGAGTGTGCCCACCTGATCTATTCTTCTCATAATTTTATACACCTCCATAAGATCTGTTCACTGGTGCTTCAGAATATTGCCCTTATCATGAAAACTATTTTAAAATAGAGAACTATTGACTAAAGACCCACATTTAATTTAACTGGGAGAGCAGTACTGTAACAGCCATGAACATTGCTACCTTGCATTTCAGTGGATATGGATTTTTGCAAACAGTATTAAGAGATATGTACCACACTAGCCATGCAAAGGATTACCACCACATTGAGAGGATTGTGATTGACTATATTTGAAGATTTTGATAATATAGCTAATACGGCGAGATTAAACATTTCTAAGAAAATTGTTTCGACGGGCTTTCAGAAGACGTTTGATAATAATCAGTACATCAAATGTTATTTCAGGAGATGGTAATTGTTTTTTGTGGAAGGGAATAGGAAGTTGCAATATGGAAATGGGCAGGAGAGAAGTTGAGAATGATTGAAGTGGAATATTTAAGATGTGGGGAAGAATTATAAAAGCACATAGAGGTTAACAGCGGTTCAACACACAGGCGCGTGAAATCATGCACTAATTGCATTAAAGATGAATGGGACTAGTTTCTGATAAAATAATAATTGAAATTGATGAGAGCCAAAGTAATTGAAAGCTTGTGCAATTCATCAAAACAATGAGTAAACATGGTCTTTATTAAGTAATTTGTATCAGGTCAACAGCCCTACATGTGGCCAACTACAGTACATTTACTTTGAGGTACAGGACCTTAGGTGGGATAACTGTCCTTTGAAATTGTTCTCCACAGACTCATCAACAAAACACCAGACTTCGTAGGATTCGTTTGTGTGAGGTTTAGGAAATTTGGCTTTCCTTTGTGTATCAGAGTGATTTAATTAGCCAAGTAATTAGATTAAGCAGGATAATCCAAATGAGATATTTGAAATCATAAAGAATTTGACAGAGTTGGTACAGCAAAACTATTTCCTCTGTCAGGGGAATACAGAACAAGGAAGCCCAATTTTAACACTAGTGCTACGCTAAATCAAATGTGAATTCTAAGAAAAAAGATTTTTTATGAGAACATTAATTATGTACATTGAGAAATGTCCCCATCAGAAGGCTGTGAAATTGGGTCGTAATTTCAGGACTAGAAATGGGTATCATTTTCTTTCATAATATTTATGGATAAAAGGCAATTAATTGTAATTGAGGCAGATGAGCTATGATCTAATCTCATGGCAGATCATGTTTGCGAGGTCAAGGGTCACATTCGGTGTGTGAAAGTTTGATAAGGTATAATTTTCGTGCTAGTAGATGCAAACACGGAAGAGCTATCCAGTTCTTCAGACAACTGATTTTCATTAGTGAGCTGAATACAATCGAATCATGGAACTGATTTACGGGAAAAAAAGACAAAATGCTGGAGGCAGCATCTCTGGGGAATAAATGGATAGATGATGTTTTAGGTCAAGGTACTTCTTCGCAGATGCTGTCTGACCTGCTGGGTTACTCCAGCACTTTGTGTCTTCATGGAATCATGTTACTTGAAATCCCTTACAACTGCCTCAGTTTTATAAACAGGTTCATCTTTCACATTATTTAAATGCAGCAGGTGTGCAATGCCAAGCATATTACCTGTCTGAATAGTAACTCATTTGTAATTATCTTTAATTTTGCTCTATGTTGTGATTTATTACAATCTTTATGTCAATGACACTAATGGAGCAAAGTACCAGATCGATCCATAACATACTGTAATTGGAAAAGTGCTTAGTATATAGAGCTATTTTAATATATGGTTATACAGTAACTGAGATTTTCTCATAATGATAAATAAAACTTTGCATTCTCGCATCCATAGACATGCAGGTTTATAAGTTAATTGGCCTCTGTAAACTTTGCCCCAGGTGCGTAGGGAATGGATGGGAAAGTGGGATAACATAGTGTGAACCGGTGTCCGCTGGTTAGCATGAACTCTGTGGGCAGAAGGGCCTGTTTCCATGCAGTATCTCTAAGCTAAACAAAACTAAACTAAGCTTTCTGCTTTCAGGAGGCCAGCTCCCCAATGACAGAAGACATGCAGTGCTACCAACGGGAACACTGAGGATTGTGGAAGTAGCTGCCCATGATCAGGGTCAATATGAATGCCAGGCTATCAATGTTGTTCAAGTTAAACGAGTTCGAGTGCAGCTAAAGGTACAACCCAAAGGTACAGAACTATTCATATGATTTATTAACATTTGATGGTATGATATTGACATAAAACTTAACTGACGTTTAAAAAGTCATTTTGAATGATTTGGACAATATAATCTGTTATTACATGTAACCAGTGAGGATCTGAAAATATGTCTCAAAAACTTTCAGAACCCATTTGCCTTTCAGGTTGTGTCATTAGTTGCCATAAATAAATATTTCCCAGTAATCCCATATTTCCCTTTATTTCCCGTGTCATTGCTCGGCTGCCATATATTCTTTAATTCTCCACATTATGACAAGAGCGTAGTATTTGTACAACGTTCCAAATTCACAAGCAAGCTTTTTTTTTTCCAACAGAAAAGTGTGCTGATGTCAGCTTGAAAATGTCAGCATGCCAGATCTGCTGCATTCACAACTTTCTATTTTAAATGGCTGGAGAATTAGAAACAAAAACCGGGAATGCTGACATGTACAACATTTTAGGGGAGAGGGAAACCTCATAGGTCTTGTTCTCTTGAGCAAACATTATGGTGGGAGAATGGTGGGCTGCGATCTTTCAATATTAGAAATATTCAATTTTTGTGATGGTTAATTCTGGCCAAATTGGAGAGGCCAGGACTAAAATTGAGTAAAGGCTTCTGCAGAAATAGGACAAGCTGCAGAATGGTGCCAGTTTGTCTAGAGCCTAGATAAGACCTGCAGAAAGAGATTGAAACATCTGCAGATCCTGACAATTAGGTGCAAATTGCATGGAATGGATTGGAATGAATGCAAACCTGACATACACATTATACACATTGTTACAAAGCTTTGCTTTGCTAGATTGATTGGATTAAGTGTTGAGCCTTGTCTGGGTTTCTTGAATATCTGGGCAAATGTTGCTATGTTTGCTTCCATTCAGAAGTTCCGTTTGAATACATTGCATTAG
Organism: Okamejei kenojei; assembly: GCA_035221665.1. Lineage (NCBI taxonomy): Eukaryota > Metazoa > Chordata > Chondrichthyes > Rajiformes > Rajidae > Okamejei > Okamejei kenojei. The sequence continues at coordinate 52,054,126 of CM069134.1, read as the reverse complement.
TTACTGTATTATTGGGTTAGGGAAATGTCTATCATAGTAACATAGAAACATAGAAAATAGGTGCAGGAGGAAGCCATTTGGCCCATCGAGCCAGCACTGCCATTCAATAGACAATAAACAATAGGTGCAGGAGTAGGCCATTTGGCCCTTCGAGCCAGAACCAGTGATCATTCATTGTGATCATGGCTGATCGCCCACAATCAATAACCCGTGCCTGCCTTCTCCCCATATCCCTTGATTCCACCAGCCCCTAGAGCTCTATCTAACTCTCTCTTAAATCCATCCAGTGATTTGGCCTCCACAGCCCTCTGTGGCAGGGAATTCCACAAATTCACAACTCTTGGGGTGAAAAAGATTTTTCTCACATCAGTCTTAAACGGCCTCCCCTTTATTCTAAGACTGTGGCCCCTGGTTCTGGGCTCGCCCAATATTGGGAACATTTTTCCTGCATCTAGCTTGTCCAGTCCTATTATAATTGTGTATGTTTCCATAAGATTCCCCCACATCCTTCTAAACTCCAGTGAATACAAGCCTAGCCTTTTCAATCTTTCCTCATATGACAGTCCCGCCTTCCCAGGGATCAATCTCGTGAACCTATGCTGCACTGCCTCAATCACAAGGATGTCCTTCCTCAAATTAAGAGACCAAAACTGTACACAATACTCTAGATGTGGTCTTACCAGAGCCCTATACAACTGCAGAAGAACCTATCTGCTCCTATACTGAAATCCTCTTGTTTTGAAGGCCAACATTCCATTAGCTTTCTTCACTGCCTGCTGTACCTGCACGCCAACTTTCAGTGACTGGTGCAAGGACACCTAGGTCTTGCTGTACCTCCCCCTTACCTAACCTAACCCCATTGAAATAATAATGTGCCCCTTTGTTTTTGCCACCAAAGTGGACAACCTCACATTTATCTATCTACTGCATCTGCCACGCATCTGCCCACACACTCAACCTGTCCAGGTCACCCTGCAACCTCCTAACATCCTCTTCACAGTTAACACAGATACCCAGCTTTGTGTAATCTGCAAACTTACTCCTAATTCCCTCTTCCAAAACATTAATATATATGGTAAACAGTTGCGGCCCAACACCGAGCCTTGCGGCACTCCACTCGCCATTGCCTGCCATTCTGAAAAGGACCCGTTCACTCCTACTCTTTGCTTCCTGTCTGCCAACCAATTTTCTATCTAGGTCAACAATTACCCCCAATGCCATGTGCTCTAATTTTAGTCAACAGTCTCCCGTGCAGGATCTTATCAAAGGCTTTCTGAAAGTCTAGATACACTACATCCACTGGCTCCCCTTCATCCATTTTGCTTGTCACATCCTCAAAAAATTCCAGAAGATTAGTCAACCATGATTTTCTTTTCATAAATCCATGCTGACTTGGACTAATCCTTTTACTGCTATCCAAATGCCCCATTATTACCTATTTAATTATTTACTCCAGCAATCATGTACTGGGTTAATCGATATCTGTTATTGGACTGTAAATGACCACCCCCATGTGGTTTGGCCCCTCAAGTTTCGGGGACCTATAAAAGTCCGCTCCCACGAGATCCTGTGTCAATCTTCTGGGAGAGTGCTTGGGACTGCGTGACCTTCTGGAGTGAATCTGCTTGAGCAAGGCGAGGGCTTGATCAGGCTCATACAAGGATCGAACCCGCAGTGGTTAGGTACAGTGGTGGGAACTGTAATTGTGTTTTGTCAAATAAAGATTAGTTGCGCAAGTTCTTGCCTCAGTGATTTTTGACTGAAACGAGACTGGGGGATAGCTTAGATCAAGCTATTTTTCAATGGCATAGACAGGCATTCTCTTGAGGAAAGCCACTCCTTGTCAGATGTACATAACCATATAACCATATAACCATATAACCATATAACAATTACAGCATGGAAACAGGCCCTCTCGGCCCTTCCAGTCCGTGCTGACCATTTGTTTTCCCCTAGTTCCATCTACCTGCACTCAGACCATACCCCTCCATTCCCTTCACGTCCATATACCTATCCACTTTACTTTTAAATGTTAAAATCGATCCTGCCTCCACCACTTCTGCTGGAAGCTCATTCCACACAGCCACCACCCTCTGAGTAAAGAAGTTCCCCCTCACGTTACCCCTAAACTTCCGTCCCTTAATTCGCATGTCATGCCCTCTTGTTTGAATCTTCCCTACCCTTAATGGGAAAAGCTTATCCACGTCAACTCTGTCTATCCCTTTCATCATTTTAAAGACCTCAATCAAGTCCCCCCTTAACTTTCTGTGCTCCAAAGAATAAAGACCTAACTTCTTCAACCTTTCTCTGTAACATAGTTGCTGGATCCCAGGCAACATTCTAGTAAATCTCCTCTGTACCCTCTCTATTTTGTTGACATTCTTCCTATAATTAGGCGACCAAAATTGGACACCATACTCCAGAATTGGTCTCACCAATGCCTTGTACAATTTTAACATTACTTCCCTGCTCCTATATTCAATGCTCTGATTTATAAAGGCCAGCACACCAAAGGCTTTCTTTACCACCCCATCTACATGCGATTCCACCTTCAGGGAACTATGCACAGTTATTCCTAGATCTCTCTGTTCCACAACATTCCTCAATTTCCTACCATTTACCATGTACGTCCTATTTTGATTTGTCCTGCCGAGATGTAGCACTTCACACTTATCAGCATTAAACTTCATCTGCCATCTTTCAGCCCACTTTTCCATATGGCCCAAATCTCTCTGTAGACTTTGAAAATCTATTTCATTATCCACAACACCACCTAACTTAGTATCATCTGCATACTTACTTATCCAATTTTCCACCCCATCATCCAGATCTTTGATGTACATGACAAACAACAGTGGACCCAACACAGATCCCTGAGGCACCCCACTGGTCACCAGCTTCCAACCTGACAAACAGCCATTACTCTCTGACATCTCCCATTCAGCCACTGTTGAATCCATCTTGCTACTCCGCCATTAACACCCAAAGATTGAACCTTCTTAACCAACCTTCCATGGGGAACCTTGTCAAAGGCCTTACTGAAATCCATATAGACAACATCCACTGCTTTACCCTCATCAATTTCCCTAGTAACCGCTTCAAAAAATTCAAGAAGGTTTGTCAAACATGACCTCCCAGGCACAAATCCATGTTGGCTGTTCCTGATCAGACCCTGTTTATCCAGATGCTTATATATGTTATCTCTAAGTACCCTTTCCATTAATTTACCCACCACTGACGTCAAACTGACAGGTCTATAATTGATGGTTTATTCTTTGAACCCTTTTTAAACAATGGAACAACATGCGCAGTACGCCAATCCTCCGGCACTATTCCCGTTTCTAATGACATTTGAAATATTTCTGTCATAGCTCCTGCTATTTCTACACTAACTTCCCTCAATGTCCTAGGGAATATCCTATCAGGACCTGGAGATTTATCCACTTTTATATTTTTCAAAAGTGTCAGTACTTCCTCCTCTTTGAATCTCATAGTTTCCATAGCTACTCTACTTTTTTTCCTTACTTCACATAGTTCAATATCCTTCTCCTTGGTGAATACCGAGGAAAAGAAATTGTTCAATATCTCCCCCATCTCTTTGGGCTCTGCAGATAGCTGTCCATTCTGTCCCTCTAATGGTCCAATTTTATCCCTCGTTATCCTTTTGCTATTAATATAGCTGTAGAAACCCTTTGGATTTACTTTCACTTTTCTTGCCAAAGCAACCTCATATCTTCTTTTAGCCTTCCTAATTTATTTCTTAAGATTCTTTTTACATTCTTTATACTCCTCTAGCACCTCATTTACTCCATATCTCCTATAATTATTGTAGATATCTCTCTTTTTTCGAAAAAAGTGTCCAATTTCCCTTGAAAACCATGGCTCTTTCCAATTTTTACTATTTCCTTTCACCCTAACAGGGACATAAAGATTCTGTACTCTTACAATTTCCCCTTTAAATGTCCTCCATTTCTCTTCTACATCCTTCCCATAAAACAGAGTGTCCCAATTCACTCATTTTAAATCCTTACGCATTCCCTCAAAGTTAGCCTTTCTCCAATCAAAATCTCCACCCTAGGTCCAGTTCTGACTCTCTCCATAATTATATTGAAACTAATGGTATTGTGATCACTGGTCCCGAAGTGCTCACCAACGCATACCTCCGTCACCTGACCTGCCTCATTTCCTAACAGGAGGTTCAGCACTGCCCCTTCTCTGGTCGATACCTCTATGTACTGCTGCAAAAAACTATCCTGCACATATTTTACAAACTCCAAACCATCCAGCCCATTTACAGAATGTGTTTCCCAGTCTATTTTTGGAAAATTGAAATCTCCCACAATCACTACCTTGTGCTTACTACTAATATCTGCTATCTCCTTACATATTTGCTCTTCCAATTCTCGCTCCCCATTTGGCGGTCTATAATACACCCCTAAAAGTGTTGCTGCACCATTCCCACTTCTCAGTTCCACCCAAATAGCCTCCCTAGACGAGCCCTCTAATCTATCCTGCCAAAGCACTGCTGTAATATCCTCTCTGACAAGCAATGCAACACCTCGACCTCTGGTCCCTCCAATTCTATCACACCTGAAGCAACGAAATCCTAGAATATTTTGTTTCCAATCACAGCCGTCCTGCAACCATGTTTCACTGATTGCCACAACATCATATTTCCAAGTGTCAATCCAGGCTCTAAGTTCATCCACCTTTCCTACAATGCTCCTAGCATTAAAATATACACATTTTATAAACCCACCATCCCTTATTCTCTGTCTATTATCTTTTTCCTCTTTCTCGCCTACATTTTGGGTCCGAGTGCTTCTCTTCTCTGCCTCTTGCCCCACACCCTGTCCCCTAGCCCCCTCTACCTGAGTCCCTCCCCCCCAGCCTTTCTAGTTTAAAGTCTTCCCAGTAGCCTTTGCAAATCTCCCTGCCAGGATATCCGTCCCCCTCGGGTTCAAGTGCAACCCGTCCTTTTTGTACAGATCATGCCTTCCCCAAAAGAGGTCCCAGTGATCAAGAAACTTGAATCCCTGCTCATTGCACCAGTCCCTCAGCCACACATTTATCCTCCACCTCATTCCATTCCTACTCTCACTGTCACGCGGCACAGACAGTAATCCTGAAATCGTTACCCTTTTGGTCCTTCTCCTTAACTTTCCCCCCAACTCCCTAAATTCTCCCTTCAGCACCTCATCTCTTTTTCTGCCTATGTCATTGGTACCTATGTGTACCACAACATCAGGCTCCTCTCCCTCCCATTTCAGAATCTTTTGGACACGTTCTGTCACGTTCGAGACCCTGGCACCAGGGAGGCAAACTACCATCCGGGTTTCCCGACTGCGTCCACAGAATCGCCCATCCGAGCCCCTAACTATAGAGTCCCCTATTACAATTGCCCTCCTCTTTTTGCTACCCTTCTGAGCATCAGGGACAGTCTCTGTGCTGGAGACCCAGCCGGTGTGGCTGCCCCCAGGTAGACTGTCCCCTCCAATTGTACTCAAACCCGAGTACCTATTTTCCAGTTGTACAGTCACAGGGGTACTCTCTAGCCCCTGCCTCTTGCCCTTCCTAACCGTGACCCACTTGTCTGCCTCCTGTGGTCTGGGAGTGACTGCCTCCCTGTAGCTCCTCTCTATGACCTCCTCACTCTCCATGACCAGACGGAGGTCATCGAGCTGCTGCTCCAGGTTCCTAACACAATCCTTTAGGAGCCCCATCTCGACACACCTGGCGCAGATGTGGATGTCTGGAGGGCTATCAGATTCCCTGACCTCCCACATTTGACATCCAGAACAGTACACTGCCCTGGCCTTCATACCTATCAAGGCCTTCAATGGATAGGAGTCTTTGAGGATTGATTATACTGCTGCATATATGTGCGACTTGTAGGTGTTGTAGATTTTAACTGAGAGTCTTTATGTGACATTGTACTAGTTAGCCATTTGCCTGTGATAGATAAATTGTTGGAGGGACTCAGCAGTTCAGGCAGCATCCCTGGAAGAAATGTTCAGACTACATTTTGGTTCTGGACCATTTTTCAGACTGATTGTAGTGTGTTGGCCATATGGCTGTGTTGGCCTGAAGTGTGATTAGATGGATATAGGGAGTTTCATCAGATGCTAGTTACTGCTACAGGAAACCTTGTGGCACCCAGGCAAATCTGAAAAGGGGGATGTTTGCAACAAGTTGCAACTAGATATGAATGAAGTCTTAGACTTGACAAATATAAAATAAATGTTTTATTAGCTTCTTGCTGGGCTTAGTTGACTGGTGCAATGAGATCTCATGGATATCTTGGTTTTTAAAATATAAATCAGTGCTCAGATGGACCTGCAGAGAAAAGTCGCAGATTACAAATAATGGATGGAAGTATCCTTTCTGAAGACAATATCTGAGAGCTTGTGTTTTTAAGGAATATTATTAGGTAAAGCTACAAAATGTGTTTTTTCAATTCTGAGAATTATCTTGTCATCATCCTTTTACATTTTGAAAGTAAAATTGATTGCAGTCTCTAGAGTGTCATTAATAGTAATGTCCATTCTCAGTGTTCTCACCTTTCGTCTTGTATTAAGCTGCAGTTTACATGCTAACCTGTACATAAAGTCCCCTGCCATTACTGAGGAAATAATGAAGATTATTCACTGTTAAATCATCTCATCTCTTTCAGATTATTTAATACTCCAATGTCTATTGTAGGGCACAGTGATTTTTTTCGAATACATTCTTTTACAAATTCAATTAATGGGAACTTTGGCTATCAGGAGAGATGGAACCCATTTCAAAAAATAAATCCAGTTATTATTTGTAAACAACCATTCTAACTGCAGACTACTTATGCTAATTGTTGGTATACATACAAGTTTCCAACCTTTCTCTTGGTTGAGTATTTGGCCTTGATTTGGAATAGAATAGTTAATTCAGTTGTCTACACCATTTGAAACAGGTCCATATGGACTGGTGTATCATATTTTTAAATTACCATAATTGCTGTTTTATTCTACATGTCCATGGGAGTGAGGAATGAGGCAATAAAATATTGACAGAATTTTTTTTGATTGTAATTCCATCTCGTACAGCTGGATTTTCAAGAGTTCTGCCTCCACAAAAAAAGGCTCAATCACTTTTTTTTCCACAGTGAGCTTCATGATCACTATCAGCCATGCTTACAAAGAGATCTAGAGACACCTCATTATTTGTTCATCGTGTAAAAAAAGAAATGTTTTCCCTGAAGCTGATATCACTTTCGATAGGGTGTTTATTTGAGGAGAAACTGAGGATGGTTCGGGGTGGATGATTTTTTAAACATTTATGAGATATCTATAAAAACAAGCGACTCTTTGACGCTCTAGTGCTCAATGTGAAGCTTGTGATGAAATTAAGTAAGTTCCATGTGCTTAATTCCTCATTGTAGAGTTAGACAAACTCTGAGTGGTAGTGTTTTCCTTTTACTTTATCTGGAAAGGAAAGGGATCAATAAAATAATTATCTTTTCTGATTAAATTTCAGTAACTTTTGTTGGGATGTTCAAATATTTGTAAATCAGTTGAACATGTTTGGCAATTGTATATCCTGTTTAATATTTGTCCTTATTAACACTTCCACAAGACATTGAAAGGTCATTTCTGATAGTGAAAATGTACAGCACCATAAATCACTGCCGTCAGACATGGCTTGTCAAAAGAATTGGAGAAATCAGAATCGTTTTGAAATTAACATTGATGATTCTGGGAATAATGGAACAGAAGTGAAGAGTCCATTGAAAAAAAAAAAATTATTGCTGTAATCACAAAATTGTCATTTATGGAACTCGATTACCCGGAGGGAGCTATTTAAAGTTAGATGAATGCTAGATTTGATGTAACTATGGGAAAATCAATGCTATTCATCCTTCTGTCTGAATTTCTAACAAGCTATTATTAATTGCAATCAGTGATACCAGTGTTTACTGACGTGCCAAGGGATGTCACCGCAGAGGTTGGTCAGGATGTAAAGATAACTTGCAGTGCTCAAGGTGAACCACATCCCACAATTCACCTGGGCCAAGGTAAGGGGGAAATAGAATCGAATAAATGTACTCTTACTGTAGGAATAATGGAGAACCAAGAAACAGTGGATGCTGGTTTAAAAGAGAAAACACAAAGTGCTGGAGTATTTCAGCAGTTACTCTGGAGAACATGGATAGGTGATGTTTTTTGGAATCTTTCTTCCATCTGAAGATGCTTCCCGACCTGAAACGTTACCTATTCATGTTCTCCACTGAGTTACTCCAGCGCATCATGTTTTCTTCTGTAGGAATAATGGAATGTTTCTTGACCTTTTAATCTTAACACTGTGATCTTTATGTTGACCAGGATATGAACGACATTGGAATGTCACCCTAAACAATCCTGCAAATAATATTTTACAATTAACCTAAGAATATGAGCAACTGACCCTATTTGACGTCTGTTAAATCTTAAATTCTGAAGCATGTGGCCTCAATTCAAGGACGCTTTGAGTAACTCTGATTAAATTGTAAATGTACTAAATAGCAAAACATAATCAGAAGTCTGTTTATTAGCTGTGTTATTTGGGGGGAGCAAAATTCTACTCTGCCATACGATCAGAAAACCCGATTTTGTAAACATTAATTTATAATAATTTGATGGAAACCTTTAGGATGTGCAAATCTTCAACTATTCTTGATAGATAGATAGATTCTTGATTAGTACGGGTGTCAGGGTTATGGGGATAAAGCAGGAGAATGGGATTCGGGGGGAGAGATAGATCATTCATGATTGAATGGCGGAGTAGACTTGATGGGAAGAATGGCCTAATTCTGCTCCTATTTCCTTATTCAAGTTAAAATCTCTTACAGTATTTAAAGTTTTTTTCTACTATTCTTTGTATTTTATAGCTCTTAAATTTAAAATAGCCTCAAAGGTGAGTCCCAACTCCCCCTGACCTCCTTGAAGTATTGTTAAGTAGGCTTTCAGTGGAGTGCCAGAGAATAACAGATAGATGTATCTGTGTTTTTCCCATTGGAAATAAAAGTCCCAGATACATTCCACAGAAGAATCAGGGCCATATGATCCTATATGGTGTGCACATCTATCACACACCAGATTTTAAGTTCAAAGTATCAAATGTATTCACAAACAGAAAGGTTTTATTCTGGCTTAAACCCAAAAATTTACAAGCGCTTGCCAGTTTGCAAACTTGCCTCCCCAAAGACCAAACTTTGACTGAGCTCAAGTCTTACTTGGACAATTTCTCCACAGGGAGAACATGACTGGTGGCCTGAAAGCAGCAGACAACTTTAATTGCTAATTGCAATTATGCATCAGATGTCGAATCATTCATGAACAATGTTATAGAGACCTGCTTGGAGATTAAAATATCTCGTAACAGAGTAATTTTTTTTTAGCAGATTTCCCAGCCAAGCAAAAGATCAACATTATTCCAGTGTCATTTTGTCTGGTCTTGGCAGAGTGAGATTTTCATATCTGAGCACTAGTAAAATTTGGCAGCAACGCAGCTGTGTCCCTTTACATGTGGCACTGGAAAGATGTTATCCAAAATTTGTGGACTGGATGACCTGAAGACATTTATAAACTTTCAAATAGACTAAGGGTGCACCACAAAGGTATAACACAGTGGTGCATAGGTGGTACAGTGGCACAGTTGGTAGAGCTGCTGCCTCGCCTTGCTAGAGAAACGGTTTTGATCCTGTTCTCAGATGCTGTCTGTGTGCAGTTTGCACATTCCCGTTGTGACCAGGTGGTTTTCTACCTTGTGTTCCAGTTCCCTCCCACATCTCAAAAATACTTGGGGGTTGTAGCTTAATTGGCCTCTCTAAATTTTATCTGGTCTGCAGGGAGTCGTTGAGAAAATGAAATAACATAAACTAGAGTGAATGGGTGATCGATGGTCATCATTGGCTCAGTGGGCCGAAGAGCCTGTTTCCATAGTGTTTCTCCAAATTAAACTAAGCAAACAGCCCGTTCCAATGCTGGTTTTCTCCAATATTCTCAAGGGATTGCTTGCCATGGGTTTTCTCTCCTGATGGTTTGTGGATGTGATTTGTATTTAATAAAATGCAAAAATTGATATAGGACCTTTCACATCAATTTTAACGTGCCTCTACGCACCTAAAAGACAGAATAGCAGTTTCTACATGTGGTCTATTAACTGGAGTATGGAAAGAAAGGTTCAAGAAAGAAATGCAGATGCTGGAAAATCGAAGGTAGACAAAATTGCTGGAGAAACTCAGCGGGTGCGGCAGCATCAATAGAGCGCAGGAAATAGGCAACGTTTTGGACCAAAACACTTCTTCAAACTGATGCAGGGTGGGGGGGCAGGGGGGGGGGGAGAAGAAAGGAAGAGGAGGAGCCAGAGGGCTGAGGGAGAGCTGAGAAGGGGAGGAGAAGAGAAGGAGACAGCAAGGACTACCAGAAATTGGAGAAGTCAATGTTCAGGCCACCGGGATGCAGACTGCCCAAGCGGAATATGAGGTGCTGCTCCTCCAGTTTCCGGTGGTGCTCACTCTGGCAATGGAGGAGGCCCAGGACAGAAAGGTCGGATTCAGAATGGGAGGGGGAGTTGAAGTGCTGAGCCACAGGGAGATTAGGTTGGTTAATGCGGACCGAGCGGAGGTGTTCGGCGAAACGATCGGCAAGCCTACGCTTGGTCTCACCGATGTAGATCAGCTGACATCTAGAGCAGCGGATGCAATAGATGAGGTTGGAGGAGGTGCAGGTAAACCTCTGTCGCACCTGGAACGACTGCTTGGGTCCTTGAATGGAGTTGACGGGAGAGGTAAAGCGACATGTGTAGCATCTCTTGCGGTTGCAAGGGAAAGTGCCCGGGGAGGGGGTGGTGCGGGTGGGAAGGGAAGAATTGACCAGGGAGTTACGGAGAGAGCCATCTTTCCAGAAAGCAGACAGGGGGGGAGATGGGAAGATGTGGCGAGTGGTGGGGTCACGTTGGAGGTGACGAAAATGACGGAGGACTATTTGTTGTATGTGACGGCTAGTAGGGTAGAAGGTGAGGACTAGGGGGACTCTGCCCTTGTAACGAGTGGGAGGATGGGGAGAGAGAGAGCAGTGTTACAGGGTATTGAAGAGACCCTGGTGAGAGCCTCATCTATGGTAGGGGAGGGGAAACCCCTGTTCCCTGAAGTATGAGGACATTTCCGATGCAAGAAAGAAAGAAAGAAAGGCACTTGTCAACATTACTGCTATAGATTAATTGCATTCATGCTCTGTTCCTCAACAGGTTCACACACAAACACGAACTTGTTCCAAGAAACTATCCTAATGGGCCTGTCCCACTTAGGCGACTTTTTAGGTGACTGCAGGAGACTATGCGGTAACCACACGGTTGCCACATAGTCGCGGGTGGTTGCCGGGTAGTCGCCTTCATGGTCGTGAGGAGTTCCCGCATCCTGGGAACTAGTCGCAGCCTCCTGGTTGCCAGGAGGTCGATGGTTCTCGTTGGTTCTTGTAGGTTGTAGCCGGTGCTTGTATGTTTTAGCTGTTGCTGATCGGTGAATTTCATTGGTTCATTGGGGGAAAAAAAAGTAAGCAGTAGTTTTCAGAACCAAGGATAATCGACCAGTAATGTTAATCTCCGACGAGCTTCACAGCCGTGTATCTCTGGCTTCTTAAAAATTGTCTCCACTCCTTCTCCCCCCTCCTCCCCCTTTCTCCCCCCCTCTTTTAAAGGGCTTAACAGTCACCTGAAAAATCGCCTAAGTGGGACAGGCCCATAACACATCAATCTTTTAATAATGGAGGATATGAAATTGTGAAGCAAAACAAAAGAATATTAACTATATAAAATGCAAAAAATATAAAAGGAATAATGACAGCCATTTTCTACATCTATTAAATAGGATGGAGTTCAAATTACAGAAAGCGGTAAATTCCATATTAATACAGAGGGAACACTTACTATCAGGGACATTGGGCTGGCAGATGAAGGAAGGTACGAATGTGCTGCACGAAACACAATTGGCCAAGCAGCTACTAATATGCTGCTCAAGGTGATTGGTAAGTACTTTCATTTTCTTGTTAGGTTAATTAATCTTAATTTTATGATTCTGTTATGTATATCAGTATTCATGTTCACGTATTTGCTATGGATTTCTATTGAGATCAAGGTAGCACAATGGCGCAGCTGGTAGAGCTGCTACTTCACAGTGCCATATACCCGGTGTCAATCCTGACCTCAGGTGCTGTCTGTATGGAGTTTGCATGTTCTCCCTGTGACTGCATAAGTTTCCCCCAGGTGCTCTGGTTTCCTCCCATATCCCAAAGATGTGTGAGTTTCTAGGTGAGAGTAATAGAGTCATAGAGTGATACAGTGTGGAAACAGACCATTCGGCCCAACATGTCCCAGCAACACTAGTTCTGCCTGCCCGTATTTGGTCCATATCCCCCCAGACCTTAAGTGGCCTCTGTAAAATTGCCCCTGGTATGTCAGGAATGGATGAGAAAGCAGAATAATATAGAACTAGTATGAATGGGTTGAGGATGGTTGGCAAGAACTCAGTGTGTTGAAGGACCTGTTTCCAAGTCATATCTCTGAACTAATCTAAAAAACTGAGATTTTAGTTTTGGTTTTCTTTTACTCCCTCTGAGCATGGTAGGAACCCTATAGTCCTGAGCAGAATGCTTTTGTCAATATTGTAGATGTGAAATGATATCTGCCCTATGTGATAATAGCAAGATTTGACTTATCTGGTAAATTGTTATTGAATTAAAATTATATTTCTTAGTTTGAATCTGAACCTGATGCTATAGATAGTCATCCACAGACCCTACCTCAGCCTTGGAGAATTCTGAACCTATTACGTTTTTGTACCAAAAGTTGATTTAGGTGAACAAAAGAGTGTCAATTAAGACAAAACCTGCGATTTATTTTTGATCAAACAAGTTACAAATAATAAATGTTCTTATGCCCAAGCTCTATTCGACCCTGTGGTAGAGAGTCATGTGAACTAGACCTACTCCATGTATATTGTGATCAGCTCTGTTCTAGTTCCTTGCAAGTAGTAGCCCCATAGCCTAAGCAAACAAGTTTTATGCTCCTCCAAATGACCCTATTTCATCCAATTACACCTGGACGGCATGTGGTACAGTGGTAAAGTTGCTGCCTTACAGCACCAGAGACCCAGGTTCGATCCTGACTACAGATTGTCCCTAGTATGTGTGGAGGATAGTGTTAATGTACGGGGATCATTGGTGGACCAGGACTCAGTAGGCCCCAGGGCCTGTTTCCGCGCTGTATCTCTAAACTAAATATACTGCAGGCCGTATACCTGCACTAACAGCACACCACACTCCTTCCTAATATGTCCTTATATAGTGGGCTATCTATATATGGCTGTCATCTCTCCGATTCTTGGGCTTTTAAAATTGAGATTGACAGATTCTTGATTAGTAAACGTGTCAGGGGTTATGGGGAAAAGGATGGAGAATGGGGTGGAGAGGGAAAGATAGATCAGCCATGATTGGCGTCAAGTTGGGAAAAGGGGAAGTACCATGGGATCTGGGGACATCAGTCTATGAAAGTATGCATGCAGGTACAGCAGGCAGTGAATAAAGCGAATGGCATGTTGGCCTTTATAACAAGAGGAATCGAATATAGAAGCAAAGAGGTCCTTCTGCAGTTGTACAGAGTCCTAGTGAGACCACACCTGGAGTATTGTGTGCAGCTTTGGTCCCCTAATTTGCTATTGAGGGAGTACAGCGTAGGTTTACAAGGTTAATTCCTGGGATGGCGGGACTGTTATATGCTGAGAGAATGGAACAGCTGGGCTTGTACATTCTGGAGTGTAGAAGGATGAGAGGGGATCTCATTTAAACATATAAGATTGTTAAGGGTTTGGACACGCTAGAGGCAGGAAACATGTTCCCGATGTTGGGGGAGTCCAGAACCAGGGGCCACAGTTTAAGAATAAGGAATAAGCCATTTAGAACGGAGACATTGAAACACTTTTTCTCACTGAGAGCGGTGAGTCTGTGGAATTCTCTGCCTCAGAGGGTGGTGGAGGCAGCTTCACTGGATGCTTTCAAGAGAGAGCTAGATAGGGTTCTTAAAAATAGCAGAGTCAGGGGATATGGGGAGAAGGCAGGAACGGGGTACTGATTGGGGATGATCAGCCATGATCACATTGAATGGCGGTGCTGGCTCGAAAGGCCGAATGGCCTACCCCTGCGTCTATTGTCTATTGATTGAATAACGGAGTAGACCTGATGGGCCGAATGGCCTAATTTAGCTGAGAACTTATGAACATAACTTATCAATCGGTATGTTAATGTCCTTATCAATTCACTATTGAAAACGACCGAGCAGCCACGTGGATCTATGATCAGTGGTACACAAATCATTTTGGTGCCTGAGCTGCCAGGTTTCATGTCCTTGTAAAGTGCGAGAAATTGTGATACATCACTCAGTCCATTACTTGCTCACATAAAAACCTTCCAAAATCAACTAGCCATGTTGCACAGATGGCTCAAAGAAAACAAGCTCCCTGCAGCAGGAAAAGAGGACTCCAACGAGCAACATGTATTTTTGAAACATAAGATGTTGGAAATACTCAGCATGCTAAGCAACATCTGCAGAGAGAAATATAGAACATTTCAAATTGTTGACCCTTCATCAAAGGTAAGAAAGGCTAGGTTTCAAGGGATGGTGGGGGGAAGGAAGTGATGGAGAGAACGAAAGGAATGCTTTTGCCAGATCAGGTGAAATGTCAGTAATCTGACATGTTAACTGAGTCCGAAGAAGGGCGTCAACCCGAAACGTCACCTATCTATGTTCTCCAGAGATGCTGCCTGAACTGTTGAGTTACTTCAGCATTTTGTGTCCTTTTGCCGATTTACCTCTCATCAGTTGCTGCCTTGCCTTCTGAGAATCCCTAGTATTTTCAGGTTCTATTGCACATTTCCAGCACCTGTAATTTCTTGCTTTCTTGAAGTTTATTTTTGCATTTGGTTAACTTCACAAAAACTCCTGGGAATTTGATCAACTTGCAGAAGAATTATTTTTCAAGTTGTGTAGCCTTGCGGTTCCATCAGCCCGTGTGTGCTGTTTACGGCTAGCTGAGTGGTGAGCTTTGTCGTGTAGAGGCTTTTAATTTGTGTAGTTTTCTATCAAAGTTCAAATTTGCCTGCATTGCCTTGTGAACACCCAGGAAAACCAAATAGGTAGAATTACATTACTCTTAACTATTAATGTCAGGAGTACTACCATACAAATCATCTCTCCTATAAAACACAAACAAAATATTTGAACTATTGAGAATCTGAAGTTTGAAGGTTCAGGTTAGGAGAAGGGTGCTTTTAGGAGCAGAGTGTTTATTTGTTTTGTAAGAATGTTGGTATCAGTTCCTTTCTAGATGCTTTTTCTTTCTTACAGTTCCACATATAGTTCGTACTGGAGACAACTTTGTTGAATCATCCATTCGTGAGGCTATTAACAGTGTTGACAATGCAATTAACTCAACACGCAGGAAATTGTTTACCAAGTAAGTTTTTTTTTTCCTAATTTTCATCCCATCTCCTCTCCCTACTTTCTAGAAGTATTGACTTTATATAATTTTGCCAAAAGGATTTGTCTCATGTCATCCTATGAGCCACCCTGGGTCAGATTCCTCACCCTATGACACATCTTTATTAATAGAGTTGAGGTATTCACATGGTTTGGAAGGAATCAAATCCAATTTGTTCAAATATTGTGCTGCTCAAATTGCAGTGTGCAATTGAAGGACTCGTTGTTGCATTAGACCTGCGGACCTGCGTAGTGAATCATTCCATTCTCACAAATATGGCTACTTTTTATTAAGTATGTCCAGACTATGCAAGAAATGATACAAAGAATCATTGTAATTAATGTTATGTATCCTGACCATGCTTTGTCCTCAGGATTTTTTCTTCCACAGACTCTTCAAGAAAATCATTCTTGTAATTCCCCTATTTCTCGGCAATGAAGACATTGTTTTTCACCCCAAAATAAGGCACGAAAATGTACCTGCGTCTTGGAGGCCAAAGTAGCCAAGAAAGGTAGACTTGGCTATCTCTCAGTACAGCAACATCAAGAACAATGTTGCTGTACTGAGGGATAGCCAAGTCTATCCATCATTGCTGGCAACTGATGGGAAGACGTTGTTAAAGGACAGTGCCACTGGGTGGGGGGTGGGAGAGTTCATTTCACAGCTTGTGGGGAGTGTGGCCCGGGTCAGCACAGGTAGGAGCGTTGAGAAGGAGGGGGTCGGGGATCATGCCTGCAACTCACTCACTCACCACTGCTGTGATGCTCCGGGCATGGAGCCACCTCATTGTGGCTGGGGAGGGAAGTAGCTCGGGTGACTACGAGCGGCCACCAGGACCGGACAGCGTAACCTGCTGCCACTTCAGCACCTTCTGCCTGCCTGCTCACCTCCGGCAGTGCTCTCCATCTGAGCACCTCTCTCCTGCCGATCCCCGGCCTCGCTCATGTCAGCCACTTCCCGCAAATCCTTAAATTCCGACTGCCGCCGGGAGCAGGATATGGCCTCACTTGCTGCGCTGGATAACACTCCATGGCATTCACTGCCAAGTCCATGTCTTTCAAGAACAAAGATCATTGAGCGGAGCGGGTCAGTGGCCGATGGACAACAGGACAGTGGGCTGTGAGCTTACTCCTGAGTCAGCAGGCGGGGGGGGGGGGGTAACTGCAACTGGTCCCTTGAACTAGTATTGTTATTCAACAAGATCACAACTGATGCAACTTGTCTTGGTGTGCTCCCATTTTTCCCACCATCTCTCCACCTGCCGTCACCCTCCATCCTCCACCCATTCAGTCATTCAGAATGGAGGAGATCTGGAAGCCGTGGGAAAATTGAATAGTTACTTTCTTCATCTTTATTTATTTACTAGATTAAGTGGGACCCATTGGGGGGGGGTGTGGGGGCCAGTGATGGGGGGGGGGGGGCTTTCTGGAGCGCTAGTATGGATATTGTGGGCTGAAGGGACTGGTTTCCAGAGGGCTAATATGGACATTGTGGGCCAAATGGATTATTGGGGTGACAGCTCAGTCACTCAAGCCTGATGTGCTGGCAGCTCACTCACGGCTGGTGGGCGATTCAATTATATTTCAAGCAGGCCACCAAATGCAAGTGCAGTTTCTTACCACTTCAAGCAGGGTGCAAGGCCACCAAATTCAATTGCAGTTTCCTACCACTTCAAGCAGGGTGCAAAGCCACCGAATTCAAGTGCAGTTTTATACCATTTCATGCAGGGTGCAAGGCCACCAAATTCAAATGCAGTTTCATACCATTTCATGCAGGGTGCAAGGCCACCACATTCAAATGCAGTTTCATACCATTTCAAGCAGGGTGAAACCACCATAAAACCATCATAAATCCACACAACACACCACAAAAAACACCGCATAAACACCACACTCACGGTTCAGTTGACATTCAGTGTGTTCAGTTGATTCACAGCTCAGACATAGTCGTGACCTCTCCCTCCCCCATCTTGCAGAAACTGAGCCACACCCACACTTCCGGGTTTTATAATCCCTCCCCCTCCCACGGGAAGGGCCGTGGCCTTCATGGCCTGATTGACAGGAGAGAGATTCTCAAAAATTTTTTTTGAACACTAATACTTTTATTTTTCATTGATGGGAAGAATCCTCTGCACCTGATGAGCAGAGGGGGACTGAATAAAATGGCCAAATATCACAGCCATAAGTGGTAGCATTTTATCTAAAATCAATATACAGTGCAAACAGGAAGTTGTCAAGTTACCACCACCAACAACCATTTGCAATGCAGCATTTGAAAGCAGTTACCACCACCAACAACCATTTGCAGTGCAGCACTTAAAACCAGTTGCCAGCACCAACAACCATTTGCAGTGGAGCATTTCAAAGCAACCACATTTTCATTTTCAAACCACATTAAGGGCACTCACAGTTGAGTAGACATGTGTTCAGTGTTATTCACAACCCAGAGAGACGTGACCCTCTCGC
The DNA here is from genome assembly GCA_035221665.1 of Okamejei kenojei. Lineage (NCBI taxonomy): Eukaryota > Metazoa > Chordata > Chondrichthyes > Rajiformes > Rajidae > Okamejei > Okamejei kenojei. The sequence continues at coordinate 52,036,117 of CM069134.1, read as the reverse complement.
TTTCTCCATCTTGCAGCGCAACACAGCGGAGAGAATGTCAAAATTTTTTAAACATTAATAATCTTTTATTTTTCATCGATGGGGAAAATTCGCTTGTCCTGCACAGCAGAGGGGTCTCTAGGTAAGATGGCCAAAAATCACAGCCATAAGTGGCAGCGTTTTTTTCAAAAATCATGAAACAGAAAAACAGGAAGTGGTCAAGATCTTACATTTAGTAATCTAGACTTATCTATTTATTTATTTATGTATTTATTTATTTATTTTGGGTGTGAGAAATTCTATGTCCTGCCAGCCTTTATTTTAAAATTTAGCAACTCAAAATGGGTATGCGTCTTCGACGCAGGTGAGTCTTCATTTCCGGGAAATACGGTAGTTTGATTGCAGGTGTAAGAATGTAGATCAATGACCTCCATGTATAGAGTCATAGAGTCATACTGTGCAGAATTAGACCTTTTGCCGCAACTTGCCCATGCCATCCAAAATGCCATGTCTACGCTAGTCCCATTCATCCCGTGTTTGTCCCATATCCCCTCAAAACCTTTCCAACCCATGTACCTGTAAACATAGTTTTTTAATGTACCTGTTTCCACTATTTTATCTGGCATCTTGTTCCATATACCCACCACCCTCTCTGAGAAAATGTTGTCCCTCGGGTTCCTATTAAGTTTTGGGCACAATATCTGAGGAAGGATGTGCTGGCCCTCGAGAGGGTCCAGAGGAGGTTTACAAGAATGATCCTAGGAATGAGTAGGTTACCGTATGATGAGTGTTTGACAGCACCGGGCCTGTGCTCGCAGGAGTTTAGAAGAATGAGGGGGGTCCTCATTGAAACTTACCGAATAGTGAAAGGCATCGACAGAGTGGATGTGGAGAGGATGCTTCCAATAGTGGGAGAGTCTAGGACTAAAAGTCATAGCCTCAGAATTAAAGGACGTTCCTTCAGGAAGGAGATGAACAGGAAATTATACAGAGGGAGGTGAATCTGTGGAATTATTTTCCACAGAAGGCTGTGGAGGCCAGGTTATTGGATATTTTTTAAGGCAGAGATAGATAGATTCTTGATCAGTATGGATGTCAGGGGTTATGGGGAGAAGGCAGGAAAATGGGGTTAGGAGAGATATATATCAACCGTGATTGAATGGGGGATTAGACTAGATGGGCCAAATGGCCTAATTCTGCTCCTATCACTTATGACCCTATGACCTATAACTTTCCCCACTCACGTTAAACTGTTGCTTTCTAGTTCTTGATTCCCCTTACCATGGGAAAAAGATACTGTGCATTCACCCTGTGTATTCCCCTACTGATTTTATGTTCACATTTTATGTTCACAGAGTGTAAGGAATGAAGGGAAAAACGTGGTGCATGTCTATCTCTCTGATCAGACTGCTAATATTTTTATTTTGACATTACTCTGCTCTATTAGGCACTTCCGTCCTAGCCTAGCTATTGATCACACACGAGGGCTGGAGTTGGGAGGCCTGTTCCTATTTCCCTCCTCCTCCTCCACATGGAACTGCAGATTTTCTTTTTCCAGTAGCTTTCTCAGAGATGACTCATTAATTGGAGGAGTCAATGGAGTTCCATTACAGAGCAATTAAAATTAATTAAGACCAGAAGTGTTGGACTTTTTTAAAATTTTACACTCTCCAGCTTTACTCTGCAGGGAAAATAAGAATAAACCTTTCTCGTTGAAGACAGGAATAACTGCAGTTGCTGGAGTGTTGAGCAAAATAGTTGAACAAAAAAGTTGAACAAAAAAATGTTGAGCTGGAGTCTGAAAAAGAGTTTTGACCTGAAATGTCTTCTATCCATTCCCGCTACAGATGCTGCAGTTTGATATTTGCGCACTTTTTTAGTTCTTCACCTTGAAACTTTCCATTTTCTTTTTTCCAACTAATGTATTGTGTCTTTCGCCTTTTGTGTGAATGCTAATAAGATCAAGATTGGGGTGGCTCAGTGGCACTGCAGTAAAATTGCTGCCTTAAGGGCCTGTCCCACTTGGCCGTCATTCACGCGCTATTTACGCGACCTGCTAGCGTGTGGGTAACACGGGATGGGCGCATGGAGTGGCGTGGAGGAGTGTGGACTCTGGCACAAAATCTTCACGCGCCACCAGCCTGTCGGGTAACTGATGGCCAAAGTGGGACAGGGCCATTACAATGTTTACAGTGCCAGAGACCTGATTTCGATCCCGACTGCGGGTGCTGTTGTTCAGAGATTGTACAATCACCCCGTTGTTTTTCTCCGGGTTCTTCCATTTCCTTCCACATTCCAAAGCCATACAGATTTGTAGATTAATTGGCTTGGTATAAATGTAAAATTGTCCCTGATGTGTGTGGGATAGTGTTAATGTGCGGGGGATTATTGGTCGGTGCTCTGAAGGGCCTGTTTCCGTGCGGTATCACTAAATTAAACTAAACTAAACTAAACTAAACTAATCTGCAGACAATTTGCACACAAGTTTACACTGGCAAGTTCAGATTCTCAACTGTGCTCTTTCAGGAATTGCCACCTTGAACTTTTAAACTATCATTTCATGACCTGCTGGTAATGAGATGTGATGAATGTCCATCATTTGAACAATTGCTCATGAATCAAGCTGACAAAACCTATACGGCAGTGACTTATGGATTACCTTCTCTTTTATCATGAATGCTCGTGACTGCTTTCATTTACAATTGATGCCCATCAGATCTATGTAACTACAGCTGGAAAAACAAAGGTTAAATAAAGAATCCCAAATGAGATGATATGAGCAATTGCAGTCTTCCACCATTCCTGTTTTGGTATAAATTAAGGAAACTTTATATTTAGAAAAGCCATAGCCCTAAACGAAGACTTTATTTCACACAGCTTGTTCTAAGTAATATCATCTGATTTTTTTTACACACATGTGAGAGTAATTTGTCTTTTTTACTGGAGGTGCCCGCTCTGCATTTCAATGTGCAACTGATTGTAGTCAGCGGCAAAGTGGTTTTACTGTGTGTACGCTTCTACTTCTGCTTGTTTACTGCACAACCGCCAACAGCTGGGCTATCTCGTGCAGGTTAAGTTCGCATGCTACACAGTGAAAGGATGGCTGGGGGTGGGGGGAGGGGGGGGGAAGAATGTGGCAGAACCTATTAACACAGAGGAACTTATTGTGATGTTTCAGCTTGGCGAACTGAAAAGGTTAACAGCAGCATTTCTATTTTCTGAGATCCCCAATTATTTGGTTTAATCTCACTCCCACTATTACTAAGTTAGATTGCTCTAACATGCTGTAAAGTCTGATTTGGTGAGGCAATCATTCCTCTACATTCAATTGTTTTCACATGAACAAGAGTACCCAACCATTAGACTGGATAGACTCGGATTGTACTCGTTAGAATTTAGAAGATTGAGGGGGGATCTTATAGAAACTTACAAAATTCTTAAGGGGTTGGACAGGCTAGATGCAGGAAGATTGTTCCCGATGTTGGGGAAGTCCAGAACAAGGGGGTCACAGTTTAAGGATAAGGGGAAAATCTTTTAGGACCGAGATGAGAAAAACATTTTTCACACAGAGAGTGGTGAGTCTCTGGAATTCTCTGACACAGGTAGTTGAGGCCAGTTCATTGGCTATATTTAAGAGGGAGTTAGATGTGGTCCTTGTGGCTAGACGGATCAGGGGGTATGGAGAGAAGGCAGGTTGGGGATACCGAGTTGGATGATCAGCCATGATCATATTGAATGGCGGTGCAGGCTTGAAGGGCCGAATGGCCTACTCCTGCACCTAATTTCTATGTCTATGTTTCTATTATTAGGATATGGAAGAAGCAGAGTTCTCAATGAAGAATGTGCTTGGTATCTTACCCCAGTTACTCAATGAGCTTTAGAACTCTACCACTTCTGAAATGACCTGCATTCAACAAAAGCTTGTCACCATACACGTGACAGTATACTAAACTGAACTGAACTGAAACTGTACTGAATTCTCCATTAAATTATTCTTTTCCCGTCAGTTTCTGAGGTAAATCGATTTTGATTTTACTGAGTAAACTTGCCAATATTTGCATCAGTTAAATTAGCTATGATACAATATGTGTTTAGAAATAGGCCATTCAATTTAATTGAATTGAATTGAAGCTTACCGCTTGGATACAGACACTTCGACCTACTCAGTCCACGCTGACCATCACACTTTTCACACTAGCTCCTATGTTATCCCACTGTTGCAAGCTCTCCCTACACACTAAGGGCTATTTACAGAGGCCAATTAACCTACAAATCTGCATGTTTTTGGGATATGAGAAGGAATTGCACACCCGGAAGAAACCAAGTCGGTCATAGGGAGAATGGGCAAACTCCACATAAACGTCACCTGGGGAAAGGATCGGACCTGGGTCTCTGGTGCTGCGAGGCAGCAGCTCTTCCAGCTGCAGCGCTGTGCTGCTATTAATTTAGGCAATCCTTTTCAATTAGATAACTTCCTCTTCATTTCCATGCCATTGGTTAACAAAAAAAAACAGGGGAAATTGACTTGCATACATATGCCAGGCACCTACCTGTCTCCAATAGATTGCCATATCTTAAAAAATGTTAACCATTAGGTTGATGGAGTTAACATTGAACCCTGGTACTAAGTTTGAAATATGTGTTTCATTGGGATTTTCAAAACCAACCATAGTTACCAAACAAGGAAAAAATATAAATGTACACAATCTTTGCAATTTGAGAGCTGGGTAATTCAATGCCATTGTCACTGTCTGAATAATGAAGTGAATCTTCTTACATGTCTGAGCTATAGAGAGAAGTTCAGCAGGCTAGACTTTATTCCTTGGAGCACAGAAGGAAGTGGGGTGATCTTACAGAGGTGTACATAATCATGATGGGAATAAGTAGGATGAATACACAGTATTTTTTTACCCAGGGTAGGATAATCATAAACAAGTCCTCTACGTCCTCATATGTTTAAGATGAGAGGGGCAAGATTTAATACAAAACCAAGGGGCAACATTCACTCAGAGAGTGCTGGAAATGTAGTATGAGCTGTAAAAGGAGGTAGGTGAGACAACTCCAACAGCATTTAAGACACTCGGACAGGTATGTGGATAGGAAAGATTTAAAGAGGATTGGAAATGGGACTGGATTAGATGGGACATCTTGGTCTATCTGGATGAGTTGGGCCAAAGTGCATGATTCCATGCAGTATGATTATGATTCTATAGCTGATGGGCTGAGGTGTATTTGAAGAAAATGGATCAAAGGCATTATATTTAATTATAGATCAATTAATTTCTAAAAGATTATTCTGACTGTATTACCTTTTAAAAGGAGAAGAAATAGGCGACGTTTCGGGTCGACACCTCCAAACTGAAGAAGGGTCGAGACCCGAAATGTCACCCATTCTTTCTCTCCAGTGATGCTGCCTGTCCCACTGAATTACTCCAGCATTTTATGTCTACCTTCGATTTAAACCAGCATTTGCTGTTCTTTCCCACACATTACTTTTTAAAGGTCTGGCTTTCCTTCCACATTTCCAGGCGTCCTCTCAGTCCGAATGACTTGCTGGCTTTGTTCCGTTATCCACGAGATCCCTTCACTGTGGAGACAGCAAGAGCAGGAGAGATCTTTGAGCGGACCTTGCAGCTGATTCAGAACCACGTCAAGCAAGGCTTAGCTGTGGACTTCAAAGGCATAGGTATGATCCCATTTAAAGAGAAACATAATAAACAGAGGTTACCAAACATAGCTGAAACACCCAAAAAAATGTAAACCTTATCACTGTTATCAATATTATCCTGTATCAGTGATAATATTCAAAATCATCAACACAACATTTTGGACTTTGTTTTTCATTCTACCTGCGCCAATTATGTTCTGTACTGAATCGACTGAAGTACAATCCATCCAAAGACCCCAACAGTCTTTCCAGGTGAGGCAGAGGTTCACTTGCACCTCCTCCAACCTCATCTACTGTATCTGCTGTTCCAGGTGTCAACTTCTGTACATCGGCGAGAATCAGTGCAGGCTCGGCAATCATTTAGCTGAACACCTCCCCTCAGTCCGACTGAACCAACCTGATCTCCCGTTTGCTCAGCACTTCAACTTCCCCTCCCATTCCCAAACTAATCTTCCATCCTGGGCCTCCTCCATTGTCAGAGTGAAGCCCAGTGCAAATTGGGGGAACAGCACCTCATATATTGCTTGGGTAGCTTACACCCCAGCGGTATGAACATTGACTTCTCTAACTTCAAATAGCCCTTGCTTTCCCTCTCTCTCTCCATCCCCTCTCCCCTCCCAGTTGTTCCACCAGTGTTAATGTCACTGACTACATTCTATCTTTATCCCACCCACTCCACTGACATCAGTCTGAAGAGGGGTCTCGACCTGAAACATCACCCATTCCTTCTCTCCAAAGATGCTGCCTGTCCCGCCGAGTTACTCCAGCATTTTGTGTCTACCGACTGAAGTACAACTTGTATTCTATGAATATTAACTGTACTTTGGAATATTTAATGATTACTATAAATCATATCCTAACATCTATTTCTAATTGCAGCAACTATTTCAAAGAACTAAAAGTTGGTTCCCTATATTCATCACTTTTTATGCATAATTTTAACTTATATTTCCGATCAAAAAATGGGTAACAGTTTATTATGCCACACTCAAAATAGTTTTCTTGGCTATCCAGATTTCTTTTGTAATGAAAGTTTTCTCACATTGGTGCTGAATTTGTGATACTTTTCTTTAAACTTTGAATCAGTGCCCTCTTTCACTTAATAATCTTTCACTTAATTGTCTTTGCTTAATTTGAAGTTGTATTCCACATTTATTTGTAGTTGTATTCCACATTTATCTTCATGGTCCATGTTTTTTTTTCTTTTGCCTCTATAAAAATATAGATTCCAATGTGGAGTTAAACCCGCAGTTTGCTCTTCCGATCACTTACTTTTTAAAAACTTTTCTACTAGACTTAAACCCAGGTGTTTACATCCAGGTGTTTTTACAGTTTCTGTCTATATTCCAAGTTGGATGTATACTTTTATAAATAATCCCAAATAATTTCTGCTGGCTTTCCCATAATTTAAATGACAATTTCTTGGCTTAGTCATCAGTTTGTCAAGTCTACTCCATCATTCAATAACGGCTGATCTAGCTTTCCATTTCAATCCCATTCTCCCTTCTTCTCATAACCCCAGACACCCGTGCTAATCAAGAATCTATCTACACTGTCTCTCTGCCTTAAAAATATACATTAACTTGGCTTCCACAGCCTTCTGTATTCTTGTATTTGGTTACACTGTTGGAGCTGGAAGATATCTGGTGAGTAAATGGTCAATTGCTTTTCGTATTCATAGGTACACATATTGAAATTAAACCTGAAAGGGAATATGTTTTATGGTTATTAATGAAATCTAATTATTTGCTCTGCAATATGTAGTTTGTGCAATTAAAAAAAAACTAACTTCACTTTATTTAACTACTTGCATAAAAGGTGAATTCAGTGTGAAGATTTTGTCTGGTTTCTCCTTTCATTTGGTATCACATCTAATATGGCAATAGCTTGATGGTATATCATTGCTGGCTCCAAGGATGAAAACTAAGTATCAACTGGAAAAGAAGAAAAAGAAATATATGGCTGAATATTTCTGCTTTTTTTTTAGACGTTTTGGTCAAAAATGGAATGGGTAGAGGGATTAATTTCAATTTGAAATGACGAGATAGAATTTACTAAATAAACCACCTGTCTAATCATAGTGGGTAATCTGTGGTAGACACACAATAAATAAAACAGATTATCTCTCAACATTTATTCTTGCACACATGGCCTTGCGAGGGTCTACTCAAATTGATTTGCACTTAGACAATAGACAATAGGTGCAGGAGTAGGCCATTCGGCCCTTCGATCCAGCACCACCATTCAATGTGATCATGGCTGATCATCCACAATCAGTACCCCGTTCCTGCCTTCTCCCCATATCCCCCAACTCCGCTATCTTTAAGAGCCCTATCTAGCTCTCCATTGAAAGTATCCTTGTGTACCTACACTACAATAGCAAGAATGTCCTTCCTCAAATTTGGAGACCAAAACTGCACACAATACTCAAGGTGTGGTCTCACCAGGGCTCTGTACAGCTGCAGAAGGACCGCTTTGCTCCTATACTGAACTCCTCTTGTTATGAAGGCCAACATGCCATTCGCTTTCTTCACTGCCTGCTGCACCTGCATGCTTACTTTAATTGACTGATGAACAAGGACCTCCAGATCCTGTTGTACTTCTATTATGCCTTCAGATTTCCTGTTATGCTTATTTAACTTCCTGATATTTAGTGAACTCACGTATTTGCACAAATCTGGAGATAAAAAGCATAATAAATATTTGATGCATTTTCTGTGCTGTTTCCAGATTCCAATATTTTTACTTTGTGGTCATTTATTTTGCTTTCCCATAGTTTCTTGTGACGATTCACATTCCTGAAAAATCATGCCTATCTTGATCAGTAGTTCCAAACCCAGAAGATTATTTTGGCTATCTGCCTTCATTCTTGAGTTCTCTGCCTATGGCACCTATACAGACAATAACTGATCCTGGGGATCCGAGCAGTCTGAGGTGGAAAAGGCAATCAGATAGCTTCTCATCATACTTAATTGCCAACGTGGCTACGAAGGCCAAATTCAGCCATAGAGAAATTCATGGAGTAATATGGTACAGGAAGCAGATTGTTCGAACCAACTATTCCATGCCAAGCAAGATGCTCACCTAAGCTTATCCCATTTGGTCCATATCCCTCTAAACCTTCTCTATTCATCTACCTTCCAAATGCCTTTTAAATGCTTTTTCTTGAATCTGCCTCAACTATATTCTCTGGCAGCTCCTTCCGTATATGCATGACCCATCACCTTGAAATACATCCACCACTTCCCTTAAATGGATCCCACAATGGAAAGACAGGTGGACAGAGGAAATATTCTTTCCAACTCATCACTTCCCAACTCCTTTATTTAAAGAGGAGGCATATAAAATCCAGATGGATCCAAGTTTTAGTAACGTCACCCATCCTTCTCCACAGTTAAGTTCAACTTATGCAATTTTTATTGCGTAATATCTCGGCTGAAATATTCAGCCATTCACTTTGCTCTTCTTTTCCAGGTGCTTAAACCTTAATTACATTTCATGAAAGCCAGCAATGAGATATCACAGAGCCGTGGCTAATGGCTCTGCTGACTATTGATGCTAGCATCCTGGCATTACTCTGGTGAGTGAAACGTTTACTTTTGATTTCCAGTTTTGCTAACAATGAAGGGAATTAAATAGTTAACAGCAGCAACTAGTGGACACTATATTGCACTTTGTGTTAAACAATAATGACAGCATAGGTTTACCATCCCTGTAATTAGCCAATGTTTATTATGGCTTCATGACTTGGCCAGGGAAAGCTGATAATGTGTAAAACAACAAAATGATTTATTGCAATGTGCCTTTCTGTTGATCATTATGCTAAATTGTTCTTCAGAAATGCAGCATATTATGTGCTTAATGTAACTTACATTCATTGGTGATGACAACCTAATCAAAGTACTAAACTTGTTTTTGTGTTATTCCAGGTACTTATCCTAGCTTGCCATGAAGGGAAAATACATTTGTATCAAATTTTATAAAGTTCGGTCAAATTCACAGCAAAATTCCTCACGTCGCATGTAAAATAAATTTGAATATTGGGTTTTACTTTCACCTGTTTGCAGAAAATTAACCAACCTGTTTTTACTTTATGCTGATATTTTCTACTCAAAAAAATACTGATTAGCCTTTCGTAACTTTGCAATTATATCTTGCAACTTTTCTCTGTGTTGGTTTGTTTTGTGAAATTCCATTATCAGAAACATCTGGAAAACTGTAGTAGATAAATAGTTGCAGATGAAAAATAATTGAGCAGTTATCATATAAATAATTATGCTATTGTGTTCTATCCAGCCATTGATAACAATGTTTGGGGAATCTTTGGAATAAGATCTACTATATGTTGAGCTGACTTGTCATCAATGAACTAGTCTCAGTAATGTGTGCCAGCAATTCTATAAGTTAAATTAGTTCAAGGAAAGAATAAAAAACAGAAGGGTCTCAAGCCAAAACATCAACTGTTCCTTTTCTCCAGAGATGCTGTCTGACCCGCTGAGTTGCTCCAGCTTTTTCTGTCCATCTTTGGTTTAAACCAGCAACTGCAGTTCCTTCCTTCACAGTTTAATATTGTTCCCTGGTTCAGATTGTGTGCAGATTGGCATAGTGTGAGGAAACTATGAGATATGATTATTAAATTGGAATATTCCCTTTTTTTTTACTTCCCAAGAAAAAAAAAAGATTAGTTCAATAGCTTCAAGTACATTGCATATTTACTGAGTAATCCTTTGGCTGGAACTGTTAGTACCGGGACAGAATTGCCAGCATTAGCTGAGTAATAAATCTCTTGAGCCACTCTGCTGCTATCCCTTCCTGTGGTGTTTTCTGATAACATTCAACTCTAGACCATGGTGTGGGCTAAAGAATGATGACATCAGCAGCATATTGTCACCAGATTGGTTTCTAGATGGGAAACAAGGTGAACAGCTTAATTCCAAAGGGAAAAAAAATGAATCATTTCAAGTTGAACAAAGTCCAGAAAACTTTCAGAATATATTAGTTTCTTCAATTGAAATTTTTGAGAACAAAGGCTGAGAAATTGGATCTGTTTGCACACATTTTTCACACATGTAAAAAGAATTTTTACAGGATATATCCTATCAGTAATCACTTGTAGGTGAAATTGTGCATTACAGGGAATTGGCAACGGCACTTTTGTGTGAAAGTCACTTGAGCATGGCTGATACCTCGGATCAAATGTGCTCCTATTGATATCACACTGTCATCAGAACAGGCCATTGTAGGAGGGTTATCTAGGGTTTGGTCGATCCTCCTTCCCCTGCAATCTTGCTCACCTCCTCAGAAAATAAATATATTCTGCATTTGTTCTGTAGTTGTCATTATAGTGTGACCTTCAATGCATTTTTATCCAGTTTCACAAATGTTCATAGGGGTTGAAAATGGCTGGTAGCACAATGCACAACACACCAGATAGATGAGGGGAGAAACAATGTCTACACACAAATACGGCGAGGATCTGCAGATGCTCGTTTACACCGAAGATAGATACAAAATGCTGGAGTAACTCAGCAGACAGGCAGCATCTCGGGTGAAAAGGAATAAGTGTAATTTCAAGTTGTGACCCATAACGTCACCTATTCCTTTTCTGCACAGATGCTGCCTGACCCACTGAGTTACTCCAGCATTTTGTGTCTATCTACATATGCGTAAATGGCTGTACAGATTGAGATTAATCATTTGAAATTCAATTAATTTTCATTTGATTCTAACTATCATCTACATCTTTTTATCCCCTTCTGCACATTCTTGAGCATGTCATTCTTGTTCAATAGAGGAGCTGAAATCAATTAAGAAGAAATGTCAACATCATTAAGATAAATCGATATCCGTCCTTCAGGAGCCTGACTGCCGTGATTCTTTTTGTTCTTTCAGATTTCCGCTACAACAATCTGGTTTCGCCACGTTACCTGGACCTCATAGCCAACCTCTCTGGATGCACAGCTCACAGGCGATTCCCGAACTGCTCGGATATATGTTATCACCAAAAGTATCGAACCCACGATGGCACGTGCAACAACCTGCAGAATCCCATGTGGGGGGCGTCCCTCACTGCCTTTCAGAGAATTCTTAAACCGATTTACGAAAATGGTTTCAGCCTCCCGAGAGGTACTGATTCCATCCGTTCGTACAACGGCTATCCCTTACCTCTCCCTCGCCTTGTTTCCACAACACTAATTGGGACTGAGACAATAACTCCAGATGACAGATATACACATATGCTCATGCAGTGGGGACAGTTCTTGGACCATGATATGGATCTGACTGTGCCCGCTCTCAGTATGTCACGGTTCTCAGATGGACTGCCTTGCAGTTCCGTATGCAATAATGACCCCCCGTGCTTTCCGATTATGATTCCAAGCAACGATCCTCGAGTAAGGAGAGCTCCGTGCATGTTTTTTGTTCGTTCCAGCCCGGTTTGCGGCAGCGGTATGACTTCCTTGCTGATGAAGTCCGTGTATGCTAGAGAGCAGATCAATCACCTCACGTCCTACATCGATGCGTCGAACGTCTATGGCACCAGGGACCGTGAATCCTCGGAAATTAGAGACCTGACCAACCAACGTGGTCTGTTGAAAGAAGGTGACACTGTGCGAGGGTCTAGTAAACGCATGTTGCCTTTTGCCACAGACCAGACCATAGAATGCTTGAGGGATGAGAATGAGAGCCCAATCCCCTGCTTCCTTGCAGGGGATCATCGGGCCAACGAGCATGTTGCCCTGACGGCCATGCATACCCTGTGGTACCGCGAACATAACCGCATCGCGGCCGAACTACTGCGACTGAATCCTCACTGGGACGGCGACACCATCTACCACGAGGCACGGAAAATAGTCGGTGGGCAGATGCAGCACCTCACGTACAAACACTGGCTCCCCAAGATCCTGGGAGACGTGGGGATGAAAATGATGGGGCGGTATACAAACTATAATCCCAATGTAAATGGAGGCATCTTGAACTCTTTTGCCACAGCGGCCTTTCGGTTTGGTCACACGTTGATCAACCCCATTCTCCATCGCCTCAACACTTCCTTTCAGCCAATTCCTGAGGGTCACCTTCCTCTTCATAAGGCTTTCTTCTCTCCCTTCAGACTTATCCAAGAAGGGGGCATTGATCCACTTCTCCGGGGCCTTTTTGCTTTTGCAGGGAAAATGCGAGTCCCCACGGAGGTCCTCAATTCGGAACTGACAGAGAGGCTCTTCTCAATGGCTCATGCCATAGCCTTGGACCTGGCAGCAATGAATATCCAGAGAGGCCGTGATCATGGCATCCCTTCATACACTGACTACAGAGTCTTTTGCAACATGAGCGCTGTAAACAACTTTGAGGACTTACAGAATGAGATCAAGAACCCAAGAGTTAGAGACAAACTTAAAAGGTGAGTGTGAACTGATTCTGAAAATGCCCGAGTGTGTGAATGGGAAGCTCCTTCTTTCATAAACGTGATCAAATACTTAAAAATAACCCACTTGAAGTTGCAGGCTACAAGTGGTGGTGCCCCCATGCTCATGCTACCCTTATCCTTCTTAGTAATAGAGTCAGTGGGTTAACCAGGTACTGTGGATTAATTATGTACCTAGGTGAGTAGCTAGAATGCATTTTGTAGATGTCACACACTGCAGCTGACAGTCATGAGGCAATGAATGTACAGGAAGGAACTGCAGAAGCTGGTTAAAACTGAAGATAGACACAAAAAGCAGGAGTAACTCAGCAGGTCAGGCAGCATCTCTAGAGAAAAATAACAGGTGTTGTTTTGGTTTGAGAGCCTCCATCAGACTGGTGTTTCAGATCGAGACCCTTCTTCAGACTCAAGTGAGTCTGAAGAAGGGTCTTGACCCAAAATGTTGTAAATACGCTCTTTTCAAGTCTCGAGTCAAGCACTGGAACAACTAATCTTTATTTTTGGATAGAACAACAAATTTCCCAATACGATACCTAAGCTACCGCGGGTTCGATCCTTGTAACTGCCTGGCCAAGCTCTTCAGCCTCGTGCAAGCAGAAACACTCCAAAAGGTCACGCAGTCCCAAGCTCACTTCCAGAAGATCGACTTTGATCTAATATGGAGACACCTTTTATTGGTCCATGAACCTTGAGGGGCCGAACTACATGGTCTCTTTACAATCCAATCAAACATATTAATTACATCAGTACATTATAGACAGTTCCCCAAACTAATAACAGATTCTCCCATACATTGTTTCAGGAGAAGCTTCTGGAAGAAGCTTACTTAACTTGAATAATGCAACATTTACCCTGGAATTCAATCAAATAATAGACAATAGGTGCAGGAGTAGGCCATTTGGTCCTTCGAGCCAGCACCGCCATCCAATGTGATCATGGCTGATCATCCCCAATCAGTACCCCGTTCCTGCCTTCTCCCCATATCCCCTGACTGCTATTTTTAAGAACCCTATCTAGCACTCTCTTGAAAGCATCTCTCTCATGAAACCTGCCAGGATTTAACACTTTGGCCAATCAACAAACAGCAGGGTAATTGTCTAGCAACATTATTTACAATGCTGTTGCAGTAATCCAATCAACTTCATGCATTTTATACTTCTTTGCAGGTCCTCTGCAGAAATCTCATTCATTCTGTCAATTGAAGAGATCCTCACACATTTCTTATCTGCAACACTGATCTGGGCCCTAGACTTACTGGCACCATTCAGCAGCTTGACTTGTATCTGCAGAGACACAGACTTGTCCAAAATGTCCTAACAATGCATGAGTCCTTTACTAAATGTTGGTGCTATTCCTGCTCTGTTTTGGCCAGGATTTACAACGTCATCTATTTCTTTTCTCCAGAGATGCTGCCTGACCCGCTGAGTTACTCCAGCTTTCTGCATCTATCTTCTGTGAGGGAATGAATGTTCAGCGTGATCGATGGGGTGCTAATCAATGGGGTTGCTTTGTCTCTGGTGTTGTTGAGTGTTTTGGAAGTTGTTGACGTTACACATCCAGGCATTCAGCTCTTTGATCGTTAACATTGTGCAGGTTATTTGGCAATAAGTCATTCAGCTTCAGAAATTCAGTGTAATTAACTCAGCCAATTCAACCTATCGCAAGGTTCTGCTAACATTTTGGAACTTATCAACAGTGAGAATTTGGGCTAGAAATTCAACAACTGATCACAAATTATTCACTGTATAACAGATTTGATCAAAAATCAGTATTGATCATTGAATTCAGATGCGCTTAGGTGACTTTGCAGAACCTTGAGCAAAAAAAAACCAAGCTGAGTATGAAGTTTTGATTGCTAACATTCCAATGAAGTACCTTTGTTGTGTTTTTTTGGTGGTGGGTACTGCATAAAGTTGTTGTTCTACACCAGGCCAGACTGTGGAACACACACATGGCTGGGTTGTCCCCCAGAATGGTAATTGGGTCATCAGCTTGCATTAATTTCATAAATTTCACCATGCAAGTGACCCTCAAATAGTCAAAATTCTCTACGAGTAATAAAAACATTTCTCGATGTCCAAGTCTGAAGTTTAAAAATAAATGAATAGTAGGAGTTCAAACATTATACATTCATTCTGAATCTACAAATACACTGTTACAGACCTTTGTGCCCTTCATTCATCCTCGTGGGTTGAGATAGAAGAGAAATTCAAGTGAAAAGAAACAAAGAATAAGCAAGTTCGGTATTCCGACTGCGCGTGCCCAGGTCATAGGTCACTCGCGATAAAAATTCTCGGCAGCTGTGCTGCTGCCTGTATACAGACCTGCATTTCAGCCGTAGTCAGGATCTAACCCGGATCTGCAAGCACTGTTGAATTGCTACTGGACCGTCCCCGTTCCCTCCTGAGTGTTCCATCCCTGTCCGGGGTGACCCTGGACTGACGGGACATTGGCCCGGAGCAGTAACGGCCCAGGCTTACAGCCAACGCGGAGAAGAAGCTCTAATTCCAGCTCAACTCTGCCTGACATGCTGGGTTAACTAACAGCCTTGGACTGATAGGACACCGGCCCGGAGTAGTGGCGGCCCAGACTTACAGCCAGCGCGGAGAAGAAGCGCTATCCCCACTGCTCCAGGCTGGTGTCCCGTCAGTCCAGGGTTGTCGGTTAACCTGGCAGGTCAGTCAGAGTTGAGCTGGAGTTAGCGCTTCTTCTGTAAGCTGTAAACATAGGCCACCACTGCACCGGGCCGGTGTCCCATCAATCTAGGGTCACCCCGGACATCTCCAGCCAACCCCAGACTGGGATGGGACACTTGTGAGGGGACGGGGATGGTCTAGTAGCAATTCAACAGTGCTTGCAGTGCCAGAGACCCAGGTCCGATCCTGACTATGGATGAAATGCAGATCTGTATACGTGCAGCCATACATTTGCCGAAAATGTTTATCCCGAGTGACCTTTGACAAATCCCATGATTCCTTGCATTTTTTGGAATATCGAACTCGCTTATTGTCAGGCGTTTGATCCAACTCTAACAATAAAAATCTGACCCAAAGCCTCAATCATGCAAGAATCATTGCTGATGAAACTCTTACATGTAGCAACTTTAAACCTTGTGTGTTCCAACATGTAACTGCTGTTTTAATCTCATGTGGACAATGTTACACTTCCTGCTAAAGAAAACTGAACCAAGGATTGATACCTTCAATCCGAATTGATTCACGCAATCTGAAGAAGGGTCTCGACCCGAAACGTCACCCACTCATTCTCTCCAGAGATGCTGCGTCCTGCTGAGTTACTCCAGCATTTTTTGTCTACCAACGATTGATACCATTCCTTTTAGCCATTACTGTTTCTGTATTATCATGGTGAATCTTTTTCAGCTGTTTCTGATTCTTCTGGATTACAGAACCTCATATGTATTTTCTTACGAAGGGTATGTTACTGCTGAATTCTGTGTTAACAATGCTTTCACTAAAGCAAATTCCTGTATAAATCACCTCTCCAGTTTTTCATTACAAAATGAAAATCATGTCAGGGAGTGGCCTTTAAACTCTCACTGAAAGAATTTATATGCATACTAACAGGAAAAATGATATGACAATGTAGGAGGCCTAAGTAAATCATCATAGACTGTTCTGACAAGAGTAATAGGAAACAGCTGACAAATGCTATAAGCTAAATGAAGAGAAACATCAGCCATCCAGCAAAGCGAGTGATTTAACAGAAAAGATTGAATCTCCCTTTAAAATACCAGCATTGCAAGTTGGGAGACTCTTGTGGGAAGTTCTTTAAACAGCCTAGCCACCGGACTCAAATGATTATATCAGACCACATTGCATCTGTTTTTCAGGTAGAAAATTGTTGCAAGAAATCTTAAGAAGCATAATCCCTCATACCCAAATGACTTGCATGGATTACAATTAACAGTTATAACTGTGGTAGTTATGTAAATGGCTCATTCTAAGCTTCCCCCCAGTCTAGTTTCAGTCAAAAATCACTGAGTCAAGCACTTGCACATCTAAACTTTACATTGATAAAAGTTCCACTACTAGACCTAACCACCACAGGTTTGATCCTCGTATCTGCCCCTCTTTAGCCTCACTCAAGCAGAGACACTCCAGAAGGTCACACAGTCCTAAGTGTTCTCCCTGAAGATCGACAGGACCTTGTGGGAACGGTCTTTTATAGGTCCTCAAACCATGAGGGGCCGAACCACATTGGGGTGGTCTCTATACAGTCCAATAACAGATATCGATTAACACAGTATACAATAGACATTTCCCTAACCCAATAATACAGTGACTAATACAACGTATTCAAACATGCTTCTGAGAGGAAGCAAACATAGCACCATTTAGCCAGATATTCAAGAAACCCAGACAAGGCACTATACTTAATCCAATCAACATCTAGCAAAGTAAAGCTTTGTAACAATATATACCATATAACCATATAACCATATAACAATTACAGCACGGAAACAGGCCCTCTTGGCCCTTCCAGTCCGTGCCGACCATTTGTTTTCCCCTAGTCCCATCTACCTGCACTCAGACCATACCCCTCCATTCCCTTCACGTCCATATACCTATCCACTTTGCTCTTAAATGTTAAAATCGATCCTGCCTCCACCACTTCTGCTGGAAGCTCATTCCACACAGCCACCACCCTCTGGGTAAAGAAGTTCCCCCTCACGTTACCCCGAAACTTCTGTCCCTTAATTCTCATGTCATGCCCTCTTGTTTGAATCTTCCCTACCCTCAATGGGAAAAACGTATCCACGTCAACTCTGTCTATCCCTTTCATCATTTTAAAGACCTCAATCAAGTCCCCCCTTAACCTTCTGCGCTCCAAAGAATAAAGACCTAACTTGTTCAACCTTTCTCTGTAACATAGTTGCTGGAACCCTGGCAACATTCTAGTAAATCTCCTCTGTACTCTCTCTATTTTGTTGACATCCTTCCTATAACTAGGCGACCAAAATTGTACACCATACTCCAGAATTGGTCTTACCAATGCCTTGTACAATTTTAACATTACTTCCCTACTCCTATATTCAATGCTCTGATTTATAAAGGCCAGCACACCAAAGGCTTTCTTTACCACCCTATCTACATGCGATTCCACCTTCAGGGAACTATGCACAGTTATTCCTAGATCCCTCTGTTCCACAGCATTCCTCAATTCCCTACCATTTACCATGTACTTCCTATTTTGATTTGTCCTGCCAAGATGTAGCACTTCACACTTAACAGCATTAAACTCCATCTGCCATCTTTCAGCCCGCTTTTCCAAATGGCCCAAATCTTTCTGTAGACTTTGAAAATCTACTTCATTATCCACAACACCACCTATCTTAGTATCATCTGCATACTTACTTATCCAATTTTCCACCCCATCATCCAGATCATTGATGTACATGACAAACAACAGTGGACCCAACACAGATCCCTGAGGCACCCCACTGGTCACCGGCTTCCAACCTGACAAACAGCCATCCACCATTACTCTCTGACATCTCCCATTCAGCCACTGTTGTATCCATCTTGCTACTCCGCCATTAACACCCAAAGATTGAACCTTCTTAACCAACCTTCCATGGGGAACCTTGTCAAAGGCCTTACTGAAATCCATATAGACAACATCCACTGCTTTACCCTCATCAATTTCCCTAGTTACTGCTTCAAAAAATTCAAGAAGGTTTGTCAAACATGACCTTCCAGGCACAAATCCATGTTGACTGTTCCTGATCAGACCCTGTTTATCCAGATGCTTATATATTATCTCTAAGTATCCTTTCCATTAATTTGCCCACCACTGACGTCAAACTAATAGGTCTATAATTGCTAGGTTTATTCTTTGAACCCTTTTTAAACAATGGAACAACATGCGCAGTACGCCAATCCTCCGGCACTATTCCCGTTTCTAATGACATTTGAAATATTTCTGTCATAGCTCCTGCTATTTCTACACTAACTTCCCTCAATGTCCTAGGGAATATCCTGTCAGGACCTGGAGACTTATCCACCTTTATATTTTTCAAAAGTGTCAGTACTTCCTCCTCTTTGAATCTCATAGTTTCCATAGCTACTCTACTCTTTCCCCTTAACTCACAGAGTTCAATATCTTTCTCCTTGGTGAATACCGAAGAAAATAAATTGTTCAATATCTCCCCCATCTCTTTTGGCTCTGCAGATAGCTGTCCATTCTGGTTCTCTAATGGTCCAATTTTATCCCTCGTTATCCTTTTGCTATTAATATAGCTGTAGAAACCCTTTGGGTTTACTTTCACCTTTCTTGCCAAAGCAACCTCATATCTTCTTTTAGCCTTCCTAATTTCTTTCTTAAGATTCTTTT
Organism: Okamejei kenojei; assembly: GCA_035221665.1. NCBI lineage: Eukaryota > Metazoa > Chordata > Chondrichthyes > Rajiformes > Rajidae > Okamejei > Okamejei kenojei. Next base: position 52,016,696 of record CM069134.1, on the reverse strand, counting down.
TACATTCTTTATACTCCTCTAGCACCTCATTTACTCCATGCCTATAATTATTGTAGATATCTCTCTTTTTTCGAAACAACGTGTATGTCTGGTTTGCATCCATCCAATCCATTCCATGCAATTTGCACCTAATTGTCAGGATCTGCAGATGTCTCCATTCTCTTCCTGCAGCTCTTATCTAGGCTCTAGACAAACTGGTGCCATTCTACTGCTTGTCCCATTTCTGCAGAAGGCATATTTAAATTGACGAAATGGCCTAGCAGCCCAGAAGCCTTGGCTCAATTTTAGTGTCCTAGCCTCTCCAATTTGGCCAGAATTATCAGTTATACCAGTGGGCGAAAATCCAAACTGCTGGAGGAACTTAATGGGTCAGGCAGCATCTGTGGATGGAAAGAGAAGAGTAATGCTTTTGGTTTCAGGATTGTAGTAGAAGGAAGATGGCTGGTAGAAAGAGCTGTTGGCAATGAGTGAGGAAAGAACTGGCAAATGGTAGGTGGATCCATAAGGTGGAGGTGATGTGAAGAAAACAAAGGGCTGCAGACAGTGGGATCTGACAAGAAAGGAAGGTGAGAAGCGAAATGTAGAACCAGGGGGAAGGATGGTGGGTGGTTGGAAACAAGGACAACTGGGAAATAGGAAAGACAGAAAGGTTAATGCACAGAAGGAGGAAGTGGACAAAGGGAAAGAAGTGGGATGAAACAGGTGTTGCACTTCCAGCGGTAGAGTTGCTACCTTGCAGCGCCAGAGCCCCTGGTTCGATCCTGACTATGGGTGTTGTCTGTATTAAGCTTGTACATTCTCCCTGTGATCGCATGAGTTTTCTCTGGGTGCTCCGGTTTCCTTCCACATTCCAAATCTGTGCAGTTCTGAAGTGGCTTCTGTAAATTGCCCCTAGTGTGTAGAATGCAAAACTGGGAAAACATAGAACCAGTGTACGGGGGTCATTGTTGGTCAGTGCAGACTCGGTGGACCAAAGGGTCTGCTTCCACAATTTATCTCTAAACTGAACTAAAATAAAATCTGAACTAGGAATTGATTTACCTTAACCACATTAAACCTAGTGTTCTTGGAATACTTTTTAAAAGTATGTTCTAATCAGGGTCTGCTGGAGGCAACCACCAAGAAAATAAGTTCCAAAATAACAATGATTTCCTTAATGTGTAATTAAGAAGAGGACGGAACTGCTGTTGAACACCAATTAAACTTATGCAAGTCGCCATTTTATAGGCTTCCCTAAAGTCAATAATCAATGCTCCAGTCAGCTATGTTCAATCCTCCCACTGCCACTGTAGCTATAACTGCAGCCATTCGATATTAGTCTTGTCACATTTGGCATGCCTCCAGACACTTGAGACTCTTTCCACACTCATCCCCTGAGCTATAAGGAGTTATACCTGCATTTAATCTGCTTCCCTAACCTATCACTTGGTATAAATACCCGAGATTATCACCAATTGGGTGCCGACTAATCAGTTCGGCATTCTGTTGGTTCGATAGCAGTTCTGAGCGCGGTCGGTTCCAGGTCAATATCTTTCGGTTTCATTCGCGTTTGGATTTTGGGTATTCTTCAGTACTTCTCAGTAAGCCTGCATTCGAGTCCTTTCCATTTCTGAGTACGCTGACAGATTAGTCGGCCAGTATGGAGTCGGCAGGCAATTCTGATCAGCCTGACTGGAGTCTTGGTGCTCCCAGTTCCGAACCTGAGGATTTACTGGCTCGGTTTTACAGGGCTGTTCAACATCAAGGTTTCACATTTGGCACCCATGAGGCTCGAATGGACCAACTTGTTGCGACCATCCATCAGTTGGCAAAGACTGTAAGCCAGGTCCTGTCACGCCTCGCACCGCCGCCAATAAGCGAGTTTGGTATTCCAAAAAAACACAAGGAATGATGGGATTTGTCAAAGGTCATTCCCCATAAAGAAAAAGCGAACAAAGTGCTGGATGTAAAACCTATGTATAAATTCTTATCTTTATTCATAATTTATGTGTAAAAATATATTTAATCTGAGGAAAGGTGGTGCAAGGTAGCAGGAGAGTGGGGTGTAACAGTGAGAGAGAGAGGGCAGATGCGAGTAGGAGACAGGGAAGATACATTCTCGCAGCTGCACGCACACAGACTCATGTCTCATCCGCAGTCAGGATCAAACGCGGATCCCCGGCATCGCAAGCACTGCCGAACCGCTACTGGACCGCCCCGACCCCCACCCACTGAGTGTCCCATCCACTGATATGTTCAGGGAGACCCCGGACCGACAGGACACCGGTTGCCCCAGGCGCACAGCCAGCGTGGAGAAGAAGCGGCAACTCCAGCCCAACCCTGCTCCAAATCCCCGAGAGCAGGAGCAGAACCGAGCTGGAGCCAGCGCCACCCCTCTGTGCCGGCTGCAAGCCTGGGCCAGTGCCCCGCCAGCCCAGGGCTACCCCGGACACCCGGGTGGGGACAGGGACGGCCCAGCAGCAACTCAACAGAGCCTGCAGCGCCGGAGACCTGGGCCCGGCCCTGACCACGGACGAAATGCAGGTCTGCACCCACGCTCACTCACCAAAGCACAAAGCAATAAAAACGTTAAAATCATCGTAGCTTTGTACAAAGGAACAATAAATACAACTGATTCACAGTTTGAAAGCAGTATTTTCTTACCTCGGAGAATCAAAGCTGGAAAATACAGATGAAATGAAGGTTCAGCTGTTCAACTACGAACAATGTTTATGGCGAGTGACCTATGACCTGGGCAAGCGCAGTCGGAATACCGAACTCGCTTTATTCCTTCCCTCTCTGCGGAGAGGTACCATGGCGATCCTTCTACCTGCAGGTCATTCCGATCCCACTGTTCCCTTGGTTGTCAGTCACCTCTATTCCCAGACCAAGAGGAGGTGGTCTCCGTTCCATCTACCAAGGAGTTTGTGTGCCGTGGTCATCTGACCTGGAAGAAGACAAGTTCCTGGTACAGATGGCAGGAGGATTGTCACCGGACCCCTGCCCCTCACAATCAGCCTGGTCAGAGGACATGGCAGTCCACCAGAGGTCTCACCCTCTGCATTGAGTCCTGTAAGTTGGCACCCTGGTTTATTGGCCCATTCTCAATTCTGTCCGACTTAGACTGCCCCAGTCCATGCGGATTCATCCCAACTTCCACATATCCCGGGTTAAGCCTGTGTCCTCCGGCTCCCTCCCGCTCCTCTGCTACCTCCACCACCCTGCATCATTGACGGTGGTCCGGTGTCCTTGGAGAAACGTGGCAGTGGGATCCAGTACCTGGTTGACTGGGAGGGTCCAGAGGAGCTGGATTTCTGCCCGTGACATCCTGGACCCCTCCCTGATCTGTGACTTTCATCAGCAGTATCCGGAATTTATCCAGGGGATAAATTCATCAGCAGTATCCGGAGGGCTTGATGCCAGGAGGCGTCCGTGGGAGGGGGAGCTCCTGTTACACTTGCCACGACTCAGGACACTTGATGCTCTTTCCACACTCGTCTGCTGAGCTAATAGAAGTTACACCTGCATTTAATCTGCTCTGCTAATATATCACTGGGTATACATACCTGAGATCATCACCAATTGGGTGCCAACTAATCAGTTCTGCATTCTGTTGGTTCGATTGCAGTTCTGAGTTCTGTCGGTTCCACGTCTATATCTTAGGGTTCCATTCGCGTGTGGATTTTGGGTTTTCGTCAGTACCTCTGGGTGAGCCTGCATTCGAGTCCTTTCCATTTCTGAGCACGCTAATAATCTATGGTTTTGTTGACATTATCATTGCACATGGACTACAGTGTCACGATAAGGTATAGTTCGGTTTATCATGGACAAACTTAGAGAACCCTATTCAAAAGGCATGTCCACTACCATTTCTACATGAGGCGGAATGAATATTTGCCTGTAAAAACAAAGAACTGCAGCTGCTGGTTGATACACAAGGATACAAAGTGCTGTAGTAACTCAACAGGTCAGGAGGCATCTCTCGAGAGCATTGATGAGGGTCTGAAGAAGGATCTCACCCCCAAAAATATCACCCACCCATGTTCTCCAGAGATGTGCCTGACTTGCTGAGTCAATCCAGCACTTTGTGTCCTTTTATGAATATTTGCCTCTTTTATAGTTTTACTAGACAAAGTGGGCCCCACGGGTCCCGGCCCCTTCAATGCGGGTTGAGGGGGGTGGGGTGCAGCCTGCGACCTGCGGCGTCACACACACACACTAACCATCCCCCCCCCCCCGCACACACACACTAACCACTCCCCTTCATATTATATTAATATTAGACTAAGTGGGACACGTCGGGTTCCATGTTCACACGGGAGTGCTGGTAACACAATATTCCACCTCTCCACCAATTCCAATATGGTGGTGGTGGGGGGGGGGGGGGGGTTCTGGAGTGCTAGTATGGGTGTTGTGGGAATGAAGGGACTGGTTTCCAGAGGGCTAGTATGGACATTGTGGGCCAAATGGATTCTGGGGTGGCAGCTCAGTCACTCAAGCCTGATGTGCTGGCAGCTAACTCACGGCTGGTGGTCTGGCAGTTGACTCATGGCTATTCCTTGAAATTTCATTTCAAGCAGGGTGAAAGGCCACCAAATTCAAATGCAGTTTCCTACCATTTCAAACAGGTTGCAAGGCCACCAAATTCAAGTGCAGTTTCTTACCACTTCATGCTGGCTGCAAGGCCACCAAATTCAAGTACAGTTTCATACCACTTCATGCAGGGTGCAAGGCCACCAAATTCAAGTACAGTTTCCTACCACTTCAAGCAGGGTGCAAGTCCACCAAACTCAACTGCAGTTTCATACCACTTCAAGCAGGGTACAAGGCCACCAAACTCAAGTGCAGTTTCATGCTACTTCAAGCAGGATGCAAGGCCACCAAAATCAAGTGCAGTTTCATACCACTTCAAGCAGGGTGCAAGGCCACCAAATTCAAGTGCAGTTTCATACCACTTCATGCAGGGTGCAAGTCCACCAAACTCAACTACAGTTTCATACCACTTCAAGCAGGGTCCAAGGCCACCAAACTCAAGTACAGTTTCATGCCACTTCAAGCAGGGTGCAAGGTCATCAAATTCAAGTGCAGTTTCATGCCACTTCAAGCAGGGTGCAATGCCACCAAATTCAAGTGCAGTTTCATGCCATTTCAAGCAGGGTGCAAGGCCACCAAATTCAAGTGCAGTTTCATGCCACTTCAAGCAGGGTGCAATGCCACCAAATTCAAGTGCAGTTTCATGCCATTTCAAGCAGGGTGCAAGGCTACCAAATTCAAGTGCAGTTTCACTACCATTTCACGCAGGGTGAAACCACCATAAAACCACACAAAACACCACAAACCACCACATAAACATCACGCTCACAGTTCAGTAGACATTCAGTGTGTTCAGTTAATTCACAGGTCAGATAGTCGAGACCTCTCCCTCCCCCATCTTGCATAGACTGAGCCACGCCCACACTTCTGGGTTTTATAATCCCTCCCCCCTCCCACCGGAAGGGGCATGGCCTTCATGGTGTGATTGGCAGGAGAGAGATTCTCAACATTTTTTAAACACTAATAACACTTTTATTTTTCATTGATGGGAAGAAACCTCTGCGCCTGATCAGCAGAGGGGGACTGAGTAAGATGGCCAAAAATCACAGCCGTAAGTGGTAGCTTTTTATCTAAAATCAAAATACAGTGCAAAGTTGTAAAGTTTAGACTTTTAATCGTGCTTTAGTCCAAACCAACCACTACCAACATTTGCAGTGCTTTAGTCCAAACCAACCATCACCAGCCATTTGCTGTGCATTAGTCCAAACCAACCACCACCGACCATTTGCTGTACTTTAGTCCAAACCAACCACCACCAACCATTTGCTGTGCTTTATTTCAAACCAACCACATTTTCATTTTCCAACCACATTAAAGGACACTCAAGGACAGTAAAACCACACTAACATTTTACTTTGGAGTCACGTGAGTGACTTCGTGAAGACCACGCCAGCACGCATGCGCGACATATCGTTGACCGCATGCGAAGCGACAGGCAGGGAGGAGGGTCGCTCCTCTACTGCAACGGACCTGCAGGTAAGGAACAACTAACCTGAGGTCGATTTTTTCTCACCCAGGGACTCTGTGCAACAGAGTACCCCACCAATGGGCCGCTTCGAGACTGACTGCAGACCGCGGGATGCGGGCAGGCAGCAGCAGCAGCAACAGACCGGAGTCAGGCAAGCCCGTTGACCCAGGGGGGTCCAGGCTCACAGACTCACCGTTTGTAGCAACGGCAGAGTGGCAGCCCGACTCTACACTGCAGCCCGCAGGATTACCGCGGGCTGATGGCTTTACTACACACCGGGTAGGTCAGGCAGCCCGTTGACCCGGCAGGGTCCGTGCTTACAGACTCACCGTTCGCAGGTAGCGACAGCAGAGCGGCAGCCCGACTCAACACCGCAGCCCACAGGATCACCGCGTACTGACGGCAATGCTACCCAGAAGTCGGGAAAGCCCGTGAATCAGGAGGGTCCAGGCTCGGAGACTGCCATTCGCGGGTAGCGAAGGCAGAGCAGGAGCTCCGACTCAACGCCGCAGACCGCAGGAATACCGCGGACTGACGGCAACGCTACCCGGTAGAGGTAGCAAAGACAGAGCCGGGGCCCTGACTCACTACATAGGTGGAGACTTGCCATTAGCGGGAGTATATATTCCCGCATGAGAGTCTGGTCACCATGGGAGCTGGGTGGGGGGGTGCGCTCCTCCACCGGCAGCTTCAAAAAGGCCCCAGGTAAGTTATAATAACCTTGAGTTGCTTAGCTTCTGTAGTAGACTTTGCTTACAGAAATGATGGATGGAGACCAGAATGAAGGCATCGAAGCATGCCTCCAAGGGCCACGGGACTTCAGATGGGAGTCAGCGGCCACTATCCTCGGAGCTGCCCGCAACACCGGCAGCACCCGCTCCGAGGACCGGGATAAGAAAGCGGAAATCGGGGAGCCCTGCGCAGTCAGGACCCGACTCTCCACCACGGCTGACTTGGAACCACATGGTGGTAGGAGCACCTCGCGGGAGCAGGGTAGGCAAGACCCTGACTCCTTACCGCTATTGCCCAAACATCACCGGGTCAGCAGAAAACAGGTGCGTAAACCTGTGCCTCGTTCAACGGCACGTTCTGTTTCCCCTCTGTTACAAGTCTCCAGAGGGCAGACCAGGGGGGATAGTCGCACCGAGGTCGAGAAGCCCCACTGCTGCGGCCGGCATTGACATGCCACCGGAGAAGTCTGCCAGATCGCGGACCGGTGACGTACCTGCTGGGAAGTCGGGGAGCCCCGCAGGAGCGGCAGGTACCGGCTCACCACCGGGGCAGGCTGCCAGAGTGCAGGCCGATGGCAGTGTATTTCGGTCCTTTGGCCCCGCTGAGGCGGCTGGCAGTGACTATGCACCGTCTCAGTCCCGTATAACTTGGAGTGGCGGTAAGCCCACGCGGATGTCGGGGAGCTCCGCTGCGGCGGCCGGCTCCGCCTTGTCTCCGCTTCTGTCATTCCAGACAGGCGGACCGCTACAGTCCGGAAGATGGCAGACTAGCGGCATTTCCACGCAGGAGTCGTGTAGCCCCGCAGGAGCGGCAGGCAGCGACTACCTGCCAACGTACCCTAGACATCACCTCGATGAGGTGCGGTCCATTGGCAGAAGCCCCAGTAGTTCTGGAGAACCTGGAGGAAGTTGACTTGTCGTCCGCAGATGCGGCGGCGGTCGCGTGGCTCGTACGGAGCGAATGGTCGAGCAGTTGCTCGAAAGGGACCTTCTCCATCAAGAGCATGTGTCCCTAGGATCTAGGAGACACACAGCAGAACCACCAAATATCTCTCCCTTATCAAAAGGGAGTGCCAGAAGTCAGCCGTTAGGTGACTTTGAAGAGGGGTTGGTGCAAGAACCGATGTTGTCAGAGATGTCTGAAGAGGAACTACTGGAAGGAGTGTCAAAATTCGCCCAACCAGCAATCAGGGCAACCTCTTCAGCCTAAACTAGCGCCATTACTCAATTACTCAACCACACACCAGCTGCAGGAAACAGGTGCTCATGGAGGCTACAAACAAGTACAAAGCTCCGGGTAATTGTGTGTCGCTCAATGTCCCGACCGTCAACACACCCATCTGGGGTAACATCAGTCCCGGGTTCTGGGCTCAGGAATTAAAAATACAGAAAATCCTGAAATTGTTGACCTCAGCATTACTGCCTTTTCCAGGTCCATAGATGGGACGGACATGACGGAGGAGCAACAGGATGCACTAGCGTTGCTGTACAATACACATTAAGAAATAAATTGCTTTCGCAAGAGCTCCATCTGCCCAACTCACAACCCAATATTCGTGGGTTTGTGCAAAGCCTCTGCTATGCCGCTACCGTGACAGCTGTTCGGTGAAAACCTGCCAAATCAGGTAAAAGACCTGGACAAGGAGGCAAAAGCGGTCGGGTTGAGGAAACCACCACCCTCGAGCAGGCCACCGGCGTATCGCAGACAGCATCCTTATGCTACATCTAACAGGCCTTGGGTTCAACCCGATAGGGCAATCAGAACCTATCCACTGGTCGCACCCTATCAACAAAAGCCTTTTATAGGACAGGGCCCACAGCGAGCAGCGTGGAAGATGCGCCAACCCCACATCCCAGCAACACAACGAACACAAATGCCCAGAGCATTAAGCCCGCCGCTAACCATGGAGGTAAGGGGGTCTGGTTCTCTTGGGAGTGCTGCATGTATAATTCACAAGTAGGAGGGAGGTTGCTTACATTCTGGGATGCATGGGGTTTTGATTGACACTATCCCAGGGAACAAGCAACAGACATAATAGAGGCATGTAATAGCCTTGCTTGCACCAGGAAACCGACTATTAGACATGCTGCTAAGGTGATTGGGAAGCTTGTAGCTATATTACAGCTGCACAATTTGGGCCATTACACTATCAAAACTAGCAAAGATCAAAATCTCAGCATTAAAAGCGAATGCTGGACATTTTGACAGGCCTATGCAGCTGCCAAACAAGGCAAAATTGAGCTACAATGGTGGATTAGCAATGTTTGTGATTGTTTTAATCCCATCATTATATCAAACCCATCAGTCGTGTTACAAATCACAAGGTAAACCATTTGGAAATGCTGGGAGCATGTCACGGGCTCCGGGTTTACTGCACTAATCTGCATCATACGCATGTCCATCTTCAAATAAATAATACCACTGAGGTGGCGCATTTAAACCATATGGGTGGTATCAAGTCAATATCTTGTGATGAATTGGCAAATTTAATTTGGCTCTGGTGTATTGAAAGAAATATTTGGATATCAGCTACGTACCTTCCGGGTAAGCTCAATACAATGGCAGACACCAGGTCACAAGTATTTAATAACGACATCGAGTGGATGTTGAACCCCCAAATATTTGCTAAAATTCTAGCCAAATATGGAACAGCAGATATCGACCTTTTTTGCGTCCAGGTTGAACCATCAGATATCAACATATGTCTCTTGGGAACCAGGTCCTGGGGCAGTGGCGATGGACGCGTTCTCGCTACGTTGGATATGGGTTCTATGCTTTTCCCCCATTCTGCCTCATTTGTCGGATATTGCAGAAAAACTAGATGCTGCAACAGGTATGCTGATAATACTCGACTGGCCCACACAACCATGGTACCCGGTGGTCCTCAATATAGAGGCCACTACTGGAATTTGGGCTGTCATCAAAAACTATGGACATCATAACAGCATCGTGCAGAGAGTCCACAAGGAAACAGTACCTCATCCACATAAGGAAATGAGAGGCCGTCTGTAGTCGGATGAAGACCACCTACAACTCTGCTACGATCTCCAATATGCTGGAATTCCTCGCGGGCCTTCATTATGATGAGGCCCTCAGTTACAGTGCCATAAACAGTGCCAGGAGTGCACTGTCATCCCATCTCAACATTGGATTGGGATCTCATCAGCTGGTATCCAAACTATGAGGGGTATATTCAATTCCAGCCCTCCCCAACCACGATATAATATTACCTGGGATATAGGGGTGGTGTTGACCCTACTCAGAAGCTGGTCGCCTATGGCGGATTTACCACTGGACTAACTCACCTTCAAAGTGGTGATGTTAATGGCACTCACCACAGCTCCAGACTCTACAGAAACTAAAACTGGATAGAATGGTCTCGACCCCCAATAAAGTGACTTTCTTTATAGATGAGTTGCTTAAACAACACAGACCTGGAACTACAGGACTGAAAATGGAATTCCTAGCATATCTCGTTGATGTAAGATTCTGTATAGGCCACATTTGTCCCCGAGTTCAGGGGTTTATTGTTTGTATTAACAAATATGGTTATTATTTTTCAGCTTGTTCAAGTCTGAAATAGGTTAACATACTTCCTCCATCAGTAATTACGGCAGTGTGTGAGCATAGACGTGGTCCAGGGCATGGAATCACAGAGCTTTGAAATCTTCACGAATTCACTCACGTGACTCCGAAGTAAAATAGTAAGATTAAATGAGAACTTACCAGTTTGAAGTTTGATCTTTATTTTATGAGGAGTTGCGATGAGGGATTTAATTGCCCTCCGCTCCCAACTCTCTATCATAAGGTCAACTGGTATATTAGAGTCTCTTAAATCTTACTATCTTCAGTCATTCTTGTTATCTGTGATTCCACCTCGCTGCTTTGAAGAATGTCGCGCATGCGTGCTGGCGGGGTCTTCACAAAATCCCTCATCGCAACTCGTCATAAAATAAAGATCAAACTTCAAACTGGTAAGTTCTCATTTAATCTTACTAGTTTAGTGGACATGTGTTCAGTGTTAGTCACAGCTCAGACAGAGAGACGTGACCCTCTCGCTTCCCCCATCCTGCATCTTCCCCCGTCTGAGGCACGCAACACTTCCGGGATTTATAGCCCCTCCGGAAGGGCCGTGGCCTTCACAAGAGAGAATCTCCACATTGTTTAAACACTAATAACTCTTTTATTTTTCATCAATGGGAAAAATCCTCTTGTCCTGCACAGTGTAAGATGGCCAAAAATCGCAGTGAAGTGGTCAAGATCAGATTAGTAATATAGATTATTCATTGGCTCCTTTCACCCCATCCCTGCCCTATCCACTGACGCATAGCACCCAACTTGCTGGTGCATTTAGAGGGGGGGCGGGGGGGGCGGTAAAGAGTGAGGGCAGAGAGAGAGTGAGCAGAGACAGAGAGAAGGGGGCAGAGACAGAGAGAGAGTGAGGGGGAGAGACGGGGGAGAGAAGGGGGGAGGGGGGAGAGGTGAGGGAAGGAAAGAGAGAGGTGGGGAGAGGGGTGGAAAGGGGGGGAGAAAAGGGGTGGGAGAGGGGGGTATGGGGGAGAAGAGGGGAGGAGGGGGAGAGAGGGGGGAGAGAGGAGCAGGAGGGGTGTAAAGAGGGGGGGAAAGAATTTGGGAGAGGCCCGGGCCGAGCCGAGGGAGAGAGGGGAGGAGGACCAGGCCGAGCCGAGGGGGAGGGGAGGGGAGGGGAGAGAGAGGGGGGGGGGCGAAAGTGGAAGGGGAGAGACCCGAGCCAACCCATGAGTGGGCAAGCGAGTATCAACCAAAGGAGCGCCGTTTGGGCCGAAGCAGTCTTCAGCTAACATCTTTGGTCAGCGAGGGGGGGGGCGGCAGCTCGCGGGGGGGGGGGGGGGGGGCGGAAGCTTGCCGGGGGAGCAGCAGCTCGCACGGGGGGTGACGGCAGCTCGCAGGGGGGGCGTAAGTTTGCGAGGGCCGGTAGCTTGTGGGGGGGATGTCAGCTCGCAGCGCAGATGCAGCACGCAGAGCGATTGTGACCTCATCAGCCAAAGCCGCTCGGTTTTTATTTTCAAAGTTATCTCAGATTCTTGAACATTTTAATTAATAACTGAAGAAATAATGCACAACATTTTCCAATGGAATATGTAAAAAAAAAATTGGTTAGCACGTCGTTTCTTCGAATAGATGTAATCACACACACACACACACACACACACACACACACACTCCAAGATCTGAGTTTTATAGTTATATATAAGGATAGTAAAATCCTTCCTGATCATGCTCTTGCTAAGTTCATCTTTCCCTTTTCTCATCATTTTGCTTTTAGTACCACAACTTGTTTTAATATCTATTTTATAGTAAGGTGCATGTGGCCATTTCCAAATATTTTTGCCTGTACTTGCACTCATTACCAGGGCAAGACGTTTTCCAGTTCACAGTTAGATAACAGAGTTAAATAATAATATATATATATGTGTGTGTGTGTGTGTGTGTGTGTGTGTGTGTGTGTGTGTGTGTGTATATATATATATATATATATTATATATGTGTGTGTGTGTGTGTGTGTGTGTGTGTGTGTGTGTGTGTGTGTATATATATATATATATATGTATATGTATATATATCTGCCGTCTCATGAAAAGAACTACAGATAGTTTATGGTTCTATCCAGCAAACTGCGTGAGGAAAATCTGAAATGTGAACAGACCATGCTAGTGAAGTCACTTATGGCAACCTGCTAACTTTTCAATTTATTTTAAGGATGAACTGCCTTGTTTTTGTTAAGAGCTAAACTTTTGGAAATAATTATTTTGCAGCAAAAATGAGTCATCAGAAGTTTCACAACTTGCAAGTTTTAGGACAACAAATGCAGGCTTTGCCAGATTTCCATATCCCGCCACTTAAAAAGTGCAAAGTTTGGTTGTCTTTCTTTAAAATCTATGGATGTGGGCAGTGTATTTAGAGATATTACATTAGAGATACAGTGTGGAAACAGGCCCTTCGGCACGCCAAGTCCGTGCCGACCAGCGATCACCACACACTAGCCTACACACACAAGGGACAATTTACAATTTTACCAAGCCAATTAGCCTACAAACCTGTACGTCTTTGGAGTGTGGGAGGAAACCGGAGCACCTGGAGAAAATCCAATCAGCTCACAGAGAGAATATGCAAACTCCGTACAGACAGCACCCATAGTAAGGATCAAACCCGGGTCGCTGGCGTTGTGAGGCAGATACTCTACCGCAATGTCACCATACCGCCCGAAAACTTAAAAATAAGAAAAGTTCATGTGAAATAATGAATACGTGAACAGTTACTCAGAATATATTAAATTATATAAGCTGAGCTGTAATTAACTTGGGCCATTCTATGTTTTTGACTAGTCTCGGTCTCATGGAAAGGTGTGTTTGTGCTCTGACCCAGATCCATCATTCTAGAGCACCAGAAAAGGCAATGAGCATTTGAAGTTCACAAGTGCCCAACTGATTGGGGGGTAAAAACGCCATTGGCTCAGTAGACCATGCTGGGGGCTAAATGGCAGCATAAGGCAGCTTCTACTGCGTTTTATTTTTCCATTCACAAACCTAAGGGACATTATCATCATTACCCTGGTTTGAGTGCCAGAATAGTGCAAGCCGTACCAAGGATCAGAAGCAAACTGAGTGGAGGAAAGCAAAATTTGCCACAAACCAGGAGCAAGTCGGAGGAGCCTGACATGGGTTTGCTAAAGGCTGCTTTTGACTGACTGATTGAGCTGCATGTTTTGAGGTGGTTGTAAGGCAAGGAAGTGTCTTAGGATGTTTTCTATCTGGATTTTCAAAATTCATTCCATATTTTTCCACAAAAAAGGTTTATTGGCAGAAACTAACTACGCAGAGTGCTTTTTGATTCTGCTTGGAATGAAAATGGCAGCCTGGGAATAAAGGTACTGCCTGATCTTCTCAACATTTCCAGCTTTTCATAAAATAGCTCCATTCTTACAACCTGGTTTGTATTTTGTCGAATCTGTATGATTGAACCGATTTAAGTGTTTAAAAGGCTGCTAGTTATTGATATGGTAATCACAGGAAACAATAGCTGCAAAATCCAGCTGCACAATATCCGCATGTAGATGTCATGAACATTGTACGTGTTGCATTATGGAGAGTGATGACAATGCACAGATATTCATGCCATGAAATCATCACAAAAGCCATATTGAGAAGGGTGTTAGCTCCTGCAAAATAACTACGCAGAATAAGCAGGTCACTATGTCAGCCGGGGAATGGTGCTGCCAAGTTGGAACTCTGTGTTCCAGCGTGTGAGAGGCACTGAGGACAAGCAAGGATCCCACAGATATATCAAATAATTATTAACGACATGCATTTGGTGCCTGATTGAGTTTGTCTGTTTTAATTAGTTATTCCCACAGACTGGAGAATTTGTATCATCTCCCTTGGGGTGCAGCAAAATTGGGAGATTGCGCCACAGGCAAAGAACAGAGCAAACTGTAATGATGTAGTCCGGTCTCTGCAAGATGTCGTATCCATCCAAACAAATCTGCTGCGTTAGCCTTGGTGGGAAACTAGGCATAAAGCAACTGCTCTTCAGAAAGGACTGAAATATGCCGCATGTTACTGCTCATTTCCAATCACAGAGCAAGCCAAGGACTGCTTTACGGAGTCCACCATTGTTATTGTAACTGGAGATCACTGCAATATATCAGTGTTAGAAAGGGGAAGCACAGACTCTCTCTTTCCCGATATGCTTTCCTGCACCACAGTTTTTGCCACAATCACACCCAGAAGTCAAATTGCAAGGGAAAATGCAGCCCTTCACATGTAATTTGACCTTTATCTGCACGCAAATCTTCTCATCACTAAGGATCAGTGAACAGAAGTGGACTTTAACTTAGACTTTAGAGATACTGTGTGGAAACAGGCCCTTCGGCCCAACAAGTCCACAACGATCACCCTGTACACTGGCGCTATCCAATACACTAGGGACAATTTACAGTTTTTACCAAAGCCAATTAACCTTCAAACATGTACACCTTTGGAGTGTGGGAGGAAACCAGAACACCCGGAGGTATCCCACATAGTCACAGGGAGAACATACAGACAGCACCCATAGTCAAGATTGACCCTGAGTCTCTGGCGCTGTAAGGCAGCAACTTATTGCTGCACCACTGTGCTGTGGACTAGTGTGAGATTAGGTATGTTTCAGGTCTTGACCCGAAGCATCACCTATCCATGTTCCCAAGAGTTACTCCAGCACTTTGTGTCATTTTAACCATCCACACTTCCTGATGATTTACATGGAACAATGCAGAACAGGAACAGGCTCTTTGGTTCACAATGATCATATTGACTACGTCAGGTTAAACTAACCTCCTCTGCCTGCACATAATCCATATCCTTCCATTCTCTGCATATACCTTTGCCTAGCTAAAAGCATCTTAAATGCCACTCTGCCTTCTGCCTCCACCACATCACTGGCAGTGAGTTACAGGCACCCACCACTCTCTGTAATTAAAAAAAACTTCCCCCCTCCTTTCCAAGATTGTCTGCCTCAAAAAGTGCATTCCAAATAATATGCATATAATACTGAAAATCCTTTATTTCTTACAGTTTGAGTTTGCTAATCTGTGGTTCCAATTCCCCCCCTGAAAACCTGAAATCCCCCCTGGGGGGAATTCCCCCCTGGTTGAGAACCCCTGGGATAGATCATTAAGTTCTTCACAGTACACTCTTCTCTGGTTAGCTCATGTGACACCACTTCATGCGAGCAACCAAAAAGTTGGTAGCGGGCCAAATTTTATCATGAGTGGTGAAAGAATGACATTTGGCTCTCAAACAAGTTTATATTGCTGCTCATATATTGCATGTGGTTTTTTTTTTAGCAGAAACTCACTGTTCTCAATTCTTAAGTCATAGAATTCAGATACAAGCTGAAACATAGAATCATTCGAAGATTCAAGCCCTTTGGTCCAACATAGTCATGCTATGCCATCCATCAATTATCCAACTACACAAATCCCATTATCAGCACTTGGTCCATAGTTTTCCATTCCTTGGCCATTAAAATGCATATCTATAATGAGTTTGAGTTTAGGTTATTGTCACGTGTACCTGAGGTACAGTGGAAAGCTTTTGTTGCTTGCTAACCAGGCAGCAGAAAGACAACACGTGATTACAATCGAGCCATCCATAGTGTACAGATATATGATAAAGGGAATAATGTTTAGTGCAAGATGAAGCCAGTAAAGTCTGATCAAAGACAGAGATAGTCTGAGGGTCACCAAAGAGATAGATAATAATTCAGGACTGCTCTCTAGTTGTTGGTAGGTTGGTTCAGTTATCTGATATTAGGAGAGAAACATTTTTTATCACCCCCTTATGCAGTTTATTCAAAATACTCTCTATCCTCAATGCGAGCAAGTTATTTTTGTCCTTTAATCTCTTACCCCAGGTTAAATCTGTATGTCCTTTACATTCCAATATCTTTGTATTGGGGAAACATTTTAACTATTTACACTGTCTAGGCCCTTCCGAATGTTGTAAACCATTTTTGGTGCCCCCCTTCATTGAGCCTCCTCTACTTGAAGGAACATAAACCCATCATATCCCATCTCTCTGCATTGCTGAAAATCACCATCACAGGCACAAAACCTGGTG
This sequence comes from Okamejei kenojei, assembly GCA_035221665.1. NCBI lineage: Eukaryota > Metazoa > Chordata > Chondrichthyes > Rajiformes > Rajidae > Okamejei > Okamejei kenojei. The sequence continues at coordinate 52,000,286 of CM069134.1, read as the reverse complement.
AATCCCATTGGGATAACCTTCATATGGTCCCCTCTGAGGGTGAGTTGAATTACAACAGACAAACACATTCCAGACGTAGTACTCAAGCAATTAAACTTTTTTGCAGACCAGAAATGCAGATGTCCTCTGGGAATGGCTAAACCAATATTTTGTAAAGCTATACCAGAACCTTCCTGCTTATATAACCAATGACTGCTAATGAAGGCACATATTTGTGCATCTTTTTATCCAACATTTACGAGGATGTTGCCAGGATTAGTCTGAACTGTAGGGAGAGATTGAGTAGGCTTGGTCTTTATTCCTTGGAGTGCAGGAGGATGAGGGGTGATCTTAGGTATATAAAATCATGAGAGGAATAGATCGGATAGATGCATAAAATCCTTTGCCCAGAGTAGGGAAATCGAGGATGAGAGGAGATAGGTTCAAGGTGAAGGGAAAAAGATTTAATAGGAATCTGAGGGGTAACCTTTTCACACATAGCGTGGTGTATGGAACAAGCTGCCAGAGGAGGTAGTTGAGGCGAGGACTATCCCAACATTTAAGAAACAGTTAGACATGTACATGGATAGGACAGGTTTGGAGGGATCTGAACCAAGCACAGGCAGATGGGACTCGTGTGACTATGACATGATGGCCAGTGTGGGCAAGTTGGGCCGAAGATCCTGTTTCCACACTGTATCACTCTACATGTGCTGTCAGCTTCAGGGGTCTTTGGACATCATAGTACCCCTATTCTTCTATATTCCCTGGTGCTTTACTCAATTATTCATATAATTATAATTATTTTGTATGTCCTGTCCTTTTATTTCTCCCAAAATGCATACCTCATATTTATTGGGACTAAATTATGGCTGCTATTGTTCTGCCATTAATTGTCAGCATCATGCAATCATAAAGCATGAAACAAGCCCTTCAGCTTACCCATACCGACCAAGATTCCCTACTTTCATTTGGCCCATATTCCTCTAAACATTTCCTATCCATGTACCTGTCTAAATGTCTTTTAAGTTTGTGCAAAGATGAGAAAAGTTAAGTAAATTATCATATTATTTTGCTACAATAGATCTTCAGAGCAGTGCATCTGTACTACCACTCTCACCCCAAGGCCCATTGTCCCTCTGCTCATACTCCAGTAGGAAACCAATGGGACATTATCATCATTGCCCTGGTCTGAATGCGAGAATCATGTAAGCATAAACAAGGACTGAATGTAACCTTAGTGGAGGAGAGGAAAATTTACCAATAACTGGGAGCCTACCACACAAACCAACCTCCTTTCCATTAACACTTCACACTGCCTCGTCAGGGCCACCAGCATAATCAATGACAAATCTCACGTCAGTCACTCCCACTTCTCTTCTTCCCCCATCGGTCGAGGTACAGAAATGTGAAAATGCAAGCCTGCAGATTCAGAGACAGTTTCTTCCCAACTCGTCATCAGGCAACTGAACCATCCTATCAATAACTACAGAACGGTCTGAAGCTAAGTGTGGGAGGAACGTAAGCCCCACCTTTCCATGAGACTGAGATCGGCCAAAAACATAGCATGGCCCGAGTTAAATACAGCTCAGCTTATATAATTTAATACATTCTCAGTAACTGTTCACATATATATTATACCCAGGGCTGCCAACATTGGTTGAGAGTTGGGAGTGAGTAATTGCGAGAGACCAAGTCAGAGGGAGCGTAGCGACCGAGAGGGGGGGGGATGGGGCTTTTGTGTTTTTCAGCTTGAAATTGTGCAATATGGTGCATACTGTAGCGAGTCTTTTAACTTACACTTGAATGCAATATTTATGCTATAAATTGGATTAGCTATGAATACGGTTAGGCTAAATTCCACTCCTAATTACATTCGACAGTAGAGCCAAGCTCTGATCAACAGGTGCAGCACATGAATGATCTTAGTATATTTATGTATGGAAATTAGAATATAATCAAACACTGATTCAAAAGCCCATGTTGACCAAACTGCACACCTGGTACTACTCCTGACCCTGACTCCAGTTGCATCCCTTCCCTCATTCCTGACCCTGAGTCCAGCTTACACCTGGCCCCCTATTCTACCCTGATCATAGCTGCTTACCTGCTTATGTTCACAGTGCTGAACACTCCCTTTGTCCCAGCTTTGACTGCACACCTAGTACTATTCCAGACCTTGACTCTGGGTCCACACTTGGCCTTGCTCCTAGCCCCTCTGCACTGACATGATCTGACATGACATGATCAGGAGCTGCACGCCATGGTCAACAAACACCAGACGTCTTACCCCGAAGCATTTACCACCATTGCTGAGGACTTCAATAAGGCAAACCTAAATAAATCACTCCCTAACTTCCACCAACATGTATCCTACTGCACCAGAGGACCAAACACCCTCGACCACTGCTACACCACCATCAAGAAAGCCTACCGCTCTATCACTCGCCCACACTTCGGTAAATCCGTCCATACCACGGTGCTGCTTCTCCCTGCCTACAGGCGGCAATTAAAGAGTGCACCCCCAGATGTGAGGACAGTACAGAGCTGGTCGGGGGGAGGGGGGGGGGGGTGGCAGAGGAACAACTACAGGACTGTTTGGAGTCTGTAGACTGGGCAATTTTAAAGGACTCAGCAACGGACTTGAACGAATACGCCACAGTCATTACAGACTTCATTAAAAAATGTGTGCATCCCCACCAAAACCTTCCGAGTGTTTCCCAATCAGAAAACTTGGATGAACTTTGAGATCCACACTCTTCTGAAGACCAGACACCGGGCATTCAAGTCTGATGATACAGTGGTCTACAAGATGTTCAGATACGACCTTGGTAAGGCCATCAAAATGGCCAAAAAGGGACTTCTGCTCCAAGCTGGAGGAGGAGACAGATATTCGGCAGCTGTGGCGGGGCCTGAATGCAATCACCTCCAACAAGGCAAAACCAGGAGGCAGCTCGAATGTTGGCGAAACATCACTCCCTGACGAGCTCAATGCATTTTATGCACACTTTGATAGGGAGAACACTGATGTGCCATCCCGAGCTCCCATTCGCTGTGATGATATTACAGTCTCAGTCACAGAGGCCGACGTCAGGAAATCCTTCAGAAGGGTGAACCCTTGAAAAGTGCCTGGATCTGATGGTATACCTGGTTGTGTTCTAAAAACCTGTGCAGACCAACTGGCTGGAGTTTTTACGGACATTTCCAACCTGTCACTTCTGTGTTCTGAGGTTCCCACCTGCTTCAAAAGAGCATCAATAATACCGGTGCCCAAGAAGACAAAGGTGACATGCCTCAATGACTATCGACCAGTGGCACTAATGCCTGTGGTGATGAAGTGCTTTTAGAGGTTGATCATGGCGCAAATCAACTTCTACCTCGACAAAAACCTGGACCCACTGCAGTTCACTTACCACCACAACAGATCAACGGTGGATGCGATCTCGCTAGCCCTCCACTCTGCTCTGGTCCACTTGGACAACAAAAACTCATATGTCATCGATAACAGCTCGGTATTTAACACAATCATCCCCTCCAAGCTGGTTACCAAACTTGCAGAACTGGGTCTCTGCGCATCCCTCTGCAATTGGATCCTCGACGTCCTCATTCACAGACCACAGTCTGTTCGTCTTGGTGGACTCAATAACAATCAGCACGGGAGCACCTCAAGGCTGCGTGCTCAGCCCCCTGCTGTACTGACTCTATACTCATATAGCCAGTCATAGTGCGAACTCCATCATCAAGTTCGCCGACGACACCACTGTTGTGGGATGTATCACTGATGTGGATGAGTCAGAGTATAGAAGAGAGATCGAGCAACTGTCCATATGGTGCCAGCACAATAACCTGGCCCTCAACACCAACAAAACCAAGGAACTGATTGTGGACTTTGGAAGGAGTAGGATGGGGACCCACAGTCCTGTTTATATCAACGGGTCGATGGTTGAAAGTGTCAAGAGCTTCAAATTCCTGGGCGTGCACATCTCTGAAGATCTTTCCTGGTCCGTGAACACAGATGCAATTATTAAGAAAGCTCATAGAAACATAGAAACATAGAAAATAGGTGCAGTAGGCCATTCTGCCCTTCGAGCCTTCACCGCCATTCAATATGATCATGGCTGATCATCCAACTCAGTATCCTGTACCTGCATTCTCTCCATACCCCCTGATTTCTTTAGCCACGAGGGCCACATCTAACTCCCTCTTAAATATAGCCAATGAACTGGCCTCAACTACCTTTTGTGGCAGAGAATTCCACAGATTCACCACTTTCTGTGTGAAAAATGATTTTCTCATCTTGGTCCTAAAAGACTTCCCCCTTATCCTTAAACTGTGACCCCTTGTTCTGGACTTCCCCAACATCGGGAACAATCTTCCTGCATCTAGCCTGTCCAACCCCTCAAGAATTTTGTAAGTCTCTATAAGATCCCCCTTCATTTTTCTAAATTCTAGCGTGTACAAGCCGAGTCTATCCAGTCTTTCTTCATATGTAAGTCCTGCCATCCCAGGAATCACTGGTGAACCTTCTCTGTACTCCCTCTATGGCAAGAATGTCTTTCCTCAGATTAGGAGACCAAATCAGCGCCTCTACTTCCTGAGAAGATTATGGAGAGTCGGTCTGTCAAGGAGGACTCTCTCTAAATTCTGCAGGTGCATAGTGGAGAGCATGCTGATCGGTTGCATCGTGGCTTGGTTCGGCAACTTGAGCGTCCTGGAGAGGAAAAGACTACAAAAAGTAGTAAACACTGCCCAGTCCATCTTCGGCTCTGACCTCCTTTCCATCGAGGGGATCTATCGCAATTGCTGCCTCAAAAAGGCTGGCAGCTTCATCAAGGACCCACACCATCCTGGCCACACACTCATCTCCCTGCTACCTTCAGGTAGAAAGTACAGGAGCCTGAGAACTGCAACGACCAGGTTCAGGAATAGCTACTTCCCCACAGCCATCAGGCTATTAGGCTTGGACAAAACTCTGAACATTAATACCCCTTTATCTGTTATTTGACTTTATCAATTTATTTATTCATGTGTGTATTTACGTATATAATGGTATATGGACACACTGATCTGGTTTGTAGTCAATGCCTACAATGTTCTGTTGTGCTGAAGCAAAGAAAGAATTTCATTGTCCTGTCAGGGACACATGACAATAAACTCTTTTGACTTTGACTTTGACTTGACTTGACAATATATCTGGCCCACACATAAAGCCCCATATCTGACCCCCTGGTCTTAACCTTTTATGTTCAATTCCACAGGTGCTTATCTAATGTGGGAATCTTTTCTGGGGCACTTCACAGACCAAATTTGTATAACTGAAATGTGCTACATCCATTGGCTTCCTTGATATCAAACATTCAAGTCACTTTGTCAAAGAAATCATCAATTGGTTGAACACAATTTCTCATCCATAAAATTATACTCACGAAGCTGTATAAGTATTCTGTTACCATTTCCTTCATTTTCCAAACAAAGTCCTGAAGTCATTGTCACCCTTAATATTTTCAGTATTTTGCTGTCTTCCTCTCAGATGATATTCATTATGTGGTTGGTTGGAGTCAATATCAGCACAATAACTATATTAAACTTTGAATTTTCAGATGTCCTGGTTTAATCTAAAATTAAAGACAAATAATAACCTCCTCACACAATAATAACCTCCTCACACATTCCCCTGCAAGTATCTCTGTCCTTTAAAATATGCCCCTTTGAACACTCCTTGTCGATGTTCACCTACGTGTTCACTTAATAAAACAACGAGATTGGGGACATTTCTATTCAACGAGTCTAAGGAATTGTGGGGGGGGGGGGGTTAGAAATAGTCAGTGAGGTAAACAAACATAATAGTTGAGTGGCAAATGACAATGGTGCTACCTTCCCAATATTTAAGTGAAGGAAATAATGGGTTATCGGGACCTGCATGTTGGGTCAGACAGCCTGACACCTTGCATGTCATTTTAATATTACACTAATCCTATCCCCCTGGATATTCCGGATGAATAAATTAAGGTTTTGTCAACTAATTACAAATCAGGCTAATTACAAATCAATAACATTAGCCAACTCTGAAACATGAAGCGCTGAGCATGGGATCCAGACATCACGGACAACTGGCCTCAGTTCCCGCTCACATCTGGCAGTGCTCTCTGTCTGAACCAGGGGCCACAGAACATTTTTGAAAGTGGGGAGGCTGAGCGATCATTGATCACTGGCCTTGGGAGTACCCGGCAAGGGAGTGGAGCAACCGAGTGGGGAGAGGGTGTGGGAAGGGGTGTCCCCCCACCCACGGTAGGGACTTTTTGAAATTTGATGTATTAAAATCATGTTTTTATGCATTGTAGAAGTACGATTTCAATGTTTTTTGTTTAAAGTATTTTTAAGAGGTAACTTTCTAAGGGGTAACTTTTTCCACACAAAGGGTGGTGGGAGTATGGAACAAGCTGCCAGAGGAGGTAGTTGAGGTAGGGACTATCCAAACATTTAAGAAACAGTTAGACTGATACATGGATAGGACAGGTTTGGAGGGATATGGACCAAAAGCAGGTCGTGTAGCTGGTACATGTTGGCGTGTGTGGGCAAGTTGCGCTGAAGGGCCTGTTTTCACACTCTATCACTCTGTAAGACTACATTATACCTCTATCATGCATGAATGCTTTAAAATCAAATGGTCGAGTTTTATTGGCATATACTCAAGCATAGAAACATAGAAAATAGGTGCAGGAATAGGCCATTCGGCCCATCGAGCCAGCAATGCTATTCAATATGATCATGGCTGTTCATCTAAAATCAGTATCTCTTTCCTGCTTTTGTCCCCCATATCCCTTGATTTCGCTAGCCTCGAGAGCTAAATGTAACTCTTTCTTGAAAATATCCAGTGAATTGGCCTCCACTGCCATCTGTGGTAGAGAATTCCACAGATTCACAACTGCGTGAAGAAAGTTTGTCCTCATCTCAATCCTAACTGGCCTACCCTTTATTCTTAAACTGTGACCCCTGGTTCTGAACTCCCCCCACATCAGGAACATTTTTCCTGCAGTAAGTGAAAATCTAGCAGGCAAGTAGGATGCTTTCTCCAACCATCATCATTTGGAGGCCACTATCTTCCACCGTTTCTACCCAGTGCTTGGTACTTACTTCCAGCAGCCACTGGTTGTCCTCCAGGGTGCACTGAGCCGCAGCTTGATCCATGCCGGTCACCTGGGCAAATTCGGCACAGAGACTATTACGGCAGTGGCACAACGTTTCCGACACCTCCGATGGCCTGGGACCCTTGCACTGAGGCTGTTCCATGGTCGGAGCTGCAGCGAGCGATTCGCCAGCCTGGCAAACACTCGCCAGCCCGGCAAACACTCGCCAGCTCCGGCTCCCCGCTGCTTCTGCTTCCACCCCTTCCTCAGCCCTGGCTCTCCAACACCCGCGGCCCATGCAGTTGATATGAGTTTTGAAATTTTCGTTGATCACAGAATTTCTCACGACAGAGCGTGAAATTTGTGATCAGCGTGAGAGCGTGAGAATTTGGCGAAATGCGTGATTCTCACACTCAATGCGTGAGAGTTGGCAGCCCTGTTATACGGCACCATCAATCTTTTTTTATTTTTATGTTTTCGGGTGGTACGGTGATGCAGCGGTATAGTTGCTGCCTCACTACGCCAGCAACACAAGTTTGATCCTGACTGTGGGTGCTGTCTGTACGGAGTTTGCACGTTCTCCCCATGACCATGTGGGTTTTCTCCGAGATCTTCAGTTTCCTCCCACACTCTAAACACGTACAGGTTTGTAGGTTAGTTGGCTTGGTATAAGTGTAAATTGTCCCTAGTGTGTGTAGGATGGTGTTAATGTGCAGGGATCGCTGGTCGGTGCGGAGTCTGTGTTTCCGCACTGTATCTGAAAACTAAACTAAATTTGTGTTTGACAGGAACTGATTCAGTGGACTAACCGTTTGACCATATTCATTAATGGAATAAAATATTTTGCGGATTTCTCTGAATTAGAGAAAAAAAATGTTTCTAATGCAGGAGGCATTTGCAAAGTAAACAGGTCAATTGAGTTCCTACACAATCTCCTTATCCCCCCCCCAACCCCACATAATTTTCACCCTCTCTTCAATTAATGGATTACCTCCTCCATTACTATTCCTCCGAGTTCACTTTATAATGATCATGCCTCCAATGTTTAATTCCATTGTTTAGTTTGAATGATTTAGAACAGACCATATCAGAATAAAGTAATCATGGTAAACAAGAAAAATCTATTGGACAAAACATAAACATAAACATAACTGCTCAATGTGCATTTCCTTTTTGGAATCAAATATCCAGAGATCAAATATCGCAATGAATGTATATATATATATCTTTCACAGTAACATTACAAAGATCCTTTGCATCTTTGCATACCTTATTAATGTTCCTACGAACAGCCCATAACTTATTTCAAAAGCATAGGTTGGGACTATTATTCTTGTAAATGTTATTATATCCTCAGCTTGAGGTAGTTACTACTACAGCTGCGCCTGCTGTTCCCTGGACACTTCAATCCAAAGTTTGCACTGTGGAGATTCTCCCAATAATGTATCAGCACAAACCCTTCTGGGAGCTTGAAACAATTCCAGAAGAAAACTAAAGGATTCATTATACATGTTTTTTTTTTGTTAAAACATTTGGTTTTTCATTTTTCTTGGGAGTAAAACATTGCTGTTTGAGAGACAAAAAACAAAAATGATAACTAAAACAGCTTTGCATTGGTATGTGCTGAGAACATTAACATAAAAACCTTTCTTCATTGTTCTTGTGCAGAAGTATCTCTAGTTCTGTTCACTGGAGGGGCGTTTCACCAAATGTCTCCTCACTAACACAAGGATCTCCAAAAAACAACGTTATTGATAAATAAATTATGAAATGTAGTGTTTACTAATAGGCAATTACTTAGTATGTGTGAGCTGTCTACTTTAATCAGAGTTCCAGGCTTCCAATTTGATGGGCCAAAATGTTTCCAACATTTATGAACAAATGTAAATATGTGTTACATTTATATGAATCCTGATATCATACTGCTTTCATTGGTGTATTTTTAACTGAAAATCCAAGTCAGAATTGGATTCAGGGAAGGAAAGGACAGGGTTATATTTTGGTAGCTGTTTAATTTGGTAGCTTCGGAATAAAAATGAAGTTGCTTAAATTTTAGCATATTATCAATATTTTCCAAATTATTGTTACAATTCAATCAATCGTTTTACGATTGGGAAAACAATGAGTATTCACGGCGATTGTATGGCCTGTATATGTAATACTAATGCTTATATATTGTTAGGTGTATACCCGATTAAGAATACTACCATGTGATCAATGGCTCTCCATGTACATATGGTCATATTGAGCAGGCTTGAACCAATAGCCTGTAAGAATAAAGCAAACAAAGATAATATACCGTCTTTCTCCGTTCTTTTTTTAGAAACGCTAATCAGTTGTATCGTCTAGTATCCCAGAGAGTGTGCTGATAGAGTGAAATACTTCAATAATTTCCGATTTCTTCAAGTATATTTACATGATACATGATTTTGCTTTGTTTAGAGATACAGGGTGGAAACAGACTCTTCAGCCCACTGAGTTGATGCTGACCACCGATTCCCATTCTCTAGTTCTATACTACACACGAGGAAGAATTTACAGAATCCAATTAACCTACAAATCTGCATGGTCTTTGGAATGTGCGAGGAAATCGGAGTGCCTGGGGGAAACCCACATGGTCATAGGTAGAACGTACAAACTCCATACGGACAGCACCATAAAATAGTCAGGATCGAACCGGGTCTCTGGCACTGTAAGGCAACAACTCTCCCGCTGCACTGCTGTGCTGTCTCAGAATTACTAAGTAATAAAACACCCCATCCTTTCTGCCAAGTTTTAACTTTAAATGCATGTTGACGCAGCGGCAAAGCTACTGCCTTACAATGCCATAGACCCAGGCATGATCCTGACTACGGGTGCTTGTCTGGACAGAGTTTGTACGTTCTCCCCATGACTTGCGTGGGTTTTCACTGAGATCTTCGGTTTACACCAAAGATTCACAATTGAATTGTTAATTGGCTTAGTAGGTTAATTGGCTTAGTATTAATGTAAATTGTCCCTGGTGTGTGTAGGATAGTGTTAGAGTGCGGGGATCGCTGGTCGGTGCGAACTCGGTGGGCGGAGGGGCATCTTTCCGCGTTGTATCTCTAAAAAAAAACTAAACTAAAGCTAAGCTTATTTTTGCCCATGTATGTGTAACCTTGTGAACCATGATGTGATTTCGCTAAAAAGGCAGGACATAACTGGTATTGCTGGATCTTTGACCACAAACTATAATATATATATATTTTAAAAATATTGTTTTAAATTTATTAGAGGTAAATACATCAATGTACATCACATATATATTGTTACAATCATTGTACCCCATAGTTTTATGGCTTTTAAAGAAAAATAATAGAAAGAAAGAGAGTGAAGTAGGTGAAAAGAGTTGTGAAAGTGAAAGAGCGTGACAAAGGAGAGAAGAAACCCTTGGTCAAAGAATTAGAGAAAGGGGGTTAAGAGATAGACCCTAGAAAAGAAAAGGAAAAAAGAAAGAGAGACAAAGAAAGAGAAAAGAAAAAAAAAAGCCAGTTACTATATTATATATATCACGCAAAAAGAATCCACCAACTCGATAGAAGCGCTCTGATTTTCCTGCCAGGCGAAGTCTCATATCTTCCAGATGTAATGTTTCAAACATAGTTGAAATACACATATTTAATGTTGGTATAGGACCATTTTTCCAGAATTTTAAGATTAGCTTTTTTCCTATTATTAAGCCGTAATCAAATAGATTCTTTTGATACACATTTAATTCCGAACTACCTTCTGTCATTCCGAAAATAATCCATTCTGGCTTTGGTGTCATTTTTAATTTAAACAGTTTTATGAAAATTTCAAAGATTTCAATCCAAAACCTTTGAATTTTTGTACAAAAGATAAATGAGTGCGCTATAGTAGCATCTTGACACTGGCATTTATCACAAATTGGTGAAATGTTAGGGAAAAATTTATTTAATTTAGTTTTTGAGTAGTATAACTCTGTGTAAAATTTTAAATTGTATTAAAGTGTGTCTTACGTTACTTGAGCATATGTGCACATTTAATAAGTACTCTTTCCACCTTTCATTGGACATTTTTATGCTTAGTTCGTTTTCCCACTCACCTCTGATACCTTCCGTTGTTGGTATTACTGCATTTAGTATAATATATATATATGAAATTAAATTTGCTGATTCCGCCTTTGTATTCATTACTTCATCTAGTAAGTCTAATGGCATTTTGTGAAATTCTTGTTTGTGCATGTTATTTCAGATAATCACATATTTGGAAACATTTAAAATACTGATTGTTACCCAGATTATATATCAGTTGTAATTGTTTGAATGATAATAGTTTTCCCGTATCATACAAATCTCCCAAAGTTTTAATTCCTGCTCTTTCCCATTGTACAAATGCTTTATCTATAATTGAGGGTTTAAACGGGGTTTTTAGCAATAGGAGATAGGAGAGATAAGTTCCTTAATTTTAAATTGTATTTTATTTGTTTCCAAATTCTGATTGTACTATATATAATTGGGTTTTTGTTATAGTTTGTATTATTCATCGTCATTGGTGAAAGAAGGATCGCACCAATATTAAAAGGGGAGCAGTCCTCTTTCTCCATAATGATCCATTCCGGTTGATGAAGAGAATTATCCAACAATTGAATCATATTTCTAATATTTATCGACCAATAATAGTACATAAAATTAGGGAGTGCTAATCCCCCTACTACTTTGGGTTTATTCAGGTGTGGTCTTTGTATTCTATGGGACTTATAATCCCAAATAAAATTTGTAATATCTGAGTCCAATTTTTTTTTAAACTTTTTGGGTAGATATAATGCGATTGATTGGAACAAGTATAGAATTTGTGGTAGAAAAATCATTTTTATGGCGTTTATTCAATCTATTAAGGACATCGGAAGCGTTTTCCAGAATGTAATTAAATTATGTAGTTTCTTAAGTACAGGGTTACAGTTTGCTTTAAACATGTCTTCATATCTTCTAGTAATTTCAATACCCAAGTATTTAAATTTTTCTACAGCTATTTTGAAAGGAAATTCTACGAGATGTGTAGAATCTTTCGGTTTTATTGACATGATTTCACTTTTATTCCAGTTTATTCTATAACCTAAAAATGAACCAAAATCCTCAATTAAATTTAAAATGTTGGCTATAGTGATATGAGGCTTTGTGATGTACAAAAGTACATCATCAGCGTATAATGATATTTTATTGTTGGAATATTTTGTCTTATATCCATGGATATTCAGATGAGTTCTAATACTTTCCGCTACTGGTTCAATTAGGAGGGCAAATAACAACATGATAATGAACCACCTTGTCAATTACCCCTTGACAGTTGAAATTTCGTGGATAAAATATTATTAGTTAATATTCTGGCCTTTTGCTTATTATGTATTAATTTAATCCATTGAATGAAATTCTCTCCCAGTTGAAATTTTTGCAATACCTTAACCATATACTTCCGTTCAACCTGATCGAATGCTTTCTCTGCATCCAGCTAAATAATTGCGAGATTTGGATCTTTAGTTTGGTGTGAGTGCATGATGTTAAGCAGACGTCTCAAATTATTAAATGAATGTCTCTTAGGGATAAATCTCGTTTGATCCGGATGTATTAGTTTAATGGCATACTTACTTAATCTTTTTGCTAATATTTTTGCTAATATTTTTTGATCTGTATTTAACGTCTCGATAGCTCTATAAGATCCAGGTTCATCCTCATCTTTATTTTTCTTAAGTATTAATGTAATCGTAGATTCTGCTAAGGTATCAGGTAATATTTTTTCTCTGAAAGCGTGTGTGTACATTTTCTGTAGACGAAGACTAAATATATCGTAAAAACTTATAGAATTCATTACTGAATCCATCAGGACCTGGTGTTTTTCCATTTTTTAATGAGAATATTGTTTCTTCTATTTCCTTATTTGAGATTTGTGCTCCCAATTCCTCTTGTTCCTGCAATTCTAGTTTGGGAAGATTGCAATTATCCAGAAACTCAGTGACTTTGTCTGTGGTCTGTTGTACAAATTCTCGTAATTTTTTGGTAATGTCAAATTCTGAATTTAATCTTTGAAATCGTGTATTTCTTTTCTCGATTTTTTAACTGGCGTGCGAGAAGTTATGGGGCTTATCCCCAAATTCAAACTGTTCCTGTCTTGTAATTTGGAATAATCTTATAAAAAAAAAAAAAAAAAAAAAACTTTTTTTTTTTTCTCTGATAGTAATTATTTAATTTAAATTTTAGTATTAATATTTTATTATGTTTATCCATGGATGGGTCTTTAGCATTATCTATATCCAATAGTCCAAATCTAGGTGCCGTTGTTCATGTCTTTTTTATTTATTCTAATGATGAGATTAAAACACCTAATAAAATTGAAAGATTCCCATAGTCAAGTTGGTGATGTGTCTGGCATGTCATTTATTTTGAAAAAAAGATCCATTTGCTGTCTTAGATATATACTCCCTTGCGGGTCTTTTAAAATTTGGGGGTTATACCTCCAGAACGATTTAATCTTAGACATTCCTTCTATTAAAAAAAAAGTCAGGGGGGAATGATCTGAAATCGTATTTGTATGGTATTTTGGATTTAGAGTATATGGAATTAATTTTGTGTCTACCAGGAACTAATCTATACGTGAATAAGTCTTGTGTACTGATGAATGGAACAAATATTCCTTGCCGGTCGGATTTGCAATCCTCCAAACATCGGTTATATTTGTATTTTTTATATATGTGTTTAAAAGTTCACTAGTTTTAGATTTCATATTACCTTGCTGTTTTTGATTGGGTTTATCTAAATAAGGATCTAACACAGTTAAAGTCTCCCACAATTATAACATTCTGGTAATTATATTCTGTGATTATATTCAAAATTTTAATTTAAAAATGCGGATTATCAAAGTTAGGAGCATATATATTTACCAATGTGATTGGGATGGCATGGATCTCACTGGTGACTATCAAATATCTCCCATCCTTATCTGTTAAGGTATTTTTCTGTTTCAATGGTATACCTTTGCGAATAATGATTGATGTGCCTCTGGATTTTGACGTGTATGACGAATGAAAAGTTTGACTTATCCAGTTGGCCCTCAATCTAACTTGATCTCGAACTTTAAGATGTGTTTCTTGGAGAAAGATAACATCTGAATTAAATGCTTTCAGCTGTGCTAAAATCTTACCCCTTTTAATATGTTCGTTAGCCCCCCTAATATTCCAACTGCAAAATGAGATTCCTCCCGATTTATTTTGTTTAGTGTCTTGCATTTTGGATAGGTTTAGTACCTATGTATTTTGCGGTGCAACTGCACCTCAGGTCTTTAAGTAATGGGGGAACATTCAACCTACCAAGTTCAATTTGTGGATTCCTTTTGCGATTCTCCTTGAATAAAAAAACACAACATGTGATTAATTGTGATAGTTTAAAAAAAAATGGTAAAAGTGAAAATACAGTGACCGAGCTTGTTGGCACTGTAATAAATGGCCCACCTGTTGGTGGGAGAAAACATTATATCGACTTCCGTTGTTGATGTTAATAAACAAATAGCTCCGTTCCATCAATTAGTCATAACATATCCATACTAGAGTGGAGCCGGTTCAAAATCAACTATATAGTACCTAATTGCAGTTTATATATATCCATTTCATATGTATTCCCAGATATATCTAACTGTTTTATCCACAAAGTATTAAGCATCAGTCTTTACCTCGATAATAATCAGCTATTGGTTGAAGGGGCTACCTAGGGCAGGCTTCTGGATCTGAGCCAGGAGCCCGTCATCCCCCTCACAACCCGGATATAAATCTGCTTAAAACTTATTAAGATATTAAGTTATACATGTTAGTTTGTAAATCATCCCCTTACTATCGATCTGGTTAATATTCATTACAATTTCTATGATAGTATTCTATGTTTTAAGTGTTAAAAGTGTTACTTCTATAAGATTAGGTTTATTCAGTTAAATTCTTAAACCACGGTAATTGCTCTGTTCAGATTATATTGTAATGCTCTGTATTCAGTGTTTATCTTTTTCCGCTTCACTTTGAACCCAGTATATCCTTGAATTAACATTCCTCGATAAGCCGTCGAGTCAAAACACAAGGAGAGTTCCATCTTCTGGTGAACACATTTCATGGTGAAATAATAAAGAGAAAAAATATCCATACAGTTCAGCTTTTAAGTTACTTATTCTCTTCCACGATGGTTAAGGCATATTTATATGCACTCCCCGGATTTGTAAACGATTTTTGCTGATCCTTGTAAGAAATTAGCATTTTCGTGGGAAAGTAAACTCCATATCTGACTCCCTTCACGCCTTGGAGAGTTTGCTTTACCTTAAATAACTGATTTCGTTTCTGCACAACTTCATAGGGATAATCCCTAAATATGTTGAAGGTTGTCTGCTCGTATTTCAGTGGCACCCCATATTTAATATTACTCATAACCTCTTCCACATCAGAAATGTCCCAGAATTTCACAATGATCTGATGTGTGTATTCTGGGATTTTTGTTTGAATCTCGGAATTCGATGTGCCGCTTCAATTTTCGGATGGTTAGGAAGATTTAGAGCTTCTTTAATTAAATCCGCAGCAAACCCCCGAGGGTTATCTCCCTCGGCTTCCTCGGGTACTCCTACTAATCTTAGATTAATGCGTCTCGAACGAGCTTCCAAGTCTAAGCACTTATCCGAACATTTTGCCAGCTGTTTTGCAGTGAGGTCGTGCTGTATCTTCATTTTCTCCATATCCTTGGCCATTCGTCCCATCCCTTCCTCTATCTCTTTCATTGTTTTCACATATGAGGAGACAGTCTCATGCACTGCAAAAAACTTCTTAGTAGTGTCTTCTTCCCCTTGTCCATTCGCTCCAATAGTTCAACTGTCACATCTTCAATTCTTTTATTTACTGTGCCGATCGAATCCTGCATAGACTCAATAACTTTCAAATCGCCCGTGTTCGTATTCAGCATTAGCTGATCCATCATATCTTTCATCATTATTTCCATGTGCGTTCCGTCCACCTTTTCATCTTTCAGTTCTCTTACCATTTGCTTTAAGTCCTCCAAATCTTTCTCCTTATCTGCCTTAGCTCTTGTAGACATTTCGGAAGGCAGTTTTCTTCAAGAGCCCCTTCAAAAGTCGATTCCTCGAGCTCTTCAGGCTCTTTCTCAGAGCTCCAGTAAAGTTTTGAAATGCTTCTCTGAGGACTCTGAACAGAAACTGGATTTTGCATTTAAAGGGTTAAATCCACAGTTTAGACTTCCGGTGGCGCTATGGAGGGCTAGAAAGCAACGGCCAGCCAGCTCCGTGAAAAAAAACGAGGAAAAACCAGGGAGAAAAGACCTACCTGCTGCCTGCTGTTTTTGCACCGGCTGCCGTGAGTGACGTCATCAGACGCGCGACTCGTAATGGCAACAACACAGCGCAGCCTCGCGATAAAACAAAACTAAAACACGTGAAAATGGCAGAACAAGAACAGGGCACTGACAATGTGTCGAAAAAAAAAAAGGACACTATCCCAATAAGCGAATTGTCGAAAAAACACAAAATCATGAAGAACTCAAAGTTTTTATTTTTGTACAAAAAGTTATTTTTTTGTTACAAGAAATGCAGAGATGCCAGGGAGTGTCCCCGGATTCCGCCGTATTCGCCGTATTTTGTCACGAGCCGGCGAAAATAAACCTTTTTACGGTGTTCCGGCACACATGCCTGTTACGGAACACCGCCTCGGCCTTTCACATAACCCCCTCCTTGGTCACGCCGGCGCCATGTGTCCCCGTTGGCAGCTATTCCTCCCGTGGTGCACAGCTGCACTTTGTCCCTTCGATGTTGTCCCGGTTTGCACGGCGTCCGCCAGCCTATTTGGGACTTTGCCGGGCCCGATGAATGGAGCAGTTGGGGGAGGGTTGCGGGCCCCAGTTCAGGCCGGCGAGTTGCTAGCGCAGTGGGGGAGGTTGCCGGGTTGCCCGGGCCCCAGTGGCCGCACGGCTTTCCACTAGCGACAGTGGGGGAGGGTTGCCGGGCCCCATGGCCGCGCAGTGGGCCGCGCTTTGGCGCAGATGGGGAGGGTTGGGGGAGGGTTGCGGGCCTGCTCCAATTCGAGGCCCACGTGCCACGCCACGCCCGGCCCCAGAAAGCGGCACTTTCTTGCGGCCGCCCAAGCCGGCCCTCTGCGGCACTTTCTTGCCGCCATCCAGCCGGCGCTCGTCCACCCCCCCCACCCCCCTAGCCCAATCCGGGCCTCCCCCCCCCCACCCCAAGTGGCGCTCGCAAGACCCACCGCCGGGAAATTGCCATAACTACCCGCCGCGGCTGGCCCGCTGAAGATCTGCACCTGCGCAAGGCGCAGACCCGCGGCAACACCCCAAGTCCGGCACGCGCCCACCTGCGACTTCAAACACAGTGCGCTCAGAGCGCAGACACCCGCCGGCAACAACCCCAAGTTGTACAAGCATTTAACCCCATTTGTTACGGACAAATGGTTACTTAACAGTTGGGAGTTGGAAGTTAAAGACTGAATTGGCAAAAATGAAAATTAAGGAAGAAATAGAAAAAAATCAAGGAGGAGATGAAGGATGTTAAAGTCTGAAATTAAATACCTCGGCGCCACGGAATTATCTGACAAACTCCGAAAGGAAATTGCAGAAGTATTGATGGATCAATCTGCAAGTATAGTAGAAGAGATGAATGAAAAAATCGAAAATAAGGTGGAAATAGAAATGGAACCCGTGGTTGAAGAAATCAAGGAACAGTCGACAGCCATAAAGAACCTTGAAGAACTAGTCGAAACAAGTACTCAGACTATGAAAACACTCCTCAAAGAAAATCAACGTTTATCTGACTTACTGGGGAAAATAACTGATAAGTGTACCGAGTTGGAAGGACTCCAGAGAAGACAGAACCTAAGGATCGTGGGTATTCGAGAAGGGAGAGAAAAGAATCAAGATACCCGAGAGTTTACTGCAAACTTACTGCAAAATGTTTTATCTCTGGAACAAAAGCCTTTACTAGCCCGAGCACACAGAGTAATGAGACGTTATACAAAGCAAGACGCCCCTCCAAGACAAATATAGTAAAAGTCCAGTATGATACATGTCCTGGAGGAGATGATGAAGAAAAATTATAAAAGTAGAAATCTTACATATGAAGAAGATTCGATCAGCATCTACCGAGACTATCCAGCAGAGTCTCCAAGAAACGAAATGCGTTCAAGGAGACTAAAAATAATTTTGGAGGGAAGTGAAGAATCTGAAGTACAGTCTGAGGTACCAGCCACCCTGAGAATTACCTACACAACCAGGGAAGAACATTATTTCAAAAACCAGCAGATGCAATGAGCTTTGCCCAACGGGATTAAGGAGCGAGAGGTATAGACTGAATGAAAGCTTCAAAGATGAACTATAACAACAATTAAATTGTATTTTCAAGATCGGTAATGACTAGGGACTATGGACTTGTTTCATCTAAAGAAGATGGAGAAGGATGCGGGATGGGAGATTTGGGGAGATACGGATTGGAGACGCTCCTATGGATACTAATAATTAGAATAGTAACACTACTAATATTAATACCAACTAACACATACTAAAATTAATACTCTGATATTATTATTAATTAAAGCTAATAACTACCAATTAATGATTAACAAAAACTATAGCTGAGTTTTAGGATTAAGTAACTAGTAAATATAAAAAAAAAAAAATACACAAAAATATAAACTTTGACTTTATTTATCCCCTGGTACTTTTTATTTATTTTTTATTTTTACTTTTTTCTTATATTTTTCTTTCCCTTTTTCTTATTTTTTATTATTATTTTTTAAGATTTTCTTATTTTATTGCTTTTAATAAGTTAATTAAGTATAGATATTATCAAATACTTGACTGATGGATTTTGTACACATCAGAGTTTAATACTCCTGGTTAAATATTTGTATGGAATAACAATTTTAATGAATCATGGCAATGGATAAATTAGTAACATCGACTACGGAAGTCTATAGATTGCTGGCCATGGTAGTATGGCTAACACTAACTACACCAATATTAGATGTAGTTTCTTTCTTTGTGCACCCTATTAATTTGTGCACCCTATTAATCTATCCTTTTTTAATATTATTTCTTGTTATTATTATTTTACTTTGAATGGAGTTAGTTATAAATTAATGCAAAGGATGGTATATACGAGAGAGATACTCACGGGTCTTGAAATTCGTAATATTCGGAGTTCGGACGTGTAAAGTCGGGTATGTCGAGGCTGAACCATGTTGCCCTATTATATATTCCTTTAGATTAAAAGATGCAAGACTTACAAATGAATATGGGGAATGGAGGAATAACGTTTTGTAGCTGAAATGTTAAAGGTATTAACAAACCAATTAAAAGAGGTAAAGTATTAGCACATTTAAAAGCACTTAAAGCAGATGTGGTATTCATCCTAGAGACACATCTAAAAAAGAGGCAGAACATAGATTAAAAAAGGGGCTAAATGGATTGACAAAGTGTATCTCTTCTTTCACACACAAATCTAGTGGTGTAGCAATATTAATTCATAAAGGCACTTCATTTAAACACACTTCAACAATAATTGATAGCGATGGTAGATATATTATTGTAATAGGAGAATTATACACACAAAAAAAGATTTTTGTCAATGTATACGGCCCAAATTTTGACAGCCCACTGTTTTTAAAAAAAATATTTAATACTATTCCGGAATTATCACAACACAACTTAATAATTGGAGGAGATTTCAATTGTACACTAGATCCTTATTTGGACAGATCATCAAAACAACGGAAACTCAAATCGCATTCCAGTGATCTATTAAATGCATATATATGATACTAGTAATATTAAAAAGATGTTTGGAGAATGCAAAACCCACTCAGCTGGACGGGAATACTCATTTTACTCACTGTGCATAAAACTTATTCAAGAATAGATTATTTTTTGGTAGATTTAAAACATCCCATTCACTTATAATTCAAAAATATCATAATATTATAATTTCATATCACGCACCTTTAACTTTTATGATTTAAAATAAACTGGTTAAAACGGAAAAACAGGGACAATGGTGATTTAACCCACAAATTTTAAAAGACAAAATAACTCAAGAATACATCACAGAACAGATCAAGATTTTCTTTGAAATAAATGATACGCCAGAAATATCTTCGTCCCTATTATGGGAAAACTTTTAGAGCGTATCTTCGGGAATTATGATATCCTCTCAAGCATTTTATATAAAGAGAATCGGAGGGAACAACAGGCATTGGGAAAGAGATCAAACAATTTAGATACAGAAACGCTGTTAACCAAACCATGATAAAAACATAATAAAATCTTTGCATTGAAATATAAATTGAAATAAAATACAGTCAGACCAAGTTGTAAAACTATACCAATATACTAAACAAATACAATTTGAATTCGGAGATAAACCACAAAAATTTATTGGCTCGTTAATTACGAAAATTGGAAGAATGAGAAAAATTAATCCATAGGATTAAATCAAACAAAGGGAAATTATTAGTACACAAACTAAAGATATAAATGAGAGATTTTTGCAATATTATAAAAATTTATATTCAGCCCAAAACGACAGAAAATCGAATAGGAGTAGAAAACATTTTAAAAAAATTGTAATCTTAAAGGACTGGAATTCAGAAAATAGAGAATCACTCAACGCTGAAATAACTACTAAAGAAAATCAAAGAAGCTATTAGGTCATTAAAAAAATGGTAAAACTCCAGGACCGGATGGTATTGGATCAGAATTTTTATAAACATTCTATGATATGATTACCTCCACGTTTGAAGACACTTTATGAACACATTTATGCACAACAGAAGTTACAGAAACATTAAATGAATCTATTATAACACTTATACCTAAATTTAGATAAAAAAATCTGATGATCCAGGGTCGTATAGAGCCATAGCTCTTTTAAATACTGATCAAAAAATATTAACCAAAATACTAGCACACAGACTAAATACAGTGATTAATAAAGTAATTCATTCAGATCAAACAGGATTTATACCACAACAATACTCCTCAAACAACCTGAGAAGATTATTCAATATTATATACTCGAAAAGAAACATTAATAAAGATTTATCAATTATTTCATTGGACGCAGAGAAAGCTTTCGATCAGATTGAATGGTCTTATTTATTTTCGAAACTTTTCAGTTGGGAGAGAAGTTTATAGGGTTAAGCTACTATATACCAAGCCAACAGCTAGAATATTAATAAATCAAATGTTAACAACTAAATTTAATTTATTCCATGGCTGTAGACAAGGTTGTCCTCTATCTCCACTACTGTTCGCACTGGCAATTGAACCATTAGCACAGCACGTCAGATTACATCCTGAAATATATGGGTATGAAACCAAAGAAACTGAAAATAAAATCTCTTTATACGCAGATGATGTATTACTTTATATTACAAAACCGGAAATTAGTATTCCTAACTTATTAGATTTAATAACTCAATTTGGATTGATTTCAGGATATAGAATTAATTGGAATAAAAGTGAACTTATGCCAATAATGGGAAACAACTCACATATATTACAACAATATCCTTTTAAGATAGCAAATGAAAAAATCAAATATCTTGGAATTCATGTAACAAAAAGATATGATTCTTTATTTAAATCTAATTTCCCACCCCTATTGAATAAACTACTTAAGATTATCCTATATTGGAAAACATTACCTATTTCAATGCTAGGTAGAATTAATGTGATAAAAATGATTTTTCTTCCGCAATTATTATACCTGTTTCAAATGATCCCAATATATCTTCCTAAACATTTTTTTAAGAAAGTGGATTCTATAGTTACCAACATTATTTGGGATTATAAGAGCCATAGAATAAATAAAAAATATCTAAGTAAATCAAAAATGAATGGAGGTTTTGCATTGCCTAATTTTATGTTTTATTATTGGGCAGTTAATATTAAAAAGATTAATTTTTGGTTGGAAGAAGTAGATAAACAACCAAACTGGTTAAAAATGGAAAAGGAAGATTGTTCACCTTTTGATATTAGCTCGATTTTATTTGCTAATACTAAAAAATTACATTAAAAAGTTATAGACAAAATCCAATAATAGAAAGTGGCATAGTATTTGGAAAACAATTAAAGAAAACATTAAAATTAGAAAGTATACCACTGGCTCTTCCCTTTGCAAATAACACCACTTTTACCCTTCAATGATGGATTAATGGATTTTTTTTAAATGGAAGAACTATGGAATAAAGTTAAGATGGGTGATCTCTACAGGAAAAGTTTATTCCTTTCATTTCAGGAATTACAACAAAATTATGGATTACACTCAAAAGAGTACTTTAGATATTTACAAATTAGAGACTATGTTAAATCAAAACACACAGGATTTTAGAAATAGAAAGACAGGAATTTTTAGATGAAATGACTAATAAATATCCGAATACAGAAAAATTAATATCATATATTTATAATATTTTACTGGAAAATGATTTACCAAACTCGGATATATACAGGCAAGCATGGGAGAATGAATTAGGACAAACAATTAGTGGAGAAGTATGGAATGAAAGTTTACAACATATACACCACTGCTCATTAAATGCCAGACACCCCCTGATACAATTTAAAGTTTTACATAGATTACACTTTTCGAAATCCAAATTAAACAGAATGTTTTCAAATGTTTCTGCTATATGTGATAAATGTCAGCATTTAGAATCTAATCTAATGCATTCATTCACAAAATGTATTAAAATTACTAATTTTTGGATAGAAATGTTTAACATAATCTCGAAAGTAGTTAATGCAAATCTGACTCCAGACTCAAAATTAATCATATTAGGAATAATAGAAATGGATCATCTACTAACAACACAGCAAATAATTTTTATTGGTTATAGTTTAATAATTGGTAAAAAAAACTAATACTAAGATTTTGGAAAGGTTCTACATCCCCCACAATCAAAATGTGGATTACAGAAATGTCAGAGACACTTCATCTGGAAAGACTAAGGCTTGTCCTTTTGGACAAGCTAGATCAATTCAGAGGAATATGGCCTCCATTTATTGAATACTTAAAGGGTCAAGGAGGTCCGGTTCGAGGGCCTGACTGAAGCCTGAATGAAGGAATAGATGAAGAACTATATACAATAGACCACGCATATATCTCCAATGAAGAATATCTCGCTTAATACTCCACTCATTTTATCGATTTTCTACTTATATTTTATTTCTTTTTATTATTTCTCTTTACTATTTTCTGTTATAAAATAATAAAAAACATAGAAGTAGAAGTAAGAACGGCTGTAAACTTTAAAAATATTAAGAATGTATGTGACGAATAATATGTTTTTTCTTTTTTGATTTTATGTTATTCCTTCTTAATATGTATTTACTTCTAATAAAAATATTTTACAAAAAAAATCCACAGTTTAATGCACAGCACTTACTAATGACGTCATCAGCACAGCATTCAGAGGCTCCGGTAAATTTTTAAATCAGTCCCGATCTATAGACCCAGTTTTAATGCGCAAAATCGCAAGTTTTCAGGAGCAGAGCTATGTGTGGTGACTGTTACCAAAACATGGCACCACTGGAATTGAGTAGATGATTTTCCAAAGAGGAGCAACTGAGCAGACTAAGCTTATGGTCTCTAGAACCTAGAAGATAAAAATGATA
Source organism: Okamejei kenojei (assembly GCA_035221665.1). Lineage (NCBI taxonomy): Eukaryota > Metazoa > Chordata > Chondrichthyes > Rajiformes > Rajidae > Okamejei > Okamejei kenojei. The sequence continues at coordinate 51,976,486 of CM069134.1, read as the reverse complement.
GGTGGATTTGCAAAATTCTTACAGGGCAAACGTCAAAATAATTTTCCATTTGCTAGCTGCCTTGACGCAAGGATCACAATCTTAAAATAAGGGTTGGCCATTTAGGAATGCAATGAGAAAAAAAAAAATACATTGCTGAAATGGTCATGAAACTTTAGAATTATTTACCAAGAGGCCGGTGAAAGTTTGGTTCCAGTGTATGTTCAAGCTAGAAATTGATATATTTTTGGATATCAAGGGAGTTGATGAAAGTCGGGGCAGTACAGCAAAGTGGCACAAAGACTGGAGGTGGAGTAGTCATGAGTTATTGACTGGCTTAATCTTGATTTTCTTTCTCCGCTCAAGTATCATGTGAAATATGCCAGCATTGCGCAGTTCAATAACAAACTTTGTTTTATTATTTCAGGTTGTACCGTACTCCACAGAATATTGATCTTTGGCCTGCACTGATGGTTGAAGATATAATTCCTGGTACAAGAGTTGGACCCACACTCATGTGCTTGTTAGTAACTCAGTTCAAAAGACTGAGGAATGGAGACAGGTAGGACACTTTTAAAATGAATGTAAAAAACAAGATGTGACAATTAAAGAAAGCCATAATATTATTGTACTGTATACACTTCAAATACTAACCATAGAGTTGAAGTGCTTCTCTGGCACTGCTTATTGTAGATCAGATTAAATATAAATTTATTTATAGTTGTTTCTTTTGTTCTGTCACAAAGAGCTATATTCGTGGGGAAAAATAGTTTATATTTCTTGTGTGTGTATGAATTAATATTAGTTAACATGTGGGTCAGAACATCTCGCAAAATGTTCTCAGCCCATTTAGGTATTCTTACATTCTGTGATACTTATCAGGATCATAAACATGGAAGAATACAGCACAGGAACTGGTTCTTGGGCTCTCTATGTATATGCTGAACATAATGGAAAGATAAACTAAGCTCATCTGCCTGCACATGTTCCAAATCCCTTCAATGCATGCACATCAATGTGGTTATCCAAAAAGCTCTTAAAATAATCAGGTCAAATCTTTTGTTCTGATGAAACCATCAATCTAAAATGTTAACTATGCTTCACTCTTCACAGATGCTATTTGTAGTAAAGGTTAAAGTAGAAAATAGATAAGACAAAAGGCTCAAATGGAACTGAGTCTATAGTTTAACTTGTGTCCATTGCATCAACTATGAGTGTGAAACACCTCTTACCTGTATCCACCTATGACTCATCACACTTTGTCCCACCACCACCTCTTTTCCAACTTTCTCTCTCCCCCCCTCCCACTTTATAAAATTAAATAGCTACTTTAAAACCTTCTTGACTCAACATCAAGTCCAGCAAACTCATTGATAAGAACTTTTTTTTGGACAAACACCGATAATATTTATAATTCCTGTGACCATGACATCATAAGAAATTGAAGAAATTACATGAGCTCTCAATTCTGTTCACCAAAATATCTTGGATGATACTTTTACTCAGCTCAACCTTTCCATTTATCCCTATTTTCTTTGAAACTTCTAAATTACAAAACTATGGTAGTTCTGCCTTGAATGTAGTTAACCATTGAGCATCCAAAGCACCGAGGGATAGAAAGACTCAATGGTTCACAATGGGTGCAGAAATTCCTACACACCAAGTCCTAGACCATTTTTTTCCAAGTTATCTGTACTGTATTGTACTTCTGGACTCTTCAGTCAACCTCTCAACATCTATCCTCTCAAACCCTTTCAAATCTTAGTTACTTTAAATCTCATTGTTCTAAATTGCAGAGAATACTTGTCTATTCTGCAGAATGTTACTTTCACCCCAGGAAATAAAATAAAAGCTGGTGTACGTTTGAGCTAAAACACCATGCTATAGATAGAAATATGCAGTTCCCACAACCAGTGGATCAGATCTGAAGTTCTGAAGACGTGCAATAATTGATCAGTAATAGTAAGATTAAATGAGAACTTACCAGTTTGAAGATTGATCTTTATTTTATGAGGAGTTACGTTCGTGATTACGTGAAGAAGACCCAGTCAGGTCACATGCGCGTCAATCTTCAAAGCAGCGGTGTGAAATCACAGGTAACAGTAATTTAAGTATAATAGTCAGAGCAGAAACCTAGAACTAACAGATGACCTTTGTGAGAGAGGGTTGGGCGTGGAGGGCACGTAATCACCAACGTACCTCCTCATAAAATAAAGATCAAACTTCAAACTGGTAAGTTCTCGTTTCATCTTACTATTTTACTTCGGAGTCACGTGAGTGACTACGTGAAGATTTCAAAGCTCTGTGATTTAATGCCGTAGATTCAAACCCAGGCGTCTCACTGCATCGATTGACTCAGAATGAGGAAAGAATCAATAATGCATTAAACCATGACATTGATTTAAACATAATAACAGTTTAATTTTTTTAAGAAAACAATAGCAACCCCTCTGTCCCAGGGGAAAGCTATAAAACTGAACTTAAAACAGAATGGGCAAATATCCCTGGTTCAGCAAGTGGTTTATGATAATATTTCTGAAACACCCGTTCACTTGACCACCATGCGGCCGCGAGGATATGGTCTATGGGGACGTCCATTGCCCTGGCCACTGATGTTGATGCCGCCCTGGTGGAATGAGATTTAAAAATGTCAGTGTCAATACCTGCATAAACCAGAGCCTGCTTTAGCCACCTTGAAATAGTCTGAACCGACACCTTACTATGCAGTTTTCTGTGGCTAATCAATAATGCTGATTCCGCACCTCTTAGGGTGCTGGTGGCCTTGATGTAACACAATAAGTGTGACACCACACATAGGAGTGAATCCGCAGGGTATGCTGAAAAGGTAATCCTAAACCCTGTCACCCCTGGTCTGCTCTGTTTGAGTAGATCGTAGATGGAAAACGTAATGGCATCTGCAGATACTTCCATCCTGTCGAGTCGCAGTTTCTGCAATGTCTGCACCCGTTGCGCCAAAACCAGTGCCATGAGCATGACTACCTTCATGGAGAGTTTGGCCAAAGACAGGGCTGTGATAGGAGTCCATTGAAGAAAGGAGCATAAGTACTTCGCTAATATCCCAGATTGTTGAATACCTAGGCTTGGGAGGATTGGAATTCAATATTCCCTTCATAAATCTAGAGATGAGAGGGTGTGACCCCACAGAATATTGTTCTGATCCCATCCATAAATATGAAGACAGGGCACTTCTGGCCGTGTTGATCGCACTATAGCTTAATCTTTGATCGAAAAAGAGGGTTGACAGGAACTCCAGTACGTCGGAGATGCCTGCCATGTAATATGAAATATTGTGCCGGAAGCAGAACACCTCCTATTTCCTTATATAAGAGATGTACTGCTTCTAGGTATTATCCCTCCAGGCCGCAGTAAGAACATCCACAGTGCGATCGGATAGTCCTCTCCCCAGGTATGGCCTTCTTAGAATCTGCAAATTAACAGATTGAGATGGTCATATAAAGAGTGTTGACCACCAGTTACGGGTGCACCAGTAGGTTTCGATGTTTGGGAACAGTCATAAGTGGCTGTATGTTTATCTGCAAAACGAGAGGGTACCATGGCTGAGTAGGCCAGTCGGGTACCACCAATACTCCTGAGGTGGAGTCCTGCTTAATATTTTGCAGACACCGACTGATGAGGCAGAAAGGAGGAAATGCATTACCAACATTCCACCCCAATGCAGCGAGAATGCATTTGCCGCTGCTGTCCCAGAATCTGGTTCCCATGAAACATATTTAGGCAACTGGTGGTTTAGTCTGGATGCAAACAAATCGATATCTGGCATCCCATACCAAGCAACAACATCGTTAAATATGTCATGATTCAACATCCATTCTGTGTTGTCATTGAATTTGCGAGACCTTGTGTCTGCCATGATGTTGAATCTACCTGGTAGGTAGATAGCTGAAAGCCAAATGACTCTAGAAATACACCTGGCCCAAATCAGATTTGCCAATCTATCATAAGATTCCGACTTGATTTCACCCATATGATTAACATACGCCACTGCCGTAATGTTGTCAATCTGAACTTGAACATGCAAGTGACACTTAGTAGAACAATGCTTTAAGCCCAAAAAATGTTCCCAAAAGCACTAAATAATTAATCCCTCATGATTGCAGAAGAGGTGTCTCATTCATATTCCATCTGCCTCCACAGCTGGAAATAGTATCAGAAGTGCCTCAACCTAGTGCACTGACATCAGTCTGTAAGACAATAGAAGGTGGTTCAACCAGAATTTGGCTGGAAAAACTTGAGACATTCATAATCCACCATTTTACCTCAGCAATGGCCGCAGTTGGTAATTGCATGGGTAATAACCTGAATGCATCGTCAGTGCCTGTTCCTTTGCTCATTATAATTGTTGGTAATGCAGAGGTCCAAACTGCACAGCTGGAAACGAAGCCACTAATTTACCAATCAAGCTGGTAATTGAAGGTTGTTGTGCTTCAATGAGTTTAATACAGCCTTCAATTAGCTGCAGCCTTTTGTGCCTGGGCAGAGTCACTGACATGTGATCTGAGTTAATAGTGAAACCCAAATAATCAATAACTCTGACTGGTGTTAATTTGCACTTATCTGGATGAATGATAAACCCCAATTTCTCAAAAGTGAGCTTAACAACTGAAACGGATGATTCAGCTGTGTTCTGAGTCTTACCTACAATAAAAAATATTGTCCAAACAGGCCATTACAATATGACCCTGAGCTGAAATAGCCCCAGTATTGGTTTTAACAATTTGGTGAACAATCTCGGAGCTGAGGTTAATCCATTAGGCAGTGCTTTGAATTGCCATAATTGACTCATCCAGCTAAATGTCAAATATCTCCTATCATCGTAGTGAACAGACACTGAGTAATATGCATCTTTAAGGTCGATGCTTGCCATATAACATCGTCTCGAAAGCAGGTGTTTAGCAGTAGTAAAAGTTTCCATTTTGAAATGTTCATACTGTACTAAGGGTCTGCTAAGGGTCTTTAACGACATCCTCCTGGCAAACGACTCTGGTAATTATGTGGTCCTTGTCTTGCTGGACCTATCTGCTGCCTTCGATACAGTGGAACATGGAATTTTAATTTCCCGATTACAGCACCAAGTGGGCATTTGTGGCAGTGCCCTGGGATGGTTCAGGTCCTATCTGGCTGACAGAACCATGCGTGTAAGCCTTGCTGGCTTTGAATCCTCCTCCACTCCCTTGGTATATGGGGTTCCACAGGGCTCAATTCTAGGGCCGCTTCTCTTCTCTTTATACCTACTTCCTCTGGGCTCAATTTTAAGAAGGCATGGCATCTCCTTTCACTTTTACGCAGATGATAGCCAGTTATATATGCCACTCAGGAAAGAAGACGACTATTCTCTAAAATCACTTCTGTCTTGCCTTGAGGACATTAAGTCCTGGATGGCCTTAAACTTTCTGGGACTTAATGAAGGGAAGACAGAGGTGATTTTGTTTGGACCCAATGGCTGCCGTGATCCTCCCTTTGTTGATTTGGGCCCATTGGCATTGTCCGTAAGGCCAACCGTTTTGAACCTGGGTTTTAGGATGGACGGTGATTTTAAACTAGATAAACAAATAGGCGCGGTGGTTAAGTCCAGCTTCTTTCACCTAAGGAAGCTGGCAAAGGTGAAGCCCATTCTCGAGCGGCAGCATTTTGAAACAGTAATCCATGCCTTTATAACATCTAGGCTGGATTATTGTAACGCACTCTACTCTGGAGTCGCAAGAGCTTCATTGGCTCGTCTCCAGCTTGTCCAAAATGCCGCCGCTCGCCTTTTGACCGGAGCTCGAAATGAGGGAGCACATTACGCCAATTTTGGCCTCCCTTCACTGGCTCCCAGTGCATTTTCGAGTTCACTTCAAAATTCTTTTGTTTGTTTTTTAAATCGCTGAATGGGCTCGCCCCGTCTTATCTCTCTGAGCTGCTCCACCTATATGCTCCTGCCCGGTGCCTCAGGTCAGCTGATCAGCTGCTCCTTGAGGTACCAAGGTCTAAGCGGAGGCTCAGAGGGGATAGAGCCTTTTCTGTTGCTGCTCCGGCACTCTGGAACACCTTGCCGCTGCACATCAGACAGGCCCCCTCACTGTCCATCTTCAAATCCTCCCTCAAGACTCATTTTTATTCCTTGGCTTTCGACACTGGCTGAGGCTTTGCTCCTGTTCTTAGTGCTTTAATGTCTTTTAACTTTTAGAGTGTGTTTTTTATAGTCCTTCGTCTTACGGTTTTTAATGGTTTGTAATGCCTTGTCCATGAGTTCTCATGTACAGCACTTTGTGGCAACTGTAGTTGTTTAAAGCGCTTTATAAATAAAGTTATTATTATTATTATTATTATTACAAAAGGGTTAAGGCTCGTCAGGTTGCAGATGATTCCACATTCTCCATCCTTTTTTGACAGAGGAAAAATATTTGACACAAATTGGTGGAGTTGGCGAACCGACTTCTCAATTACCCCTTTTTTTTGCATAATTTTTAAAGTTCTGCCTGTATTTCCATATTCTCTTTCTGTGAGAAAATGAGTGTCCGGCTGAGTGGGTCGACTCAAATTGGGATAGAATTCAATTCGAAAACTTTTCATGCTGTATAAACAGATCTGATGTTATCTCAGGCCATACTTTTAGGAACCAGTGTAATCTCCCCCCGACTTGTAGGTTTTTTTCACTTAATATGTTCAGGACCAGACCCACCTACCTCCATGGTTACCGGTGAAATTTGTTGCCCCCGGTTCCTGGTGGGAGGAGTCACGTTTGCTCTTGCTCCAGTAGCAGTGCGCCAGCTGCGCACATTCGTAAATGCCCGGCTTGTCCCTTGACCGGCCCCGGTCTCTGCAACCCGTCGGCAGGGGTACTGGCGCCGAACCATTCTGCTGGTCATCGGGGCTTTAATTAACCCCACCATCTTTGCCTCGTCGTCGAGCTCTTTCACTCGCTTAGCGAGGTCGTCCCCAAACAACAAATTTGGCGGTTGAATATTGCTTGGTTTGCAGAGCGCTGCAAATTTAGGGTGTATCGTAGAGCATATTGCACTTGTCCAAACAGTTTATTTCAAAGTGGGCACTACGTAGAAGGACTAAGGCATCCTGCTGTAATACAAATGGCCCCTTGTCCACCGATCTGGCGAACGCCGTAATGCCTGCAGCGAGCAACTTCAACACCCGCTGGAGCTTCATTTCTTGTGCCCGAATACCAATGCCCATATGGCCCCATATCACATGGTTAACCACCGATACTTTCAATAGTTGACAATTAACCGGGGTTTCATACTTTTTCGCCGTCTCGTCCATGGTCAGCTCTTGCAGCTGATGGGAGAGCAAATAATTAATAGTTGTTGCCAACTCCTCATTCAACAGCTCCCCAGCCTCTCTGGGGACAGCAAATCTTGCTACTAGACATGGTATTATGGGCTCATGCCCTTCATCCCATGGGTTCTGTTCTCCCACTGATTTGGCGTCAGAATAACCCTGACCCATCAAGCTCTCCTCCTCCCAAGAGGGAGCGATTGAGCAGCCCTATTCCAGGCGCTGCTGGCACGGGCTCTCCTGTAGGCCGGCGTGGATACCACCCCTCATCGGGGTGTGTATCCTGATGGAGCATCCTCTCCAACAGGAGCTCTACTTTAGATAATAGTGTAAGAACGGTATCCTTTTCCGGAGATGAACCCTACTGCTCGACTCCTCGGAGTCAATGGGCTGTGCAGACTTTCTAGTAGCCTTACGTCCCAATGGCGTGGCCACGGTGCCCAAAGGCAACGAGTCTGCAGTTGGTGGCCTCCCTGCCACCGATGGACTAAGTGAGCTGAGCGGGCGCCCGCTACCCGCACTCCCGCGGTCTGTCATGGTGTTACTAGCGGCGCGCCTCGCCTTCACCTTTGATGCTTTCTGCATAGTATAAGCTTGTACCTGAAAACACAAGCTTCACTGCAACAAGAATGCGACCTCTAACCAAGCTTTCACTTACCTTGAGGTTTTTAAACTTACCGCTGGAGGAGCACTGCTTCTCCTAACCGGTCGCTGCGCCAGTGCATCTGACGTTAATGATGCGCATGCGGGCTGATGAGGTCTTCTTGACGTAGTCACTCACGTGACTCCGAAGTAAAATGATGGTGAACTACTCAACAGCTAATGGAAGTCAACGGTGCAAGAATATCCATATGCTCAACAATGTCAGGGCCCAGCAACAGAGTAGTATAGTCAACTCAGAGGCATTTGCAGCAAGAAGTGCAAAATGGATGATCTATTTTGGCTTCTTCCTTAAGTTCCCATCATCACAAAAGCCCATCTTCATTCAATATGATTAATGTTACATCGTATAAGAAAATAGCTAAGAACGCAGGAGACAGCAAACGAATAGGACTATAAAACATACCAACTGTTGTACTGAACTATTTTCTCCTTTAAAAAAGTTACTTCAGTACAGCTACCACATTGGCAGATACTCGATAATTTGATAAATAGCAAGAGTTAGAACAGATCTCGATAATTCTCACCCAATGAATTTACTACCATCAAACAGCAATGTCGTTGAAAATATCAGCAACTATGCCGTTAACTGTTATTCAACAATTTTCCTGCTCACCAATACTTATTTTTGGTTTCACCAGGATAACTAAGTTCCAATATTTACAGTAACATGACCAAACTAAATCCCAGTGATACTAATGACGACAAATGTCCTCATGCCATCATTTAACCAGTGTGGCATTGGAGAATGAAGCCCAACTGCAGTTAATAAGTCTCAAGAGGAAAATACTTGAAAGGCTGGCATATAAATTAGTGGAAAAGACTCTCATCTCAATCAGACACAAGCTTAATAATTGTGTTCAAATACTGTTGCTTTCAATTATAATTGGATGATGGTGTGCAATCTGCCAGGTCTATTGCTGTGTAATTGCAAACGTTCACCACCCTCCCATGTCCCAGTATATCAGAATTAACATAGAATTCATAGAAAATAGGGGCAGGAGTAGGCCATTCAGCCCTTCGAGCTTGCACCGCCACTCAATATGATCATGGCTGATCATCCAACTCAGTATCCTGTACCTGCCTTCTCTCTATACCCCCTGATCCCTTTAGCCACAAGGGCCACATCTAACTTACTCTTAAATATAGCCAATGAACTGGCCTCAACTACCTTCTGTGGCAGAGAATTCCAGAGATTCACCACTTTTTGTGTGAAAAATGTGTTCCTCATCTCGGTCCTAAAGGAATTCCCCCTTATCCTTAGACTGTGACCCGTTGTTCTGGACCCCTTGTTAACATGGGCATTCCTGACTCCTAATCTCACCATACTGTCTTCTTGCATCGCATCTTCCTTCAGTGTCTTTCCCTCGCTTGGTCCAGGTTCAATCTATTGTGCATTATTGTCTCCCCCTCTATCTGGATTACATTTTTATTATTTTTAATAAAAGATAATGAACTCGTTCATGAAATTATTCTTTATGCTTTATTTTGTCTTGGCTTGTTTGGGCTAGCTAAATTCAAGTCAGCTTTATATTTTGGGCTTGATCCATGCTGATTTTTATTGAATACATTTGTGAATAAATATTTTTAAAAAATCATTTCCAAATATTTGTTATAAGCTTAGCCATTGCTTGGAAACAAACCTGATTACTTAAAATCAGCATACAGAATGGTGAAAGGCTTGGATATTACGGATGTGGAGAGGATGTTGAGTAACTGAGTGAAATCCAGGTTAGCCGGGAAGTGGTGTTGGGTAAATTGAATGGATTAAAGACCGATAAATCCCCAGGGCCAGATAGGCTGCATCCCAGAGTACTTAAGGAAGTAGCCCCAGAAATAGTGGATGCATTCGTGATAATTTTTCAAAACTCTTTAGATTCTTGAGTAGTTCCTGAGGATTGGAGGGTAGCTAATGTAACCCCACTTTTTAAAAAGGGAGAGAAAAACGTGGAATTACAGACTAGTTAGTCTAACAACGGTAGTGGGGAAACTGCTAGAGTCAGTTATTAAAGATGGGATAGCAGCACATTTGGTAAGTGGTGAAATCGTTGGACAAAGTCAGCATGGATTTATGAAAGGTAAATCATGTCTGACGAATCTTATAGAATTTTTCGAGGATGTAACTAGTAGAGCTGATAAGGGAGAACCAGTGGATGTGTTATATCTGGACTTTCAGAAGGCTTTCCACAAGGTCCCACATAAGAGATTAGTATGCAAACTTAAAGCACACGGTATTAGCGGTTCAGTGTTGATGTGGATAGAGAACTGGCTGGCAGACAGGAAGCAAAGAGTTGGAGTAAACAGGTCCTTTTCGGGATGGCAGGCAGTGACTAGTGGGGTACCGCAAGGCACAGTGCTGGGACCCCAGCTATTTACGATATATATTAATGATTTGGACAAGGGAATTAAATGCAACATCTCCAAGTTTGCAGATGACACGAAGCTGGGGGGCAGTGTTAGCTGTGAGGAGGATGCTAGGAGGCTGCAAGGTGATTTGGATAAAGGCTGGGTGAGTGGCAAATGCATGGCACATGCAATAATGTGGGATAAACCTGTGAGGGTTATCCACTTTGGAGGCAAAAACAGGAGGGTTATACTATTATCTGAATGGTGGCAGATTAGGAAAAGGAGAGATGCAACGAGACCTGGGTGTCATGGTACACCAGTCATTGAAAGTAGGCATGCAGGAGCAGCATGACACTGAAGAAAGCAAATGGTATGTTAGCATTCATAGCAAAAGGATTTGAGTATAGGAAGCAGGGAGGATTTTCTACTGCAGTTGTACATGGTTTTGTGAGACCATGCCTGGAGTATTGCGCCGTATAGTTTTGGTCTCCAAATCTGAGGTAATACATTCTTGCCATAGAGGGGGTACAGAGAAGTTCACCAACTGATTCCTGGGATGTAAGACTTTCATATGAGGAAAGACTGGATAGACTCGGCTTGTACTCGTTTAGAATTTAGAAGATTGTGGAGGATCTTATAGAAACTTACAAAATTCTTAAGGGGTTGGACAGGCTAGATGCTCAGGAAGATTATTCCCGATGTTGGGGATGTCCAGAACAATGGGTCACAGTCTAAGGATAAGGGGGAAGTCTTTTAGGACCGAGATGAGAAAAACATTTTTCACACAGAGAGTGGTGAATCTCTGGAATTCTCTGCCACAGAAGGTAGTTGAGGCCAGTTCATTGGCTATATTTAAGAGGGAGTTAGATGTGGCTGTTGTTGCTAAGGGGATCAGGGGGTATGGAGAAAAGCCAGGTACGGGATACTGTTGGATGATCAGCCGTGAAAGTCTAGGACTAGAGAGCAGGATAAATTTCTGTAATCTGAGGAATTATTGGAGGCTGTGGATATTTTTAATAGATAGATTCTTGATTAGTACAGGTGTCAGAGGTTATGGGGAGAAGGCAGGAGAATGGAGTTAGGAGGGAGAGGTAGATCAGCCATGATTGGATGGTGGAGTAGACTTGATGGGCCAAATGGCCAAATTCTACTCCTATTCCTTATGACTTTATTAAAATGTTGAACACATTCAGTCTAATACCATATCAGGAACTATTAATGAAGAACCAGCATGAACCAATCATGATCAAATTGAATGTCAGGCAGACGTCAGGAGCCTGATGGTCTATTCCTGTCCCTATTTGTGTGCATTTGTGTGGGTCCAGCCTCCTAAGGATTTTCTGGGTGAAACGTTACCAGTCTTTATTAGAAGTGAATTGTTGGCTGCATGTGCTGAATAATTCCTCACAAAACACTATGATCTCCCTGAATGGCATTTCCAAAATTTAACCATATAACCATATAACCATATAACAATTACAGCACGGAAACAGGCCCTCTCGGCCCTTCCAGTCCGTGCCGACCATTTGTTTTCCCCTAGTCCCATCTACCTGCTCCATTCCCTCCATACCCCTCCATTCCCTTCATGTCCGTATACCTATCCACTTTACTTTTAAATGTTAAAATTGATCCTGCCTCCACCACTTCTGCTGGAAGCTCATTCCACACAGCCACCACCCTCTGAGTAAAGAAGTTCCCCCTCACGTTACCCCTAATCTTCTGTCCCTTAATTCTCATGTCATGCCCTCTTGTTTGAAACTTCCCTACCCTCAATGGGAAAAACATATCCACGTCAACTCTGTCTATCCCTTTCATCATTTTAAAGACCTCAATCAAGTCCCCCCTTAACCTTCTGCGCTCCAAAGAATAAAGACCTAACTTGTTCAACCTTTCTCTGTAACAGAGTTGCTGGAACCCTGGCAACATTCTAGTAAATCTCCTCTGTACTCTCTCTATTTTGTTGACGTTTTGTTAAGTTAATGGAAAGAAAAATACGTACAAAATGCACAACATATATACTTTATTTCCAAAGAACATGGATATGTTCGCCAAAGATGTTGCCTGACCAATTGAGTTACCCCAGCACTTTGTGTCTTAGCTTATCAACCGGCATCTGCAGTTTCTTGTTTCTCCGATATACTGTATTTTTCATATTTGTTGTTTTTCAATTCTTGAATTGGGGTTGTGGATGGCTTTTTTTCAGTTCTGTTATGAGGCAGTCGCTGAGCCCAATCTGAAATCCATGGACTGTCACAGGCAGAACGGGAGATGGTTGATAAAATGAATCAGAGGGTAGGTTGTTATCACCTTCTGTTGAGGAACAATGGAGGCCCAGCAATCATGATGGGGAAAGAATGATCATGATGGCAATTTGCCTGCTGGAGTGGGAAATGGTTTGTCTGGTTGGGAGTGGTGGGTTCACTCCTGTTTTTGAAACTGAAAGGACTAAATTTTTTTGGAGGGGCATTGCAATGACAAAGTTGGCATTGGGGATGATGGATGATCCAAGAACATGATTCATGGTCACCAAAAACAGTATTACTTAGAGATCTACGATGCAGAAATCATAGCAAGATCCAACTTGGGAAAAAGATTTTGTCTGCCCTATCAATGCCTCTCATAAATTTATATGCTTCTATCAAGTTTCCCCTCAACCTCCAACGTTCCAGAAAAAAAAGATCCAAGCCTACCCAACCTCTCTCTGTGTCTGAAATCCTCTGATCCAGGCAGCATTATGGCAAACATTCTCTGCAATCTCTCTAAAGCCTTCACATCTTTCCTGTAATTGGGTGACCAGAATTGCACGCAGTATTCCAGGAAGAGTAGCAAATGTAATAAATCCAGGAAGAGTTGCAAATGTACAGTGCCCTCGATAATGTTTGGGACAAAGACCCATCATTTATTTATTTGCCTCTGCACACCACAATTTGAGATTTGTAATAGAAAAAAATCACATGTGGTTAAAGTGCACATTGTCAGATTTTACAAAAGGCCATTTTTATACATTTTAGTTTCACCATGTAGAAATTACAGCAGTGTTTATACATAGTCCCCACATTTCAGGGCACCATAATGTTTGGAACACAGCAATGTAATGTAAATGTAATTTAGCATATTGTTGCATGTCCTTTGCATGCAATGACTGCTTGAAGTATGCGATTCATGGGCATCACCAGTTGCTGGGTGTCTTCTCTGGTGATTCTCTGCCAGGCCTGTATTGCAGCCATCTTTAGCTTATGCTTGCTTTGGGGGCTAGTCCCCTTCAATTTTTTTTCAGCATATAAAAGGCATGCTCAATTGGGTTCAGATCGGGTGACGGACTTGGCCACTCAAGAATTTACCATTTTTTACCTTTGAATAACGCCTTTGTTGCTTTAGCAGTATTTTTGGGATCATTGTCTTGCTGTAGAATGAACCGCCGACTGATGAGTTTGAGGCATTTGTTTGAACTTCAGCAGATAGGATGTGTCTATACACATCAGAATTCATTCTGCTACTACCATCGGCAGTTGTATCATCAATGAAGATAAGCGAACCAGTACCTTCAGCAGCCATACATGCCCAGGCCATAACACCCCCACCACTGTGTTTCACAGATGAGGTGGTATGCTTTGAATCTTGGGCAGTTCCTTCCCTCCTCCATACTTTGCTCTTGCCATCTCTCTGATATAAGTTAATCTTCATCTCATCTGTCTACAAGACCTTTTTTTCCATAACTGTGGTTGCTCTTTTAAGTACTTCTTGCAAACTGTAACCTGCCCATCCTATTTTTGCGAGTAACCAGTGGTTTGCATCTTGCAGTGTAGCCTCTGTATTTCTGTTCATGAAGTCTTCTGCGGACAGTGGTCATTGACAAATCCACACCTGACGCCTGAAGAGTGTTTCTGATCTGTCGGACATGTGTTTGGGGATTTTTCTTTATTATTGAGAGAATTCGTCTGTCGTCAACTGTGGAGGTCTTCCTTGGCCTGCCAGTCCCTTTGTGATTAGTAAGCTCACCAGTACTCTCTTTCTTCTTAATGATGTTCCAAACAGTTGATTTTGATAAGCCGAAGGTTTGACTGATGTATCTAATAGTTTTATTCTTGTTTCCCAGTCTCATAATGGCTTATTTGACTTTCATTGGCACAGCTTTGGTCCTCATGTTGATAAACAGCAATAAATGTTTCCAAAGGTGATGGAAAGACTAGGTGCTGAGAACTCATTGAGGAGGCATATATACACACTGAGCAATTAAAAACACCTGTGAAGCCATGTGTCCCAAACATTATGGTGCCCTGAAATGGGGGGACTATGTATAAAGACGGCTGCAATTTCTACATGGCGAAACCAAAATGTATAAAAATGCCCTTCAATAAAATCTGGCAATGTGCACTTAAACCACATGTGATTTTTATTCTATTACAAAACTCAAATTATGGAGTACAGATGCAAATAAATAAATGATGGGTCTTTGTCCCAAACATTATGGGCACTGTAATCCGCCCCATTTAATCAGTGTATCAAGGAAACAAAACAGAGCACGAAATTCCAATTTTCCGTAAATGAATTTCTTGTTGCCTGAAACAAACCAGAATATGTTGGAAATATCAGATGAATAGTCATGCCTGAAGTAGTGTATTCATCACAATGTAATTTCCTGCTGACTTGCCACCATTTTGTATTTGTGTTTTCTGCTTCTGAAGTATTTTTCTTGTAGTATTAGTTGGAGCCTATGAATAATTATGAATAATTTGTGTGATTTAAGATCTTAGGTTCTAACCAAGTAGTGTTAATTTGTGCTTTGATCTTTTCTGACAATTTTGTTGTTATTGTTGAACTGAAATATATATTTTCATGTATATTTGCAGAATTCACAGCCTGCCATTCTGAACGTATTTAATATGCTTCTTTGTGATGTTCATTTTAACCTACTAAACCCCTTTTCAATTTTACCTACAGAGCTGTCCAGGTCAGCTTTCTCTTTTGGTTTTTTTTTATAAATAACTTTAAGGCTATGTTTGTTTAGCTTGTGAAAATAAACTTTTATTATGTTTAGTTCAGCAAGCCCAGCACTGTTAGATTAAAACCATTTTATTAACCTTCTTCATTGCATTATCTGCCCTTCTTTCTTTTAACTTTTAAACCTGATGCTGAGCTCAATTTGAAAGATCATATTAAACGTAACCATTGAGTGCTCACCATTCACTGATGATTTGATATCATGTACAAATATTTGTGAGGCTCATCCCTTCCACTCAAGATTTCCTTTAAATGCTGAGTCATAAAGCTGACATATTTGCAGTTACCTACCCCCTGACTTTTCTAGCATTTGGATTGAATCTTTATATTTGATTAGTTTGAAATTTCCTATCAAAACACTGTTTTTTGTCTCACATACACTTGTTGTAGAGCAAATTCTTATGTTGACCTATGAACCTGTAAAACACACTTCGTATAGAATTGTTTTCTCACCTGCACATATTAGAAATTAATATGCATCTTGGTTCTTAATGTAGTTTATCCCCACTTAGAGAGATATCATTCAATGTTATCTCTGCCATATAAATGATCAACTGTTCTTTATTCTTTTTGAGGAGTCCAGTCCCCAAATGTAATCTAAGTGAGAAATTCTGCAGATGGAATTTTGTAATAAAAACAGAAAATGCTTAAATTGCTCAGCAATCAAGCAACTTTACTGAGGTAGAAGAAAATATTTAATACAATGACATTAATGAGATTTCATCAGAACTCAGAAAATATGGGAAACAAAATAGGTATTGAGCAAAAAGAGTCCAGATGCAAAATGGCGTCTGTGCATTTACCTCTACAGATGCTGTCTGACCCATTGTGCCCTCTTGCAATTCAAGTGGTTCAGGCATTGAACATTTAGACATTCGGCTGTTCTGGCTTTGCATTTCTTGCAGAAGTCTTTAGGATCAACATAGAAATTAAAATTATAAATGAAATCATCCTACAATATAAGTAGAAGTTCATTGATGAGCTTAGTGTATTCCATTAGTGCCTGCCTTCTATCTGCTCTTTCCATCTGTTCAATGTACCTCCAGCAAATGCAGCGTGCCTGGTATGTGGACTCGCAGTGGAAAATGGCTTGGGATGATGACTTCAAGTGCTAAGCCCAGAAAAACCCAGCTTCACTCGGCACCTTCTGGGAGTCTGTCTACTAGACAGCAAGCAGAATGGCTATGCTGGGATCGTACTTCACTGGAAGATAAATTACTGCATTGCAACAATTCTTTTCAAACCCTTTTTAACACTGATATTTACAGATTTGATGATAGCAGTTTGCATAATACCCAATTGTGCTTGCACCGCAGTACCCAGAAATTGGGTTTCATCCACTGTAAAATGTGTATAGATTGGCTATCAAACAATGCACTAGATGAGGGCTCCCTGCCAGCAGTCAACAGCTGACCTACAATATAAGAACAAAGTTAATTTTTCCAAAGCTGCCAAAGCCAATTGGCTGCTCATTGCCAATTCAATCCAAAACTGCAAAGCTTTGCGTGGCAGCAGAACCCTGCCAGAACAAGCCCTAAGCATAAATCAGCTGAACAAAATCTTTGTTAGATGGTTAAGTCATATCTCCAGATTCTCTTGACCGTGAAATGCATCATGGACCTCAAATGCTTTTGCTATGAAGAAACATCATTTAAAGAATCTAAAAAATATTAACCTTTAAGGCTGGTGAATCTGTGGAATTCTTTGCCACAGAAGGCTTTGAAGGCAAAGTCAGTGGAAATATTTAAGGCAGAGATAGATAGATTGTTGATTAGTACGGGAGTCAGAGGTTATGAGGAGAAGGCAGGAGAATGGGGGTAAGAAGGGAGAGATAGATCAGCCATGAATGAATGACAGAGTAGATCCGTTGAGCCAAATGGCCTAATTCTGCTCCTATCTCTTATGATCTTATGATTTAAAATAAATATACACAAATATGCTTAAATCTATTTAGTTAAATATCTTGGGTTTTTTTAATCGCAATTAATTTATTGTAAAATGGGTTAGTTTTTAACAGCCTCCTGAGCAGTCTTGCCTTTTTATTTATTTTGAAGATCGACACAAAATGCTGGAGAAACTCAGCGGGACAGGCAGCATCTCTGGAGAGAAGGAATGGGTGACATTTTAGAAAGAGACCCAAAACATCTCCCATTTCTTCTTTCCAAAAATGCTGCCTTCCCGATGAGTTACACAACATTTGTGTCTATCTTCGGTGTAAACCAGCATCTGTAGTTCTTTCCTACATTTTTATTTAATTCAATAGGCTCATATTCCTGTAATAAAAGCAGAAAATGCTGGAGATACTCAAATGTTTAGGCAACATTTGCTGACACATTTATTAAAGTTTTAGATTAGTTGACTTTCTTTAGAACCTTTAAACAATGACGACACAGCCCAGTCCAATGGTGCAGGTTAATAGTAAGATTAAATGATAACTTACCAGTTTGAAGTTTGATCTTTATTTTATGAGGAGTTACGATGAGGGATTACGTGAAGACCCCGCCAGAACGCATGCGCGACATTCTTCAAAGCAGTGGTGTGAAATCACAGATACCAGAGTAGACTAATATAGTAAGATAAGAAAGAACTTCCATATCAGTTGAACTTTATAATAGAGGGTTTTGGGCACGTAATCCCTCACCGTAACCCCTCATAAAATAAAGATCAAACTTCAAACTGGTAAGTTCTCATTTAATCATACTATTTTACTTCGGAGTCACGTGAGTGACTACGTGAAGATTTCAAAGCTCTGTGATTTCAATCCCTGGAACGAGTCCATGCTCACACACTGCCATTCTGGGAAGGAGGATGATCGTATTTCAGACACGACACTGTGCTGAAAAACAAGAAAGGTATTATTCATACCTAAAATAATACGCCCCACCCACATTGGGTAATTTATTTTACAGAACTTTTCCCTGCAAACGTCTCAGGAGCGGCCACAAGTTTATTATAAAGCGTTGAAATTCGTTCATTGCTCCAATCCACTGTGGCAAGGATGTGGTCCATAGGAACTCCCATCATCCTAGCCGCCGATGTAGATGCAGCCCTGGTGGAGTGAGATTTGAAAACATTAGTATCCACCGCTGCACGTAATACCACCCTAACCATCTGGATATGGTTGCACTGTGACATTTTGGTGAGGGCGTTTATGGCTTATGAGAAAAGCTCTCTCCGTGTCCCTAAGTGTCTTGGTGACTCTATATATTGCAAAATATGTGTCATTATGCAGAGCCGACTATCTGCAGGATAGGCCAGAACTCTAATATTGGCCAGAGGAACCGGGTCGGTCTTGTTTAAGTACCCCATGTATGTAGCAGGTTATCTGCCATTTGTGACATACATGGCGTCCATACTTAGCTTGTCTAAGGACTGGACCCGTTGTGCTGATCCAAGTGCCATAATCATTCCCATCTAGGATGTTAATTTGTCCAGAGTGAGCCCCGATATGTGTGTCCATCCTCGTAACATAGTTAATACTACACCTATGTCCCATGTATGGGTGTATCTGAGCCTGGGGGGATTAGATGAGTACCTAAACTAATGAGTACCTCATTAGTTTAGGTACTAGTGGGTGTGATCCTATAGCCAGGTGATCACTCCCTCTGCCCAGATATTAGATAGGGCACTCCTTGCACAATAATGGCACTGTAACTCAATCCTTCATCGAAATGAAGGGTGGCCAGAACTCCAGCACTTTAGTGATGGTGGTTGAGTCATATGTAGTGTTCGTCCTGGTGCAGAACACTTCCCATTTCCTGACATATGTCAGGTACTATCTTCTCGTGGACTCCCTGCACGACGCTGAGATGGCATTGATTGTCCTGTCGGAGAGTCCGTCCCAGAAATGGCATGTTCAGAATCTGCAAATCAACAAGTTCATACGATCATGGCATGGATGACTTCCCCCTGTCACGGGGTGTACCAACAAACTCGGCCGTTTGTTGATCCGGATGCAGGGTTCTGATGCCATCCTTAGTACTGCTGGGAACCATGGTACCCGTTGCGGAGTCTTGTTTAATTTTTGTAAGACCCGACTGATGAGGCAGAAGGGGGAAATGCATAGCAAAACAAATCCCCCCAATGCAGCGAGAAAGCGTCCATCGCTGCTGCCCCTGGGTCTGGTTCCCAAGCAACATATGTTGGTAGTTGGTGAATTAGTATGGATGCAAAAAAGGCCAATATCTGGTGTCCCATACCGTTCTATAATATCTGTAAACACTTTCCGATCCAACATCCATTCAATGTTGTCGTTGAATTTACGTGACCTGGTGTCTGCCACTGTATTTAGCTTACCTGGAAGGTAAGTGGCTGAGATCCAAATCTCTCTCCCAGATACCAGTGCCAGATATTATTAGCCAATTAATCACATGATATCGACTTTATTCCACCCATATGATTAATATAGGCCACCACTGTGGTATTACCAATTTGTACCGTACATGCAACTGGTGCATATCTGAGCAGTAGGCCCTGAGTCCATGAAATGCTCCCAGCAGTTCTAGATAATTAATCCCTAGTGCTTTAAACAGGGTTAATTTTTGTGCACTCCATCTGCCACCACAACCTGTAGTGGTATTAGTTGCTCCCCAACCTTAGCACTGGCATCAGTCTGTAATGTAACCGAGGGATATATGATAGTGATGGGGTTAGAACAATTCTGAGCATTTCTATCCACCAGTTTAATTCTGATTTTGCTTTCCCTGGTAGTTCCATAGGCCTATCGAAATGGCCTGCATGATTTTTGAGAGCTAAAATTTTGCTCTTACAGGTTTTGATGATGGAGTGGTCCAAATTGTGCTGCTGGGAATGCAGCCACCAATTTCCCAATCACTCTGGCTCCTTGCCGAATGGATGGTTCCCTGATGCCAGTGAGGCTGTTGCCCATCACGTCTGTCACTTTGTTTGGTGGCAAGGTGATAGACATATGAACAGAGTCAGTAGTGAACCCCAAATAATCCATGGTAGTGGAGGGTTCCAATTTTGATTTTTCTGGATGTATGATAAATCCCAGCTTTTGAAAAAAATGTTTTGTGGTTGATACTGCCAATGTAGCCATCTCCAAATTCTCACCTATAATGAGAATATCATCAAGGTAAGCCATGACGATATGGTTGCCTGAGTGCTGATGACAACCCATTGGGTAAGGCGTTATACTGCCATAGCTGTCCCATCCAGATAAATTTCAGGTATTTACGATGATCCTTGTGTGTGACAAACGTGTCCATTTTGAAATGGGCATACTGAACGGAAGTATTTAGTTCGGTCAAATCTATAATGATGCGGCAACCGCCATCTTTTTTGTTTTTTGTAAATATATTTGATACAAACGCTTGAGATTCTCTGATTGTCTTCTCAATTACCCCTTTTGTCTTAACAGTTCAGCATGGCCTGCTGTTCTCTCTTTTTGTGAAAGTATGAACTTCCGGCTAGGCGTATGCTGAACTGGGATGGGGAGTTTGTAAACAATTCAATTTTGTAACCCTGAATACTTCCGAGTATGTAAAGGATCAGAGGTAAAAGTGCTGCACACATGATGAAACAAGTGCAACCGTCCACCAACTTTTGATGAATCGGACATGCAATGTTTTTGCGGCAACCAGACCCAGCTACCTCCATGGTTACCACCGGTGTTGTGTGGGTTGTCTCTGCCCTTGTTTCTTCTGGTATTGTGTTGCTGCATTGTGGGGTTGGCGCATTTTCCATGAAGGCTGGGCTGGGCCATGGTCTAAAAGACCGCTGTGCAGGTGGGCCGGCCTTCGAGCTTTCACCACCAGATGCTCTTCCATAGTACCGATATCTGGTGGGTGTGTAGGGGTGCTGCCGCTGCTGATAGTGGGTTTTAGAGGTGTTGGCACCTTAATCAGGCCTGTAGCCTTGGCCTCCTCATCCAGGTCTTTCACCTGCTTCGGGACGTCCCCAACAGCAATTTTGGCGGCTGTGTGCTACTGGTCCTGCATAATCCCGCACTTGGGATTAAGTGCAGGCTTGATGATGCTCTTCCTGCAACTGTTAATCTCGAACTGAGTATTACACAGTATGCTGGAGCATCTTGTAGCTCTTCAGCCAAATCAACCCCATCAGTTGTCCTGGTACTGCTGTGATTCCAGCAGCCAGCAGTTTAAGGATTCTCTGGAGCTTCACCTCCTGGCTCCTTATAGATGGACTCATGTTGCCCCAGATGGAGTTGTAGACTGCTGGTCTTTAAGAGATTGCACTTCTCTGGAGCGAAGCACTGGCTTGCTCCCAGCTGGTTTGGGATTTGTACTGGCTGCCAGCTTGGGATGTATAGGCAGTCCTCCTGTGTTGGTACAGCATGTTTTCCCATGCCCAACAAATCTTCTGGCACCCCTAACACAGTTGACTGTTCAGCCATTGCCCCTTCTTCAGGGTCAGCCCAGCTCTGACCCCTAATGCTCCCCTGCGAAGAGGGTGAGACATTTGGCAGTCCTTGAAACGATCCTGCCATGGGTCTACGAGGAGACCCACCGTGACTCTGCCCCTGCATAAGCAGGTCACGCTGGAGCACTGCTCCCCATCCGCTCCTGCGGGAAAGACGCCCGCCGTCGCTATCCGGGAACGGGGTGTCTTCAGGTCCGGACCCAGCCGAGTCAACGGTCCTGTCCGACTTCCGGGTGGTTAGCTGCCGGACCGCGGCGCACCTGCGGTCTGTAGCAGCGAGAAGCCGGGAGATACTGGTAGCACCTGCAGCTCTGGAGAGATGACACGCTGCTTGCTGCTCCCACAGCAGCGGCTTTAGCCGCTGCTCTCTCTTACGCGACTCCATGGTGCTTCCTCAGTTCTGAAAAAGAAAGTACACCCAGTCGCCATGCTCACCAGAAAGGTAAGACTTACCTTCAGTAAGTTTTTAAAAACTTATGCTGGACAGAGCGGCGCTCCTCCCGACTGTCGCTTCCGCAATGCGTTCGACGATATGCCGTGCATGCGTGCTGGCGGAGTCTTCACGTAGTCACTCACATGACTCCGAAGTAAAATTATGATACATAACCAATGTAGATCTTGGGGAATAAAAACCTCTACAAAGTTTACATTCAACTTTCATGAGGAATCCTACATTGGGGGGGGGGGGGGGGGGGGGGGGGGGGGGGGGGGGGGGGGCAGCAGGAAAACCCCAGCATGGATCAGTTAATAATTGATCAGCAGCGTTTTGTAATTTCTGAACTTGATAGCACTCGTGGAGAACCTTGCACAACTCAGAACTAAGGCCATTTACCGAGTTCAGGTCCACTGGGTCTGGCTCTGCAAATGTGTAAATAGATTTCTCCCACTATGTCTTAATAGAAGTATTGGATTCCACCTCTCCACACAGTGTTGTGCAAGGTTAATACAGGCGTCTGGCATTATACACAGGCTCTCTGGCAGAGCTGTTAGTGTGCCATGTCTTTAGCCTTATTTTTACGTTAAATAATGTTTAGTGCAATATTAAGCCGATGGTCGCCAATGAGGTCACTATCTATAATTGTAAATTGTTCCTCGTGTGTGGATTAGTGTTAATGTGTGGCGATTGCTGGTCGGCACGGGCTCGGTGGGCCAAAGCGCCTATTTCCGCTCTGTATCTCTAAAATAAACTAAACTAAACTATTAATTTATTTGATTTCAAATTATTTTGAACTGTTATACCCAACTGTTAACCTTCAGTCTTTTAAAATAAATTGTGGTATTTGATGTTATATTTAATGCAAAAACTAAATAAAACTAATAGCCACCTGCACCTTTTTATGTGTTATTCAGGTTCTGGTATGAAAATCCAGGGGTGTTTACTCCATCTCAACTAACGCAGTTGCAGCAAAGTTCTCTAGCAAGAGTCCTATGTGACAATGGTGATGACATTCAGCAGGTCCAGATGGATGTTTTTTTGAAAGCTGAGTATCCGCAAGGATATGTGAACTGTGGTGAAATCCCGAAAATTGATTTACGGGTGTGGCAAGACTGTTGTGAAGGTCAGTTCCGTCCATCATAAATTAAAGTGGCTTGCAGTGTTTAGTAACCTCTGTTCCTTTACAATTAACTTTTGTGTTGTAGCAGGCAGGAAATAAAAAGAACCCTGAAGGTTTTAGATTTTAATATCATATTTGTCTTAGATTTTAATCCCATTTACTCACCTTGCTCAGAAACTGAGGATATTGTGTCCTTAGACATTAGACATTTTTATATATAAAGTAGGTTTACATTAAGGAGATTTTTTTCCATAGTAATTATTCTTAATCATAAATCTGATTGGATTTCCTGGGGGTGAAGTTGTTAAGTTTAAAAAAAACTGTTTCCTAAAACAAGTACAACATTCATCATGTGATTAGTATTTGATATTGAATGTATACTATTAACATTTCTCACCTGAAATGTTTAATGATATGATTCTGTGCAATTTTGGTAGCAGGGATCAAAGATTAATAGTAAGATTAAATGAGAACTTACCAGTTTGAAGTTTGATCTTTATTTTATGAGGTGTTACTTTGGAGATTACGTGCCCTCCACGCCCAACCCTCTCTCACAAAGGTCATCTGGTAGTTGCAGGTTTCTAGGGATTACGTGAAGACCCCGCCAGCACGCATGCGCGACATTCTTCAAAGCAGCGGTGTGAAATCACAGATGACAGAAGTTGACTAAATGTATAATAAAATAAGAGAACTAAAATACCAGTTGACCTTTATATAGAGGGTTGGGAGCGGAGGGCACGTAATCCCTCATCGTAACTCCTCATAAAATAAAGATCAAACTTCAAACTGGTAAGTTCTCGTTTAATCTTACTATTTTACTTCAGAGTCACGTGAGTGACTACGTGAAGATTTCAAAGCTCTGTGAGTCCATGCATCACACACTGCATCAGTGAAGAGCTAATTTTAATAATGCATGCAGACATGACATAGGTATAGACATGTTGATGCTATTAATGGACACATAATGATAATAGTAACCTCCCTCAACGGGGAGGAACTATAACACAGACCTAAAAAGAGTTGGCAAATACCCCTGGTCTGGCAAAGGGTATTTCTAAAATGTTTGGAAATCGTTCGTTAGACCATCCTGCAGCCGCCAGGATGTGGTCCCGCAAAACGTCCATCCCCTGCTGCTGATAGAGTTGCAGCCTGGGTGGAGTGAGACTTGTATGTCAGTGTTCACTCCTGTATCCCAGAACCCATATTAACCTCCTGGCGATGGTCTGTAGTGATATTTTCTTATGAGGCGTCATGTGACTAACAATCATTGCTAGTTCAGAGTCCCTAAGGCTCTAGTGACCTTAACATACTGGTGTAGATGTGTAGCCACATACAACCGAAGGTCCATGGGATATACCAACAATTCTAGTTTGAGACCTAATGTCCCTGGCGTATTCTGCTGATTAAGTCATAACATAAATGTAATTTCCCTGCAGAATAATCATCTTGTCCAGTCACCGCTATGCAAAATTGGACCCGTTGTGCTGACTCAGCGCCATGAGCACAACCACTTGGTTAGTGAGCCAAGGACAGGGATGTTCCAATGTTAACATCCCAATCTCTGCGTACCTGGCCTGGGGGGTGTCAAGTTAAAGATACCCTTCATAATCTAGATATCAGACGGTGACCCGACAGAGTGGATTCTGCTCCTCGCAGCCAATATGCTGAGAAGGCAAGTGCGGCACAGTAAATGGCACTCTTTTAATGATTGTCAAACCCCATATGGAACTGAACTTCAAGACGTCAGTCATCCGTGTCAACTTATATGTAATAACAAAATACTTCCCATCTCTATGAGGGAAGTACTGCTTATTTGGTGCTATCCCTGCAATTGCAGTGAGCACGTCCATAGTTTGGTTTGACAATTCTTAGCCACAGGAAACGGTCTTCCCAGTCTGTAAGTCAATGAATTGATTTATGTATGCAGAGTCACGGCTAACCAGCAATTTTGTGCCTGGAATAACCATTTTTCTATCATCATTTCCAACATCAGCGGGAATCATGGCTGTATAGGCCAGTCAGGCACTATGAAAATGCCTGAAGCGGGAATTGCTGAATTTGCAAGACCCATCTGGTAAGGTAAAATGGAGGAAAACAATCAGCATTCTTCCCCAGTGTATCGAGAATGCATCCATCGCCACTGATAAGCCACGTTTTTACAACTGGCGATTGAGCCTGGATGCAACATTTTGATCTTTAGGTGTTCCACCGAGCCCACAATGTCCTTGAATACTTGCGATTCAACATCCATTCTGTGTTGTCATTGTGTTTACCTGATGATACGCCAATGCCAAATGAAGTTAGGTAAACTATTACTGGATACTTTGACTTGATTGCACCCATGTGATTAACATATAACAGCACCAGAGTGTAGCAAGTTAGACTTGAGCATGCAGATTATGCATATTCGCACAAACCTTTAATCCACAGAATGCACTTAATGTGAATAGGTAGTTGATACCATATAACTGAATAATTGGTAACTCATGCAAACCCCATCGGCCTCCGTAACTAAAGATGGTATTTAGTAATTATCCATCTTTAAGCAATAGCATCTGTTAGTAATTAACTGACGAGTACTGATGAAGGTTAGTGGGGCAATGCTGAATACTGTTTGTCCACCATGGTGACTTTGATAGTTTCAGCTGGGAATAGCATAGGTCTGGTAGTAATGACCTACATAGTACCTGTGAGCTTGCTCCTTTGCACGCCGTATAGCTCTGATGGTGCAAAAGGCACAAATAGCACAGCTGAAACCCAAGATATTGCCAATCCCAGACAATTTAATAGAGTTAAAGGTAATCCTAATACTCAATAATTTCAGTTGGTATCAACTTAAATTTAACTGGATGAATGAGAATCCAATTTCTGCACGATAGTTTGTAGCTGATACCGCTGATTTGGCAAAACACGCGTTTTAGAACATCATCCAGATTGCCCATAATAATAGCTTTGGTTCTGAGCAGCCGAGCACTGGTTTTAGTAATTTGGTAGATAGCCTGGGGCTGAAGTTTGCCCATTTTGCAATGCTTTTGACTGTAACATTCAGCTAAATTTCAAATATCTTTGGTGAGCCCAGTGAGTGGAAACTGTTCCCCTGTTGTGAGGCAGTAATTAAGTTTTCTATTCGGAAAAGTCTATACTGCATATGCGAGTTGAACCGGTATCTTTCATTGTGACAATAAACGGCCCGCAACTGCGACCTGCCTTGAAAGACAACTCTGTCTTGCATAAAACAAGTGTAAATTTACCAACTTGTAAATGGTCCACATGCCTCATATTTCGGAAAGAACCAGACCCACCTACCTTCATGGTTATTGGTGGTCTTGTGGTACATCCAAAACCCCTGGGGCGGGTTCTAATTCCGTCCCAGCTTAGGTTTGCTGGGGTGCGTGGACCCAATTCCCTGAGGATCGGTTTGGGCCTTGGCCTGAAATGCCTGTGCCCAGTTTTGAAGCTGCCACCAGCTTCAGTGAAACGCTTGCTGTCGATAGCGGCGTGGGGTGTGTAGCTTGAGAAGCCGAACAGCTTTAATTCTTCATCCGGGTCTTACCTGTTTGGGCAGGTTCCTGAAGAGAGGATTCAGCGGCTAGACATTGCTGGCCTCACTTGAACCTGCAGATTTGGAATTTAAGGCAGGTCCGATGGCGTTCTTCTGGAAGCAGTTCATTTTGAAGCGTTCAATGCACCCCCACATAGCGTTGTTCACTGCTGGTCCTTTCAGGAACAATTTTGCAGGTGCATGGTAACCCACCGCCGGCACCTGTCTAGTAATGATGTGGCGTGAGGTGGCTGCTCCTTCACGAGGGAACTCTGGCCTTCAGGTTTCTTCATTAGCAAAGGTCTTGAAGCCATGCCAGAATTTTCCCGCGGTCCCCGCGGCCGGGTTTCCCCCCCCAGCCGGGTTCACCCCACGGCCAGAATCTTCCTGCGGTCCCCGCAGCCGTGTTTTCCCCGAGCCGGGTTCACCCCACGGCCAGATTCCTCTTGTTCCCGGTTCCCCGCAGATTCCAGTCCGCGGATTGCCACAGCCGGGATTCCCTTGCGGTCCCTGTAGACGGGATTCCCCGCGAAGTCTGTGGTGGGGTTAACCCCCCCAGCCGGGCATCCCCGCGATTCTTACAGCTGGGATTTCCCCGCGGTGTAGGGGAATCCGCAATATCTCCTGCAAGGAGAAAAAGCAGACCTGGAGTTAAGTTGGAAAACTTACCTTCAGGTTTCAAACTTATCGCTGGTGGAGCAGCACTTCCACAAACCTGTCGATGTGCAATGCGGTAGACGATATGTCGCGCATGCGTGCTGCGGGGTCTTCACGTAGTCACTCACGTGACTCCGAAGTAAAATGGAATGTTTTACATTACATCAAATTTCAAGATGAGCTCATTACTTCTGCTTTATAACTGTGTTTACATTATAAATATATCTCATTTGCTACAAGACAGTTGGGAAGACAAGAGGTAATGAAAATCAAAATAAATCAAACTCATTTTATTTTATAATGAATAACATTTATTATTTCTAAATTGGGAACAGGTATATGCTCAGTGTGAGTTGTTTTACAGAATTAGACCACTGTTTAAGCAAACAAGGTGCTGATGGTACTTTGATTACGATTTGTATTTATGAGATACTTTAAATCAGCAAAAATATTCTAAAGTGTTTAACAGAAGCCGCATGTATAGAAGCATATTCATACAAAGATTTACCTCAAATCGAAAAAAGAGATGCTGAAACAAGACCAAGTGCTGTTTAAGGAATGACTCGAAGCATTGGAAAACTGGAACGACAGAGTGACTAAAGGAGTAGTTATAGAGCTCAGTGTCCCAATGGCATGACCAGGAAAGTGAAGAAGACCAAAAAGCCCATATCCGGAGGATGTAGGAGTCTTGGAACATCACAGAACTTTACACATCTGGAGGCAGGATGGGGAGTGTGGGAAGAGATTTGAACCTGAGGCTGAGAAATCTAAAATTGAGGGAATGCTGAAGAGCCATTGTAAGCTTATGTTTGCAAGTGTTTGAATGGCAATTAGCTTGTTTATGGAGAATAATCATGAGATCTTATTAGTCTCCATAAAGTGATAAAAAACAGAGATGTATACTGCTAGAAAGATCAGTTTAGTGCAGTTTATTGTCATGTGTACCGAGATACAGTGAAAAGCTATTTGTTGCGTGCTAACCAGTCAGCAGAAAAATAATACATTATTACAATCAATCCATTTACAGTACTAAGATACATGATAAGGGAATAACATTTAGTGCAAGATAAAGCCAGCAAAGTCTGGTCAAGGATAGTCTGAGGGACGTCAATATCATAGAAACATAGAAACATAGAAAATAGGTGCAGGGGTAGGCCATTCGGCCCTTTGAGCCTGTACTGCCGTTCAATGATCATGGCTGATCATCCAACTCAGTATCCTGTACCTGCCCTCTCTCCATACCCCCAGATCCCTTTAGCCACAAGGGCCACATCTAACTCCCTCTTAAATATAGCCAATGAACTGGCCTCAAATATCTTCTGTGGCAGAGAATTCCAGAGATTCACAACTCTCTGTGTGTATATCACAATAGCTAGAGCAAGAGAACAAGAATCCAATATCATAAAAGAGAGAGGAAATCAATTATATTTGAGATCATTTCTGTTATTTATTAATTTTAATTAAAAGTAAAGTTAAAAATGCATATTTCTTTGAAGGTAAGTATGTGACTTCCTTCATGCAGGAATAGTCAGAAATAATAAAATCTGTTCTTGGAGCACTTAAATATATTAGAAAAGCTGTGATTTATGAACTGTAACAAAATAGGTTAAATAATTAACCAATGTGTAGTCTCCATAATTCTAAACTTTAGTCTCCATTAGATTAATTCCTCCAGTTGAATTTTCTCTCCAAATAACATTTTGTGAAGACTTTTTCTTAAGTTAGCTTTAGTTAAAAGTTTAAATACTGTCATGTACTATCAAGCCAAGTTGTTCCCTTTGCTTATTTGTGTAGTTTTATGTGTAATTTGTTTGTTTGTATGTATTATCTTTGTTTTGTTATTCTGTGTTTTAAAACGGTCTCTCTGGAAGTGACCTTTTCTTGCTTTAATTTTTTGTGTAAGATCTTCTTTCAGGTCTTTTATCTAATGTCCGTGATTCCCATAATCGCATATCACTACTCATCCAGCAATTCAATCGCATCTACCACCGTGTTCGCAATTACAAGAACAAAGGCGAGTTGGTCTCAGTATCTGATTTCCATGATGTTTTCCATGAGCATGAATCCTATGAACAGTGTTATGGGTCAGTTCAGGAAAATGTACACTAACAGCCAGGGCATTTTTTTTTAACAAAATATGTTAAACTTCAAAACCTTGAGACTTCTTTGAGAATGTTGAGGGTGACACAGTGGCGCAGTGGTATTGTTGCCTTACAGCGCCAAAGATCTGGGTTTGATCCTGACTACGGGTGCTTTCTGTATGGAGTTTGCATATTGTTCCTGTGACCACATGTGCTTTCTCTGCGTACTTCGGTTTACCCCCGCTTCAGTAAATTGCCGCTAGTGTGTAGGATTGAAAATGGGTGTTAATTTAAACCATAGTGTATGGGTGGTCGTTAGTCAGCGTGGATTCGGTGGGCCGTAGTGCCTGTTTCTACACTGTATCTGTAAACTAAACTAAACCAGTTATATGTTTCTTTCCCCTTTCTGTGACAAGCCATCAACATTTCAGAGGGGTAATATCACTGCCTGAGCTGGGGAATGATGTAGCAGACTAGTCACACAGCCACCTGCTGTGAGGAGGGGAAACGCAGGTTTGAACCTGTTGGCTTTTAAAGGAAAAGACCAGGTGGGACCTGTGTGTGGCGGTCTGCAGGGTCACACACATACTAACCACCCCCCACACACAAACACACACACACACTAACCACCCCCCTTGATATTATTAACTGGGTTCTTTTACCCCATCCCCGCCCTATCCACTGACGCAAAGCCCCCAATTCGCAGGCGCGTCTAGAGAGGGGGGTGGGGGTAGAGAGAGAGGGGTGATGGGGAGGGAGGATGGGGAGGGGGAGAAGGGGAAGGGGTGGAGAGGGTGGAAATGGAGGGGGAGGGAATTAGGGGGTAGAAGGGGGGGAGAGGGAGAGAGAGGGGGGATAGAGGAGGCGGGAGAGGATGGGGAGAGAGGAGGGGCAGAGAGAGAGGGGAGAGAGGAGGATGTGGAGAGAGGAGGAGGGGGAAGAGGAGCAGGGGGAGAGAGGAGGAGGGGGAGCGGGGCAGGCAGCTCACGGCCGGGCAGCTCGTAGGGGGGTCATCACTCACAGCGAAGACGGCAGCACGCAGAGCCATTGTGATGTCATCAGCTAAAGACGCTCGATTTTATTTTCAAAGTTATTTCAGATTCTTGAACATTTTGATTAATAACTTGAGATATAATGCATCAAATTTTCAGATAAGATGATTTTTTTTACTTCACGGCATATATCTCAATCGGAATATGTAAAAATATCACCGTTAGCGCATCATGGTTTGGAGAAGATATGAACACACACAGACACACACACACACACACACACACACACCCTTCCATTGATCTCCAATGCAACAAATGTACTGTGGTAGTGAACTGACTCTCAATCTTGTCATGCCAAGTTAGCCCTGGTCAGGCACGGAACTCGCTATCAAAATATGGAGGGGACCGGGGGACAGGGGCGACACGATTTTTTGGCCGCCGCGCGCGTATGCACACACTCACACACACATGCGCGAGGCTTCGGAGGCTCAATCCAGTGCTAAATGCAGCTCAACTCTCCCTGTCCCGCCGGGTCCACTACAGCTCTGACTGGACTGACGGGACACCAGTGCTGCTTCTCCGTGCTGGCCACATTTCCCGCAAGCCCAAGCAGGTTGACCTGGCGGGACAGGCTGAGTTGAGCTCATTTTAGCGCTGGATGTGGGCCTGGGGGTACAGCTCCCGCCTGGACCCCGAACTCTCTGGCCATCCATGGGGGGGGGGGGGGGGGGGGGCACTCGGTGGGGACGGGACAGCGCCGGAGACCCGGCCGGGATCGATCCTGCGGAGAATGAGGCGCAGGTCTGTGCCACATCTCCCTCCTCCAATAACCGCACTCTATCTTCAGTTCCCCCCCCCCCACTACACCCTCCTCCAATCATTGCGCTGAATCATCATGTCCCGCCCCCATTGCCTGCTGACCGACGTCTCTCTCGTCCAATCGGCGCCGACGATCAGCAGTCCCACCTCCACTGTCTCGCGGAAAGCGGAGATTTTAAAATCCAGATGACAAAAACTTGGGGGGGATGTCCCCACCTCTCAAAACATGGGGGGGGGACGTATCCCCTCTGCCCCCCCCCCCCGGGTTTTCCCAGGATGACCAGGGCCCCTGGTCATCCTGGATGTAACTTGCCACCCACTATCATTGCTTGCAATCTCCCCACAGCAATACTTGTAAGTGGGTTTATGTCTTCCGCATAAGGGAGACCAAGATATTGGATAGTGTGGAGAGTTTGAGCCAGAAAGTAAGAGACCTGTCCCACCAGCATACGTTTGCATGCATCTAGCACGGCCAAACGTGGTCGCTTGAGGCATACGGCCTCGCAGGGCTGGTCCCAATTCGAACCGCGGAGACGTATGGAGTTGTGCGGGGCTGGTCCCGACATCATACTCACCAATCAGCTGGGCTGGAGGTGGGCCGACTGACGTCATTTGCGACGCCATTGTCACGCTGCGTACATCCTCAATGCGGCTCTGGATGGTGACGTCATCTGGAATTAAAATAAAGAACAATTATGGCATCAATACCCAAATAATTAAAAATAATGTAATCTTATTCTTACCATTATTTTGTCTGCGGGCCTACAATTACCATTAAAATGAACAGTTGTGATCCTGAACCAGATACCCAATGATACTTTATTGTCACGTGTACGTGGGTACAGTGAAATACTCACAAAATACACAAAGAGTCGTCCCATTTCTGGCGCCTACAAAGTTACAAAATGTATTCATTAGAGTCATGTTGGTCCCACTTCGTTCTCAGCATCCTCGTCAATACCCCTCCCCTCCCACCCCTTGCAGGTATCCTCTAAGTTCTCAGGGCCCCCACCCCACGCCAGGTCCCTCTTAGTTCTCGCCGTCCACGTTGGCCCGACCGCCCGGTCTCCAACCTCGGCCCGACCCACTGTCCACCTCTGTCCCCGGATTTGAAAATGGACTCCCTTTAAACACTTCAAAATCTCAGTAAACTTTTACTCCTCAGTCGGATGACAGGAGGATTCTGAGTATAGAGTAACTGAAAATCTCAGCAGTATGATTGGGACATCTACATTTACATGGGAGTCCAAAACATACTGATACTTGGTTCGATAAATACAACTATCCTGCATGGAATTGCAAATTCTGTTTGCTATTTTTCATGCCATTGTATTAATTATGAGGTAAATGTAATTGTTACTTTACTGAAATTGTACCTGCACATTTTCCTCAGCGAAAAAAACTTGCTGTGTTTAATCCGGACTGCCCACTGTATGTCTCCAATCCTATGTCAAACGTTTAACACCTTTCTTCAAAGAGGTTTAGTTTAATTTAGAGATACAGCACAGAAACAGGCCCTTCAACACGCATCGTGCCAACCAGCGATCATCCCATACACTAGCACTATCCTACACACTAGGGACAATTTACAATTTTTATCCAAGCCAATTAACCTACAAACCTGTATGTCTTTGGAGTGTGGGAGGAAACCGGAGCACTCAGTGAAAACCCACGCGGTCATGAAGAGAAGGTAAAAACTCTGTACATACAGTACCTGTAGTCAGGATCGAACCCGGGTCTCTGGTGCTGTAAGGCTGTAACTTTACCACTGTGTCACAGTGCCATGTTGTGTCAAACCATGGCTCAGTAAGTCACTGCAATTCAACTAAAAACCCCGCACCACCCTCTCAGGGTAACATCAGACAGGCAATAAATGATGATCATCTGAAAATGAAAAACAAAACAATTTAAAAACCAAGATTTTATAACAAAGTAACTCCAAATTGCTAAAAGCATGTATAGAAATGTGCACGTAACTCAAACAGATGTAACCCATAGGTCATCAGCAAAACGAGGCTCCTAACGCTGTACCTGACAAAATCAAATCTCAATTTCATGAATGGTCCATGTTTGTTCCTGTAATAACATTGAATTCATATGTTTTCCAGCAAAACATTGCAGGAAATCAGAAGTCTCTGATTCCATCCTGAATGTATTGCAGGATAATGCACATTTCATACCTAATACGAAACAATTTATCAGGGAACTACACAGATACGATTCCACCTTAGGCTTCAGATGGCATCTGGAAACAATTCTGGTTTGTCACTGGTGTTTTAAAAAATATATATCTGTACTAGTCTCTGTGATATGAATAGCTTCTAATTCAGTGCCCAGTATTCAATTTCATGTTTGGATGCCTGTTAATATATCAAAGATTTTAATTTCAAGGGTGCCATCAAATGAAAAGATCAAAGGCTTCATGCTAATTTTAGTCTAATTTAGAAATTAAAGCTTTTGCTTCAGTGAAATAATTGCTAAATATTGAGTAAAGCTGTGGAGTTCACTTGATTAATTTGCACTTCCAGGTTTGCGGGATTCATTTTACCATTTGCATCAGCAACTCATAAGGCTGTCTAGGCTGATGACATATCTTGAAGAGACAGTAACAAAACCCGTTGTTCAAGGCGAGTTTTTAAAATGATGATTGAAATATTTTTTTCAATATTTCAGCATTTCATCTAAGGAACCAAATGCAAATTTATTAAAGCAATAATATTCAGAAGCATTTGCGGTCCACAACAGGCATCTTTGATTTCTAGATCAAAGATCTGCTTAAATGTATATTATATTGAATGCATTTTTTTCAATCTTGCATAATTAACTTTGAACTGCAAATAAGATCCTCTTAAAACTAATCATAAACTGCCCTTCAGCATCTCCTGACATTGGGTATTTTTGATAGCTGTTGTTGGGAAAAGTTAATGTAATTTTTTTTTTACAAATCAATTATCGTTTAAGCTATAATGCATAGCAGGTTTTTGCTTCAAAAAGGTATTCTGAATCATAAGCTTATCTAAATTTGATTTTCTTTTTGCTAAGAGCTCAATGCCAATCAGTGAGTAAGACATTTCAAATAAGACATAATCTTTTTTTTCTGATGTACTCCAAAATGTCCTTAATTTTTATGTTTACATCCAAAAATCTTTCTGTGAGGATCTGAGAAGCATCAGCGTAATATTAAATGCTTAGCGAGACAAGTCAAGTCGAGTTTAATGTCAAGCAAGTATTGTGAGATACAGGTTCAAGATAATACTGCTTGCATAGAAAAGAACTGCAGAAGGGTGAAGAAGGGTCACGACCCAAAAATCTCCCATTCTTTCTCTCCAGAGATGCTGCCTCACCCGCTTACTCCAGCATTTTGTGTCTACCAAAGAACTGCAGATGCTGGTTTAAATCAAAGGTAGGTCACAAAATGCTGGAGTAACTCAGCGGGACAGGCAGCATCTCCGGATAGAAGGAATGGGTGATGTTTCGGGTCGAGAGATCCTTCTTCAACGGGTCAGGCATAATCTCTGAAGATAAAGGATGGGTGACGTTTTGGGTTTGTATTTATGAGATACTTTAAATCAGCAAAAATATTCTAAAGTGTTTAACAGAAGCCGCATGTATAGAAGCATATTCAGTACTTTGTGTCTATAATATAATTTCACTAAGTTTAAAATCAACGGTTGCATAAAGCTTTTTCACTAACATTAATTCCTATCTGCAACTGTCCACCTTGTTCAATTCACCTTGTGTTCTTGTTTTATTATATTGATTTCTCTCTCGTGTGCATTGCATTGATGGAGATTACAGTATGAAGCAACAACCTTTTCAGTCAAACTGGTTAGAAATAATTGTATGGACAAATTATCTTTGATATATTATAATTAAACGTATAACAGGAATTTGCTGTAAATGGTCATCATCTGTGGAAAGAGAACCAAAGCTAACACTCCAACCTGATAACCTCTCATCAGAACTGGCGACAGTTGGAAATGTTTAAGAAAGAACTGCAGATGCTGGAAAAATTGAAGGTAGACAAAAAGTCTGGAGAAACTCAGCGGGTGAGGCAGCATCTATGGAAAGAAAGAATAGGCGATGTTTCGGGTTGAAACAGTTGGAAATGTAATGGGTTTAAAGCAAATCGAGAGACAGAGTAAGTGGGAGTGGGAAGAGTAGAAACAATGGGAAGATTTGTGATGCTAGAGAAGGCATAAATGCAAGAGATTAATTAACAAAGGGGAAAATGGTACTGGTAAGTAGGGAATAATGATAGTTAGAAGAAACTGCTCAATTCTGGCTGGGATATTCACAGCAAAGGTAATTTTAGAATAATATCACACTGCACGCTTTTTAATATTACCCATAGTGTGAGTGAGTGGACTAACCACACTGGTTGTAGTTGCTGGCCAATGCTCTTATCAAGAAATATAATGCAATTAGCAATCAGGCCAACAATTTGAGACAATATTCTGAGCCTACCTTACAGCAACCCTTTGTAAAAATCCCACTATCATCAACGCATTTTCAATTGGAAGCAAATGAAAAACTATTGCGACTTCTCCAAGGTCAATGTTGATGACATCAGGTAGGGGTATAGCCAGCAATATCAATATTCCACCAATGCAGATCACATATTTGGAATTTCCTAATGTTGCTCTTGAGAGCAAGGCAGCAATATTTATCATCATACAACTTCACTGAGCTGCAATGGACAAACATATGTTGTGGGGGCTGTGCTTTTAACTCTTGCTTCAAAAATTTACTTTAATTGATCAATGAAAGAGAATTTGGAAAAAAAATGTGTAATGCACAGATGCTCTTTATTTCTGTACTCAACACATGTGACAGGATGCTTCACCCGAGGAAGAGACCAAATTCAATAGCCTGTGAAACAAGTACTGGAATTGCAATGCATTAATAATTCACATAATTCAAATCATTTTTACTCCACACAGCCGGCAAACAGTAACCCCAATCCATTGTTCCTTACCTAGGTTCAGGTGTGAGAATTATACCCTGGACATCCTGAGCAGATAGAGCCACTTGTAGAGGACCCTTCTTCTATATTTGCCCCTTCATTCTACCAGCAGATTTTTCTGTCAGACACTCTCAGGTTGTAATCCAAGGTGAACAATTTAAACGGCACTTTGACTGAGTATGTGGATAGGAAAGGTTTAGAGGGATAAATGGGCTGAAAGCTGACAATTGGGACAAGCGTAGATGGTGCAACTTCGTTACCATGGACGTGTTGGACCGAATGGCCTGTTACTGTGCTGTATGACTCAATGACTATGCTCTCCCATGTCTGGGAGTATCCTGTTCTGCATCCTGTTCAATGGCAAAGCCTTGATCCCCAGATAATAGACAATAGGTGCAGGAGTAGGCCATTCGGCCCTTCGAGCCAGCATCGCCATTCAATGTGATTGTGGCTGATCATCCCCAATCAGTACCCCGTTCCTGCCTTCTCCCCATATCCCGTGACTCCGCTATTTCTAAGAGCCCTATCTAGCTCTCTCTTGAAAGCATCCAGAGAACCTGCCCTCTGAGGCAGAGAATTCCACAGACTCACCACTCTCTATGAGAAAAAGTGATTCCTCGTCTCCGTTCTAACTGGCTTACTCCTTATTCTTAAACTGTGGCCCCTGGTTCTGGACTCCCCCAACATTTGGAACATGTTTCCTGCCTCTAGCGAGTCCAAACCCTTAACAATCTTATATGTTTCAATGAGATACCCTCTCATCCTTCTAAACTCCAGAGTGTACAAGCCCAGCTGCTCCATTCTCTCAGTATATGACAGTCCGGCCATCCCAGGAATTAACCTTGTAAATCTACGTTGCACTCCCTCAATAGCAAGAATGTCCTTCCTCAAATTAGAGGACCAAAACTGCACACAGTACTCCAGGTGTGGTCTCACTAGGGCTCTGTACAACTGCAGAAGGACCTCTTTGCTCCTATATTCGATTCCTCTTGTTATAAAGCCCAACATGCCATTCACTTTCTTCACTGCCTGCTGTACCTGCATGCTTACTTTCATAGACTGATGTACAAGGACCCCCAGATCCCATTGTACTTCACCTTTTCCCAACGTGATACCATTTAGATAGGAATCTGCCTTCCTGTTTTTGCTACCAAAGTGGATAACCTCACATTTATCCACATTAAACGTCATCTGCCGTGCATCTGCCCACTCCCCCAACCTGTCCAAGTCACCCTGCATTCTCATAGCATCCTCCTCACAGTTCATACTGCCACCCCATAAGTTCCATTAGCACCTGTCACATAGTTCCCTGGGCATTTCAGTAATTTTTAACCATGAAAGGCTTCAAATGCCGATTGAATCATTGTAACTGGCAGTGGAAATTATTTAGTATTTAAAATGTAAGAAGATGACGATCCCTTTGGATGGTGCTGGTGATAGGTACAACCTGATACTGAACAGATGTTCAGCTGTGAGAGATTAAAAGAGGGCATCATCTTGTGTGCTGAGGTCCAAAATAAAAACAGCAGTCTCAAATTGGTGTTGCATGCTGAATAATGTCATAACGTGCCTACAGTGCTTCTGGTGACACTTCAGTTGTAGATGCATTAATGTGTTCACTGTATAGATATGGATGCACTTATTGAATCAAGCCCTACCTTGCATCCAATCAGGCTTCTACGTATGATGATAATGGGTACTGTACAGCTGATTATATGTACTATGCAAGTAACCCTTGCATCCCCACGTCTCTGTCTCTCCCTCATCCTAATCAATACTATTTTCACTGTTGTCCTATTGAGTTTCACTATCTGTATTACTTGTTATCACCTAGACCACAACGGATCATTATTGGCTTCATCTTTCCTTGATCATCGTTGCTTTTTGCATATCTTTTGTTTAATTGTTCTATATTTCTCTATACCATCCATATCTCTTGTTCCCCTACCCCCTGAATTTCAGTCTGAAGGTGGGTCTCGACCCAAAACGTCACCTATTCCTTTTCTCCAGATATGCTGCCTGTCCCTGCTGAGTTATTCCAGCTTTTTGGGTCTATTTACGTACTGTCCACTGGTCTGAGACAAGAACATTCTGGATTTCCTCAAAACTGAAAATAATGAAAGCCATAGATGCTGGAAGTATAAAAATAAATCAGAAGCTGCTGGAAGCATTCAGCAGTTCAGTCATAGCTGTGGAAAGTAAATGTATCACTTTCTGACAAAGGGTCTTTGACCTGAAATGTTAACTTTGCTTCTCTTTCCATTGATCCTGGCTGACCTGCTGAGTGTTTCCAGCATATTCTGTTTTTATTTCCTCAACATTTCTCTTGTGGCACTACTGCAACATTACTGACAGTAATTCTGTAACAGAATTCCCTTAATCATGTGTAAATTGGTTTCCACAAACCTCACATCTAGGCAGCTATGTGCACACAATAATGAGCAAATGCTCAACGTAAATAGATTGAAGCTCAAGCCATCAGAGGGTAACTACGTCCACTTCTTGTTCTGTTTTGCAGCTAATAATACTACAATCTGATTACACATTTCCTACATCACAGATTCATTTACTTGGAATCCAATAAAACCAGGAGGATATAATCTTTTCGAATAAGACAATCAATGTTGTTCAGGAATTTAGAACTCTGAGAAAAGACGAAGCAATATGTTATTCGTGAACATAGAAACAAAATGTAATCTTCTGCTGCTGGTACAAACCGCTGTTTCTGGGGAGATAAATGCAAAAAGATATCTTTGTTTATGCAGATTGTAGAACGAGAGGACAATTTAATGCACTTTCACAACAGTTCCGCAGCAAACGGGCAATAGAATTCAGCTATCCAGGAGATAAGGACACCTCAGCTGGATCAAGCAACCAACAAGGGAGGTATGTGGTTTGCGGGTAGCAAGCAGTTCTAAATATTTTACTTGTTGGCTTAAATTAGAAGAATGAATTTGCTGCAATGCTATGTGTTAATTCAGAACGTAGAAACATAGAAAATAGGTGCAAGAGTGGGCCTATCGGCCCTTCGAGCAGGCACTGCCATTCAATATGATCATGGCTGATCGTCCAAAATCAGTACCCCGTTCTTGCTTTTTCCCCATATCCCTTGATTCCCTTCACCCTAAGAGCTAAATCTTGAAAACATCCTGTGAATTGGCCTCCATTGCCTTCTATGGCAGAGAATCCCATGATTCACAACTCTGGGTGAAAATGTTTTTTCCCATCTCAGCATGATGTTAACTTACTGCAAAACAAATAAAAGACTGAGCATGCAGGTAAAGTACCAGACAGTAGATCTAACTGTGCAACATGGTCTTGAACAAATAAATTTCAACCTAAATGGGATGAAGTATAGCTCCATCAGCATATGAAAAATCATCTTTAATCTCTTTCTCTTCAATTGCGAACAAAGTGCATTGTGCTGAAGATATCTTATGCACACAGTCTCTTGCCCACAGTAGTGAAATCGAGAACCAGAAGATACAGGTTTAAGATGAAGGGGAAAGATTTTATACAAATTTTACAGGGGTAACTTTTTCACACAAAGGGTGGTGGGTATATGCAACAAACTGCCAGAGAAGGTAGTTGAGAAGGTAGGGACTATCACAATGTTTAAGAGCAATTAGACAGGTACATGGATCAGACAGGTTTAGAAGGATATGGGCCAAACACAGGGACGTGGGACTAGTGTTGATGGGACCTGTTGATCAGTGTGGGCAAGTTAGGTCGAAGGTCCTGTATCCACACTGTATGACTGTATGTGAATGCCATCTTGCTTTGGAACATAGGAAATGAAGATGAGGGAAATAGATGCCAAGTGAAATCAGGGGAAATGTCAGTAAAAACCTTGCCAAATGATACGGAACAAATATTTTGACTTGTTGTTGTGAAGTTCTAATCAAGGTACCCTTAGGTTGTATAGTTCCCAATGTAAAATAATAAAAATGTAATGAAACATAAATTGGTGAAATTTGGAAATGATACCAAACAAGAGGTTATTAGTTCAGAGAAGTCAAGCCCAGGAATGACACTGAGTGATATAATAGGTCCAAGTGGGCAAAGTGTAGTTGGTACATTTAATTAACAAAATGTAAAATAATTCACATTTTAAAGGGTAACACAGTGGCACAGCTGGTAGAACTGCTGCCTCACAGCACCAGAGACCTGGGTTCAATCCTGACCTTGGGTGCTGTGTGTGCAGTTTGCATGTTCTCCCTATGACTGCCAGGGTTTCCACTGGATGCTCCAGTTTCCTCCTGCATCTCAAAGACTGAGGGGATTGTTGATTAATTGGTCTACACACATATAGGGAGTGAATAGGAAAGTGGGATTACATAGAACTAGTGTAAACAGATGGTTGGCGTGGATTCGGTGGACCAAAGGGTTTATTTCCATGCTGTATCTCGAAACTGAAGTAAAAAGAAAAATGATTGATGCATATACTCTTGAGTCACAATAAAGAGTTATGAATCACACTGAATGAAGGAGAATCTTAGCCGACAAAACATCCAACATGTCCATCTCGTAAAAACAACAGCAAAGTCAATGAAATGTAAAGTAACATGAAGAGCATAGCCCAGAGGAACTCATAATAGGAACAGAAATAGGCCATTCAGCCCATCAAGTCTATACTGCCATTCAATCATGGCTGATCTATCTCTCCCTCCTAACCCCATTCTCCTGCCTTCTCCCCATAACCCCTGACACTTGTACTATTCAAGAATCTATCTATCTCTGTCTTAAAAATATCCATTGACTGGTCAATGGGAAGAGGACTGGACTTTGTGCCTTCCCTCACAGTGGGAACCATTGTGAGGGGATGTTTTTTCTGTTTTGTGTTAAATTCTTTAATGTTGTGTTTTACTTTTATTGGATGCTGCAAATGGCAACTCAAATTTCACCAATTGGTGTACGTGAAAATAAATGTCCTTTGACTTTTGTCCTCCACAGCCTTCTGCGGCAAAAAATCCACAGATTTATCACCCTATGACTAAAAAAAATGAGTTAACTAACCCACAAATACCCCATCCCCTTTTTACCCCCTCTCTTCCTGGTCCTACCCGGAAATGTACCCAATTCTCCCTTTTTGCTTGATCCTGTTCCCTCCCACCTATATTCCTTCCTATGGCCTCACATTTCATGCCTCTTCTATCCTTATCTGCACATCACAAACTTTTTGCCTTTTCATCTCTGGTCTTTAACGAACCATGAGCTAATCGAAACCGGCCCTCACCTGTATCCACCTATTACTTGTCAGACTTTTTCCTGCCTCCATGCCTCTTCCGATTTTCTTCTCCTCCCCTGTCCCTCATTACAATCAGTCTGAAGTAGCGTCCCGACCTGAAATATCACCTATCGATGTTCTCCAGATATGTTGCTGACCCACTGAGTAATTCCAGC
Organism: Okamejei kenojei; assembly: GCA_035221665.1. Classification (NCBI taxonomy): domain Eukaryota; kingdom Metazoa; phylum Chordata; class Chondrichthyes; order Rajiformes; family Rajidae; genus Okamejei; species Okamejei kenojei. Next base: position 51,934,769 of record CM069134.1, on the reverse strand, counting down.
ACTTTGTATCTTTTTTTATGTAAACCAGCATTTGCAGTTCCTTCTGTCCACATTCCCCGCATCTTTTTCTTTTAACTAGGCTATTTGTTCTAAATCCTTGTTGAAAATTGGTTTATTGCAAAACCTGAACAAACGGAGATGTTAATATGTAGCTTTCAGTTATGTGGCTCAAAAAGATTCAAAGATTTGATCACAGATTGTGCTTATATTGTTGTTGGTTATGCCAACTGGCCATTGCAGGGAGAGTTCCTGCTGGAAATTCAGATTGAATGACATCTCCTGTGGTCTGTCCTGCATCTTCGTGGAACCAGTCAGTTTCTGAAGGTACTCTTCAGGTTGACCAGTGTGTCATGGAGGGGGACAGCTGTATTGTCCAGGATGCTCCGCAGTATGAGGAGCATCCTCCCATCCAAGACCGCCTCCCATGAATCCAACTCCACCCCCAGGATGGTGTCAGCCTTCCTGATGAGTTTGGGGGGAAAACCAAGGGATCACGGTGAATCATTTGACCAATGTAAGAATAGGCCACCAGTATTGTGAAAGAGGGAGTCAGTAGGTTGCAATTGATTGCCATGGGGTTGCACTTTGTAGTCAGGTTGACTGAGGGTTGGTTGGTGGAGGGTGTAGGGTTTGGTTTACATCGGGTTGGTGGTTAGGGGGGAATGACCTTGCGGTAGTGGGGATATGAATGTGGGAAAAAGGACATCCAAAGGTTGGAATGGGAAAGCGACACAGGTGGAAGATTTACTTAAATAACTCCAGGAAACATAGAAAATAGGTGCAGGAATAGGCCATTTGACCATTCGGGCCAGCACCACCATTCAATATGTCCATTCAACCTGATCATCCAAAATCAGTACCCCGTTCCTGCTTTCTCCTCATTTCCCTTGATTCCGTTAGACCTAAGAGCTATTTCAAACTCTCTCTTGAAAACATCCAGTGAATTGTCCTCCACTGCCTTCTGTGGCAGAGAATTCCACAGATTCACAACCCTCTGGGTGAAAACATTTTTCTTCATCTCAGTCCTAATGGCCTACCCCTTATTCTTAAACTGTGACCCCTGGTTCTAGACTCCTACCTCATTCAAATTCCCTCTGCTGGATTACAGGCTGGAATTTTGCCACCATTTCAAAGTAGACTTAAGACCAAAACCTGGTTTTGAAGGCAGAGGCAAATAGATTCAAGGAAAACAAAGAGGGAAAAGTATCTGCAGTCCAGTGGATTGCAGAGTTGAGGTTAGAATCAGATCAGCGCTTATTTAATGTAATGGTGAAGCAAATTTGAGGGGATGGGCAGGCTGCTCCAGTTTCTCATCTGTATGCTCGCATGCAACCCGTACTGGCAAAGCAGGTTTGAAAGGATTTACATTATGAAAGGAATGTCCAGATGTACAATGCTTTTGTTGGATGCTTTAGTCAGAGAGTGGTGAATCCTTTAGTCAGAGGGTGGTGAATCTGTGGAATTCTTTGCCACAGAAGGGTGTGGAGGCCAAGTCAGTGGATATTAGTACAGGTGTCAGTGGTTGTGGGTAGAAGTCTGGAGAACGGGGTTAGGAGGGAGAGATCGATCAGCCATGATTGAATGGCAGAGTAGACTTGATGGGCCGAATGGCCTAATTCTACTCCCATCACATGACATTATGTTGCTACAGGCTTCTCCACACAACAGTACATGAAATACATCGAGGAGTCTGAAGGAAAACCAGGGACTTCATTCAGTAGTGATTTTCTATAATGATTTTGATTGAAATTGAGTAGCACAGCATGCAGAGCTCAGGTGCTAAAGAATCCAAGTTGTAGGCACAAATTGTTTAGTTAATCACAAAAAAATCAGACTTAAAAAATCTTATCTTATAAAAATCTTATATCAAAATCAACGTGTACACACTTGAGTTGGAGATGCTCAGGGGAAATCATTATTTATGTTTTATTCTGTTAATTCCTTTGAGATCCTGTATTTTTTTAAGAACTGTAAATGTTTGAAGAATTTGCTAATCACAAAAAATGCTTTACCTTTTGTTTGTGAGTAAAATGTTTCACTATATCTTATAAGATGAACTCTTTATGAATGCTAGATATACTCGAGACTTCGGTGAATTTGTAAACTCGACAGTTTTTCCCAGTGGTCACGAGACCACTCAGGATTTCAACACTTTTATTTCTGATGTGCAAAAGACGATCGTCTCCCTTCGTAACCAGGTATGGACAATAACCAAAAGTGTTTTTACTCTGTCAGTACATTTAGAAATGTCCAGGTACAAAACTCGTGGATAAGCCCAGACCATTGTGTGATATCTTATTCTGGGAGGTAAGTATTTTGCTGAGTAAGAACCTCAATTTAGCCACCTGACGACACCAATGGGGAATAAACTGAGCGTTTGACGACACTGGACCTTGTGTATTAAATCATGAGATGAATAGATCGGGTAACTGCACAGAATCTCTTGCCCAGAGTAGGGGGATCGAGGACCAGAGGACATAGTTTCAAGGAGAAGGGGAAAAGATTTAATAGGAATCTGAGGGGTATCTTTTTCACACAAAGGTTGATGGGTATATGGAACAAGATGCCAGAGGAGGTAGTTGAGGCTGGGACTATCCCAAAGTTTGCAAAACAGTTGCACAGGTACATTGATAGGACAAGTTTGGAGGGATATGGACCAAGCGCAGGCAGGTCGGACTAGTGTAGCTGGGATGTGTTGGCCATTGTGGGCAAACTAGGCTGAAGGGCCTGCTTCCACACTGTATCATTCTATTAATCTATGACTCCATGGACCTGTACTTGCTGGAGTTTAGAAAGATTAGGGGGGACCTTATTGAAACTTACCGAATAGTGAAAGACCTGGATAGAGTGGATGTGGAGAGGATATTTCCACATGGGAGAATCTAGGACCAGAGGTTGTAGCCTCAGAATTAAAGGATGTTTCTTTTGGAAGGAGATAAAGAGGAATTTCTTTAGTCAGGTGGTGAATCTGCGGACTCGCCACAGACGGCTGTAGAGGTCAAGTCTATAGAAACATACAAAATGGGTGCAGGAGTAGGCCATTCGGCCCTTTGAGCCAGCGCTGCCATTCAATTCATGGCTGATCATCCAAAATCACTACACCGTTATGGCTTTTCCCCCCATTTCCCTTAATTCCCTTAGCCCTAAGAGCTAAATCTAACTCTCTTGAAAACATCCAGTGAATTGGCCTCCACTGCCTTCTGTGGCAGAGAATTCCACAGATTCACATCTCTCTGGGTGAAAAAGTTTTTACTCATCTCAGTCTACCCTTTATTCTTTAGATATTTTATAGATATTTTTACAGCAGAGGAAGATAGATTCTTGTTTAGTACAGATATCAGGGGTTATGGGGAGAAGGCAGGAGAATGGGGTTAGTCAAGTCAAGTCAATTTTATTTCTATAGCACATTTAAAAACAACTCTCATTGACCAAAGTGCTTTACATCAGTGCAGGTACTAATGTGCTACAAACAGTGGTACATAGATCTAACAATACACACATAAATACATACATGCAGCGCTCCCTCAGAGGACCTCAAGAACGCTTGTGAGTAGATATACGTTTTAAGTCTAGACTTAAGAGGGAGGTTAGGAGGGAGAGGTCTGCCATGATTGAATGGTGGAGTAGACTTGATGAGCTGAATGGCCTAATTCTGCTCCTATCACTTATGAAAATACCCCAATATATGCAGCAGGCGTTCAGACATTATAATTTCCTATAAGGTCTGGATAAAAGGAAGTGGAAGTATGGATTAAAGTTAAAATCATCCCTCCATCCACCCCAAAGTGTATTTAAATATAATTTTACAGTGTTGACTCCAGTAAAGATTTTAACAGCATTAATTGTTATCTGTTCTAAGTTACTAATGCATCTGTCAGAACATAGAATAAAGATAGAGCAGTGTAGCACAGGAACATTCCATTTGGCCCATGATGTCTGTGCTGAACATGATGTCAAAACCAACTCTCATCTGCTTGCACATCATCCGTATCCCTCCCTGCATATCCATGTTCCTATCCATAAATCTCTTAAATATCGCTGTTGTATCTGCTTTAACTACCAACTCCAGCAGTGCATTCAAGACACTGTGTAAAATAAAACATGCTTTGCACATCTTTTTTGAACTTAATTCATCCTGGCAGCTTGTTCAAATATGGTACTGGGGGAAATAATGAAACAAAATAAAATTGTGGTGGCTAATGAACCTTAAAAGGAAGTGAGGAAATAAAACTTAAATTTGGAACATTTGGATGCTATGAAAATGTTACGACTTCGCAGAAATCAAGATTCTGTTTACTGTTACCCCGGCAACTGAGTATACTGTTCACCAAGGAATAGTTTGGCCCTGACTTTGCAGCAGTGCTAACTAAGGAAGGCTTCACTTCCTCAGGGAGGCAGAGGGGAAATTGTATAACATGTTGCAGGAGTCCCTTTCAGTAAATAGCAGGATGCATGCTGAACTGTAGGGACATTCACAGTTCCAAGGTGCTTCATGACTCATTCGGAGTTACTTCCAGATTGGTTGGGCTGAGCAGCCTGAAAAAATTGTTTTAATTTCTATGTTTTCTTCCAGGCCTGTACTGTTAGAGCATTAACACAGGACAGAGCATAGCCTGAATCATTGAATTGTACAGCACAGAAATGTACCTCTTTAGCCCACCTTATTAAGACCAACCATGATGCCTGTCTAAAATAATCCCATTTGCCTGCATAAGGCCTGTATCTATGCCTTCCCTGTTCAAGATGTACAAACACCTTTTATGCATTATAATTGTATCTGCCACCATCACCTCCTCTGGCAGCTTGTTCCAGATAACTATCATCGTCTATGTGAAAAACGTAACCCTGGGAATGTCTTCATATTTCTCCCTTCACCTTTAGTTGGGACTTTTAATCTTTCCCTTTACACCCTTTGGTTCTTGACTCTCCTGACTGGGAAAAAAATTCTGATTATATACCGTATCAACACGCCTTACTATTTTATTCAGCCTGAATCACATCCAGTGAAAAATAAACTCAGACTGTCCCTTATAAGGTTTGCACTCTATTCCAGGCAACATCCCAGCCAATCTTTCCTGTTCAATCTTTATTGCTATCACATCCTTCCTGTAGCATTGTGGTAAACAGAACAGTACTCCATGTGTGGGTTGCTCAATGTTTTGTACATCTCTAACGGTGTCCCACCTCTTATACTCAATTGAATAAAAAAGAACTGCTGGTTTATACCAAAGATGGACACAAAATAAGTGGGTCAGGTAACATCTCTGGAGAAAATGGATAGGTGATGAGGCTCAAAATGTCACCTATCCATTTTCTCCAGAGATGCTACTAGACCCATTGAGTTACTCCAGCATCTGTGCCTATCTACCTATACTCAATGCCTTGGCTTATGAAGGCAAGCAAGCAAAATGCCTTCTGCACTACCCTAGCCATCTATAATTATTTTCAAGGAGCTTCAGACTTGCACCCCAAGCTCTCCCTGTAGATCAACACTGTAAAGGTTCCTGCTATTTACTCTACATGTTCCACCAGAATTAGACTTCCGAACTTGCATTACCAAACACTTGTCTGGATTAAATTCCATCTGCCACCACTTTGACCAGTTTTTCAGCTGATTAATCTCCTGATGTATCCTTAGACATTCTTTCTCTCTATTTATGACTCCAGCAGTTTTTGTGTCACCTGGGAGAGGAAATGGCAGGCTTTGTTATGCTTCACGTGGAGACGACGGAACTTGAGAAACAAGGACCAACATAACATTTTTTAAATTTATAGATTTTTAATGGATTTTAGTGTTGCTCATAATTTCAAAACTGTGCACTTACTTTCTGCACACAAGAGTCTTCATTTCATGAATAGTAAGGGATTCAATCTCCATGTGAGTACAGTTTGGCATAACCATGCCTGCAGTGAATTGCATACCCGTGCATGACTGAATTAATTAATTCATTAATTAATTGGAGTTGTTGAATGAATGGTTGAGTAGTAGAAAAGTATAAGATGTGAAAGTCCTACATGTTTAGCTGGGAAATGCTCCAGGTTTTCCGCTTTCCCTGCATTGGGCATAGCCCCGGAATTAAAGCTAGTTGATGCAGATTGAGTGGTGAACTGCTTTACATAATATTTAACTGTTCCAAAGTGCTTCATAGCTAATTATTCCTTAAGGAATTGCCGTTGTAGTAACAACGGCAAATGCAGCAGCCAAAATACACACATTAAGGTCATAGACATAGCAATCTGATCATGGCAATTTGCTGGCTGATGGATAAGTATTGAAATTCAAAATGATGTAATAGAATCGTAGAAATAATATTGCATGATCATAAAAATTATATATATATTATAGTATAGGGGAGGCCATTGACACATTGGATCATCGGTAGTTGAAAAATGAATATCAGTTTAATAGTAAGATTAAACGAGAACTTACCAGTTTGAAGTGTGATCTTTATTTTATGAGGCGTTACGATGAGCGATTACGTGAAGAAGCCCGCCAGTCTGCATGTGCGTCAATTTTCAAAGCAGCGGTGTGAAATCACAGATAACAGTAGTTGAAGTGACATAGTAAGATTAGAGAAGGTTAGAACTACCAGATGACCTTTATGATACGAGGGTTGGGAGCGGAGGGCACGTAATCGCTCATCGTAACTCCTCATAAAATAAAGATCAAACTTCAAACTGGTAAGCTTGTTTAATCTTACTATTTTACTTCAGAGTCACGTGAGTGATTCCATGAAGATTTCAAAGCTCTGTGATTTCATGCCGTGGAAACGAGTCTATGCGACACACTGCCTCAGTTGACCCAGGATGAGTAAACAATAAATAATGCATTCAAACATGACACAGACTTAAACATGTTGATGCTTTAATTAGCAAAAGAAAACAATAGCAAACCCTCTCTCCCAGGAGGAAGCTATAAAACAGAACTTAAAATGGAGTGGGCAAATCCCCCTGGTGTGGCAAGAGGTTTATTATAGAACCTTTGAAATGTCAGTTCATTTGACCATCCTGCAGCTGCAAGGATTTGGTCGAGAGGGACGTCCAGTGCCCTCGCTGCTGACGTTGATGCAGCCCTGGTGGAGTGAGATTTAAAAATGTCAATGTCCACTCCCGCACAAGCCAGAACCTGTTTCAGCTACCTTGAAATGGTCTGTACCGACACCTTCCTATGAGGCTTTTTGTAACTGATGAATGTCGTTAATTCAGAGCCTCTGAGGCTCTTGGTGACCTTGATATACTGCTGCAAGTGCGTAACTACACATAACCGAAGGTCTATGGGGTATGCAATAAAAATTAGTTCAAGTCCTGACATCCGTGGCCTGCTCTGCTTAATTAAATCATAAACATAAAATGTTATGTTAGTTACTGATGAAACCATCCTGTCCAATCGCAGCTTCTGCAACGTCTGGAAGCGCTGTGCTGAAACCAGCGCCATGAGCATGACCACTTTGAGAGTGAGTCTGGGTAAAGACAGGGATGTAGCTGGAGCCCATTGGCGAAGCAGCGTGAGTACCACGCTCACATCCCAAATCTGTGCGTACCTGGGCCTGGGGGGATTACAGTTAAAAATACCCTTCATGAACCTGGCAATTAAAGGGTGAAACCCAACAGAGTGTTGTCCCGATCCCTGCCACAAGTACGATGATAAGGCACTCCTGGCACTGTTGATGGCACTATAGCTCAGTCGCTCATCAAAGTATAATGTTGAAAGAAATTCCAACACATCCGGTATGCTTGCCATGTGATATGATATGTTCGACTGCAAGCAGAACACCTCCCATTTCTTGATATGAGAGATGTACTGTTTTTGAGTACTATCCTTCCAGGCCGCAGTTATCACATCCACCATACGACCTGATAGTCCGTGCCCCAGGAACGGTCTCCTCAGAATCTGCAAATCAATAGATTAATACGGTCATGTAGTGGATGGTTCTCGCCAGTCACAGGGTGAACCAGCAGATTACTGCATTTGGGGACAGCCATAAAAGGCTTAGTTATTAGTCTCAGAACGAGTGGGAACCAAGGCTGTGTGGGCCAGTCGGGAATTACCAAAACTCCTGAGGCGGAGTCCTGCTTGATCTGAAGCAAGCACCGACTGATGAGGCAAAATGGGGCAAAAGCATTTAAAAACATTCCACCCCAGTGTAGCGAAGATGCATCTACCACTACTCCCCCTGGATCTGGTTCCCATGAAACATACTTTGGTAACTGGTGATTTAGTCTGGATGCAAACAAATCAATGTCTGGTACTCCATACCGAATGACAATATCATTAAATATTTCATGATTCAACATCCATTCTGTGTTGTCATTGAATTTTCGTGACCTGGTGTCCGCCACCATGTTGAATCTACCTGGTAAGTAGATAGATGAAACCCAGATGTTTTTTGTAATACACCAGTGCCAAATAAGGTTAGCCAATTTATCACAAGCTACCGACTTGATTCCACCCATGTGATTAACGTATGCTACTGCTGTAGTGTTGTCAATTTGAAGCTAACATGCAAGTCATGCATACTAGTACAATATGCCTTTAGGCCATAGAGTGCTCCCAACAACTGTAAATAGTTAATACCATGTGATTGAAGAATTAATGCCTCATGCATATTCCATCTGCCACCGCAGCTAGAGATGTTTTCAGTAGCTCCCCATCCTAGAGCACTAACATCCGTTGGTAAAATAACTGAAGGTTTCTCAATCAGAATTTTACTGGACGTTCTAAATTTTGATAATTTAAGGCCCAAACTGTGCAGCTGGAAAAGCAGCCACTAATTTGTCAATTATACTAGCCACCTGCCGAATAGAAGGTTGCTGCTCATCAACAAGATTGTTACAAGCTTCTATTAATTCTGATCTCTTGCCCCTAGGCAGAGTCACAGACACATGTGAGTTGAATTAGTGGTGAATCCCAAATAATCATTAACTCTAGATGGTATCAATTTGGCTTTAACTGGATGGATGAGAAACCTCAACCTCTAAAACATGAGTTTGGTAGCTGAAACCGATAATTCAACTGATTTCCGAGTTTTTCCTATGATTAAGATATCATCCAAATAGGCTATTACAATATGATTCTGAGCCCGGAGTAGGCCCAACACCGGTTTTAATAATTTTGTATATTATCTAGGGCCGAAGTTAACCCATTAGGCAATGCTTTAAACTGCCATAGTTGTCCCATCTAGCTAAACTTCAAACATCTCCAGTGATTGCAATGAATGAGTACTGAATAGTATGCATCTTTGAGGTCTATGCATGCCATATAATATCCTTTGCAAACCAGCTGTTTAACAGTAACAAAAGTTTCCATTTTGAAATGTTTATACTGCACAAAAGAGTTAAGTCGAGTTAAATCAAGGATGATTTGACACCCACCATCCTTCTTGTGTATAGGAAATATATTAGACACAAATTGGCAAGATTGATGAAACGACTTCTCAATTACCCCTTTTTTAGATAATGTTTCAATTTCTTGTACATCCAAAGACTCTTGTTGTGAAAAAAACAATGTCCGGCTTGGTGTATGCTGTGTAGGTGTACGCAAAGTGAAAAGGAATTCTATTTGGAAACCTTGTATACAGTGCAGTAAAAACAAATCTGATGTTATCCAACTCCATTCATTGAAAAAACAAGTGTAATCTCCCACCAACTTGTAACTGATGCATACATGATATGTTCTGAAAAGAGCCAGACCAACCTACCTCCATGGTCGCCAGTGGATATTTCTGCCCCCGCGTTTTGGAGGGTAAGAATGTTGGAGTGCCAATTGAGCATGTTTGGCCAGGGCCGGCTTGGTCTTTGTCCTGAACCAGCTTCAGCGAACCATTTGTAGGGGTGCAGCCACCGAAGTGGAATTTTACTAGTCGGCTGGGCTTTTATGAAGCCGACCGTTTTCGCCTCGTCATCCAACTCCCTGACCCATTTTGTTAGGTCTTCACCAAACAGAAGGTTCGGCGGTTGCACATTGCTAGACTTGTACAGTGCCGCAAACTTGGGGATCAGAGACGGACGGATGGCACTCTTTCTGAGACAGTTTATATCAAAATGTGCATTGCACATTGGGGCCAGAGCATCCTGCTACACCTCAGACAGGGCCCCCCCCATCGGCCGACCTAGCGAAAACTGTAATGCCTGAAGCGAGCAGCTTTAGCATCTTCTGGAGCCTCACTTCCTGGGCTCTGATACCTATACCCATGTGACCCCAGATAGCGTGGTTCACAGTTGGTACTTTGATCGAGGCACAATTGACGGGTGTCTCGTATTTTTTGGAAGTTTCTTCCATTGTCAGAACAAAACTGACCCCGAATGCTCTCCTCCTCCGAGAGGGAGACATTATGCAGCCCTTCTACAGGAGCCGCAGCCACGGGCCCCCGAGGAGACCCGCAGATATATAGCTCCTCTTGCTGGAGCATTTCGTGATGGAGCATCCTCTCCATCAGGAGCTCCATCCTGGACAAAGGTCCGAAGACGCTATCCATTGTGGGAGGGGAACCCTCCTGGCCCGACTCGTCCGAGTCAACGGGCCTTACAGATTTCTTAGTGGCTTTCCTTCCCACCGGAGGAGCCACAGTGCTTTCAATCGGCACCAAGTCTGAAGCCACTGGCCGTGTCGCCAGTGACTCTGAAGGCGAGATAGACAGCCGCCCGCTACCCGCACTCCCGCGGTCTTCTATAGCTGCTCTCCCGACGGCCCACCTCGACCTCACCTTAAGCATTTTCTCCATTGGTTCGAACTTGCTCCTGCAACAAGAATTACCGACCAAAGAAAACGACCTCAGCTAAGTTTTAAACAGTTGCCTGAGGGCTTTTAAAACTTGCCGCTGGTGGAGCTACATGCCTGCCAGCCCGTCGTTGCGCCATGTGCCAGACGTAATGACAAGCATGCGGACTGGCGGGCTTCTTCATGGAATCACTCACGTGACTCTGAAGTAAAATTCCAGTTTCCAAGCCTTAGTCTATATTCCTGCAGGTTTATTGATGATTTTCAGTTTGACATCTCATCCAAACACCACTTCACTAATATTATTTTGCTATTATGCTGAATTAGTAACCCATACTTTTATGTTAAAATTTCGGTCGAGGTTCTTCAACTAATAATCTACTGACCCTACAAGCAAGGTTATACTTGAAATAACGCAATGCAATGATCAAGCTAAATTTGGGATCTTGCACACAGTTTTGGTTGTAATGCTATAAAATAGTAAGATTAAATGAGGACTTACCAGATTGAAGTTTGATCTTTATTTTATGAGGAGTTGCGATGAGGGATTTCGTGAAGACCCCAGCAGGCACGCATGCACAACATTCTTCAAAGCAGCGGTGTGGAATCACAGAACTACCCAGAAATGAACTAATATAGTAAGATTGAAGAGACTCTAATTACCAACTGACCTTATAGTAGAGGGTTGGGAGCGGAGGGCACGAAATCCCTCATCGCAACTCTTCATAAAATAAAGATCAAACTTCAAACTGGTAAGTTCTCGTTTAATCTTACTATTTCATTTCGGAGTCACATGAGTGACTTTGTGAAGATTTCAAAGCTCTGTGATTACATGCTCTGGATCACGTCCATGCCCACACACTGCCGTAATACTGATGGAGGAAGTATGTTAACGTATTTCAGACTTGAAAAAGCTGAAAAATAATAACATTATTGTTAATACAACTATAAACCCCTGAACTCGGGGACAAACGTTTAGGGAACAGCACTTAAAACTGACTCCGCAACGTTGCTGGAGCGGCCACAGGTTAGTTATGAAACTGCTGAAATGTGGTTTCACTGGCCCAGCCCGCTATTGCGAGGACATGATCCATGAACACCTCCAGACTCCAGTCTGTTGGTGCCGCCGCTGACTGCCCGTGGCAGTCAGATTCGAGGTGGCCTGGAGACCCTGTGAACAGAATCACCTGAAATGAAAAAAGGACCGCAGGTTAGTTTTTCTTACCTGCAGGTCCCTGCAGTAGAGGAGCAATATGCGGTTGACGATATATCGTGCATGCGTGACTGGCGGGGTCTTCCAAAGTCACTCACGTGACTTCGAAATGAAATAGAAATCAGACAAATAGAGGAAACTAAAAAGGGGTGAAGCAAGCAGGGAAGAGCAAGAAGAATTATTCCAAATGAAAATTGTGAATGAGTGATGAGCAAATATTGAAAAGGCATAATAAATATAAAATGCTCCAGTTCAGATGAATTCACAATGTGAATGAGTCTGAGTCTTATCTACTTTTCCTTGTAGTTTAATCCAAACATTAATATACATTTTTTTTGAATAATTAGAACATCTGAGTCTGCAATGATAATACTTTACTATGGCTGGTAGTTTTCTTTGTTTTCTTATTTACATTCACATTAATTCATTTTATTTTCTGTTAATGTTTACTATTAACCAGCCAAATCCAAATGATACACAATAATTTAGTTTTTGCACTATTCATAGCTTTATAAAATTAAAAATATGTTTCCAGTAATATTGAGCTAGAATATATCAACTTTAACCTGACAATTTTTAATAGGATTTTTGTAGAAAAGTTGTTTATTGCCAAATATATCAAACTAGGGGTAGTTTCACTTTACAAATGTAATCCAATTTCTTTAGTTGTATTCTTTAGAATATGCAAAGGACATGGCACTTTAAATTAGCTTATTATCATCATTAGTATTGAATTATTATTTCAGCTGATACAACAATTTAATATCCCTTCAAAGGTCCATTTAAATATTGAACTTAAAATGTTTTTTTCTTAATAATGTGTATATTTTTTTGCGGGTGTTGTTTTTTTTCAGAATAAAGTGTATATTTCACTTATTCCATGTAAAATATTGGCATGTTATTTGGAGAAAATAGAATTTTGATCACAGTAATGTGTGAGGCTTTGTGTCACCTTCACTTTTTAATTAAATAAAAACTTGAAAAGAAGATTTTAGCTCCTGGTGTTATAGATACATGAGAAAATTGAAGATCAAGAGAAATAAATTTGGCTACTGCTGTGTTTTAAGCAAGACCAAATATTCCCCAAAAAAGACACAAACAGCTGGAGAAACTGAGTAACTTCAGCACTGTGTATTTTTTGTAAACATATATCTTCAGTTCCGTGTGCTAGCTAAAACTCCCAACGTGCTCTGACAACTTACTAATTTGTTGATTTGGTCACTCTTCTATTCCACCTGCAAGTTGGTTTCTTATGTTCTTCAATCATTAAATAAAAATATACATTAGTTTGGCAATTTATAAATATGATATCTGATTTTAAATGTTGTCTTAACTGTCAGGTTATAATGAGAAATTACAACAATTAAATTATTTTAAATAGATTATGACCTTTCAATATTTTCTCATCACTGATTTCCACTTACGTTATTTTTGCTCTTATCTGCTTGTTTTACTTCTTTTCACCTAATCCATCATCCCAAAATAGTCCTTTTTAAGGTGTAGCAACCAAAACTGCACACAATACCCCAGATGTAGCTTAATCATTGCATTGCATTGCATAACTTTAAACATAACCCTATTTAAACTGTAATTCCACTGTTCTGACAATATCCCCATGCTTTATTAGCTTTTTAATTGCCTCGCCATATTGTCTAGACTAAATGTGTCAAAATGCCATAAAGAATGCTAATCAACCTCAAGCGTCTGAAGCATGATAAACCATTTCCCTCGGGTTAAATTAATTCAATGGAGTAATCATAGCAAAATAACAGTCTTTCAACCGCAACGCTTCAGATTCTCTATATTCTGAAAAGCCTTTTATGGAACAGTAATTAATCACTATCTGTACCTTCACTCCATATGCTATCTTTGAAACCCCAGGAGTAGTGGAACTACATTCACTTCCAGTTTTATTTCATGTCTGCAGCATTTCTATTTATGCAGAACTCCACCATGTTGCTGAAAATCCTCAAATGGCCTCTGCTTTGGTAATGAAGTACGGCAAACGGCTGTGACTTTTATGCGAACAAACAAAGCATGATCTCACAAAACCTACATGAGATGAATAAGCAGCTAATGTGTTTTGGACACGAGGAACTGCAGATGCTGGAATCTTGAGCCAAACACAAAAGTGCTGGAGGAACTCAACAGATCACGCAGCATTTGTGGAGGGAATGCACAGGCAATGTTTTTGGGTTGTGTCTGAAGAACAATTCTGGCCCGAAACTTCGCCTATCCATTCCCTCTGCGGATGCTGCCTGACTAGTTAATATATTTTGTTCATGTTTATTTAAAGGGCAAGCATTGATGCAGGGGGGACTCTTGTCTTTCTTTCAATTTTTGTTTGTGGCAACATCAACTTTGACTGTCTAAAAAACCGCCTAATAAACCTGCATGATATTTAGTTTGTAGATTTTTTTTTATTTTTTGGGAGAGAGTTTGGGAATAACTGGCAAGGCAAACAGTTATTCATCATCTCAAATTGCGTTTGAGAAGGTTGTGTGAGGTGTTATCTTGAATCACTGCAGTTCTTCTAGTGAAGGTATCCAACAATACTAATCAGAAGGACATTGCAGGAATTAGATGCAGTAATGATGAAGGACCAGTAACATATTTCCAAGTCAGGATGATGTATAAACACAAAGTATTGGGTTTTTTTGTCTGCAGATAACTTTTGGTACAAAAATGATATCCATTGATATTTCAAAGTGGCATGTATTTGGCGTAGCAGATTGCAGAGGTATGAAGGTTTCACGAGTGCAGTCTGGATACGGACACAGGCCTGAATTAGCTGCTTACTCACACATCAGATGGAACTGCTAATGTATGCAATTCCTTTACTTAAGGCGGCACAGCGGTAGATTTGCTGCCTTATAGTGGCAGAGACCCGGGTTCGACCCTGACTATGGGTGCTGTCTACAGAATTTGTGCAATCACTCTGTGACTGCGTGGGTTTCCTTCGGGTGCTCCGGCTTCTTCCCACATTCCAAAGACGCATAGGTTTGTAGATTAATTGGCTTTTGTAAATTGTCCCTAGTGTGTAGTTCCCTAGGGTTTGATCTCAACCACAGGTGCTGTCTGTAGGAAGTTTGTACGTTCTCCCCATGGCCTGCGTGGGTTTTCTCAGAAATCTTCGGTTTCCGCCCACACTCAGAAGACGTACAGTTTGTAGGTTAATTGGCTTGGTAAATGTAAAACAAAATGTCCTTAGTGTGTGTAGGATAGTGTTAATATGTGGAGATCGCTGGTCGGCACGGACCCGGTGGTCCGAAGGGCCTGTTTCCGTGCTGTATCTCTAAACTAAAACTAAATTATACTAATATTGACCTATTTCCAATTGAATCATGCTCCTCTAGAATTTTAACCAGACCTTTCTGGCCTAAATTCTCCTTCGCCCATCTGATGTAATTTCCACATTAGATGCACATCAAATAAAATCACAACCCATGATACAGCTAGAAATGTGAATGAGAAGGTTATTCGAACACCTACCATTGAACGTTCCTGAGACATCCCACTTTTGTTGGTATTGGCATAAGTTAAAATATACTTGGAGAGGTACCTGAAGTTGGCCGCAATTCCACATGGGAACTGCGTATGTGTTTGGTAGTGGAGATGGCAGGTTTGGCTGTAGGGCATGTTTATGTGCAGTCTAACATTGTGACTCTTAAAGACAAAGGACAAAGGACAAAGGACAAAGGGCATTTATTGTCACATACACCAATTTTTTGTAGTGAAATTTGACTTGCCATGCAGCACACAGATAAAGATAGACATAACATTAAAGAATTAACAATGAACATAAAAACATCCCCCACAATGGTTCCCAATGTGGGGGAAGGCACAAAGCCCAGTCCCCATCCTCCATGTCCACCCATAATCGGGCCTATTGAGGCCTCCGCAGTCGGTGCTACGGCAGCCCGATGTTTTAGACCTTCTCGCCGGGTGATGGTGCTCCGGCGTCGGGAGAGACTTCACAGCGACTTGGGACACCTGAACGGCCGCTTCCTTACTGGAGTCCGTGGTTTCCGAAGCCGACAATGCCGCGTCGGATGGAGCTCCACCACTGGTGATCTCGCCGAGAGATCCCAGGCTCCCGATGTTAAGTTCAGCGCTGTCGCCCGCAGCTGGCCGCCCCACAGTTCCGCAGCTCCGCGATGTTCACCTGTGGCCTCAACATTCTGGAGCTCCAGTGTGGCGACCCAGGCAAGGTATCGCGCGCTCTGCTCCTCGATAGCGCTCCAGTTCTGTGCCGCCTCCGAAGCCGAGGTTCTGGGCGGTCCCCTCAGGAAACGCCGCTCCAGGCCCGCTGGTAGGCCGCGAGCACGGGTCGAAAGTTGCAGCCCGGAGAAAAGCTGCCTCTCCGACCAGGTCAGGACCCTGAAAAGTAGTTTCCCCCTCCCCACCCCCCCCCCCACATAAAAAAGACTAGAACTCCAAAACAAAACACTAAAACTCTCAAAAAATAAAAGAAAGAAGTTAAAAAATAGACAGCTGCAGGCTGGGCAGCCATACCAACTGGACGGCACCCCTAGGCAATGACATATTAACATTTACTTTAAACTGACAGCTGTTCCTTCTTTAATTTCATGCAAAATGGTAAAATATAATATAGTTCCCTCTTCTTGGTTCGTTATATGTGAGAATTGTTGCATTTGAGTGGCTACTCAGTTGGATTAATGCACCTTTGTTATCGGATGTCATAGATGCACAGAGAGTATTAACTACAGGGAGAGGTTGGACAGACATGGATTGTTTTTCTCTGGAACGCTGGAGGTGAGGGGAGACCTGATTCAAGTCGATAAAATTATGAGGGGCAAAGATAAGGTAGACACTCAGACAGAACCTTTTTCCCTGTGACTAGAAGGTGAAAGTGCCAAAGTTTAAAGGAGATTTGTGGACCAAGTTCTTTTTACACAGACGATGGAGTGCTTGGAATGTGCTGCCAGGAGTGCTGGTGGAGGCACATACAATAGCAGTGCTTAAGAAGATTTTAGAGAGGCACATGGATATGTAGAGAATGGAAGGATATGGATCATGTGCAGGTAAATAAAATCAGTTTACCTTGGCATCATATTCACCACAGATATGGTGGGCTGAAGAGCCTATTCATGGGCTGTACTGCTCGATAGCAATGTGATCAGACAGTCTGCTGAAGCTTAATTGGATCATTTTTTTAAGGTTAACAACTCCGTTCTCTTTAATGCTGACAAGAAAACCATTGTAAACTCGTCACTGTTATCCGATTGCAAAGAATGGATCAAGTTGTCACTCGCGGTAATCACGTACACTAAACGTAGCGGGAACGTCGGAACACTTGCGAGCAACTTAGCAACTCGTGGCGCTAACGGCTGGTACCCGTGAAACTTGGTAACTCGTGAAAAAAATCAAACAACGTTTTTCCACGAGTCAAATTTACAGTTCAAGTTAAGAATTGAAACAATCACACACACAATGTTGGAGTAACTCACACACACACACACACACACACACACACACACACACACACAATGCTAAGGTAACTTGCACACGCACACACACAATGCTGGGGTAACTCACACACACACAATGCTGGAGTAACTCTCACACACGAACAATGCTGGAGTAACTCGCACACGCACTCACACAATCCTGGGGTAACTCACCCACACGTGCACAATGCTGGGGTACCTCGCACACTCATACACACAATGCTGGGATAACTCACACACACAAACACACAAAATACTGGGGTAACACACACACACACACACACACACACACACACACACACACACACACACACACACACACACACACACACACACACACACACACACACACACAATGCTGGAGTGACTCTCACACACACACACAATGCTGGGGTAACTCACACACACAAACACACAATGCTGAAGTAACTCGCGCACACACACACACACACAATGCTGGAGTAGCTCGCACACACGCACACACACAATCCTGGAGTAACTCGCACACAAACACAAAGCTGGGGTGACACACACAATGCTGGGGTAACTCGCACACGCACACACACAATGCTGGGGTAACTCACACACACACACACAATGCTGGAGTAACTCTCACACACACACACGAACAATGCTGGAGTAACTCGCACACACACTCACACAATGCTGGGGTAACTCACACACACACACACAATGCTGGGGTAACTCGCACACGCGCACACACACACACACACACACACACACACACACACAATGCTAAGGTAACTCGCACACGCACACACACAATGCTGGGGTAACTCACACACACACAATGCTGGGGTACCTCACACACACATACACACAATGCTGGGTTAACTCACACACACACAAACACACAAAATACTGGGGTAACACACACACACACACAAACACACAAAATACTGGGGTAACACACACACACACACACACACACACACACACACACACACACAATGCTGGAGTAACTCTCACACACACACACACGAACAATGCTGGAGTATCTCGCACACACACTCACACACACAATGTTGGAGTAACTCACACAATGCTAAGGTAACTTGCACACGCACACACACAATGCTGGGGTAACTCACACACACACAATGCTGGAGTAACTCTCACACACGAACAATGCTGGAGTAACTCGCACACGCACTCACACAATCCTGGGGTAACTCACCCACACGTGCACAATGCTGGGGTACCTCGCACACACATACACACAATGCTGGGGTAACTCACACACACACACACAAAATACTGGGGTAACACACACACACACACACACACACACACACACACACACACACACACACACACACACACACACAATGCTGGAGTAACTCACACACACACAATGCTGGAGTGACTCTCACACACACACACAATGCTGGGGTAACTCACACACACACAATGCTGGAGTAACTCACACACGAACAATGCTGGAGTAACTCGCACATGCACTCACACAATCCTGGGGTAACTCACACACACGTGCACAATGCTGGGGTACCTCGCACACACATACACACAATGCTGGGGTAACTCACACACACACACACAAACACACAAAATACTGGGGTAACACACACACACACACACACACACACACACACACACACACACACACACACACACACACACACACAATGCTGGAGTAACTCACACACACACAATGCTGGAGTGACTCACACACACACACAATGCTGGGGTAACTCACACACACAAACACACAATGCTGAAGGAACTCACACACACACACACACAATGCTGGACTAGCTCGCACACACGCGCACACACACAATCCTGGAGTAACTCGCACACACACACAAAGCTGGGGTGACACACACAATGCTGGGTTAACTCGCACACGCACACACACAATGCTGGGGTAACTCACACACACACACACACACACACACACACACACACACACACACACACACACACAATGCTGGAGTAACTCTCACACACACACACACACACGAACAATGCTGGAGTAACTCGCACACACACTCACACAATGCTAGGGTAACTCACACACACGCACAATGCTGGGGTAACTCGCACACGCGCGCACACACACACACACACACACACACACACACACACAATGTTGGAGTAACACACACACATACACACACAATGCTAAGGTAACTCACACACGCTCACACACAATGCTGGGGTAACTCACACACACACAATGCTGGAGTAACTCTCACACACGAACAATGCTGGAGTAACTCGCACACGCACTCACACAATGCTGGGGTAACTCACACACACACACACACAATGCTGGGGTAACTCACACACACACACACAATGCTGGGGTAACACACACACACACACACGAACAATGCTGAAGTAACTCGCACACACACTCACACAATGCTGGGGTAACTCACACACACGCACAATGCTGGGGTAGCGCGCGCGCACGCACACACACACACACACACACACACACACACACACACACACACACACACTGCTGGAGTAACTCACACACACACACACACGAACAATGCTGAAGTAACTCGCACACACACTCACACGAACAATGCTGAAGTAACTCGCACACACACTCACACACACACACAATGCTAAGGTAACTCGCACACGCTCACACACAATGCTGGGGTAACTCACACACACACAATGCTGGAGTAACTCTCACACATGAACAATGCTGGCGTAACACGCACACGAACTCACACAATGCTGGGGTAACTCACACACACACACACAATGCTGGGGTAACTCACACACACACACACACACAATGCTGGAGTAACTCACACACACACACACATACGAACAATGCTGGAGTAACTCTCACACACACACACATACGAACAATGCTGGAGTAACTCGCACACACACAATGTTGGAGTAACTCACACACACACACACACACACACACACACACACACACACACACACACACACACACACACACACACACACACACACACACACACACACACACACACACACACAATGCTGGAGTAACTCACACACACACAATGCTGGAGTGACTCTCACACACACACACAATGCTGGGGTAACTCACACACACAAACACACAATGCTGAAGGAACTCACACACACACACACACAATGCTGGACTAGCTCGCACACACGCACACAATCCTGGAGTAACTCACACACACACACAAAGCTGGGGTGACACACACAATGCTGGGTTAACTCGCACACGCACACACACAATGCTGGGGTAACTCACACACACACACACACACACACACACACAATGCTGGAGTAACTCTCACACACACACACACACACGAACAATGCTGGAGTAACTCGCACACACACTCACACAATGCTGGGGTAACTCACACACACGCACAATGCTGGGGTAACTCGCCCACGCGCGCACACACACACACACACACACACACACACACACACACACACACACAATGCTGGAGTAACTCTCTCTCACACACACACGAACAATGCTGAAGTAACTCGCACACACACTCACACACACAATGTTGGAGTAACACACACACATACACACACAATGCTAAGGTAACTCACACACGCTCACACACAATGCTGGGGTAACTCACACACACACAATGCTGGAGTAACTCTCACACACGAACAATGCTGGAGTAACTCGCACACGCACTCACACAATGCTGGGGTAACTCACACACACACACACACACAATGCTGGGGTAACTCACACACACACACACAATGCTGGGGTAACACACACACACACACGAACAATGCTGGAGTAACTCGCACACACACTCACACAATGCTGGGGTAACTCACACACACGCACAATGCTGGGGTAACTCGCGCGCGCACACGCACACACACACACACACACACACACACACACACACACACACACACACACACACACCACACACACACACACACGAACAATGCTGAAGTAACTCACACACACAATGTTGGAGTAACACACACACATACACACACACACACAATGCTAAGGTAACTCGCACACGCTCACACACAATGCTGGGGTAACTCACACACACAATGCTGGAGTAACTCTCACACATGAACAATGCTGGAGTAACACGCACACGCACTCACACAATGCTGGGGTAACTCACACACACACACACACAATGCTGGGGTAACTCAAACACACACACACACAATGCTGGGGTAACTCACACACACAATGCTGGGGTAACTCACACACACACACACACACACACACACAATGCTGGAGTAACTCTCACACATACGAACAATGCTGGAGTAACTCTCACACACACAAACAATGCTGGAGTAACTCGCACACACACAATGTTGGAGTAACTCACACACACACACACACACACACACACACACACACACACACACAATGCTAAGGTAACTCACACACACATACACACAATGCTGGAGTAACTCACACACACACATAAACAATGCTGGAGTAACTCTCACACACATACACACAATGCTGGAGTAACTCACACACACACAAACAATGCTGGAGTAACTCTCACACACACACAATGCTGGAGTAACTCAGCGGGACAGGCAGCATCTCCGGAGAGAAGGAATGATGATGTATCGGGTCGAGACCCTTCCTTAGACTACTACCCAGAGATGCTGCCTGTCCCGCTGAGTTACTCCAGCATTTCGACTATCTTTAAACCAGCATCTGGACTTCCTTCCCACACAATAACCAATGAGATTCCCCACTAAACTTCCGTGTCCTCATTGTTCCCCTCTCTGTCTTCCCCAGACCTCGGCTGCAATGTCACCGCTGGCAAATCCGTTCATTCTCGTTCTACTGCACCCGCTCCTCGGTGAAGCCGCTAACTTCATTCAAAAAATTGGAATGTCCCATTGGCGGCGCAGCAGTAGAGTTGCTGCCTCACAGCGCCAGAGACCCGAGTTCAATCCTGACGACTGGTGCTGTCCGTATGGAGTTTGCACGTTCTCCCAGTGACCTAGAAACACACCTGTCCAATTCGCTCGGAGTTTTGTTCGGGCGAGTTGGCTGTTGTGCTGGGGAGAGATTTGCTCTTTAAAACATTTGAATCGAAATTTTACTTTTAGTGAACTACACACATGAAAGGGATAAGATGGTATAGTGTCTGAAGAACCGACCCGAAACCTCACCTATTTCTTTTCTCCAGAGATGCTTACTGAGCCGCTGTGTTACTCCAGCTGTTTGTGTCTATCTTCGGTGTAAACAAGCATCTGCAGTTCCTTTCCCACACAATATAGTATGAACGTCGGGTTTCTAATCTGATACACAATAGATAGGGCATTATCCTTGGGCCAACCTGGTGTCCGGCTGTAGGAAGCAGCTGCAGATGCTGCTTTAAACCGAAGATAGACGCAAAATGCTGGAGTCACTCAGCGGGACAGGCTGCCATTGTCCATATTCTAGTGACACGCAACACATTGGTGTTCCCGTGCAGCTCTACACCAGAACAAAACATTGAAGAAGGGTCTCGACCCGAACTGTCACCCATTCCTTCTCTCCAGAGATGCTGCCTGTCCCGCTGAGTTACTCCAGCTTTTTGTGTCTATTTTTCCAAAACACTCGTTAGAATCAAGAAGCCATCTCTTGGGCTTTATGTATGAGAACCATCTCCACTTTCAGGTTTTTTCTGGAGGGATTAAAACTAATTAAATGTGTGGAACAAACTAAAAATGCAAAACTGGAAATAAAATTAAGTTTGTCTAAATATCAAATGCGTATGCATTGTAATTTGCAGCGGAGACACTGGATAGAAAGTATTCAGTAGCGCGCACACCACACACACACATATGTCCTATTTCCCGCTGTTAAGTTACTATTTGCTTTCAGTGTTTTTGTTTTATCTCTTCTTATATTCCAGCTGGAGCTGTATTTTCACCGACTCGCCAACCCCCCCCCCCCCCTCTCCCCCTCCCCCGCTCCCCAAACTCGAGAACTTGGAATACGCAAGAACTATTTTGTTTTGATCTTAAAAAAGAACAACATTTTTAGTTAATCAGTCGAAGGCTGTGAATTGGCGAGAGATTTAAATTTGAAATGCAGGGGGATGATATTTCGCGGAGTTACCCAGCAGTAGGCAACCCAGGAACCACGCAATGTATATATACAGCACATGGACATGTCTATATATATATATATATATATATATACAGTGGCATGCAAAAGTATTCATACCCCTTGAACTTTTGCACATTTTGTCACGTTACAACCACAAACGTAAATGTATTTTATTGGGATTTTATGTGATAGAGCAACACAAAGTGGCACAAGGAAAATGATACATGGTTTTCAAATTTTTTTACAAATAAAAAACTGAAAAGTGTGACGTGCAAAAGTATTCAGCCCCCTTTACTCTGATACCCCTAAATAAAATCCAGTGCAACCAATTGCCTTCAGAAGTCATCTAATTAGTAAATAGAGTCCACTTGTGTGTAATCTAATCTCAGTATAAATACAGCTGTTCTGTGAAGGCCTCAGAGGTTTGTTAGAGAACATTAGTGAACAAACAGCATCATGAAGCCCAAGGAACACACCAGACAGGTCAGGGATAAAGTTGTGGAGAAGTTTAAAGCAGGGTTAGGTTATAAAAAAATATCCCAAGCTTTGAACATCTCACGGAGCACTGTTCAATCCATCATCCGAAAATGGAAAGAGTATGGCACAACTGCAAACCTACCGAGACATGGCCGTCCACCTAAACTGACAAGCCGGGCAAGGAGAGCATTGATCAGAGAAGCAGCCAAGAGGCCCATGGTAACTCTGGAGGAGCTGCAGAGATCCACAGCTCAGGTGGGAGAATCTGTCCACAGGACAACTATTAGTCGTGCACTCCACAAATCGGGCCTTTATGGAAGAGTGGCAAGAAGAAAGCCATTGTTGAAACAAACCCATAAGAAGTCCCGTTTGCAGTCTGCCACAAGCCATGTGGGGGACACAGCAAACATGTGGAGGAAGGTGCTCTGGTCTGATGAGACCAAAATTGAAGTTTTTGGCCTAAATGCAAAACGCTATGTGTTGCAGAAAACTAACACTGCACATTACCCTGAACATACCATCCCCACTGTGAAACATAGTGGCGGCAGCATCATGCTGTGTGGATGCTTTTCTTCAGCAGGGACAGGGAAGCTGGTCAGAGTTGATGGGAAGATTGATGGAGCCAAATACAGGGCAATCTTGGAAGAAAACCTGTTAGAGTCTGCAAAAGACTTGAGACTGGGGCGGAGGTACACCTTCCAGCAGGACAACGACCCTAAACATACAGCCCTGAACTACAATGGAATGGTTCAGATCAAAGCATATTCATGTGTTAGAATAGCCCAGTCAAAGTCGAGACCTAAATCCAATTGAAAATCTCTGGCAAGACTTGAAAATTGCAGTTCACAGACGCTCTCCATCCAACCTGACTGAGCTTGAGCTATTTTGCAAAGAAGAATGGGCAAAAATTTAAGTCTCTAGATGTGCAAAGCTGGTAGAGACGTACCCCAAAATACTTGCAGCTGTAATTGCAGCGAAAGGTGGTTCTACAAAGTATTGACTCAGGGGGGCTGAATACTTTTGCACGCCACACTTTTCATTTTTTTATTTGTAATGTAATTTGGAAACCATGTATCATTTTCCTTCCACTTCACAATTATGCACCACTTTGTGTTGGTCTATCACATAAAATCCCAATAAAATACATTTACGTTTGTGGTTGTAACGTGACAAAATGTGGAAAAGTTCAAGGGGTATGAATACTTTTGCAAGCCACTGTATACAGCACATGGACATGTCTATAAATATATATATACAGTGGCTTGCAAAAGTATTCATACCCCTTGAACTTTTCCACATTTTGTCACGTTACAACCACAAACGTAAATATAATGTAATATTATATATATATATATATTATATATATATATATATATATATATATATATATATATATATATATATATTATATGTGTGTGTGTGTGTGTGTCTCTGTGTGTCTGTGTGTATTTCCCGAGCAGAAACTCCACATATGTGTGTGTGTGTGTGTGTGTGTGCGTGTGTGTGTGTGTGTGTGTGTGTGTGTCTGTCGTGTGTGTGTCTGTCTGTGTGTATCTGTGTGGCTCTCTCTCTCTCTGTCTGTCTGTGTGTACCTGTGTGTGTGTGTGTCTGCTGTCGGGTCCCGGCGGCCGCTCAAAGTCAGTCACCCGAGCTTCTTCCTTCCTCGGAAGTGGCGGCCAGTTCTGCTGTCCGTGCCCAGAGCGCTGTGGCAGCCACCCAAGCTAATTCACTCCCCGGCCACAATAAAACCATATAGCAATGACAGAACGGAAACAGGCCATCTCTGCCCTTTTATTCCGTGCCGAACACTTACTGTCACCTAGTCCCATCTACCTGCACTCAGACCGGAGCATGGCAAGTGGGTTACTGACCCCAATCCCCTCCTTCACAATGCCAGACTCCCCAAATACTATGAACTGAGCTCTCCCCCCAGCCCGGGAAATACAGTATTTAAAAACGTAAAGCGCCAAGAAATGCACTTATCACGTTATTGGTTACTGGAGGGTGCGCATTTTCCTTTTGTAGGTCATATGAATAGATGCGGCCGCGCTGTAACTCAAAGCCACAGGATGGAGATGTCTTCTTTAACATTGTTGCTGTATTAAAACATACCTTCATTCACGGTTGGCTCAAGAGTAACGGGAGAGGAACTTGGTAACTCGGGAGAGGAAGTTGGAGCATCGCAGCAATGACATACCGATGGGAACTCGGTTAAACACTTGATCATAAACTTGAAGTCTCGTACACAACCACGAGTCTTTCACTCGGGGTACCCCGTGGGTCAACTCGCACCGTGAGACAGGGCCATTAAGCAGCACGCAAATCCTGCAATCAGGTTACTGATTTTAGTTTCCCAAAATGGATGGTGAAGAAGCATTCTCATATATTTTTCATAGCTTTTGAATTATATAATCAAATGATTTTACAGTCAGGGTTCTTAATATTTTCAGATTTCCTTGTTATTTCAATATACTTACATTTCCTTGAACCGTAATCAATTAGCATAAGTTAGTCTGATATCGTAATGTCAGGAATATACTGAGAAACTGGTGTTGATTTCTTTAATGCTTCAATAGGCAAAGTAAATTTCAGGAGAAATCAATGGAAGAGAAAATCAAGCATAGTTTTAAATGATCCACTATTGACCGGTTTAAGTCATCTTCAAAGACCAATTTAATTCCATGACAATGGAATGGACAAACCAGCTCACTCTCTGTCTCTGGGATACATTTATAACCTCGCACAAGTGATGTATAATTTAGTTTGGAGATTCAGCGCGGAAACAGGCCCTCCGGCCCACTGGGTCTGCGCTGACAAACGATCCCCCCATATTAACACTATCCTACACACACTAAGGACAATTTATACATTTACCAAGCCAATTAATCTACAAACCTGTATGTCTTTGGATTGTGAGAGGAAACCAAAGATCTCGGAGAAAACCCACGCATTCACGGAGAGAACGTACAAACTCCTAGACACCCGTAGTCGGGATTGAACCCGGGTCTCCGGCGCTGCAAGAGCTATAAGGCAGCAACTCTACCGCTGCACCAACGTGACGCCCTTAATAGTATACAGTGCCCTCCATAATGTTTGGGACAAAGACCCATCATTTATTTATTTGCCTCTGTACTCCACAATTTGAGATTTGTAGTAGATAAAAATCACATGTAGTTGAAGTGCACATTGTCAGATTTTAATAAAGGCCATTTTTATACATTTTGGTTCCACCATGTATAAAATACTGCCGTGTTTATACATAGTCCCCCCCCATTACAGGGCACCATAATGTTTGGGACACAGCAAGTCATGTAAATCAAAGTTGTCATGTTTAGTATTTTGTTGCATATCTTTTGAATGCATTGACTGCTTGAAGTCTGCGATTCATGGACATCACCAGTTGCTGGGTTTCTTCTCTGGTGATGCTCTGCCAGGCCTGTATTGCAGCCATCTTTAGCTTATGCTTGTTTTGGGGGCTAATACCCTTCAGTTTTCTCTTCAGCATATTAAAGGCATACTCAATTGGGTTCAGATCAGACTCAAGAATTGACCATTTTCTAGCTTTGAAAAACCCCTTTGTTGCTTTAGCAGGATGTTTGGGATCATTGTCTTGCAGTAGAATGAACTGGCAGCCAATGAGTGTTGAGGCATTTGTTTGAAATTGAGCAGATAGGATGTGTCTATACACTTCAGAATTCATTATGCTACTACCATCAGCAGTTGTATCATCAATGAAGATAAGTGAGCCAGTACCTTCAGCAGCCATACATACCCATGCTATAACACCCCCACCATTGTGTTTCACAGATGAGGTGGTATGCTTTGGATCTTGGGCAGTTCCTTCTCTCCTCAATACTTTGCTTCTGCCATCACTCTGATATAAGTTAACCTTCGTCTCATCTGTCCACAAGACCTTTTTCCAGAACTGTGGTTGCTCTTTTAAGAACTTCTTGGCAAACTGTAACCTGGCCATCCTATTTTTGCGGCTAACCAGTGGTTTGCATCTTACAGTGTAGCTTCTGTATTTCTGTTTGTGAAGTCTTCTGCTGACAGTGGTCATTGACAAATCCACACCTGACTCCTGAAGAGTGTTTCTGATCTGTCAGACAGGTGTTTGGGTTTTTTTCTTTATTATAGAGAGAATTATTCTGTTATCAGCTGTGGAGGTCTTCCTTGGCCTGCCAGTCCCTTTGCGATTATCGAGCTCACCTGTGTTCTCTTTCTTCTTAATGATGTTCCAAACAGTTGATTTTGGTAAGTCTAAGGTTTGGCTGATGTCTCTAAATGTTTTATTCTTGTTTCTCAGTTTCATAATGGCTTATTTGACTTCCATCGGCCCAATTTTGGTCCTCATGTTAATAAACAGCAACAAAAGTTCCCAAAGATGATGGAAAGACTGGAGGAAAGGCTAGGTGCTGAGAGCTCTCATACCTGCTTTAAGGAGACACTTAAACACACCTAAGTAATTACAAATGCCTGTGAACCCATGTGTCCTAAACATTATGGTGGGGGGCTGGGTGGGGGTGGACTATGTAGACACAGCTGTAATTTCTACATGGTGAAACTAAAATGTATTAAAATGGCCTTTAATGAAATCTGACAATGTGCACTTTAACCATATGTGATTTTTTTCTATTACAAATCTCAAATTGTGGAGTACAAAGGCAAAAATAAATAAATTATGGGTCTTTGTCCCAAACATTATGGAGGGCACTATAGAAGAAAATGTTGCTGCCTGGAGATTAGCCTGTTTTTTTGTGTGTGTAAAGTTGTGCCTGCATTGAAATACTTACACTAACTTTATGTTGAAGTCTCAGCCATTAAAAATGTAGACTGTACACTTCCTGTCGTGATTTACTTAAATCCCGGTTTCTTTTCCTTGTTGTGCTTCCCTGATATGGTGATGCCAACTATAAATGCAACCCAATTTTATTATTTAACAACAAAAATCAATCAAAAGATAATCACGTTTGACCTTATTAAGTAACTCCAAAAGAAACACAAAATCATCGCAAAATATGTCAGGTATGCGTGAATAATATGTTCTCTGCTGTTATGAATTTAATTAATGAGTCCACTATAGGTTTTAAAATCAAAAAAAAAATTTAAATAAAAATGGAAAATGTTGGAAGCCTTCAGCAGGTCAGGCTGCTTCAGTGCAGAGAGGAACATAATTAACGTTTCAGGTCAAAACCTTGCATAAAATTCACACTAATTTACATTCCACATTGATTTCTTAATTTGTTTTGAAAAGAAAGTCGTTATTAGCAACCCTCTGCAAAGATGGAAAAACCTAGTGAGAAGCCAGAAAAATTAGTTCAGACATCTTGATTCATGAGGCCTGGCTTGATTACAGAGCTTTGGGATTATTCAAGTTCAAGTTCAAGTGAGTTTATTGTTATGTGTCCCTGATAGAACAATGAAATTCTTGCTTTGCATCAGCACACAGAACATAGAGGGCATTTTCTACAAAACAGATCAGTGTGTCCATTTACCATATATAAATATATACACACATGAATAAATATACTAATAAAGTGCAAATAACGGATAATGGGTTATTAGTTATCAGAGTTTTGTCCGAGCCAGATTTAATAGCCTGGTGGCTGTGGGGAAGTAGCTATTCCTGAACCTGGTCGTTGCAGTCTTCAGGCTCCTGTACCATCTACCTGCAGGTAACAGGGAGATGAGTGTGTGGCCAGGATGGTGTGGGTCTTTGATGACACTGCCAGCTTTTTTGAGGCAGCGACTGCGATAAATCCCCTCGATGGAAGGAAGGTCAGAGCCGATGATGGACTGGGCAGTGCTTACTACTTTTTGTCGTCTTTTCCTCTCCAGGGCGTTCAAGTTGCTGAACCAAGCCACGATGCAACTGGTCAGCAAGCTCTCTACTGTGCACCTGTAGAAGATAGAGAGAGTCCTCCTTGACAAACCGATTCTCCGTAATCTTCTCAGGAAGTAGAGGTGCTGGTGAGCTTTTTTTTTAATTGCATCAGTGTTCTCGGACCAGGAGAGAGCTACAGAGATGTGCACTCCCAGGAATTTGAAGCTCTTGACCCTTTCGACCATCGACCCGTTGATATAAATGGGACTGTGGGTCCCCACCCTACTCCTTCCAAAGTCCACAATCAGTTCCTTGGTTTTGCTGGTGTTGAGGGCCAGGTTATTGTGCTGGCACCATATGGACAGTTGCTCAATCTCTCTTCTGTACTCCGACTCATCCCCATCAGTGATACGTCCCACAACAGTGGTGTCGTCAGCGAACTTGATGATGGAGTTAGCACTGTGACCGGCTACGCAGTCAGGAGTATAGAGAGAGTACAGCAGGGGGCTGAGCACGCAGCCTTGAGGTGCTCCCGTGCTGATTGTTATCGAGTCTGACACATTTCCACCAATACGAACAGACTGTGGTCTGTGAATGAGGAAGTCGAGGATCCAATTGCAGAGGGATGCGCAGAGACCCAGTTCTGCGAGTTTGGTAACCAGCTTGGAGGGGATGATAGTATTAAATGCCGAGCTGTAATCGATGAATAACAGCCTGACATATGAGTTTTTGTTGTCTAAGTGGCCCAGAGTGGAGTGGAGAGCCAGCGAGATCGTATCCACTGTTGATCTGCTGTGGCGGTAAGCGAACTTCAGTGGGTTTTTGTCGAGGTAGGAGTTGATTTGCGCCATGATCAACCTCTCGAAGAACCTCATCACCACAGGCGTTAGTGCCACAGATCGCTAGTCATTGAGGCACGTCACCTTGCTCTTCTTGGGCACTAGTATAATTGATGCCTTTTTGAAGCATGTGGGAACCTCAGACCACAGAAGTGAGAAGTTGAAAATGTCCGTACAAACTCCAGCCAGTTGGTCTGCACAGGTTTTTAGAACATGACCAGGTAAACCATCAGGTCCAGGCACTTTTCGAGGGTTCACCCCTCTGAAGGATTTCCTGACATCGGCCTCTGTGACTGAGACTGAAATACCTTCACAGCGAATGGGGGTCGGAAAGGCACATCGGTGTTCTCCCTATCAAAACGTGCGTAAAATGCATTGAGCTCATCAGGGAGTGATGTTTCACCGACATTCGAGCTGCCTCCTGATTTCGTCTTGTAGGAGGTGATTGCATTCAGGCCCCGCCACAGCTGCCGAGCATCTGTCTCATCCTCCAGCTTGGAGCAGAAGTCCCTTTTGGCCTTTTTGATGGCCTTACCAAGGTCGTATCTGGACTTCTTATAGACCACTGTATCATCAGACATGAATGCCCGGTGTCTGGTCTTCAGAAGAGTGCGGATCTAAAAGTTGATCCAAGGTTTCTGATTGGGAAACACTCGGAAGGTTTTTGTAGGGATGCAGTCCTCCACACATTTCTTAATGAAGTCTGTAACGACTGTGGCGTATTTGTTCAAGTCCGTTGCCGAGTCCTTGAACATTGCCCAGTCTACAGACTCCAAACAGTCCTGTAGTTGTTCCTCTGCCCCCACCCCCCTGACAAGCTCTGTACTGTCCTCACCTCTGGGGATGCGCTCTTTAATTGCCGCCAGTAGGCAGGGAGAAGCAGCACCGCGGTATGGTCGGATTTACCGAAGTGAGGGCGAGGGATAGAGCGGTAGGCATTCTTGATGGTGGTGTAGCAGTGGTCGAGGGTGTTTGGTCCTCTGGTGCCGCAGGAGACATGTTGGTGGAAGTTGGGGAGTGATTTCTTTAGTTTTGCCTTATTGAAGTTCCCAGCAATGGTGGTAAATGCCTCGGGGTAAGACGTCTGGTGTTTGTTGACCACGGCGTGCAGCTCCTCCAGTGCCAGACAGACGTCTGCCTGGGGTGGGATGTAGACCGCGATCAGGATGATGGAGGTGAATTCCCTCGGAAGGTAGAAGGGATGGCACTTCACCGCCAGATGTTCGAGGTGTGGAGAGCAGGAGTTGGACAGGACTGCCACATCTGAGCACCACGCAGAGTTGACCGTGAGGCAGAACCCCCCCCCCTCCTCTCCCTTTCCCAGATGCCAGTGTATAGTCCATGCAGTGGATGGAGAACCCTTCAGGCTGGACCGCTGAGTCTGGGGAGCTGGGGGTGAGCCATGTCTCTGTGAACAGAACACAGAGCATTCCATCAGCTCCCTTTGATAAAGCAGCCTTGCCCTTAAGTCACCCACTTTATTTTCAAGGGACTGTACATTTGCCAGTAGGATAGTAGGGAAAGGGGGTCGAAGTCCCCTGCGCTTCAGTCTGACCTGAAGTCCTACCCGCCGGCCACGTTTCCAGATACAATGGAGGCTTCCCCTTTGTTTCCATGTACTGAGTTTACTGTACCTACGGTTTCTGCGGACCTGCGCTGGAACGGGGATTTCTTCACAGACAGCAGCTCCAGCTCCTTCAAAGTCGGCAGCTGCAGCTCCAGCTTCATTGTTCCTGGGAGATCCAGCCTGTTGGCTCTGGAGGTCATCCCGGGGTTCCGAGGTACAGTACCTGGATTCCTCAGTCGGGTCGGGAGATTTCCAGCGACCGTGGGAAAGTTTAAAGTCCGGGGCTCCCGCTGCTGCGGGAGATCGCGAAATTGCGAGAGCCTTGAGGTGCTCAAGCAGCTTGACTGAAACGGCACCGTTTTCTGCCGTTTTCCTGATCCAGGTGAGTTGATTGAAGATGTATTTAAGCATTCTAGGTTCTGGAGCTCCGTAAAAGGCAGGCACCATTCTTTTCCAGAATATCAATGGTAACCAAGCGTAATCAGCCTTCTAAGGGACAGAAAGCCTTGGAGTACCTCAAAGGGTCAGGCAGCATCTATAGAGAACATGGATAGATTACGTTTTGGGTCTGAACTCTACATGAAACATCACCTATCCGTGTTCTCCCGGTATGCTGCCTGGCTCACTGAGTTAATCCAGCACTTTGTGTCCTTCTGTGTAAACCAGCATCTGCAGTTCGTTGTTTCTGCAGTCGGCCCGCTCCATCTTTCTGTGCGGCCTATTCCAGGACACTTTGCTCCATTACTTCTTCACACTCCATTTTCCCCTAGTTAATTGTCATGTTCTACAGCCCTCCCCCCATCCCAACATCGGCACTTCCACCGTTTTCCCTCTCACTGGGCCAGCTGGCGAATGCAACCTGCCAAGTAAACTTTAACCAATCTGAAGAGTTCAGGTAGAATTTTAATGCTCCAGAGAGAGACCAGCCCAGGACAACAATCATATAAACTGAGGATGTCCTGTTTGTTCAGAACTTCTAATTTGGCATTAGCAGTTTACACAACAATGAATTAGTATGATGAAATTGCCTAAAGTCCCATATCTAGGCATATTTATTTCCCACAAGTTGCTGGAGAGTCGAACAGATTGCTATGAACGGATATCAATTCAGTATCAGGGATCTTGTGCACCTCTGGTTCCAAGCAAAGATCCTATAGCGAGCAAGATAGTCAACTACTGCTAAATCCAATGGGCTGACATGTGGTATGCAATGGACTGGAACGTCGGCCTTTTTTTCGGCCATTTCAGTAACCCAACCAGACTTTGTATATCCCTCTCGCAGTGTAATCAGCATTTTGGGGGAACAGTTTGTGTGTGTGATATAGGGTTAAATTCATAATTCTGTTAATTCATAATTCTGTTAAATTTTGTTAAAGATTAATATGTTAACAAATTATGATTCTGTTAATTGTCTTTTTTAATGTTTTTCTTTTAAACATTTCTTTTTAAATGGCTCACGTGCTGGGTTTTTTTTTGTATTACACTTGTACTCTGTAATTAATCTAATCACACTGTTCACAATTGCGGTATTTGGAAAAATAATAGCAATATGAATATTGCTCTACTCTTGGAATGTTCCTTAATGTTCCTTAATGATTTTTTGTGTCTATGGAATTGTTTTTCAACAATAAAATGGGCCTGATCTTTCCAATAGCCAGAGAGTGGAACAAGATCTGTCTGTAATGGTGGGGTTATCTAAATGAAGTACATAACAAAATAAAAATTGTTTTGAGCTAGATTAAAAAATGATGTATAACATAACAGCGAGCATACAGCTGATTAGATTGTGTAGGAAAGAACACACATATATGAATGTGATATAGAAGTATATAATCATATAACACACAATATATATTTATCCAGATTTTTATAAATAACTAGACCAAGTGCAGACCCGTTGGGTCTGTTCCTCCAACCCCCACACACACTAACTACCCTCCTGCACACACGCTAACTACCCCACTGATATTATATTAATATTATTAATTTACCCCATAACCGCCCTATCCACTGACGCATAGCCCCCCAACTCGCAGGTGCATCAAGAGAGGGAGGGGGCGGGGTAAAGAGAATGGGGAGAGACAGATAGAGAGGGGCAGAGACAGAAGGGCAAGAGACAGAGGGAGAAGTGGGTGGAGGGGAGGAGGAGGTTGGGGGGGATGGGGAGAGAGAGATGGGAGGAGAGAGAGGGGAGGGAGGGAGGGAGGGAGGGAGGAGGGGCTGAGAGGGGGAGGAGGGAAAGGGGTAGGGGAGGTGCGAAGGGGAGAAGGGGGTTTAGTGAAGGGAGGGCAGGGGGTGGGGGAAAGGGAGGGGGGAGAGGGGGAGGGAGAGAGAGAGAGGGGGGAGAGAGGTGGGGGAAGAGGAGAGAGAGGGGGAGAGAGAGAGGGGGGAGAGAAAGTGGGAGGAGAGAGAGGGGGGAGAGAGGAGCGGGGAGAGAGAGTGAGCGGGCGGGTGGGGGATGGGAGGAGCGGGGCTTCTCAATCTGCACAGGTAGCACGGAGAAGCTTCAGCGCATGAGCGCCTCTGACTCGCAATTGAGCAGAACAAAGATCCTATCGCGGAGCTGAGCAGTAGGATCTTTGCTGCGGAATATTCTAGATCTTTCTGCGCCTATTGAAGAGCGGGGGGGGTGGGTGGGCTAACATACCTAGTGGAAAACTGCGCATGCACGTTAATCCAGAGCGGCGGGCGGGGGAGAGGGGGGGGGGGGGGCGTATCATGAAAGGCAATGTGAGGTCAGCAGCTGGGCAACCTTAATGTTTAAAAAAAACCAGTTTGGTGATAAATTTTAGTAAATATCTCAGGAACTAATTGACTAAATTTATAGAGGATTGGATTTTTGAAATCATAAGGAAGATTTCGAACAGAAGATGTAAACATTTCACTGTTATTGTAACTTCAGCAGCTGGGCAGCAGTCAGATTTAAAAAAAAGGTCAGATGGTCAATAATTTTAATAAAAAAGTAGGGAAAGTAATGTACCAAATGTACAGAGGAGTGGATTTCTAAAATCACAAGGAAATTCTCTACGGAAATATGTGAACATTTTCCCGTTTCAGCGTCCGGTTTTTGTGGGGGTACGTTTCCCAGGCAAAATGACACACAACCACACACACACACACACACACACACACACACACACACACACACACACACACACAACACACACACACACACACACTTTTAAAAGTATATATTTAGGACTCAAGGCCCAGACAAGGAACAACATTGTATAAAAATACATTGCAAATCTCCCCGCTACTTTATCCAGGCATCCCAGCCTTGCTGATCTGGGCCAGACTTCCCACATGCTATGGAAGGAACATAGGCATCTTTTTGCTTTTTATTGTGAGGCAGAAAGAAAATTAGGAGAAGAATTTTACCAAAGATCTTTGATTTTTACGAGGATGTTTCCGTTACTGGCTTCTGTCTCCGCATTAGTATCTTTGCTCCGCTATGGGATCTTTTGTGCGGAGACGGAAGCCTGTTAAAGAAATGGAGCCGAAAATTACCCATGAATCTGCCCATGAACCTACTACGTCTTTTTTGTCGAGTGGACTATCTTGCTCTAGGATTATAGGATCTTTGGGTCTAAGTTCGGGTGAATGCTTTTTGCATAAATGTAGTAATTACTTACAACATTTTTTTTGAGGAGACAAGGTTGGCCCTGCTTGAGTAAGGGGAGCTCAGTGTTACACAGACTATAAACAGGTGCGAGCATCCCCAAGTGTCTAAAGTCCTGGATTCTTGCATTTTTGCTTTAATAAACATACCCAATATCTGCCAACTACGGTTTTTTTTTAATCTTATGGCACATGACTTCTCGTTAATATTTGCTCTAAAATTGAATGATGCTGACTTAAGGTTTATTAAACAGTGAAAGTGTATGTTGGATCAAGAACGTATTGTTTGAGGGCCATCCATTGGAAAATTTAGTAGGACATGAGACCCAATTTGTTCATATGTTTCAGAAAAGACTTTACACCAAGAAAGGACTTCCCTCTGCGAATTCTGCCTTTAGTATGCTTGGATAATTGTGATTGTTCTATACCCGGAAAGTGAGTCAGCATCAAACAATCACTTGTCCCATGAGTTCAAAATGGTTTGACGCAGAGATGTAAAAGATCAGGGCCTGTTTCTGCACTGTATCTCATACTAAAGACATGACAGATGAAAAACTGAATGGTGAGGGTCCACATATCTTTTAGCTTCCCAATTTGACTTCAATTATAAGATATCCTCAAGGAGAATCAAAGAGTCACCTCACATCTGTGATTTTTCATTTGGCCATCTGTATGTCTAATGTGCAAATGCACAGAGAAGCACCTAGATCAAAGACTAATGGGCGGATTAAGATAGATATGCAGTACAAAGTCAATTATACACATCCATTCTACATAATAGGAAACATGTTTAAATCATGTTTTCTTCGCAACAGAATTCTTCAGTATACTAAAGGTGAATTTGGAATGTCAGTAAAATAATTTACTCAATAATTTTAATTAATATTTAATTTCAGTCAGTTTGTTATAAATAAAATTAATACATTCTACTTAACTGTAACATTGTTAGCCTTTCACAGAGTCACAATGCAGGAAATCAATGAGAACAAGCTGTTAACAAGTAAATATAACAAACAAGGATGACATTCTTCATCATTAATTAATGAAACATGAAATGTTACAAAGCAATTTTCAGCAATCCTGCAAACCTTGGTACTGACTTTAATACTTACCATTATTTGATGTAGATAACAACATAACAGTTCTATGAGGTTTAGTTAATCTATATATATGTAATGTAATATCAACTTTTCTTCAGATTGACCATTTGGAGTCTCGCCTGAAACAACATGGCTGCACAGATGAACTGGGAAATCATATGAATGAAAATGATAATTGGAAAAAGGAAGATTGTACATCCTGCTGGTGTAAGGTATGGATAGAAGTACAGATAATATTCAGTTGTTCAATGAAGAATATTTATAGTGTTTGCTGAAGCTAGAAATTAGTGGGGACTCAAAGCTCAGCTGCTGCCATGAAATCGAAATACTCTGTATTTTTGCCTACAGTGCAACACAATGGTGCAGTAGGTAGAGCTGCTGCCTCACAGCACCAGAGACCTGGGTTCAATACTCGGGTGCTGTCGGAGTGGAGTTTGCACATTCTCCCAGTGACCATGTGGGTTTTTGCCGGGTGCTCTGGTTCATAGAAACATAGAAACATAGAAATTAGGTGCAGGAGTAGGCCATTCAGCCCTTCGAGCCTGCACCGCCATTCAATATGATCATGGCTGATCATCCAACTCAGTATCCCGTACCTGCCTTCTCTCCATACCCTCTGATCCCCTTAGCCACAAGGGCCACATCCAACTCACTCTTAAATATAGCCAATGAACTGGCCTCAACTACCCTCTGTGGCAGAGAGTTCCAGAGACTCACCACTCTCTGTGTGAAAAAAGTCTTTCTCATCTCGGTCTTAAAGGATTTCCCCCTTATCCTTAAGTTGTGACCCCTTGTCCTGGACTTCCCCAACATCGGGAACAATCTTCCTGCATCTAGCCTGTCCAACCCCTTAAGAATTTTGTAAGTTTCTATAAGATCCCCCCCCACCCCCCCCCCCCCCCCCCTCCTTGGTTCGAGAGCTTGGTTCGATGCTGTAGGTCGATAAAAAAACAAACTGATGCCCAATATTCACCAGTCTCAAAAGGGAAGTCGCTAGGAAGCATCAGAAATATGATTGGCACAACGGATGCTTGGCATGAACATGTAAAGCATGAAAACACGGAGCGTCCCTTGGCTAGGTCCTCTTCAACTGAAGTGTTACCTGCACTGTGTGCTGGTCTCTGAAATAGTGAAACATAGAAAATTGGTGCAGGAGTAAGCCATTCGGCCCCTCAAGCCAGCACCGCCATTTCAGTAAGGCATTCAACAAGGTTCCGCATGGTAGGCTCCTCTGGAAGTTTAGATCACATGGGATCCAAGGAGAGATAGTTGAATGGATAGCAAATTGGCTTCATGGAAGGAAGCAGAGGGTGATGGTGGAAGGTCGCTTCTCGGACTGGAGGACTGTGACTAGTGATGTGACTCAGGGTTCGATGCTGGGCCCGTTACTGTTTGTCATCTACATTAATGATTTGGATGAGAACATACAAGGCAAGATTAGCATATTTGCTGATGATACAAAAGTGTGTGGTTTTGCAGATAATGAAGATGGTTGTGGATCGATTCAGTTCTGGGCACAATGTTATAGGGAAGATATTGTCAAGCTTGAAAGGGTTCAGAGAAGATTTACGAGGATGTTGCCAGGACTAGAGGGTCTCTTTTCCTTGGAGCGCAGGGAGATGAGGGGTGATCTTATAGAGGTGTATAAGATCATGAGAGGAATAGATCGGGTAGATGCACAGAGTCTCTTGCCCAGAATCTGAGAGGTAATTTTTTCACACAAAGGGTTTTGGATATATGGAACAAGCTGCCAGAGAAGGTGGTTGAGGCTGGAACTATCTCAATGTTCAAGAAACAGCTAGACAGATACATGGATAGGACAGGTTTGGGAGGATATAGGCCAAGTGCGCGACTAGCGTAGCTGGGACATGTTGGCCAGAGGGCCTGTTTCCGCACTGTTTTATTCTATGACTCAAGGCTGATCATCCAAAATCAGTACCCTGTTCCTCCCCATATCCCTTGATTCCTTTAGCCCTAAGAGCTATATTTAACTCTCTCTTGAAGCATCCAGTAATTGGCCTCCATTGCCTTCTGTGGCAGAGAATTCCACAGATTCACAACTCTCTGGGTGAAAATGTTTTTCCTCATTTCAGTCCTAAATGGCCTACCCCTTATTCTTAAATTGTGACCTTTGGTTCTGGACTCCCCCAACATCAGGAACATTTTTCATGCATCTAGCCTATGCAATCCCTTAGGAAGTTTGTATGTTTCCATAAGATCCCCTCTCATCCTAAATTCCAGTGAATATAAGCCCAATCGATCCATTCTTTTTACATTTCTGCATCGCTGCTTCCACATTAGATTTCTTTGTAATGGCTGAATCTCCTCTTCCCATAACCTCATCTTTTTGATTATGAGTATGTTTTATTTCCCTCCTCTCGCTCAACAAATAATCCACTGCAGAACAAAGATACCGGGTACTTTTACAACAGTTTTAATGAAGGGTCCCATAGCTGAGATGTTAATTCTTTCTGCAAAAGCTACCTGAACAAATTAGTTTTTTGTAGCATTTTATGATTTTTTCACCCCCAGTTTTCATGAACATGCGGCATCTACATTTATTGCCCTTCCTATTATTGCCTGCCTGCATTTCATTATATTCTCCTGGCCATATTCAGTTCCATTTACCATTTTTTTCTAATTGATAGTTAGACTTTGCACCATGGTTGATAGCATTGTCTTCTTCATATAGAAACATTGCTGCTGCTTTCTTAAGATAAATTGCAGTAATATTGGCAGAAGATCAGTGGGAAACTCAGATCAGCATAAAGCACCATTGAGCATAGACCGCTGCCTTTCATTGTTGTCAGACGTTGGTCCAAGTCGAATGCCTTGGATGAGTTGCAGATTTGACTGCGGAGCTGAATGGTTTAGTTTTGTTTTGTCAATGTTTTCTATGATTATTGTCTTTACAAGCCTGCTTTGAGGCTGCAAATAAGAATCTCATTGTTCTGTACTTGGTACATTTGATAATTAAATTCTCTTGATTATTCTGAATAATCAGCGATTAAAAATTGCCCCTCTCCCTTTCACAACTTCAATGTGGTTTACAGCGTGTTCCAGACGGCATACTCGCATAATTTTCAGAGACAAGATATTTTTATTTAATACAATTTTAAGAATTATTTCTGCAAATTTACATTTAGATTAAATATACATTTGAGATAGAAATAGGGCAAGAAATAATCATGAATAAATTCCCACCATCAAGAAAAATAATTAGTAACTTAAATGTATGACAGTAATGCCCCTGTTCCACTTCGGAATCCCGAACGGAAACCTCTGGAGACTTTGCGCCCCACCCAAGGTTTCCTTGCGGTTCCCGAAGGTTTTTGTCAGTCTCCCTAATGGTTGAAAGTGGTTTCCGCTTCTTCTATGTTCCGACGATTATTTCAAAAAATTCAAAACCGGCCACGACTAAAAATAGGTTGCGGCTTTAAAAATCGGTAACTTTTAAGTTGAAGCCGGTTACGATGCTAGTTGAAGGTGGTTGCCAGAGGTTGCAGGTAGTGGAAGGTAAGTGGAAGTGGCGGCGCTGCGTGGCAGCTGCGGCTCACCTGCAGTCCGTCTGTTTTTTTCTTTTTTTTGTCCTTTGTGTCTGTTTTTAGTTGGAATTTTTGGTTTATTAGGCTGTGTTTTGTGTGTGGGGGGGGGGGGGGGAGGGTGGGAGAAACAAGGTTTTAGTCTCTCCCTTCGGGGGGATGCGACCTTTTCTTGTCGTGTCCCCCGTCACCATCTCCGTCTGTGCTGAGGCCTAATGGCGGAGCTGGTGGCCTCGGAGCTGTGGCGAGCGTTCGGAGCTCCGGTGTTCCAGCGGCGGCGGCGGCCCGGCTTCGGCGCTCCAGCAGTTGCTCCAGCGGGTGTTCCAGCAGCGGCCCGGCATTGGCGCTCCGGCGGCTCCGGCGGGTGTTCCAGCAGCGGCCCGGCATTGGCGCTCCGGCGGCTCTCCAGCGGGTGTTCCAGCAGCGGCCCGGCATTGGCGCTCCGGCGGCTCCAGCGGGTGTTCCAGCAGCGGCCCGGCATTGGCGCTCCGGCGGCTCCAGCGGGTGTTCCAGCAGCGGCCCGGCATTGGCGCTCCGGCGGCTCCAGCGGGTGTTCCAGCAGCGGCCCGGCTTCGGCGCTCCGGCGGCTCCGGTGGGTGTTCCAGCAGCGGCCCGGCTTCGGCGCTCCGGCGGCTCCGGTGGGTGTTCCAGCAGCGGCCCGGCTTCGGCGCTCCGGCGGCTCCGGCGGCTCTCCAGCGGGTGTCCCGGCGGCGGCCCGGCTTCGGCGATCCGGCGGCTCTCCAGCGGTGCTCCAGCAGCGGCCCGGCATTGGCGCTCCGGCGGCTCCGGCGGCTCTCCGGCGGCTCTCCAGCGGTGCTCCAGCAGCGGCCCGGCTTCGGCGCTCCGGCGGCTCCAGCGGCTCTCCAGCGGCTCTCCAGGGGTGCTCCAGCGGCGGCCCGGCTTCGGTGCTCCGGCGGCTCCAAAGCGTTCCCGTGGTCGATCCTGACTGGGAAGCTGTGGTGGTGTTCCGGCGTTCTGGCGGCGGCGGCGGTGGCGGCCTGGCTTCGGAGGCTCGGCCGCGGGGCCTGGTGGACGATGACATCGAAGGCCTGGATTGCCTCAGTACAGAGGGGGAACAAGTAGGGGAAAATGACAAAGACCTTAAGACTTTTGCCTTCCACCACAGTGAGGAGGTGCTTGGTGAACTCACTGTGGTGGATGTTAAATTATGTGTTTATTGTGTGTTTTGTTTTAATTTATTTACATGTTATGACTGCAAGGTAACGAAATTTCGTTCAGGACCGAAAGGTCTGAATGACAATAAAGGAATCTGAATCTGAATCAACATTGCAACTGCAGCCACACCTTGATACTTATTCTGAAGACAGACACAAAATGCCGGAGTAACTCAGCGGGATAGGCAGCATCTCTGGAGAGATGGAATGGGTGACGTTTTGGTTCGATACCCTTCTTCAGACTGTGAGTCAGGGGAAAGGGAAACGAGAGATATAGACAGTGGTGTAGAAAGATATAGAACAAATTAATGAAAGATATGCAATAAAGTAACGATTAAAAGGAAACAGGCCATTGTTAGCTAGAGCCAAAAAGCTGGAGTAACTCAGCGAGACAGGCAACATCTCTGGAGAGAAGGAATGGATGATGTTTTGGGTCTCGACCCTTCTTTGTGTCTATCTTCGGTTTAAACCAATATCTGCAGTTCCTTCCTGCACATTGTTAGCTAGATGAAAAGGAGTTACAGACAATGAGAGTCAACCAGACGAGTTTGAAGTCATACGATTTTGGTGGGGGTGGGATGGAGAGAGGAAGAATGCAAGGGTTACTTGAAGCTTGAGAATGTTCATACCACTGGGCTGTAAGCTGCCCAAGCGAAAAATAAAGTGCTGCTCCTCCCATTTGCATTATCTCACCCTGAAAATGAAGGAGGCCCAGGACAGAAAGGTCAGTGTAGGAATGGAAAGGGGAATTAAAGTGTTTAGCAACTGCGGGATCAAGTAGGTACAGGCTGCCTGAGCGACGGTGTGCAGCGAAACGACCATCCAGTCTATGTTTGGACTTGCCGATGTATTATCACTGATGCTTATTCTGTCGCTTCTGTTTCCTAGAATGGCCAAATTACCTGCTATGTGGAGAAATGTCCCCTTCTGAAGTGTTCCAAAACAATGAAAAAGAAAGGGAGATGTTGTCCTGTCTGTGCAAAGTCAAAAAGCAGAAAATGATTGTTTGGCTGTGCAGTCGAGAGAAGCTGCCTTCTTGGGGACAAGAAAAGAACAAAAACAATTCTCAGCCTTTTGCATCACCTACTGACGTCTGATTAAAAACAAAGCCACGGGGAAAAATTAAAGAACTTTCTATTCACATTCTGGCTACTGCTGCCTTACTGCACTCATTCATTTTCCATTTTAAGCAATGTCGCACATGTTAGTTTGATCTAAGAACAAAGGTGGCCCTCAGTAATGAATTATGAATTAACCTACTTACAGTTCGAATGTTAAACTGCTCACAGGAAAGAATTTTGTGATATATTTTAAAACCATTATGATTTATCACTGTGTCAAGATGTCAAAACATATTACATAGATAACGCAGTTAAGATTGCATTTTTTATTAATTTATTATTTGAAACAGTGATAAATGTTATGGTAAAGTTCACTGAGAGGTGACTATATGTTGGGTTCACATACACTGTCCAGAGACTAACCATTTGGTATTTTCCATCTGTGTGGTCAGAATATTGTTGATGAGGAAGCTTCAAAAGCCATGTTGGGGATGGCGTAAAGATCCATCGCCTTCATTCTACCAAATGTACCTCATACCTGCACAAAGTCAGGAATGTATTGTGCAAAAATATGGTGCTGATCATTTTGCGTCGAAAATTAATTATTGTCTGGTTATATTTTTGTTTCTAATGTTATAAAATGTTTGTATCAATTCAACTATAGTACCAATATAACACTGATTTGATGTGAGATGTGTCAATTATAAAGCATGGTATTAAAGTAATTAAACACCAATCGTTTATCATGTTAAGCATTGTACAGTGATTTATTTTTTAACAAGTGACTAAAACACATTTTTATACCTATATTTCATGAACACAATGAATGTTTTATGTAACATCATATTCTTTGATAAATGGTGCTGCAAATTTACAGCAATATACAATGCAGTTCTTTCTTGAAGAGTAATTGATATTATTTTAAAATGTTGCAGGTATGTGGGCAAGTTGTTATCACAGACCATGATAGTTTAATAATTTCTATACTTGTCAAATGGATTTCACTACTCATTTATACTTTAGATTTGGAAATAAGGAACTTTAGATGTTGGTTTACAAAAACGATTCTGGAGTAACTCAGCAGGACGTACAGCGTGCCTGGAGAACATGAACAGGGGGCGTTTTGATTGATACTCTTCTTCAAACTGATTGCTGGGGTGGGGTGAATGTCTCATCTATGCCCAATATTACCGCTCTCGATTCCCATCCTTCCAGACAAAAAAAGAATAGAGTTACCCTGGTCCTCACCTTTCATCCCCACCGCCCTCTGCATCTAACACATCATCCTCCAACATTTCCTTTACTTTCTCCACCGTGCTCTCTCCTCCTTGCTCCACTTGGACTCGCACCTAATTCCCCCCCCCCCCCCCCCCCACCACCTTTTCCTTCCGCCTACATTCCTTCCTCTAGCTTCACAATTTGAATCTCTCAGAGATTGAGAGTCTTGATTCTTTTGTCTCTTCCAGGATTCTCCACCCCCTTCCCCCCATCCAGTCTGATGAAGAGTCCCGAACCTAAACACACCTATCCATGTTCTTCAGAGGTGCTGCTTGACCTGCTGAGTTACTCCAGCATTTTGCGTTTCGTATATATTAGATTTGATTTTTTTTCTGCGTTCATTGAAGTAGAAATGTAAAGTTAATATTTATGTTTACACTTCTGCCTTAATGAAGATGATAAATCAAATCACTATTTAAAAAAAAATCTCACGATTCTATAAAGATTATATTTATCTTTATATAATCGTGTGATTTTGTTTTAAATAGTAATTTCATTTATCATATTAATGCACCCAATTAATTAAAAACCTGGGTCTATTAAAATCCTTATCAGGCAATGAAATCACCATTTTGAATTCCCATATTCTCCAATGCAGTTTGGTTTTTATTAGTCTGAAGAACGGTCTCGACCTGAAATGTCACCCATTCCTTCTCTCCGGAGATG
This sequence comes from Okamejei kenojei, assembly GCA_035221665.1. Lineage (NCBI taxonomy): Eukaryota > Metazoa > Chordata > Chondrichthyes > Rajiformes > Rajidae > Okamejei > Okamejei kenojei. Next base: position 51,890,124 of record CM069134.1, on the reverse strand, counting down.
TTGCTTGTCCCACAGTTACTCCAGCATTTTGTGTCTGCCTTTGTTTTTTATTAATGTCATTATTATTCGGGAATAATACTTTCAGCTTCAATATTCACCGTTGACTGAGGAATATATATTAGGCAGATGAAGTCCCTTACTCTATCAACTTCATAATATTGCCATTCTTTTCTATTATAATCCACATTTTTGTGGTCAAATCTCTGGAGTGAGACTTGAAATCGCAATCTTCTGACTCGGAGATGAAAGTGCTGCCTCTAGGTCTTAGCTAATATCTATTAATTTTCCTTTTGGACCTTTTGCTTAATCGGAAATAGTTTCTTGAGTTCCTTCTGAATGAAAGGGGAAGCTAGACCGGGAGAAAGGAATGAAAGGACTTGTTAATGGGTTTGCATAAAGTAGGGGGATTAGTGGAGGTGCATGTGAATTATAAGCATTGACACTGAGAAGTTAGCTTTTTGTTTTTCCTCTCCTGCTATTTCTATGTGGGAACATTCATCCAAATGTTCCTTTTTTTTTTTAATTGTATTGTACAAGCCTTTCTGTATACCAGCTATGGAATTAGAGTACAACAAAATGTACTGTAGATTTTAAATGACTTTTTATAAAGTTACAATGATACCATGACACTGATGTTGTCTCTGTTTCAGTGATCACATTTTGTCTGTAGTGTCTGCAAAATGCACACTATTAAACAATTTTAATGTGAAAAGTCTAAAGTGCTTTATTGGCAGTGTTTTCGAAAAATAAAATATTGTCTCAGCCACTATTTTTGGATAACCAAATGCAGCACACTCTTGTTCTCAGTAAAGGTAAATATATTTGTTACTATCTACTCTTCTAAGGCAGTTTCTTGGTATTGGAAATGTTTTAGGAAACATATATCCAAAGTTAGCTGATAGAAGAAATGGAAGGGAACTAAGAAAAAAAAAATCACTCAGTCATTGACAGGGATCGGGAATTAACTGGCTGAAACAGTGCTGGGTGCAGAAAAATTGCTTCTATAAAAATGCATTTATAAAGTATCTGGAATAAGAACTTGAAGAACCATAACCTACAAATCTCTGGATCAAGAGCTGGGAAGTGAGTTTTGGCTGAAGGTTTGGATGCATTGGCCATAGGAAATGCCAAAAGCAATAAGCCTTTGTTAACGCTCTATCATTCAACATGACTGTGGTTGATTATCAACCGTTGTACTCAGTTCCCATCTATTCCACATATCCATATAATTCCTTTGTTTTTATGTATTCAAGAGGGATTTAGATATTGCCCTTAGGGCTAACGAATCGAAGGATATGGGGGAGAAAGCAGAAATCCGGGGATGATCAGATATGAAATCATATTGAATGGCGGTGCTGGCTCGAAGGACTGAATGACCTACGTCCTGCACCTACCTATTTTCTATGTTTCTATATACATCCATTCCCTTTTAGAGAATATTTAATAACTTGGCCTCCACATCCGTCTGTGGTAGATGCACAAAATAGCGAATAAAGCAAATTATATTTTGTTCTTCTTTGCAAGGATGTCTTGTTTGAGTTTTACATGACATTGATCAAACCTTATCTGGAGTTTTATCTGCAGTTTTGTTCTTATCTTTAGTTTAGAGTTTAGAAATACAACATAGAAGAAACAGACTCCTTTGGCCCACCGAATCTGGACCGACCAGCAATCCCCGTACACTGGCATTATCCTACACACACTAGGAACAATTTACAATAATATCAAGCCAATTAGCCTACAAAACATGTACTTCTTTGGAATGTGGGAGAAAACGGAGCGCCCGGAGAAAACCCACGCAGGTCACAGGGAGAACGTACAAACTCTGTACAGACGAGCATCCGTGGTCAGGATTGCACCCGGGTCTCTGGCGCTGTAAGGCAGCAACTCTACTGCTGTGCCACCATGTCAACCTATCTGTGGAAGGATATTCTTGCACTGGAGGAATCAAAATAAAGATTTGCTAGACTGATTCCAGCGTGAATGTGCATGTGAATGCTATGCCTTCCTCAGCAACTGATGTATAAGATCGGTTGCACCTTCCATTTCTCAATCGATCAACGTTTTCTTTACCTTTCTTTCTGTCATTATGTTTTGGGAACCAAAGTAAGTTGACCTCACATTTTATCCACATTAAACTTCACCTGCCATGCATTTGCCCGTTTGGTCAACGTTTCCAAATCAGCCTTCTTTTTAATCCACACCCCAGTTTTTACATATGAACCCAACCGTGCCTAGATTGTTCTTTTAATTGCAATAATGTAAAGTGATCATAAAGTATTTTCCATTTAATTAAGCAGCTTGAAGAGCTGTTTATATTCTTGGTTCATAAAATTAATTGTCGCTAGTGTTATTAACAACCAAGGAGCTGCAGCAAGTGCCATGGTAATACAGCACAAAAATACAGCCTTAGTCCGCCACATCCTGTCAGGGACAATTATTGTACATGCTCTTTGCCACCATTCCATATCTCGTTTCCCTCTCCTTGATTCTGAGTCTGAAAGAGGGTCTGGACCTGAAACGTCACCCATTACTTCTCTTCAAAGATGCTGCCTGTACAGCTGCGTTACTCCAGCATTTGTGTCTTATCTTTTGACCATATCATTACCTATCTATACTTTGTGTAGTTAGCACCACTTTGTACATACATTGTGTTCAAGTCCTTATCAACAAGCATCTTAAATATAGTAGGACTAACTGGAGGCCCGGGGTGGGGGGGAGAGATGCCGAAGGGCCCGCGGGTGGGGATGAGAGATGATGCGTGAGGGCCCGTGGCGGGGGGGGGGGAAGTGATGTGAGGGCTGCGGGTGGGGGGTGGAGAGAGATGCGCAGGGCCCGCGGGGGGGGGGGGGGTGGGTGAGATGCGAGTCCCGGGTGGGTGGGAGAGAATGGCGAGGGCCCGCGGGGGGGCCGAAGAATGGGGGATGCGGGGGGCAGGGGGGGGGAGAGATATGAGGGCCCGCGGTACGGGGGTGGGGGTTCAAAGAGTCCGCAGGGGCGAGGGTATCCGCTGTGGGGGGTGAGAAATTCGTGGTCCCGGCGTAGTGGTGGGGGTGGGTGTGGCAGAAAGAAAGATGCGTGGGCCCAGCCGGGGGGTGAGGGGGTGGGTGGGAGGGGGTGTGGTGGCGTCATGGGCCATACGGGCGAGATTGCGAAGGCCAGGCCAGAGTGGTTAGTTGTTGTTGAGTTTACGCCGCCCGCTGACAGTCTTTCCCACTCCACCAGGCGACGGCGGGGAAAACGGTGGCGTGGGCCCAGTGGGGGATAGGTGGGGGGGGGAAGGGGAGGCGATGGGCCCGACGGTGTCAGTATTCAGCAGCGCAGTCCATTCCAGTCGTATCCCCTATCCCGCCTCAACGGCGAAGTTGTGAGAGGGTCCTCCCTGGACCGCCCGCCCGCCGGCAGCAGACCGGCTCCCTGGAAGCCAGGCGATGGAACAGACACCGCAGTGCCCCCCCCCCCCCCCCCACCCCCCTCCCCGGGTCGAGGAGAAACGGAGTTTGCCACCAGGTTAAGAAACAGACTCCCCCTCCCGCAACACAACATTGCACTACTATACCCATATGTAACACGAGGCATCGAGGAGATCTCTGATTGTGTGGAGTCAAGGCTCCTCTCGTATCATTGGTGTGGAGTGAAAATTTATCTGATCTGATCCCGCCCGGACCCAACGCGCACACGCGCGGTGAGACACGTCATGTTATGTCCCTACTGCATCACCGGCTTCCAGACTTGACGCAGGCGCGGATGGTCACGATTTTTTTTTTAGAGCCAGTGGGCCGGAGCCAGCATTTCGGGTAAACATGATTGCGCTCCAATTTTTTTTCCACGGGAATTTTTCTTACTCTGTGAAATATGGGGGGCAATGCACCCAATGCACCCTCCTTTGGAACCATGATCAGTGATGGAACCTGGAGGGTAACATTGGGGTGTTTTCGGGTTTTCAACATCAGATACCCTCGCCGGCTACCCATCCATGGTGTGATCAGACCACGACTGTCAGTTCTGGTGGCAGTTCACTCCTCCCCATGGACCTTCTCTCCTGATCCAGAGCCATCTTGATGCCTTCTCTTCTCCGCTGCCTCTGTGGTGCTCTTGATGGCTCTCTTCTCTCGCCACTCTCCGTTGAATGCCCAGTGCACTCAAGGCTTTGTAGAGCGATTACCCTGCAAATCCTCTGCGGCCAACCTCGATGGCATACACCTTGCCTTCCACCCTGCTTATGGCAGGTCTATGACCAGCTCTTCATACTTGTCAGCTTCCTCTCGTGGGCCTCCTCCAGACGGTCCTCCCACGGCACTGTCAGTTTCCAACAAGACAATGTTTTTGGTCGCCTTGAGACCAGGAGGATATCTGGCCTCAGGGGTGGTCGTGGTAACGTGCTGTGGGAACTTCAGCTGTTTCACAGGTCTGCAGAAAGCCTGCCAGTCCTGGGCAGTCGCCAAGAATTCCTGACGGATTCCTGGCTGCTGTGGTTCTTGACAGCTGCACTGGCGGCCTTCAACGAAGGTGATTATCTGGGTGGTGGGCCATGCTTGTCTGCAGCTGCTGATTCCAGCTATTAATGGCTTCTGCAATAGGTTTAAGAACCATGTTCGTGCGCCAGGTGTACCGGCCCTGCCCAAGAGCCTTTGGGCAGCAGCCCATGATGTTGTTCAGTGTCCCCTTGCCCAAGCATTGTGGGCTATCTGAGATTCCGCTTTGCACCAGATGTAGAGGTTCGATGGGCTTGGGTAGGACATCATACACTGCCTGGACCAGGAACTTGATGCATTGTGGTTCAGCCTGCCAGAGCTCAGTCCATGTGACTTTTCGGTCCATGGCCTGCTCCACCTTGTCCAGGCTCCCTGCTGTCCTCAATCCAAAGGCTCTGGTACACCTCACCTCCCTCCACCTGCTCTGCTCACTTCCTCCTGGACCAGCCCAGCGCCTTCCTCCCCCCTTGGCATTGTCAAACGGTGGGTGTTGGGAAGATTCCCAGCCTATCACTTCAGTCCGAGTCACTGCTTACCCACCAGGACTCAGTGACGTATCCGAGACTCCGCTTGCCAAGCACGGCTTTCGCCGGCTCTCCACTTCCTCCCAGTTTTCAACCTCCACTCCCTGCCTGAGCCACCTTGGGGTCGCTGGAGTCCCTGTACAGCATCACCTCTCTGGCCATAGTCACCCATTAAAAAACTCACTTCCAGGGACTTCAGGCAGCTGGGAGCTTGGTTTATTTTCCTACAAGGCGATTGCTGGCTAATGCTCCTGGGTCAGTCCTCAGCTACCTCCTGATAAACTGCTGACTTTCCTCTCCAATGTTTCTATGATAGATATTGGACTTCGTAGACAAGCAGTGGCCAGAGTATCCTTGACGGATACCATGCTGGGAAATCCAATGCCTTTGAACACCCGGAATCCCCGAACCTGTCCACTGCTCACAACCAACTCTCCACTCCTGACACAGGTTGCCTGAGAACTGATGCTGGTAATCCGTATTCAAAAAATCTGCTGGTAAACCACCTTCCAGACTCTTCGACTAGGCTTCGGTGACAGTTGGGATTTGTCCCTTCGAGCTGAATCCGGAACCTGTCCATGAATTTGCCCTTCTTCAGCAACAGTGACCTTGATTTTCCTGCTTAAACCTGATCTTTGGGCCATCCAATCAAGTTTTCCCAACCCTGCAGGATCCACTTGCCTCCTGGCACTAGCACTTACTCAGTGGGACAGTCAGGGTCGGCGATGAAGGCTCCTGATTGGTGGTTGGCGCATTCTACTGACTTGGTCCCGGGGCCGCCCGCGCACTCTGACCTCAGCAGACGTGACGATCATGTTTCATCGGCAAGGGTCAAAAAGGATCACAAAGAAGACATGTACAGCCTGTGATGATTCCCAACCTAAAAAAGACATACAGGTAAGTTTTTCATCTCTGACTTGTTTCTAAAGTCAATAGCTACAAACAATTTATTTAATTGTATCTTTTATTTAACTTTGACATTTATTCTGTCTTTTCACAGGCAACGTTCTCAATTCTCTCTCACATCTAGATTCATTAAAGCTTACCAATTCATAGAAGAGTAAAGTGCTAGCATTAAGAGATTCTCAATGCTTACACTTCATAAGATAAAAGAAAAAAAAGAGCACATTGACTAATTTTATACACTACAGTGGTAATAATAATTACAAGTCACTGACTTGTTTCTTTTCGCTATAATAATAAACATCGCATAAAGTTATTTACATACCTGCAGCTTGTAAGCATCACGATGATTTTGCTATTTGTGATGTGAATATCCTATTACATTGATGGATTCATTTTATAACGCCAAACTCTTTGTCTCACATAAAACTGTTTTCTGATTCCAGAATCACATTTTCAACACTGTTTCAAATTGTTTTCCATCCATCGACCCTTCCACTGTCCTTCACTGCACACAATATTACTCTGTGAAAGTGAGCAGCGAAAAAAGCTACAGAAATAAGAGGTAGTTGGGGCAATAGCTATCGCAACAATTAAAAGGACATTTTGACAGGTTCTTGGATATGACATTTTTAGGATATTCACAAATGCTGGAGAAACTCAGCATCATCTGGATAGAAGAAATTGGTGAGGTTTCTGGATAGAATGAATGGTGAAATCATACACTGGAATTTAGAAGAGTCTAGAAGGGGTATCACATTGTAACATATAAGATTTTTAAGGGATTTGGACACGCAAGAGCAGGGAACATGTTCCCAATGTTGGGTGGAGTCCAGAACTAGGGCCACAGTTTGATAATAAGGGGAGCCATTTAGAACAGAGATTAGAAAAATCATTTTCACACAGAGAGTTGTGAATTCTGTTTGAAATCTCTGCCTCCATTGCTGGATGCTCTCATGAGAGTTATGTTAAAAGCTCTTAGAGATAAGCAGAGTCAATAGATATGGGAGATGGCTGAACGGGTTACTGATTGTGGGAATAATCCTGCAATGATCTCTCAGTAATGGCTGTGCTTCGGCTCGAAGGGCACGAATGGCCTTCTCCGCACCATTGTCTATCGTCTATTGAATGGTGAATGTTTTTGAATGGGTTGAGCTCCATCAGACTGAGTGAACCGAAATGCCACAACCATTCCTCTTATTCCATCCAATATGCTGCTTGTCACCACTAGTTTACTCCAGCAATCTGCATCTATCTTTGGTGTTAAACCATATCTGCAGTTCCATTCCTACACAATTTTTAGAAGGATATGAAGCTAAACACAGGTAGGTGGGACTATGGGATACTGGCATCTTGGTCAGTGTGGCCAAGTTGTGCTGAAGAGCCAGTTTTCCATGCTTTAAAGACTCTAGGGTACCATTGCTGTGTAGAGTGTTCTTAATTAGCTGCCACATTGGCAGTTATAAAGCAAACGATAGAACTTTTTTTAATTTTCCATCTAAATGTAAACTCTCCGATTTTCTCCTTCCGCAAGCTATGTATTTTCCTTTGTGATGATTTGGTTACCCGAGCCGTCAAACAAAATATATTTAATACAATGGCCAATCCATACTGTCCTGATTTATTTTCATTCTAGGAGAGTATATGGTATTTCAATGTAAAATTTATTTTCCGCAAAACTCCATTTTTTACCCTAAAAGAAGGCCTGACAAAATTTACGCTGCTTCTTGAGGCCGAAGTTAGATTGTAGCCCAAGAAAGATAAACGGTTATCCCTCAGTAAAGTGGTTGTAAAATTACAGTGCCACACCTGGGGGGGGGGGGGGGGGGTAAGTGGAGTTCCTTCCACACCGTTGGGGATCCTGGCCTGGTTACACGGCTGGGCACCAGTTAAAGTTGCGGGAGGGCAGGAGCGTTGAGAAGGGGGGGAGGTGTCGGGGTTGATGTCAGCAACTCAGACTCAGCCGCTGGATCAGACAGCAAAACAGGCCGCCTGCCAGCAAGCCACGTGTCCCTTCGTCACCGTCCCCCTCTCTCCCTCTCTAATAGGCTGATAATGAACACATCGTTATATTGCCATAGCATAAAGCATCGACATAACATATATAAAATGCATAAGTAAAATACAAGTATACAGTATCAGTTATCATCAATTAGTGTGTACGTGCACATTGGTCATTTCACTGTATTGTGCACCAAGTATGTGCCGTATTTCCTTCACCAAGATTATTCTTAGTTTTTGATAATAGTCTCTAGTTCTTTAAAATCAGGGGTTGCCCAGACTGAGTTTGTCCAAAGTAACTTTTCCTTTGTTTTATCAAATTGTTTGCATTTTAGGAGGAAGTGCATCACTGTTTTCAACCTCATCAGTCAAACAGTGGCCGCATTTTCTATTTTTCACTTGTTGCAAGAATCTCTTTCTGTCTTCTCCTTTTTCAACTCCCAATAGTGGTCGCTTAAACTTGTATGGGTGAGGGTCTGTCTCTTTGGGCCCCTTTATGTCTCTAACAGCTCTCTCACCCCTCGCCCCCTCCACCTCTCTCCCCCTCCCTCCCTCCATTCCATCTCTTCCCTTTCTTCCCTCTCGCTCTCTCCCTTCTCTCTCCCTTTTCTTTCCCTCGTCCGTTACGTGATCTCCCTGAGCCAGGAAGTCCCTGTCCCCAAACCAGAACAGCACATGCGCTTGTTCGGCAGGCGAAGATGAGACTCCCATGGTCCTCATTGCCTCCTTGAAGGTGGTTTTCACAACACCTTTCCATCCAAACCCTTGATCCTTCCCGCCAGCCCTTTAAAAAAAAAATTAGCGACTCTAAATGGGGTTGCGCCATTGATGCAAGGTGTGTCCTTCATTGCCGAAAATATGGTAATCCATTGAGAAGTATTGCGCAACTGGGGTGGATGTTTCATAAAAAATTGAATCGCAAATGGCACACTACATCATGACACAAATAACTTGGATCACAAAAAATAATGATATTGGATTTTCGTTAAAAATTACATATCACAGTAAAATTTTACAGGGAAATAACATTGCTGGACAGAGCAACAAGGCAGAAAAAAGTCACCCCAAGACAGAATTATTTTTTGAGCGTTTACTGCTAATTATAAGATAACAATTTTCCCTATTGTGTAGGAAATGGCGAATGAATGGGGATCACCTGTTGGTGCAGACTCTGTGAGTCAAAGGGCTTGTTTCTGTTCCCAAATCTCTAAAACTAAAACTAAATCACACACACTAGAGACAAGCTTGAAGGGTTCAAGTAAAGATTAAGAGGATGTTTGCCAGATTTAGACCAAGGATATTGAGATAGGCTGGGTCTCATTCACTTGGAGAGAGCTGAAGAGATGAGGGTTTGTTAATTCTGGCCAAATGGAGTAGCCAGGACACAAAATAGTAATATAAATGAGAACTTACCAGATGAAGTTTGATCTTTATTTTATGAGGATCGAGTTGAGGGACTACGTGAAGAAACCCCGTACAGCCTTCGTGCATCAATCTTCAAAGCAAACAGTGTGTAATCACAGATAATAAAGGACTGAAGTATAATGTTAAGAGACAAAGACTAGAACTACCAGATCAGATCTGTGAGGCTTGGGAGCGGAGGGCACGTAGTCCCTCAAACTTGACTCCTCATAAAATAAAGATTGCAAACCTTCAAACTGTAGGTTCTTCGTTTAATCTTAGTATTATACATCGGATCACATTATGACTTAGTGAAGGCTTCAAAGCTCCTGTGTATCATGCCGTGTGAAACGAGTGTACACAACCACACCTCTTCATTGACAAATGAAGGGAAAAACATTCAATATTGCATAGTGCATAACATAGATGTAAAACATGCTGATAGCTGTTAAATGTGATCAATATTTCCATCTCTCCCCCCGATGGAAACTATAACCATAACATAAATAGAGTTTAACAAATAAACCAATTAAGTGTAAGAATTGAAAACTTTCAATTCTCGTGAGATTGCTGGTTAAAGGGAAAAATAAACCAGATGAAATACTCAAATGAAAGAATTTCAACAGGAAACGAATTCAAATATTAATAATAAAACCAAAAAATAGTCGAAGATTTGAAGAAAGAAATTACAGAAGAATGATTGAACGAAATGATGGATATTAAATTGAAAAAGGTCAAAATGACTTTGAAAAAAGGCTGAATCCTATGGAAAAGGTACTGGAAAACAAACAGACGTCGTAATAAAAAGGCCTTGAAGAATTAGCTGATACCATTGCTTGTGATTACAGCAAATCTGATTACAGGAAAACGAACATTCTAATGAACTTAATGACTAAAATAACTGAGAAATAGTACTGAGCTAGAAGGTCCCAGACAAACAAAAACCTAAGAATTGCAGGTATTACCCGAAGGACGAGAGAAAGATAAAGATCCTCGAGAAATTTACAAACTGCGAAGACTTATTGCAACAATGGTGTTTTTTTTTTTATCTCTGGAACAAAAGCCTTTATTAAGCCCGTGCCTCAGAGTTCCAGAAGACGTCATACAAGAGCTAATCCCTCGCAAGACAATGATTATAAAGCTAACAATACGACTTTTGTCTTGGACGAGATAATGCGAAAAATACCTCGAGAAAAAAGAACCTGGAATTCGAAGGTCACAGGATCATATCTACCGAGTATTATCCCGCAGAAGTTTCCAGGAAACGGAAAGCAATCAACGAGGCAAAAAGTCTTATGAGAAGGAGTGGCAATTTAAAATAACGGCTTTGAATTATTCAGCAATTCTAAGAGATTACTTTTAACAACCGAGGAACATCTCTTTTCCAACCCAGCAGCAGCACAGGACATTGCCGCCAGATCCAACCTGAGAAGCTGCTACTCAAATATATTGACTCATAAAACCAACAAGCATCCCCAAGACCTTGCAAGACTACCACATAAACAACGCAGGACTGGACCGAACTGGACAACGTGGATGGAAGTTGGAGAAAGAATGATTGGAAAACTTTCACCTGGGATACTAATAATTAGTATAATTACCACTACTAATATAAATAATCATAACGACAGTATTATAACAACAATGGCCGCAGTATCTATTATTAACACAAATTTTTACTAATTAATATTAATCACTATTTCTAATAACTAAATTATATTCTATGTTGGAATGAGATAGAGTTTACATTTTAGGGATTGATTTCATTTGGAGATTTTCTTTTTATCGCCAGCAATTTTTCCTTCATTCATAATTATTATTGTTTTTCTTTTTGTTGGAATGGATTTTTTTTCTTTTTTTTCTTTTTACTTTTTTTGTTTCTTTTGTTTATCATTAATAGATATTTTAATTAAGTTTTAAATAGGTACTTTGATATCTTTTTTGTTTCTCTTGTTCATAATAATTAGATTTTTTAAATAAGTCTTAAATAATTTGTATTTTATCTATACCTTTAATTGTTAAATATTAAATACGTTCATTTTTGCTAAATAAGTCTTTATTTTAACCCGCTTTTTTCCCTTTCTTTTTTTTCTAATGCAACACCCCCGGTAAAATATTTTTATGGAATAACAATTTCAAAAACCTGGAGCTGGTTAAGTTATTAACATCAAACAGACGGAAGTCTGGTAGCTGGTTACCAGTTTTTAGTATGGCTTAGACACTAACTGCAACAACTCTAGAATGCAGTTTTTCTTTCTTTATGCACAATATTTACTTCTTAATCTATCCTTTGTTCTTCTTTCATATAATCTATTATTGTTTCACTCAATTTGAATGGAGTTATATAATTGGATCAATGGAGAAATAACTTTGAGAGTCATGCACGAGACTTAAAAATCATCTATTCGATGTTCGTATGTAAGGTCGGGTCTGACGTGCTGAACCATAGACTCTATTGTATACCTCACATAGTCAATAATGCAAGAACTCAAAAATAAATATAGGAATAACGTTTTGGTGTAGTTGGAATTTAAAATGTATAAATGAACCGATTAAGAGAGGAAAAGTTTTTGCACATTTAAAGCAAATAAAGCTGACATAATTTCATTCAAGAAACCTTCATTTAAAAAAAGATGCTGAACATAGATTGAAAGCTAAATGGATTAAAAAAATGTATCACCCTCTTTTTAATCATAAATCAAGAGGCGTAGCAATATTATTTCGGGAAAGGTATTTTTAATTGAAACAACATCAACTATAACTATAAATGATGGAAGATTGCATTAGTCATTATAGGAGAAATATAAATACACAAAATATGATTTTTGTTAATCTATATAACCAAATTTCGATAGCGCCATTGTTTTTTAAAAAGAATTTAACAATAGCCCGGAATTAAAACACAATACAATCTGAATAATTGAGGAGAATTTTAATTGGAACACTAGACTACCATACTTAGATAGATCTACAAGGCAAAGAAAACTAAATCACATTCTAGTGAACTTATTAAATGCATAATGGAAACTACTAATATCAAAGATGTTTGGAGAATATAAAAACCCTAACCAGACGAAAACTCTTTTTTAACTCTCAATTAATATAAAACTTACTCAAGAATAATTAATTTTTTGTGGATGCCCTAACACTTACTCACTCACTTAAAAATCCAATTATCATATATTATAATTTCAAGATCAGTGCACCTTTAACATTCAAGATCAAAATAAATGGCAAAATAACAAAAATCAGAACAGTGCGGATTTAACCCACGCATTTTAGAAAATAAAATTACTCAGAATATATCACAGAACAAATTAAGATTTTATTTTATCGAAATAAATATAACCGGAAATACTCCCGTATCCTTATTAGGGAAACATTTAAAGCAAACCTCCTGGGAATCATGATTTCCCTCCCCAAGCATTTTATAATAAAAAGATCTTAGGATCAATAAGTTTGGAAAAAGAATTAAACAATTAGATATACAAATGCAGTGAATCCAACTATTATACTTTACATAATAAAATTGCAGCACTGAAATATAAATTAAATAAAATATAACAGAACCAGTTGGGTTAAACTTTATCAACATACTAACAATTACAGTTTGAATTCGGTGATAAGACCTCAAAAATTATTGCTCGTCAACTAAGGAGAAAATGGAAGCTGAAAAAATAATCCACGGATTGAAATCACAAGATGGCGAATTGTTAACACAGTACCTAAAGATATTAATGAAAGATTTAATGCAATATTAAAAAAACTTATACACTGCTACATACAACAGAAAATAAAATAGGAATATATAAGGAAGCGAATTTAAAAAAAAGTAAACCTGAAACGTGTTTGGATTCACAAAATATAGAGTTACTGAAAGCTGATGTCGCTCGATAAAAGAAATCCAAGAATCAATCAGATCAAGTAAAGAAATGGAAAACACCGGGACCAAATGCATTGCTCGGAATTTTAATAAAATATTTTATGATCAGATTGAAATTATTATATGAAATGTATTAGATGTGAACATATATATATACAGCAAAAACTTACCAGAAACATTAAATGAATCTACTATAACACATTTTATCCTAAAATAAACAAACACTCGGATAACCAGGTCCATTTAGAGCAATAGCTCCTTATAAATACTGATCAAAGAGATAGTTAACTAAAAAATTAGCACAAAGGTAAGCTACAGATGTAAATAAATTAATTTCATCCTGATCAAACAGGATATATACCGATACTATACTCTTCATATAATTTGAGATTGGGGGCGGTTATATAATATTATATACTCGGAAAAGAGATATTAATAAAGATCTAGTAGTTATTTTGTTAGGATGAGAGAACTTCGATCAAGTGGAATGGCCTTATTTGATCTCGTTTTGGAAGCTGTTCAAAACTGGGAGAGAGAAGTTTACTTACCTGGATCAAATTGCTATATACAAAACCGAACAGCTAGAATGAATAACAAACCAAATGTTATCACCTAAATCAATCTAATCCTCGAGGTTTTAAGACAAGGGTTCCCTTTAAAGCCCCTAATTACTGTTGCATACTGGCAATATAACCGCTAGCGTCCGAGGTGAGTATCACATCCGGAAATATATGGAATACGATACTAGAGAACACTAAAAATAAAATTACTTATATGCGGAGATGTATTACTTACCATCACAAAAACCAGAAACCGATATTCTGAAAATTTGTTTAAAATTAAATAACTGAATTTGGATCCTACTCAGGAGATATTATCAACTGGAATAAAAGTGAACTTAATGCCAATAATGGTAGAATAACTACATATTACAACAATTCCTTTTAAGATAACAAATGAAAAAAATATATCTATGGAATTGTGTAACAAAACGATATTGACGCATTATCAAACTCATTTCCCACCATTATTAATAAATTAAATAAGAATAATCTTATATGGGAAAACTTTACCTATCTCAATGTTAGGTAAAAATTAATATTAATAAAAATGTTTTTTCTTCCACAATTAATAACCTTTTCCAATCAATCCGATATATCTCCCTAAACATTTCCTTTAAAAAAGGTGAGACCCTCCCTTAGTCACTAACTTCATTTGGGATTATAAAGAGCCATAGACATAAATAAAAAAGATTTTATGTACACTCAAAAAATAAATGGATGTCTAGCACAACAAATTTTAGTGTTATTATTGGGCAGTTACCATTTAAAAATATAATTTTTTGGTTAGCAGAAATAGATATCCAACCAACTTTGGTTAAAATATGGAAAAAGAAGATTGTTTCTCCTTGTTGAAATTAGATCTATAATATCGCTAATATTAATCTAGCTAAGAAGCACTAATAGTGAAAACCCGATAAGAAGAAAGTGGAATACCGTAATTATTGGGAAACAAATAAAGAAAACATTAAATACTAAAATCCTATACCACTATCTCTTAGCAGTGTAATAATATTAACTTTAAACCTTCATTATGGATACAGCTTTTTTACAATGGAACAATAATGGAATTATTAAGAAGGAACAACTCCTTCCTTTCATTTCAAGATGTACAACCAATTATAGGGACAACACTCTAAAGATATTTTGAGATATTTTACAAATTATAGATTATGTGTAAAGCACATAACGCAAGAACTCCAGAAATAGAAAGACTGAAATTTTAGAATGAATGCTAAAATAAACATCCGAATACAGAAAAATATGATATATATGAAATCTTTATTGGAAGGAGATTCCATCAACAGACATACATAGACAATCTTTGGGAAAATGAATTATGCCAAACTATTAGACCAGAAGTATGGATGGAAAGTTTACAACATATACACCAGTTTCGCTAAATGCTAAACACTCTCTTATACATTTAAACTTAACTACCTAGACTATATTATTCAAACATCCAAGATTACATAACATGGGTTCCAAAAGTATCTCCTATCAAGTGATAAATGTCAACATTTAGAAGGCCAATTTGTCACACTCATTTACAAACTTGTATAAAAATTACAAAATCTGGACTGAGAAGTATTTAGGATATATTTCGAATGTTGTTAGATATCTTTGACACCTGATTCAAAGTTAATAATACTCGGCATACTGGAAACAGACCAATTAATAACAACGAATCAAATCAATTTTTTTTTTATTTGATTATGGGTAAATAATTTGGAAAAAAATTAATATTAAAATTTTGGAATTTTGTACACTCCCCTACAATGTAAAATGTTGAATACAGAAATGTCGAGACTCTTCATCTGGAGAGATTGAGGCTTGCCCTAATGACAAAGGCTAGATCTCTTCAAGGGAGATTGTCCTCCATGATTAGTGAATACTTACAAGAGGTCATAGCAGCTCGGTACGAGGGCCTTGACTGAGCCCGAATATTAGAATGGATGAAGAAATATATATAAGTAAATCATGGCCTATACACCATGACAGATTAATGATTAACACTCTCCTTCGCTGTTCATATTTTCTTCATTATTTATCTCGATTTTTCCTACTTTAAAAAAAAAATTAAAAAAGCGAATAGAAGCATATAGTCTCAATTTTAATATTAATAAATATATCAAATAATATTAATATCACAAAAGTATATAATGATGTAATTTCATTATGAAAAACATGGGAATTTTTCATAAATATTTTCTATAATAAAAATATTTAACAAAAAAAAACCCCAAATAACCCTAGTTCAGCAATGGGTCAATACAGATGTTTGGAGATTCCGTCATTGGACCATGCTCAGTCTAACACTGCGACCCATGCGGATACATAAACACCCTGCTCTGATTGGTTGTAGCAGCCCTGGTGTGAATGAGATCAGAATCAGAATACATTATACACTATCACTAACTCTGTTTTTTCTCTCATCTGGGATGGCCTGAAACAATAAGTTCCAGCACCAAATTATTTATTTATGTTCTATTTATTTAATTAATGTGAACTAACAAGCATTGCTATTCCAGAACTCCAAGCTCTGATGACCTTTGACATATTGTTGTATATATGTGTGCTTAACCTTATCAAAGGTCCCCTATATCCTGAGACTATTTTTTTGAGACCTACCCCCTTTTTGGTCAGCTCAAGTATTTATAAACATAATATTATATATTAAAATTTACAGACTGTAATCATTCCTGTACAATCACATGATGAAGCGACTGAACCTGCTGCACTAAACCAGTGCCAGAAGGATAATTACCAATATAACTTCCCAATCCAAATTTAAGGATACTAGCTTTACAGCGTCCTGTGGAAACAGTGTTCACAATTCAACATCGCTATATGGCATTATATGGTCCTGGGACCTACGTTGAAGAAGCCTTACCCCTTGATAAACCAAACAATTAATGGCCGTAATAACTCCATAATTAACAAACGAGAATTTAGTAGTCACTCGAAACATTAGCAATCAATAACATTTCCATGGAACTATAACATAACAAACCTTTCAATCTCCTGGAAAAGAAAATTCCACGTTTTGGTGCTATGCAAACACTTTGAACACAATAAAAGGACAGATGTAATAACCCAAACTTTAGGGCAAGTTCATTAAACCGCCAGAACATAATTTTGAGTTTATCATCAACAACTGATTTCCCAAGCCTCAGGCTGAATGGAGAAAATTACGTTTAGAAATAACCAAAAAAGGTATAATAATCGCGACAAAACCAGGATTCAATGTGCATAACCACTCAATAGGACTTACGCGACTCTTAATGACTTTATTTGAAACCTCAATTGATAAACAAAATGGAGGGAGCCATAAAAGGTCGTTCCAACTCCTTTTAGCAAAATGTATATTCGCCCTCTTTAATGCCACAATATTTTCAACCAGTTGAAATAAACATGAACCATGTTAGGTGGTCCATTAACCCAAATTTCATAATAGATGTGAATACAACACCAATTCTGTGTTGCCATTAACCTATACTGATGGATTCTCCTATACAACAAGATATGTAACCATTCCATGGGTCTTAACTGAGTGCACCCTCGTCACTAACTTATCCATCATCATAATGTAATCAACCTAGCAAGTCACAATAAATACTAACTCTCATG